>CM055126.1:155387193-155987193 GCA_029206835.1 Rana muscosa | reverse complement strand
TCATCATTCTCAAAACATCAACTGCCTGAAGAGCATCCTTCCCAAAATGTTTTCTGAGGAGAATATTCCTGATAAACCTGTTAACATTCAATGTAGTAGCAAACAGATCACGTTTAGATGGAGAAAAGGAAAGACCCTCTAGACAAGTCAACTCCTGTTGGGTAAGCTCTACACCTGATATAATAATAACTTCACGGCAATGTAATCTCTTCTGTTCCTACTGCACGCTTTCCTTTGACCTCCCTCGTTTTTTGTGCCTTTTTATTTTTGTGTTTGGCAAAAACAGAGCCCACAGATGACCTGAAAGTCCTAGCAGAGGAGGTCTCTAAAGTAGAATTAAATTGATCATCTAATTCAAAGTTTCCCAACTCCAGTCCTCAAGTACCCCCCAACAGGTCACATTTTCAGGCTTTCCATTATTTTGCACAAGTGATTCAATCAGTTTCACTGCATTAGTAATTACCACAGCTGTTTCATCTGAGGGAAATCATGAAAACATGACCTGTTGGGGGTACTTGATGACTGAAGTTGAGAAACATTGATCTAATTGATCAGGTGAGGTGAAGTTAACCTGTCTTTTTCCTCCAGTAGAATGGTTAAGCAGTGGCGGTGCGTCCATAGAGGGCACCGGCGCGCCGCCCCCTCTCGCTCCTGCACCGCCACTGAAAGACAATACACAGATTCATGCATTGCATGAATCTGTGTATTTTCGCCGCTGCCGCGCTGCCCACTATTCATATGGCCGGCCTCCTGGTGAGCGCCGGCCATATGAATTAGAGCGGTGGCCGGCGGTGGGTGTGACTTGGAAGTGTCTATCAGAGCCAGCGGCTCTGATAGGCTTTCCGAATACAGCTCTCACGCTGTAATCGGCTTACAAAAACTCCTCCAAGGTACGCACGGGGGTGCGTTCCTTGGAGAAGACTGTGGGGGTTTCAGCCAATCAGGTTCACCGGATCTGGTTACCGGTATCCTGATTGGCTGAAGTGACATCGAGGGCGGGAGAAGACATCGAGGACGGCGCGGACCCGAGGAAGGTAAGTGCAGGGCTGGGGGGGGGGGACAGGCTGCATTTGGGGGACAAACTGGCTGTATATGGGGGAACTGGCTGCATTTGGGGGACAAACTGGCTGTATTTGGGGACAAACTGGCTGCATTTGGGGGACAAACTGGCTGTATATGGGGAACAAACTGGCTGTATATAGAGGACACATTGGCTGTATATGGGGGACACACTGGCTGTATACGGGGACACACTGGCTGTATATAGAGGACACACTGGCTGTATATGGGGACACACTGGCTGTATATGGGGGACACACTGCCTGTATATGGGGACACACTGGCTGGATATGGGGGACACACTGGCTGTATATAGAGGACACACTGGCTGTATATGGGGACACACTGGCTGTATATGGGGACACACTGGCTGTATATAGAGGACACACTGGCTGTATATGGGGACACACTGGCTGTATATGGGGGACACACTGGCTGTATATGGGGGACACACTGGCTGTATATAGAGGACACACTGGCTGTATATGGGGACACACTGGCTGTATATGGGGGACACACTGGCTGTATATGGGGACACACTGGCTGTATATGGGGGACACACTGGCTGTATATAGAGGACACACTGGCTGTATATGGGGACACACTGGCTGTATATGGGGACACACTGGCTGTATATAGAGGACACACTGGCTGTATATGGGGACACACTGGCTGTATATGGGGGACACACTGGCTGTATATAGAGGACACACTGGCTGTATATGGGGGACACACTGGCTGTATATGGGGACACACTGGCTGTATATGGGGACACACTGGCTGTATATGGGGGACAAACTGTCTGTATATGGGGACAAACTGGCTGCATTTGGGAACAAACTGGCTGTATATGGGGACACACTGGCTGTATATGGGAACAAACTGGCTGTATATGGGGACACACTGGCTGTATTTGGGGACACACTGGCTGTATTTGGGGGACAAACTGGCTGTATATGGGAACAAACTGGCTGTATATGGGGACAAACTGGCTGTATATGGGAACAAACTGGCTGTATATGGGAACAAACTGGCTGTATATGGAAACAAACTGGCTGTATATGGGAACAAACTGGCTGTATATGGGGGACACACTGGCTGTATTTGGGGGACAAACTGGCTGTATTTGGGGGACAAACTGGCTGTATATGGGGAGAACTCTGGCTGTATTTGGGAGACACACTGGCTGTATATGGGGACACGCTGGCTGTATATGGGGACACACTGGCTGTATATGGGGACACACTGGCTGTATATGGGGACAAACTGGCTGTATATGGGGACACACTGGCTGTATATGGAAACAAACTGGCTGTATATGGAAACAAACTGGCTGTATATGGGGACAAACTGGCTGTATATGGAAACAAACTGGCTGTATATGGGGACAAACTGGCTGTATATGGGGACAAACTGGCTGTATATGGAAACAAACTGGCTGTATATGGAAACAAACTGGCTGTATATGGGGGACAAACTGGCTGTATTTGGGGACAAACTGGCTGCATTTGAGGACAAACTGGCTGCATTTGAGGGGACAAACTGGTGGCGTTTGGGCACAGTGACTGCGTTTAATGGGCACAGTGGCGGCAATTGATGTTTTTTTTTTCAGTTTGTTTGCGCCCCCTCAAAAATTTTGAGCACCAGCCGCCACTGTGGTTAAGTATGGTTTGTAGTCTCTGTAGCACACCGCTGTGTATCCCAGTTTTCCAGTAATACACCCCTCACATCTTTTATTAGCACCTGTATGTGAAGTAAAAAATGGGCAGAGGGATGGGTGTGAGGAATGGATCGCAGCAGCCAGTGTAGCCACGCAACACAGCAGGCTGCTTCTGAGTGCAGATGTGCTGTGGGGAGAAGTTGTTCTGACAGCGGGTTATCATGTGATCTACCCGTCACCCGCTCATGATTGACGGGTAGATCGCGATCGTGGATTGCCGACCCCCGGTTTATAGAATATTAACCTCCCTGGTTGTATTCCCGAGTCTGGCTCAGGGTGGAATTTCAGTTCCATTAGAGGTAACCCCGAGCCAGACTCGGGCTGCATCGCAGGATACAGGGAGAGTTACTTACCTTGTTCCCTGTATCCTGCGATGTCTCCCCGCAGTGTGTGCGAGCTGTCTCCTCGCTCGATTCACACACAGTGCCGAGTGCCGCCGAGCTCCTTTTCCTGCGACGTTGCGGATAACAGGGGGCGGAGATCGGCGCCAAATTCAAAAAAGTAAAAACACAATACACCTACAGTATACTGTAATCTTACTGATTACAGTACTGTATACCAAAAATTACACATCCCCTTTGTCCCTAGTGATCTGTCCAGTGCCCTGCATTCACTTTTATATTATAAATACCGTTTTTTCTGCCTGGAATTTGGAGATTGTCCATAGCAACCAAAAAGTATCCCTTTTATGTCAAAAGTGGTTTTAGACCAGCTAGAAAACAGCGATAATAAATTAGAATCACTTGCAGAATTGAGCGATAGCGATTTGTGGGGAAATTCGTCATCAAACACTAAATCTAATGACAGCGACATTTCTATAAATGAGCAAATTTCAGTGTTTTTGATTTGATTACATTATTGAATAATTTATATTATTATTATTATATTATTTGTTATAATTATTTATAGTTATTTATTATATTATAATTATTGATTTTGTGTTTCAAACTTTATCATACCCGGGATGTCTACTAGACTCTGGTTTGGACAGATTTAAAGGGGTTGCTCCACCGGAAAAATTTTTTTTAAAGCCAGCAGCTACAGCTACAGCAGCTGCTGGCTTTTAATATTTGGACACTTACCTGTCCTGGAGTCCAGCGACGTCCGCAGCAGAGGACGAGCGACCGCTCGTCGCTCTGCTGCTCCCTCCGCCATCCTCGCTGAGGGAACCAGGAAGTGAAGCCCTGCGGCTTCATGCCCGGTTCCCTACGGCGCATGCGCGAGTCGCGCTGCGCCGTTCTGATTGGTGCTCCTGTGTTCTGGGAGCCGAGTGTCTCCCAGAACACCAAGGGAAGTCTGCGGGAAGTGACGTAACTCCCGCAGATTCCCGGAGAGAGGACTCCCGGATGTGGGTGAAAATACCTGTCTTAGACAGGTATCTTCACCCCCCTCCCCCCTGAAAGGTGTCAATTGTGACACCGGAGGGGGGGAGGGTTCCAAATAGCAAAAGTTGCTATTTAGGGTGGAGCTCCACTTTAAGTGAGTTATTCCTAAGAATTGCAGGCCTACAATATAAAACGCCAAATTTCCATGCAAAATAATTGTACCGCTTTCAGCACCTAAAATCTGACAGAATCATACTGCCAGGGAGGTTAATAATATATATAAAAAATAAATACCGGTAAGTATACATATACAGTATATATTAATTAAATTGACACTTTACAAATTGATATATGTACCTGGTTATGTAATCGTATCCGCTTTTTGAAATTCCTGCCACAGCAAGGTTTAGACTGGGGGACGGAAGATTAGCACTCTGACAAATCTGTTTGTTGGTAAGGTAGAACATGTGTCTTGTACATGCAGCCTTTATATGACCCAGGTCAATTTCTACTTGGCAATGGCCTAACAAACTGAATGAACCTGGTGATTCCTTTTTAGGAACTTTAGGTATAATGCTACTGGTTATACATTGTGGGTGTATTCTTGTTGCATGTAATTTAATGATGAAAGGAGGAAAATTACATTTGAATGAGTCCCTAATAATTACATTGTGTTTGTTACACTATTTGTCAGTGGAAACCCTACCAAGTGTAGTTGCAACGAATGCTGCTACACCTCTGAATAAGCCAAAATTAGAGCTGTATTGGCCCTGTTAGCACGACCCAACTCATCTACCTTTAATTTGAAAATCAAAGGAGGTGGGCAGAACATTTCCAGCCAAACAGTCACTACAGCCAATCAAATGCATTCACTGGTCAGGTATTCTGACAACTGCTGGTTCTTTTTGTCAGATTACAATAGCCAACAGGTGAGATTGTTCCATTCACACTTTTAAAGCGGAGCTCCACCCAAAAAGGGAAGTGCCCCTTGTCTGCCTCCTCCGCAAGACTTCACTGCTGGTTTCCATTGCCCAAGATAGTGGCGCCAGCACCTAAGAGCCGATTCAAAAATCAGCTTGGGTGAGGACACAGTGGGATCCCTGTACATACAGGTAAGTGCCCTAACAGGAGCCTTCAGGTGAGCCATGGTCCATTGCAGAAAAATGTATACAGTGTACATTTTACTGCCCCACACTGCTTGGCACCAGGGGCTTTATTTTAGTGTAAACAGGGCACATAGAAAACAATTGAGAATTTATTTACATGTTGTGAAAAACTACAAGTGTGTAAGACTAAACGGAAACCCTGCTTTGTAGGAGATTTATATACCATTTGGAGATTGTTAAAGATTTATGTAATTTATCTATTAAAGTATCTGAGGCTTTGTCTTTCTGTAAAATTGTATTGAGCTTCATTTAAGGGTTAAAATAAGAAACTTCCGCAAGATTTCCAGAGCGGTACACACATTGAAAGGAAAATTGTAGGTTTTGCTGGCTCCAGGAAAACTTCCTGTCTAAAATATTGCCAGTTCTACATCAAAGTCTAATTTTGGATTATGAAAGCTGTCATCTGCCCCTTTCTCAATAAACACTCACTTAAACAGTCTCAGTCTTTACTTATTACTTACTACTGTACATAGCTTTTTACAGTCTTTAGACTTTAAGAGCTCTTCATAACTGAAGGAAATTGAGAATACCGTATATACTCGAGTATAAGCCGAGTTTTTCAGCACATTTTTTTGTGCTGAAAATGCCCCCCTCGGCTTATGCTCGAGTCTGTGTCCATCTTCAACTTTGTGCGCCTGTTTTTGGCCAGCCGTAGGTCCCCTGGACCCCAAACTTGGCACACATGTAGCCGCACACACTTCTACAAGTGTGCAAAGTTTGTTGTCCGGGGAACCTACGGCCGGGGAGCACCAATTTTTCAAAGCCGGGCACCCCTTCCATAGACTCCCATGTTAAACGTCAGTCTAGTCACACAGCGCCGGAGATCAGGTAGGCATGGGCACAGTGAGGCATGGATACAGTGAGGCATGGATACAGTGAGGCATGGGCACGGTGAGGCATGGGCACGGTGAGGCATGGGCACAGTGAGGCATGGACACAGTGAGGCATGGACACAGTGAGGCATGCACATGGACACAGTGAGGCATGCAGATGGACACCCTAGGCTTATACTCGAGTCAATAAGTTTTCCCAGTTTTTTGTGGTAAAATTAGGTGCCTCGGCTTATATTCGGGTCGGCTTATACTCGAGTATATACAGCAATTTCTGGGACCTGGGATGAAATGCAAAATGAAAGGGTTGACTCGCTTTGTTGGGATACTTACCTTGATCATCAGTTCTTATAAAGTGGACACTGTTCCGTGAAATCTGTTAACGGTTAAATTTTCCATTATCACATGCCAATGGAAAATCCATGTAAAAATATGTATGCATTATAATAAAACACAATAGGGCCAATTCACAATGTTCAGCTCAGAAGTTAATGAATCTGTTCCTATTTTACTACTCTTCATTTTGCTTGCTGAAACATGCAGTTCACAAATTGTTATTGGATATTGAGTGATATGTGTGTGTGTTAAACTGGTGATATTTTAATATCACAGATTTTTATTTATTTTTTATGATTACTGTGATAAAATAATGTTTTCGGTGTTTACACATTTGCAGTGTATTTTGATAGAAGAGGAGGGGCAATGACTGTGTAGCGGGGTCTCTAAATTTATGTGGGACACCCAGGTGTGTAAGTATAGGAATAGTGGACCACTTGTGTTCGTGGAGGATTGGATGGTGTAATAATCTCCTTGGCCTCTGGGTGGCGGGGTACCTGGGGGCTCAAGGTAGATTTGCCATGATAGTGCTACCCTTTTTGTCCCTTTCCGGAGATGGTACGGCGAGGGCGGGGAACCCACCGTGGTGTCGATGGGAGGAGATAAAAGGGGGAGACGCCCTAACCACGAGGTTCTTCCCGGAGGATCTTCTTCACGCGCCCAGGCACCTTAGGCCTGGGTGCGGACGGTTCTGGATTCCGGCTCAGGTGCCCTAGGCCTGACCGGAATGGAGTCGGAGTCCATCCCAGGCACCTTCAGCCTGGAGTGAGGTACTGAACCAGGAGGCCTGGGGTCCAGTGACTTCGACTGGATCCCGCGAGGGTGGAGACGTCCGAGGGTCTCTGAGGTGGATGGGGCCCATGTCTGAGGTGAGGAGGCCGGGGAGGTTACCCGTCCGGAGAGTCTGGAGCAGCATCAACCCAGTGACGGATGAGCCTCTGGTAACTCCCTTGGAGGGACATCTTTCCCTGACAGGGGCCGCAGCGGTACTCCTATCTACGTTCTCTTGAGTCGCTGGTAGAGACTCCCAGATTCTAAGTCCTTTCTAGCTGAATTTTATAGTAACCGCTGGCGAGATCGCAGTGGTTTAGTTAATAACCAGTATAGTGCCTCGACCTGCTCACCCCCGTATCAAAATGTTATCAAGTCGCAACCAGTTGGCTACTGAAGCACTGTTTATTGTGAGATGTACAATAAAGCAAGAGTTGGACTGTGATCGGTGTGTGGAACTCTGGTTAATGGGAGCAGAGGGAAGTGTTGACACAGCAGGACTGTATTCTATAACAGAACACATAGGCCCGAGGAAATATCTGGTGCTGGCCTTCACCTCACCCACAGCTATGGGGAGGACATGGGCCGTAGCGCATCTCACCCTGTCGTGTGACATACCCCTAGATAAAGGAGATGGGGTGAGGCCGCTACAACTGTTTTTACTCTCTTTTGCATCACATGTTTAAAGCCCCACTGTTGGCAAAATCTATCTTTAATAGTTAGTTAGGCAGATATACATAATTTAATAATATTTGCTTAATTTACCTTGTACCAACTTCATTCCCCTCTCCTTCACCCCAAAAATCATCCCTCTCAGACTTTTCCTTTGTAATTTCCTGTTCAGGAGACTGGACACTTGTGGCCGCTGTATACTAAGCAGGGTGACCAGTCCCTTCACTGCCCCTGTGTAGTCTACGTGGTGATGTGGTCACCATGTCACTGTGAAATGAACCGTGTTTGGAACTATTATAATTGAAGAGGAACTTCTTGCCTGTCAGTGCACATCATCTCCCATTGTTCATCAGATCTGTCAATGTCATTAGAGTGGGAGATTCCAAGAGCTGCTGATGTGGGGTAAATACTAAATACTTTATTATTGGTTGCACATGCTAAAAAAATAAATAATGGCAGGGAGGTGTTTGAGTGTTTTATTAGTGATACTATAATCTGTTGGCGGGCATTGAACATGTTCTTTGCTAGTGGCTGGCAGCACCTGCCCTGCAACTCTTGCAGGGTGCCCCAGGTCCTAATGCCATCATTGCAGATACACACCCTTTCACTTGGCGTATTACTGTTGGTCAGCTGTTACAATGATGAAAGCAGACATTGCTGGATATAGTAGTGAATGACTATTGGGGTGGCGGTGACAGAGGACAATCCAAGTCCCCTGACATTGCCCAAAGACCCATTAAATGAACACTCGCAAGTGAAGCTTGAAGATAAGAAGACAAAAGCATGGGATCCCATTAAAAACATAGCCACTTTTATTAAATAAAATAGATAGCACACTTGCATCACAGCAGTGCTACATCCGCGTGGCCATATGGAAAGCAAAGTCTATTCCAAGGCAAGGACTATGTCACGGGCTGGACTGACGGCTAGTGGGGATACAGGAGGTGGATCCTCTGTACCAGAGAGGGGATGGCACGGGTCGTACTGAGGGACCGGTTCTAAGCAGCTACCGGTTTTCACCAGAGCCCGCCGCAAGGCGGGATGGACTTGCTGCGGCGGTAGCAACCAGGTCGTGTCCTCCAGTAGCGACTCCACCTCTCTGGCGGCTGAGATAGGCGCGGTACAAAAGGACTAGGCAGAGGCAAGGTCAGACGTAGCAGAGGGTCAGGGCAGGCGGCAATGGTTCGTAGTCTGAGACAATGGCAGCAGGTCAGATACACAGGCAAGGCAACTCACAAAACGCTTCCACAGGGTACTAAGACAACAAGATCCGGCAAGGACAGGAAGGGGAAGTGGGCTTATATCAGATTAGGGTGTGCACACAGTAATTGGGCCAGGCACCAATCAATGGTGCGCTGGCCCTTTAAATCTCAGAAGGCCGGCGCGTGCGCGCCCTAGAGCGCAGCGGGGCCGCGCGCGCCGGGAAGGAGCAGGAGGGGGATGGTGAGTAGGATGGGATGCGATCCGTGGACGGAGATGTGCCGCCGCGTGGATCGCATCCCCGCCGGTAACAGAGCAGCGCCCACGGCCAGGGGGGCTGACCGGAGCGCTGCAGGGGGACCGACACCGCGAGCGCTCCGGGAAGGATGGGACACCCGGAGCGCTCGGCATTACAGTACCCCCTCCCCTTAGGTCTCCCCCTTTTCTTGGAACCCAAGAATCTATGGATGAGCTCCTTGTCTAAAATGTTGGTCTCAGGCTCCCAGGATCTCTCTTCAGGACCACAGTTCTCCCAATCAATTAAAAAAAATATTTTACCTCGGATGACCTTGGAAGCGAGGATTTCTTTCACCGAGAAGACATCGGAAGAACCAGAGACAGGAGCAGGAGCAGTGACCTTGGGGGAAAATCGGTTAAGAATGAGGGATTTGAGAAGAGACACATGAAAAGAATTGGGGATACGAAGAGAAGGAGGAAGATGGAGTTTGTAAGAGACAGAATTGATTTGGTTTTTGATTTTAAAAGGTCAGAGGTAACGAGGGCCCAGCTTGTAGCTAGGTACCCGAAACCGTACATATTTGGAGGAGAGCCACACTTTGTCACCAGGGACATAGACAGGAGGAATTCTTCTTTTTTTATCTGCATGTCTCTTCATGCGGGCAGAGGCCAGTGATAGCGACTTTTGTGTCTCTTTCCAGATAGAGGTGAAGTCTTGAGTTAATTCATCCACGGCAGGAACTCCAGAAGAAGTGGGGATGGGGAGGGGGGGCAATGGGTGACGGCTGTAGACCACAAAGAAAGGTGATTTGGAGGACGATTCAGAGTTCTTGAAATTGTATGAGAATTCTGCCCAGGGCAATAGGTCGACCCAATCGTCTTGACGGGCGGAGACAAAATGTCGTAAGTAGTCACCAAGGACCTGGTTAACTCTCTCCACCTGTCCATTGGATTGCGGGTGATAAGCGGAAGAAAAATTCAACTTAATCTTTAGTTGAGTACAGAGAGCTCTCCAAAATTTTGAGATGAATTGAACGCCTCTATCAGAGACGATATGTGAGGGTAGCCCATGGAGACGGAAAATTTTAAGAAAAAAATGCTTCGCCAACTGGTAGTAGGCAGACCAGGAAGCGGGACAAAATGAGCCATTTTCGAAAAGCGGTCAACGACCACCCAGATGACAGTGTTACTATGAGACAAAGGAAGGTCCGTGATGAAATCCATGGCAATGTGGGACCATGGTTGTTCAGGCACAGGTAGAGGAAGGAGAAGACCTGCAGGCTTCTGGCGTGGAGTCTTGTCACGTGCACAGATAGTGCAGGCCCGTACAAAGTCAGTCATATCTTTTTCCTGGGTAGGCCACCAATAGTGTCTGGCCATCAATTGTATGGATTTTTTGATCCCAGCGTGACCGGCTAGATGGGAGGAATGGCCCCACCTGAGTATCTGGAGACGAAGGCATGGAGGAACGAAAGTTTTTCCTGGAGGAACTGGCACCAGAGAAGCAGGAGCAGAGGAAATCAGACACTCAGGGGGTACGATGTGTTGAGGGGGAGTCCCGGTTTCAGAGGCATCGGAGGAACGGGACAAGGCATCAGCCCTGACATTCTTGTCTGCGGGACGAAAATGGATCTGGAAATTGAACCGGGCAAAGAACAATGACCACCTGGCCTGGCGAGGATTTAAGCGCTGAGCGGACTGAAGGTAGGACAAATTTTTATGGTCAGTGTAGATGGAGATAGGGTGAAGGGATCCTTCCAGGAGATGTCTCCACTCTTCTAATGCCAGCTTGATGGCCAACAGTTCACGGTCACCTATGGAATAGTTTTTTTCAGGAGGGGAGAAGGTTTTAGAGAAAAAACCACATGTGACGTTTCCTCCTTTAGCGTTTTTTTGAAGAAGAACAGCTCCGGCTCCTACCGAGGAGGCGTCAACTTCAAGGAAGAACGGCTTTATGGGGTCTGGTCGAGACAGGACAGGTGCAGAGGAGAAGGCGGTCTTAAGGCGAGTAAAGGCTTCTTCCGCTTGAGGCGGCCAGGACCTTGGATTCGCGTTTTTCTTAGTCAGTGCCCCTATAGGAGCAACGATGGTGGAGAAGTGGGGTATGAACTGACGATAGTAGTTGGCGAATCCAAGGAAGCGTTGGATAGCACGGAGTCCAGAGGGGCGTGGCCAATCCAAGACTGCGGAGAGCTTGTCAGGGTCCATTTGAAGGCCTTGTCCTGAGACCAGATAACCTAGGAAAGGAAGGCTGCTGCGCTCAAAAAGGCATTTTTCAAATTTAGCGTAAAGATGATTTACGCGGAGGCGCTGGAGCACTTGACGGACATGGAGCCGATGTTCCTCAAGGTTGGTAGAGAAGATTAGGATGTCGTCAAGATAGACAACCACACAGTTATACAGTACGTCCCGAAAGATTTCATTGACAAAATCCTGAAAGACTGCAGGAGCGTTGCAAAGTCCAAATGACATGACGAGATATTCAAAGTGACCATCTCTGGTGTTAAATGCGGTTTTCCATTCATCTCCTTCACGGATTCTGATGAGGTTATAAGCGCCCCTGAGGTCCAATTTCGAAAAAACTTTTGCTCCGCGCAGACGGTCAAAGAGCTCCGAGATGAGAGGCAGAGGGTAGCGATTTTTAATAGTGATTTTATTGAGACCACGATAGTCTATGCAAGGGCGTAGTGATACGTCCTTCTTGGCAACGAAGAAGAACCCTGCTCCGGCTGGAGAAGATGATTTCCTAATAAAACCTCTCTTGAGGTTCTCCTGTATGTAATCCGTCATTGCCTTGGTTTCAGGAGAGGAGAGAGGGTAAATTCTGCCACGGGGTGGTGTAGTACCTGGGAGCAAGTCAATGGGGCAGTCGTAGGGTCTATGTGGTGGTAAGACCTCCGCCTGTTTTTTGCAAAAGACATCAGAAAAGTCCTGATAGGCCTTGGGAAGGCCGGGCAAAGGAGTAGCGATGGGAACTTGACTGGTGGGTACAGACTTAAGACAATGCTTGTGGCAGGAGTAGCCCCAGGATTTGATGTCCCCAGTGGTCCAGTCGAGGGTAGGAGAATGGCGCTGGAGCCAGGGTAGGCCAAGAAGGATGTCAGAAGTACAGTTCGGCAAAACAAAGAATTCAAATTTTTCTTGGTGAAGAACACCAACGGACATGAGCAGGGGTTCGGTGCGGTAACGCACGGTACAATCCAGATTCTCTCCATTTACAGAGGAAATGAAGAAGGGTTTGATGAGACGGATAACAGGAACGTTGAACCTGTTGATGAAAGAGGCTTCAATAAAGTTTCCTGCAGAACCAGAGTCCAGGAAGGCCACCGCAGAGAAGGGGGAGCCAGCAGAAGGGGAAATCTGCACAGGAATAGTCAGACGTGGAGAGGATGAATTCACACCTAGTAACGCCTCTCCCACGTTCACTAGGTGCGGGCATTTCCCTGACGTAGAGGACGAATAGGGCAGTCCTTTAGGAAATGTTCAGAGCTCGCACAATAAAGGCATAAGTTCTCATTCCTACGGCGAGTCCTCTCTTGTAGGGTCAGGCGAGATCGGTCCACCTGCATGGCCTCCTCGACGGAAGGCATAGTATCAGGATGCGTTGGATTCAGGAAGAGAGGAGCCAGGCGCGGATAACGCCTGGTGCGAACAAGATCTTTCTCCTGGCGAAGCTCTTGGCGTCTTTCAACGTAGCGTATGTCAATGCGGGTAGCTAAGTGGATGAGCTCCGTCAGGGAGGAGGGTATCTCTCGTGCGGCCAGACAATCCTTGATGTGGCTGGATAAAGCTTTCTTGAAGGTCGCGCAGAGAGCCTCATTATTCCAGGCTAGCTCTGAGGCCAGTGTGCGGAACTGTATGGCATATTCGCCCACAGAGGAGTTTCCTTGGATAAGGTTAAGCAGGGCGGTTTCAGCGGATGAGGCTCGGGCTGGTTCCTCAAAAACGCTGCGAACCTCAGCAAGGAAGGACTGAACGGTGGCTGTAGCAGGGTCATTGCGGTCCCAGAGTGGCGTGGCCCAGGCCAAGGCCTTCCCAGACAACAGACAGACCACGAATGCCACCTTAGACCGTTCTGTGGAAAACTGGTCTGACATCATCTCAAGATGCAGGGAACATTGGGACAAGAATCCCTGGCACAACCTAGGATTCCCGTCAAATTTCTCCGAAAGAGACAAGCGGATCTTCGAGGTAGTAGCGGCAGCTCGGAGAGGGGAAGATGCTGGAGCTTGTGGCGGCAGACGCTGCTGGATCATGGCGGTCAACTGCGACAGCTGCTGTCCTTGTTGGGCAATCAATTGCAACTGCTAGGCAACCACGGTAGTGAGATCAGCGAGACTAGGCAGCGGCACGTCAGCGGGATCCATGGCCGGATCTACTGTCACGGGCCGGACTGACGGCAAGTGGGGATACAGGAGGTGGATCCTCTGTACCAGAGAGGGGATGGCACGGGTCGTACTGAGGGACCGTTTCTAAGCAGCTACCGGTTTTCACCAGAGCCCGCCGCAAGGCGGGATGGACTTGCTGCGGCGGTAGCAACCAGGTCGTGCCCTCCAGTAGCGACTCCACCTCTCTGGTGGCTGAGATAGGCGCGGTACAAAAGGACTAGGCAGAGGCAAGGTCAGACGTAGCAGAGGGTCAGGGCAGGCGGCAATGGTTCGTAGTCTGAGACAATGGCAGCAGGTCAGATACACAGGCAAGGCAACTCACAAAACGCTTCCACAGGGTACTAAGACAACAAGATCCGGCAAGGACAGGAAGGGGAAGTGGGTTTATATCAGATTAGGGTGTGCACACAGTAATTGGGCCAGGCACCAATCAATGGTGCGCTGGCCCTTTAAATCTCAGCATCGGTGCTGCTATTTCTGCAAATATCTCTTAAACCTTTTAGGTTTGGGAGATATTTGTTGCACCTACAGGTAAGCCTTAATCTAGGCTTACCTGTAGGTTAAAGTGGTTGTAATGGGTTTACAACCACTTTAAAGAGTAATGCCGCGTACACACGGCCATTTTTCTCGGCGAGAAAAACTATTTTTTTTCCTTTCGACGAGAAAAACGATCGTCTGTGCGCTTTCCGCCGTTTTTTTCGACGAGAAAAACGGCATTAAAAACGACGAGAAAAATTAGAACATGTTCTAATTTTTCTCGTCGTTTTTTTCGACATGTTTTCCGCGGCAGTGTTTCCCATAGGAAAACACTGCCGCGGAGCCCACACACGGTCGTTTTTTTCGACCAAAAAAAAAATGACATTTAAAACGGCCGTGTGTGGGGGGGAACAAGCTGTTCCTCGTTTTAACGTCGATTTTCTCGACGGTGTTTTCACCGTCGAAAAAATCGATCGTGTGTACACGGCATTACTGTCCTCTCTGTCCTACAGCGGCTCCTCCTCTGACCCGCTGTTGACTCTCTGACGGTCCTATTCTTTTTAATGGGACTGCTGGTGATGCGGCAGTGACACAACAAGGTGAGAGAAGTGGCAGCAGCAGGTGAGTGGATGCCCACTAACGGGTGCTGCCATCATGGACCTGAAATGACAGGGGCTCTTTAAATGTAAGGACTTATTCCTGCTGGTAGTTAAGCCCCGTACACACTATTCGATTTTCTGCAGATTTTTGTCTTCAGATTTACCAAAACCATATAATATAAGGTCAAACCTCAACACACGAACGGAAATTCCGACAAGTGTGTATGCTCCATCCGACTTTTGCTGTCGGAATTTCCGCCAACAAAAGATTGAGAGCTGGTTCTCAAATTTTCCAAGGTAAAAAAATCCTATTGGAAATTCCATTCGTCTGTATGCAATTCCGACATGCAAAAAAAACACGCATGCTCAGAATCAAGCAGAAGAGCCGAACTGCCTATTGAACTTCATTGATCTCGGCTCGTCATATGTGTTGTACGTCACTGCGTTCTTGAAGGTTGGAATTTCAGACAAGATTTGTGTGACCGTGTGTATGCAACACAAGTTTGAGCCAACATTCCGTCAGAAAAAAACCACGGTTTTCTTGTCTGAATTTTCGTTCGTGTGTACGTGGCATAAGAGTTTATATTTGTATGTAATCAGGCAGGTCCTTGCACTACATGTTTTTGGTAAATCTGAAGACAAAAGTCTGCAGAAAATCTAAGTGTGCTTTCATACCGAGGCGTCAGCGGTAAAGCGCCGCTATTTTTAGTGGCGCTTTATCGTCGTTTGTGTCACTTTTAACCCCCGCTATCGGACGAAAAAGGGTTAAAACCACCCGCAAAGCGCGGCGCTTTGCCGGCGGTTCGGCAGCACTGCCCATTCATTTCAATGGGCAGGAGCGCTTTAGGAGCAGTGGAGGAGCGGTGTATACACCGCTCCTTCACCGCTCCAAATATGCTGCTTGCAGGAGTTTTTTTAACGTCCTGCCAGCGCATCACCTCAGTGTGAAAGCACTCTGGCTTTCACACTGAGACTGCAGGGGAGACGTTTTTCAGGTGCTTTACAGGCGCTATTTATAGCCCAAAAGCACCTGAAAAATGCCTCAGTGTGAAAGGGGTCTAATAGTGTGTATGGGGCTATAAAGTCTTCAATATTTGCAAACAAAATGAAGGTTTCCTATTTAGAATAATAAGCTATCGGATTAGTAAATATTCTCAAACTGGGTCTCTTTTACAGCCTGCTGCCATTTTGCTCCTCAAGGGAGGAATAAAGCACTTCAAGCAATGTGCAGAAAGATCTTAAGGTTTATAAGCTGCTTAGAAGGTTTCATTTAAATTTTTACTGCTTGCCCCTCCTCCTCACACTTAGAACCTGGTACAGATGCATTTTTCTTCAAACAATCATGCAGTTTGTAGAGTACATAGATTTGCAAAACAATGGGATAAAGGAATATTACTGAACTTTGTTTTATCTCATGGTTAATTTGAAATTGTGTGAAGGCATCAATGCAGTGCATAGAGCTTGGATTCATTGAATGAGTTTACCAAAAATGTAAATATTGTAGAATATACAGCCTCATGTTGAATAAAATAAATTATTAATGTATCTTAAATAGAAAACTATCTTTAGATAGGTTTTTACTTCAAAAGCATTTTATTAAAATAAATTGGATACAAATCAAAAAAATCTAATTTAATTAAATAAAACAAATCAGATTTTTTTTTTTTTTAATCTTAGATTTTTATCCACTCTGAATGAAATAGAGAGTGAAACAAAGATAAATGCTTTGTGAATTGCCCCTATTATCTATTTTGTGACACCGCTCTAGGACTGCCACTGCTGTCATCAAGCTGCGAGTGCAAGCAACTCCAGAATCCATCACTCCCCAAATGAGTCCTCAAATGAAAACATGAAGCCGCATACGCCTCTCCACAGGGCTAAAAAACAACTTTATTGTTCCAGCACAAAAAATACAGACATTCCACTGAGCTCCAGTGGAGCTTAGTCATAGAGACAGCATTTGGAGTTTGAGATTAATGCAAAGCCTGTGTATAAATACATTTAAATAATGTATGAATTTTCTGAATGGTTTTAATTTATTTGTGAATAAAATAAAAAGTTTGTTTAATATTTGAATACTTTGGTAAGATAATATGATTAGATGTTATCTGGTAAGGGCCAGTTAAAAATAAATGAGATATTGTGAATGAATAAGGGTGTGTTTACATAATGTAAAAAGGTATTCTACTCCCATAGAAAAGTATTAGAAGAAAGTGTTGTACTTTAAGATTTTATTTTTAACTATGAATGTTTTTTTCCCGTATGCTGTGCCCCCTTTTTTCAGGAAAGAGCAAATTTTTAACATTGATCCCAGTGACGGGGTTTGGGGGGTAAGGTCTAGGCAAGTTGGGCTATGACCTTGATTATCCTTCCTATAATCCACTACTGGATTTGTTGATTCATTAGTAGAAATATTATATGCAGTACTTGTTGCTTTCCTGCAGTTTGTTATGTCTGAGGCTGGCTATAGCCCTAAAACGTCACTTGAATTTTATGTAATTAGAGGCACATCTACCCGCTTAAATCCTGCAGATATATTTGTAATTTGAACCAAAGAACAATGCTTGTCATAAAAGCACTACTCTATGATGCAGGTGCATAAGATAACTAAACAGATTTGTAGTAATCAGTTATATTCTGAACACTGAACACTGAATACTCATATTACTGCTATTTTATTGGTAGATTTGAAATGAAATTTATCTGCCATTATGGTGCACAATATAGAACTCGATATGAAAGATAAACCTGTTGAGACTTTAACTGGGTCTGAAAAATCTCTGTAAGAATCTGTTGTCTATACTCTGGATGCTTATATCGAGTCATGTAGCTAAAAGATATTTTGATTGCTTGACCAAGGTTAGGTTGGTTTATGATTGAATGGACTCAAGACTCCGTGAACAGTAGACCTCCGTGATGTAAACACAGTAGGTCATATGCACAAAGCCAGTGGTCTAAATTTAGCAGTGCAGCTCTGTCATGAATGAGGAATGCTTCTGTTATTTTTATGTGCATTTATTTAGGGATTGCAAGTCCTTTCTCGCTTTTCTCTTTCTCTCTATCTCTCTCTTTCTTTGTCTTTCTTTCTCTCTTTCTCTTTTCTCCCTCTCTTTATTTCTCTCTTTCTCAGTTTTTCCTCTCTTTCTTTCTTTCTTTTTCTTTCTCTTTTTCTTTCTTTCTCTCCTTTTTTTTTCTCCTTTTTTACCTAGTATGCAGTTTCAGCTTGTAAACATTGCTAAACATTTACAAAACTTTTAGCATACTTTTATGGCCTGGAGCTTGGGACCTCTGCTGTGTCTGGCAAAGACTCTTCTCACTGAGCTACCTGAGATGCGGGACAGTGCCCTGTCTGATTCATTGGAAAATCCCACCTTGTGCCTTGACTTCTGCTAAACCCTGAACTCTTTGCTCCTCCCATGAATTTCCTGATTTAAGCCATGTATCTGCACTTCCTGCTTGCCAGATTATTGTGCTCTCTTCAGCCAATATCTTGCTCTTGTCTTCCTTGCCGTCCTTCATATTGTGCTATCACTTGTTATCGACCCTTGGCTTGTTCCTCGACTATGCTTCTGCCTGATCCCAACCTGCAACTGGTCATTACTGACCTTTGGCTTGTTTTACTGACTAAGCTTCTGTTTAATCCTTGCCTGCTTATCCGCTTCTGGACTCTGGCCTGCTAACCTTCTGGTGGGGCAATCCTGAGGACTGCGACCTAGTATTAACATGCAGCAAAATCCATCTCCACCATCAGGAGCTCTGGTGGACACCGATTAGTACTTTGACCCCACTCCTCACGTGAGCCTGTGTCATTCACCAGGGTGACTGCCTGTGTGCCTATATCTGCAGTGCGTAGCCACTATGTGGTTTTACAGGCAGAGGATTTGTTTTATTATTGTTCCCCCTTGCCATTTTGTCTCTAACGTTTCTTGTCAGGAGCAATTTCAATTTGGCATTTTTTCCCTCCTCCTATCTAAACTTAGTCCCAGGAGGATAAGGTAGCTGCATCATGCCTTCTGGATGATGTATTCTTGACAGCCTTTTCCACCTAAAAAGTACACAGCATGTTGCTGCATGCCTGCTGTTGTCTCCTACAGAGACAGTCACAGAAAAACGGTCCGCATCCGAGTTATAGTGGCTCCTTTATCGGGACATGCAAAATCCCAAAGAACGTGGTAAACAGACATACTCAGACTTATGGTGAACGAGCCTTGCCCTCTTTCAAGCAGACCAGATTATCCAAGGCCCCTTGCTCTATTCTGTTTCTCAGCCACTGGCTTTAAAGGCTTGGTTGTTAAACCACAAGTCCTAAAGAATGGGAGTATTTTTGTTATTCTCTCCATACTCAGGACAAGAAAATCTAATACCTGCAAAAATGTATTATACCAATGGAAAGGCTTACTTTGCTGGTGCAAAGCCAAGAAGCTGAACCCTAGGAAATACTCCTATCACTCATATGTTGGCCTTTCTTCAGTCTTGAGTCTTGACCAGCATCTGGTCCTGAGTACCATAGTCTTCCTTTTTTTACCTGCAGTGGTCTCCTCTTTTTACCTCAATTAGGACATTGTCCTCTCTTTCCTCTGTCCTGCTCCAAAACATGACAAGGATATTGTGTTACACTGCTACCAGATGTGGTCAGGGCTCTCAGGGTGTACTTAGCAGCTATAGCCTCTGTTCGCAAGACCCAAACCCTTCTTTCTTCTGTTTGGAGATCCACGTAGAAGTTATCCTGATTCCCAATCTACCATTGCCAGGTGGATCGGACAACGTATTTCCAGAGCCTACACCCCAGGGAAAAGGTTACACCTTTCCCCATCAGAACTCATTCCACTGCTGTTGGTGTTTCTTGGGCTTTTCAATATCAAGCATGTGTATCCCAGAATTGGAAGCCACCATCTGGTCCTCTGTTTATGTGTTCACAAAGTTTTATCAGGTGGATGTTTCAGGTGTGTTTTTTTTTTGCCTGTTGGTAGTTCTGTTTGCTACGTTGTTGCCCACAGGTTCCCAGATAGCAAGCAATTGAGCTGTAAGTTTGAAAATGACTTTCTAAGCTATTGCTAGACTTGCCAGGCTTCACATGTTTGTTGCACAATTGCAGAAAGTCTACATTGCATGAGAAATTGATAAAGTGTCAACTAGAACTTGTGCTTCAAGTGCCCTGCAAGTGTACAACTTGCCAGTGAACAAGCAAGTTAACAAGACTTACAATTCAACACTGCCACAAATTTGTGGCAAGTCATCCTTGCTATCTGGGTTATTGCTTGGGTATGTCATTTGATCTATGAATACAATTTAGATAAGGAATTTACAGGCCAGTCAAAATCCCTCATCTTGGAGTACAGTACAGGAAAAGTGTCTTGATTACTCCATATTGCTTTCTAAAAAACAAACAAAAAAAAAAACTGCAGTCTCTTGGAGAGAATGGTAGTGTGCAATAAGGGCAGTCTTGGCAAAAAAAAAATTGGCAGTGTCCAATCACCTGAATGATAGCCTGCAATGATTTATCCTGTATATAAAACCCATGGTCTATGATTACAAGTCCTGTGTGCTGCACTTCTATATAAGGAATTTTCAAGTAAGTAAAAAAGTCTTATTTTGTAAATGCTTGCTGTGCACATTACACCTTAGACTTATGCCCCATACACACGATCGTTTTTCATGCCGTTAAAAATGCCATTTTAAAAAATGGGCATTAAAAATAATCGTGTGTAGGCTCCAGAGCATTTTTAACGACGTGAAAAACGGCCATTAAAAATTCCGGACATGCTCTCTTTTTTCACGTCGTTTTTCATGTCGTTTTTTTTAACGACGTGAAAAACGATAGTGTGTATGCTTTCACGACGTGAAAAAAAACGCGCATGCTCAGAATCAAGTATGAGACGGGAGCGCTCGTTCTGGTAAAACTAGCGTTCGTAATGGAGATAGCACATTCATTACACAGTAACGGACTGAAAAGCGCGAATCGTCGCTCAACAAACTTTACTAACATGAAGGGTGGCGCCATTCGAACGGAACTTCCCCTTTATAGTGCCGTCGTACGTGTTGAACGTCACTGCGCTTTGCTTGATCGTTTTTTTTAATGATAGTGTGTACGCAAGGCAGGCTTGAGAGGAAACATGAAAAAAAACGAGGAGAAAAACGTCGGTTTAAAAAATGACATTAAAAACGATCGTGTGTACGGGGCATTAGTGTTAGATTTTGGAGAAATGGCATGCAATATAACAACTCTGTAGAAAAGTTTACCTGTTTGTTGACATTTGAATTTTAATTTTGGTTCTATTTAACATAATATGCCAGCATTTTCTGTAGTGTCTAGTCTGATACATGGGATCACATGCATCATGCACACCCCCGCAAACATGCATAGAGCACAAAAAACACCAGAGCAAGTTATAACTTAAACAACCAATTTTATTAATCTCCAAGTAACATTTTTTATTTTTATATATATTATTATTATTATTATTTTTTTTTATTTATTTTTTTTTGGATAATTATTGGCCACGGCCTGATTCACTGGTTTTCAAAACATAAATCCATAATCCACCAATTTTAACTTTTAAAACATACTTTCCAACCAAGTGTTTATCAATACCCGTACTCAACCCAGCCACTGAGACTCGAGCTGATTATTACTTGAACTTGACTTTCCTTAATTCTCCCCTCTGGCAATTCACCAGAGGGAGCCTACCACATGAATTGGCCGCGACGGGAAAAAGATGGGGGGGGGGGGGGTAGGGTGGGGAGCTCCTCCTGCTGGAATCTTCTGGTATCGCACCACTAACCTGCCTGGAACTGCTCCTTAAATGGACCAGAAACCAGCTTCTAGAATTTTCCTGATCTAACACCTGATTTCACTAACCAATTCCTTACTGATTCTCAGATTTCCAGAACTCTCTAACACACCTGAGCTTAATCAAATCTACTGACTGGGGTTTTTTTGTTTTTTTTTAAACTATAGACTCTCTAGCCCTGTAGCTAAACCTTCTTAGAAACTTATGTATTAACCTTGCAGTTACAGTGACCCCATGAGGAAAGGGGAGCCTATTTGGCTACTCCCTTTCCTTCCCCATGGGATCACATGCATCATGCACACCCCCGCAAACATGCATAGAGCACAAAAAACACCAGAGCAAGTTATAACTTAAACAACCAATTTTATTAATCTCCAAGTAACATTTTTTATTTTTATATATATTATTATTATTTTATTTTTTTTTTTTATTTTTTTTTTGGATAATTATTGGCCACGGCCTGATTCACTGGTTTTCAAAACATAAATCCATAATCCACCAATTTTTAACTTTTAAAACATACTTTCCAACCAAGTGTTTATCAATACCCGTACTCAACCCAGCCACTGAGACTCGAGCTGATTATTACTTGAACTTGACTTTCCTTAATTCTCCCAACCGACGGGAGGGGGGCTTGCAGCAAAATTTGTGTTTAAGATATCTAGACCTATGGGCGATAGATGCACCTCGTCATCCCTATATAGACCCTGTAAACCGCCCTCCAGCTCATGGTGCCGAAATGAAAAACCCATACCATCGCTCAGAAACTTCGCCATGGCTCTATTTATCCGCTTGCGGACCTTCTCTAGTGGCTTGAAAACTGCGGATTCCAACCACCTCAGACGTGGAATTATCTCTGAGAACCCAAACACCGTATTTGGAGAGGCTAAACGTAAAAACTTAAATGTATCCTTCATATCGGTAATCAGATCAAATGTCTTTAACTTCCCAATGTCATTACCACCAACATGTATAATTATTATATCTGGAGCCTCATGTAAAGCGTATAGCCTACTTAATTCAAACAACAAATCCTCCCACATCATTCCCCTACGACCATACCAATGAATCCGGAAGGCTGCAGGGTCCAAGCCCAAATTCTCCGAATATATTCTATCAGCAGCTCTCTTCTGTGCCCAAAAAATAAAAGAATGCCCTATAATCCAGACTGTATGTAGGGGACCTGAAACAAAATAATTAATTAATATGGACGAATGTATAATTTGTAACAATCTGACCTCCATCTACCAATCTTCTTAATTGTACTCTCCTCTAGACCAATCCTGGCAGCCTCTGTGGCTGCTCCTATTCGAAACGAGTGAGTCGTTATTTTAGTGTTGCTCAACTGAAGTTTTGTTAAACATTTCTTCAATACTGATGAAAACTGGTAAACTGTTACTGGTAAACCATCCTTGTGAATGAACAAAAACCCTGAACTGGGCGGGCGAACTGCCATGTAAGCCTGAAGGGTCCTTACTGGGCAGATATTCTCAACACTATACCTCTTTAAAGCCACCCAATTACCAACACCAACCGCATCCGTCTTACTTGTAGCTATAAATAACTTTATATTATCTGAACCCATAAACAAATTAGATAATAACATGCCTATGTTACTTCTCTTTGATGCAGGAAGGATCTCAGAAATCCGAAACGCACCGAAGAATGCGAGCGTAAACACTGATTTAAAAAGGACAGCTTCATAAGCAGAAAAGCATACTTCTGAAGTTATCCCACAAATCCGTGCTAATATAGCCGGGGTAATTGGGGACCTCATATCCTTTCTAAAATTATTCTTCCTGTATCCCTTTAGCACCTGCCGCACCGAGAAAAAACTGTGACAAGCCGGCAGATTATAAAGGCGCAGAAAAAATGACACCCCTGATAATGTCTTACTAATGTGAGACCAAGAATACTGTTTCAACATTAATGATTGTAGAAACAGAAGTACTAGGTCCTCCGAATGATTAGATAAAGACAGACTCATCGATGCTAAAAAGATTGACCACAATAACCATGAAGAACTGTAGCTCTTCCAGGTAGAAGCCGCCACAGAGTCCTGGATGTTTTGGAAAATTATGCTATCTCCCATAAACGGGAAGGGAAGATTACCCCCACTGGATCCGCTTCTGGCAGCAGCTTGAAAAACCGGTCCATCTGCAGGCGAGAAAGAGCGTCAGCAACGACGTTATTCTTTCCTGGGACGTATTTCGCTTTTAACCAGATGTTCCATTTTAAACACAGAAAAACCAAATATCTTAAATAAGAAACCACGGGAGGAGATTTAGATGACAAACTGTTAACTGCAAAGGCTACTCCCTTGTTGCCAGTGCTCACCAGCAACCTTCTATTGGCGAATAAACTGCCCCATATTTCCAATGCCACTACCACTGGGAATAGCTCTAATAATACTATATTTCTGCAGAACCCATTGATGACCCACCTGTGAGGCCACCCAGCAGCGCACCAATGGTTTCTCCAAACCGCCCCAAAGCCAACCGAGCCAGCTGCATCTGTTTCAAGGTGAAAATCCTTGTCCAGCACAAAATCATGCTGCCACATGGTTTTCCCATTAAATTGCTCCAGAAATTGCAACCAGACCATCAAGTCCTGCTTGATCTCTAAAGATAGCCTGATATGGGCCAACGGGTTCTTTAATCCTGAAATGGCAGCATACAATCTTTTGGAAAAAACCCTACCCATGGGAAGAACCCTAGTGGCAAATGCCAATTGCCCCAAAAGGGACTGCATTTCTTTCAATGTCACCTTTTTTCTACCCAAGAAAAAATGCAAAGATTGGGATAATTTGCCGATTTTTTCACCAGGCAACCGAAATTCCATGGTGACCGAATCCAGTGTTATACCCAAAAAATCAATACATGTTGTAGGAAAAACAGTTTTATCTTCCGCCAATGGTATCCCAAAATGTTGGCATACTAATTTGAATGAAGATAATAGCTGACCGCAGTCCTCTGAACCTTCCGGGCCTAAAAATAAAAAGTCATCCAAATAATGAATAATAAAGGTGGAATGTGATACCATACTTACCACCCATTCTATAAATGTTGAGAAAGCTTCAAAGTAAAAACAAGAAATTGAGCAGCCCATCGGCAATGCTTTATCAAAGTAAAATTTATTGTCAAAACATATACCGAGTGAGTTGAAACAATCTGGGTGCAAAGGAAGAAGCCGAAAGGCTGATCGAATATCTGCCTTTGCCATCAAAGCATTTTTCCCTAGCAACCGTATCTTCTCAATTGCTAAATCAAAAGATGAATAAGACACTGATATAGCCTCAGTGTTGATTTGATCATTCAAAGAACTGCCAAAAGGAAATGATAAATGGTGTATCAAACGAAACTCATTTGGCTCTTTCTTAGGTACCAAACCCAAAGGGGAAATCCTGAAATCCAAAAAGGGGGGATGGTCAAACGGACCCTCCATCCTTCCTGACGCGACCTCTTTTAGCAATTTTATTTTTACTATTAAAGGTGCCTCATTAACAGATCTCAGATTTTCCACTACTGTACAACCTTTACCTTGAAAACTAGGTAACTGGAAACCCACTGTGAACCCGCTAATTAGCAATGAAGCTATCTGCTGGTTTGGATAGAGAAGCAGCCATGGCAGCATGCTTGAGAGCATCACTGGTGTTGCTGCTTTTGGAAATACCTTCCTTTGCATTTGCTTGTAATTTCCGAAAACATTTGGAAACTGGGTGATTCCCAGCACAAAAAGCGCATTCGTGCTTGTATTTACAAGACGCCATCCATTTGCAATGCGCATCATTGTAAGCAAAGCACACACCCTTCTTATAATTTACATTAGATGATACCTGGGGCCCTGCAGCCGCAGCTGAGCGAAAAATTGATTGTTTTTGAGGCAGAAATAAATTGAGCCATAGGCCAACATCTTTTGAACCCCATTGTAGAGATGGCTGCACCGCTAGCTTCTGCCTAAATGCTTCATCGTATAGCAACCATGACAAGCCACTGAAACTCCTGTAGGCTTCTAAAACGATATCAATGTGTTGAAATAAAAGGGGGCTTAATTCAGGGGATTTTTCACAAAGCACACTAGCGTATATTATAAATGATTGTAACCACCCATAAAAGGACTTAATGAGAGCTTTGCGACGCTCCTCATCTGTCCTATCATCTTTTTTATCAAACGTGGATGGTTCTTTTGAAGGGGGAGGAATTGAACTGAGATCAATATATTCCCCCCTCCAAATCTTTTCCTTTACTGTAGAGGCTAAGTGAAACCCCAGCGGGGACAGAAAACAAGGCATGCACTCTTTTTGCCCTGTGACTTGCACCCCTCTTACTGCTTCTACATTACTGTTATTAGATGCACTGGCTAACTTAGATATACTCATGGGCTCAGCTGTACAAGCTGGCCAAACCCCTGCACTGTTATCTCTGGGAACCTGCTGATTTGTAGCCTGTGCCTGCATTACAGTTAACAATCGTTCTAAGGATTTAGCTAATATAGATAATTGATGTGCTGTGTTTGACTCACCAACTGCCCCCTGAGCAGGGATCACTCCAGGGGATGACACCGGCGATGCACACCGCACAGGGATTCTGTCGGCTTGTTGGATTTCAGGCTGTGTGGTCACACATGCAGCTCTCTGTCCTCCCTTTCCGCCCTTGCGAGCCCCCTGCCGACCACGGGCGGGCTGCTGGCGTACTTCTCCTGTTGCTGTTGTTGTCCCCAGCGTGCTTTGTCCCCTCTCTCCGGGCTCTGTCATTGCGCATGTGCGCCGGCTCCTATAAGGGAGAGAAGAAAAAGTTTGGCTGCCATGGGCAGAAGCGGGTTGATCCGGGCTTGCGCTCCTCCTCAATGGGCGTCTTCTCTTGCTTGACCTCCGACCAGCCTCCTCTTCTTCTTCTGCGGCGTCATCCGTCCCCGCCGCTGTATGATGGGGGAATCCCGCGACCGCTCCCTCCGCTCCAGGGCATGGCTGTTGGTGTGGTCCCGCCGCGCTGTTCGTTTGCCCAGCTGATCGGTCCTCCGTGCTGCTTGCTTCGGGATCAGGATATGAAGGTGAGGCAAGACACTGTCGAATCCATTCTTCCCCTCCCGCAGCCTCGGCTTTTTCGATCAGTTGACGAATCAGGGCTTCCATGACGATACGTGAGCTCCTCCTGCTGGAATCTTCTGGTATCGCACCACTAACCTGCCTGGAACTGCTCCTTAAATGGACCAGAAACCAGCTTCTAGAATTTTCCTGATCTAACACCTGATTTCACTAACCAATCCCTTACTGATTCTCAGATTTCCAGAACTCTCTAACACACCTGAGCTTAATCAAATCTACTGACTGGGGTTTTTTTTTTTTTTTTTTTTTTTAAAACTATTGACTCTCTAGCCCTGTAGCTAAACCTTCTTAGAAACTTATGTATTAACCTTGCAGTTACAGTGACCCCATGAGGAAAGGGGAGCCTATATGGCTACTTCCTTTCCTTCCCCATTCCCTCACCCTGTAGAGTTGATATTTCTGTTTTTAACTTTCCCTTGTGAGAAAAGGCAGCTGACCTCACCAGTTAGGGAACTGCCCAGCCAGCCTATCAGCCATGATATCACTTTGGCTAAAGACAAAGGGGAAGAAGGTAAATGCTGAACTCCAGGCAGATAAAAAAAGACACAACATAGCTCTGTGTTCATTAAAGTGGAAGTAAACTACTAGTTTTTTTATTTGTAACTACCTGCATGGTTTAGGAGATAGTCACACTGCATGCAGCCGGTGCTGTCACCGGCACATTCGCTCTAAAGGGATGGTATACGCGTGCCCTACCTTAACCACTTGCTTACTGGGCACATATACCCCCTTCCTGCCCAGGCAAAATTTCAGCTTTCGGCACTGCGTCGCTTTAACTGACAATTGCGCGGTCGTGCGACGTGGCTCCCAAACAAAATTGACGTCCTTTTTTTTCCCACAAATAGAGCTTTCTTTTGGTGGTATTTGATCACCTCTGCGGTTTTTATTTTTTGTGCTATAAACAAAAAAAGAGCGACAATTTTGAAAAAACACTTTTTTACTTTTTGCTATAATAAATATCCCAATTTAAAAAAAAAAAATAATAACATTTTTCTCAGTTTAGGCCGATAAGTATTCTTCTACATATTTTTGGTAAAAAAAAATCGCAATAAGCGTATAGTGATTGGTTTGCGCAAAAGTTATAGCGCCTACAAAATAGGGGATAGAATTATGATTTTTTTTTTTATTATTTTCTTTTTACTAGTAATGTCGGCGATCTGCGATTTTTATTGGGACTGCGACATTATGGCGGACACATCGGACACTTTTGACACATTTTTGGGACCATTCACATTTATACAGCGATTAGTGCTATAAATATGCACTGATTACTGTATAAATGTGACTGTCAGGGAAGGGGTTAACACTAGGGAGCGAGGAAGGGGTTAAGTGTGTTCCCTATTAGTGATTGTTACTGTGGGGGGGAGGGGACTGACTGGGGGAGGTGACCGATCTGTGTCCCTATGTACAAGGGACACAGCATCGGTCTCCTCTCCCTGACAGGACGTGGATCTCTGTGTTTACACACAGAGATCCACGTCCTTGTCTGTGTACCGGCCGAACGCGGGTACCTGGCGGACATCGCGGCCCCCAGGCATGCGCAGCGGCATCTCAGTGATGCGCCGGGCACGCGCCACCGGCGGCACTCGCGCTCCCCCCAGTGGCCGGAGGAGCCGAGGCCGTCTATTGACAGCCTCCCAGATTTCTAGAGCCACCCTGTGGCCGTCATTTGTACATGGCACAGGCTCCAACTAGTTAAGAGCTCTGTGCTGTGGTCCGTGACTCCCGCCCATGATGTCATCAATTTTGCATGATGTCATCAATTTTCTCCTTACCATGTCCCTTTAACTGTAGCTGTTGCTCTTTAACTGTTGGACAGGACTGTTCAGTGTAAAATTCAGGACTGGAGAAACGTAAATGCAAATCGTTTGTCAGGTAAAACGGTTTCCTTATATGTATTCCATTTGCGTATTTGCTGTTAACCATAAGGTTAAATCAGCTGTTTATTAACAACCATGTAGGCTTATGATTTTACTGGCTTGAACAGTTAGGTGTAAGTATAAGCTTTGCATGCGGTTTGGTGAAGGAACCCAATGCTTACAGCTACTGCCTCACTTTGTATACCTGGCAGGTCACTTCCATTTTTGCGAAAATGTCTCCCAGAAACTATGCTTGCCGAAGTTGAAAATGCATTTCACAGCTGGAGCTCTATTTAGTCCTCCTTCACACTTCTCAGCTTGGCTGATGCAGCTTTGGAGAGGGCTTAGGTGACGACAAAATTCCAATTTTATCTGTTCAGCATTCAGTTGGCAGTTTCCAGTCTGTCAGCCTGCAGGTGTCCTTACTGTTACTGACCTGAGATACCTGATTTCATCTGGGCTACAGGGAGCCTCTGGGATTTTAACCTTAACTTTGTAGTTACAGCTATGATACTTAACCATGTTAACCAAAAGATGAAAACACATCTTACTGTGTTTGTTGCCCATTTTATTTTATTTTTTACAAAAATGCATTTTACCTCCAGTTTAAATGCATTTTCAGGTGTTCAGCAAAAAGTTTGCACACTTGGTCATTTACTAATTTGAAAACTGGTGAGGAAAACACTATAAAGTCCCATACACACTATCGTTTTTTCTGTAGGTTTTTGTCTTCAAGTTTACCAAAACCATGTAGTGCAAGGGCCTGCCTGATTGCATACAAATTGAAACTCTTAAGGTTTGACCTCATATTAGATGGTTTTGGTAAACCTGAAGACAAAAACCTGCAGAAAAACTGAGTGTGTACAAGGCATTACACAGAAAAACATATAAATGGAAACTGTACATACAAGGCTGACGTGTATACAGGGAGTAATAAAATAGATTTCTTGCCACAGGAACTAGGTAAAAGAAAACATTATGTTGATACATGAAAAAATGAGGGGTGTAGTGGTGGCGCTGCTCTTACGTAAAACCAATCTGCTGGGAGCCAGATATTGGTAATAATAGGTCTACAAATGAGAAACACAAAGGGGGTTCTCTCTGATATAATCAGAACGTAAGTTGAGTGGGACCACACATAGAATGTAAAAATCAAATAAATAAATGAAATAAGTAAATAAATTGGGGTGTCTCTGCCAGGTGTTTACTTAGCCTTAGCAATAGCCTTCAGAAGGTGATAGTGATGATGGACTAAAGTGAGTGAAGGATTTAGTTGGAATACATTAATTAGTTGAAATAAATAAGTAATATGAATTTTCCAATTCCGGCTCGGCCGGGTGTTTGCTAGCAGAGGATTAGCTATTGGAAGTGCTGTGAAGTAAATTGATGCTACCAATGTGGTGCTGTAAGAGATGCAGTGTAAACAAAATAAAAAACAATGAATTACAATGGATTGGGATGTTGTCTCGGCCGGGTGTTTACTAAACCCAACTGGAATTATACTCGGTCCCAAACAGTTAGAAAAAAGTGTTTACGTGATCCGTAATACACTCTGACAATGTACATCAAATGTTCAGCATAAAAATTGAAGTTGATAAAATTAAGTGAAGATCAATGGTGACAATCCAGAAAATAGTGACAAATAAATTGGTGACTTTGCTGCAGTGCTTGTTCTAGTAGCCTGTGCCGTGAATGTGATTATCCGTGATTGTTTATGATGTTGCACTCACCAGATTCTTCATACCCTCAGGGGGTATGGTGCAGTCACAGTATATGCCAGTGTGTAGCAATCTCAGGAATCCAGGGTGGCTCCTTTGGTCCCTTGTGGTTCTCCGAGAAGGTGAGGGTTCTGCAATATTGAGCGGGAACCACCGACGAAGACCACGAACGAAGAAGCCGAAATGCCCTGCGATCGAAATGCCAGGACTCACAAACATGAGGTGAGCTGGTAAGAGTTGGCCCAGTGACGTGGTTGGTTTCCTGTGAGTAATACTACACGTCACTGGGCCAACTCTTACCAGCTCACCTCATGTTTGTGAGTCCTGGCGTTTCGATCGCAGGGCATTTCGGCTTCTTCGTTCGTGGTCTTCGTCGGTGGTTCCCGCTCAATATTGCAGAACCCTCACCTTCTCGGAGAACCACAAGGGACCAAAGGAGCCACCCTGGATTCCTGAGATTGCTACACAGTGGCATATACTGTGACTGCACCATACCCCCTGAGGGTATGAAGAATCTGGTGAGTGCAACATCATAAACAATCACGGATAATCACATTCATGGCACAGGCTACTAGAACAAGCACTGCAGCAAAGTCACCAATTTATTTGTCACTATTTTCTGGATTGTCACCATTGATCTTCACTTAATTTTATCAACTTCAATTTTTATGCTGAACATTTGATGTACATTGTCAGAGTGTATTACGGATCATGTAAACACTTTTTTCTAACTGTTTGGGACCGAGTATAATTCCAGTTGGGTTTAGTAAACACCCGGCCGAGACAACATCCCAATCCATTGTAATTCATTGTTTTTTATTTTGTTTACACTGCATCTCTTACAGCACCACATTGGTAGCATCAATTTACTTCAGAGCACTTCCAATAGCTAATCCTCTGCTAGCAAACACCCGGCCGAGCCGGAATTGGAAAATTCATATTACTTATTTATTTCAACTAATTAATGTATTCCAACTAAATCCTTCACTCACTTTAGTCCATCATCACTATCACCTTCTGAAGGCTATTGCTAAGGCTAAGTAAACACCTGGCAGAGACACCCCAATTTATTTACTTATTTCATTTATTTATTTGATTTTTACATTCTATGTGTAGTCCCACTCAACTTAGGTTCTGATTATATCAGAGAGAACCCCCTTTGTGTTTCTCATTTGTAGACCTATTATTACCAATATCTGGCTCCCAGCAGATTGGTTTTACGTAAGAGCAGCGCCACCACTACGCCCCTCATTTTTTCATATCCTTGCTCCACCTAATTAGGAGGCAGCAATAAGTAAAGGCAGCAGCTCTGACTACTACGTTGTGTTTGAAGTCCTTTTGCGCAGAGTCACCTACCTTCCTTCATTATGTTGATACATGCTTCTGAAAAGTTGAGGGAGGTTTAGGTTTAACTTGGGTAATGCCTAGTCTACAAGGGTCTTGTTTGCACTTTTCCTGTGTTTTTTTATTTTTAGAAAACATAAGCTTCTGATAAGTGAATTGTATATTATTAATATAACAGTAATTAGTAATAAAAATAAGGTGCCCTACGATGAGGCCGAGTGAGATTATTGCCTCAGGCAACATTTAGGTTTTCAGGGATGAGAGAGCAAAATGAGTAAGTAGATGGTGGAATTTTCACGATCAGTCCAGCATGCATTTTTTGAAGGTTTATATAGCATGATTCTAAAACCGTGGTCTCAAAAAAATAATAATCTTGTACCACTTAATGTGTGGTCTCAAACATTATTGGTTATTACTGGGCTGTCAAATTAGCTCCTTTACCCACTACTATACATCTACTAACTCCTCCCAATGGGTAAGCATAGAAACATACTTCTACCACTAGCTATAGACAATATCTGGTGCTCTTCCAACACGAACACAGAACAAATTCAGAACTATGTGCAATCTACCCTGTATTGCATGGATTTCCCTCTGATCCTGACCACTTTTCAATACATTTTCCTCAATGATCATCAAACCAAAGGTATTGTTTCTTCAATCTATGGTGGCTCCCCTGCCCTATATCTCCCAAAAGGGAAAAGACTTGAGCATACCCCCCAAACCACATTGGTAGTCCCAAAGCTTGGCTGCAAAAGCGCATGACTCATTGGATTGGCTAAATTCAAGGTACCTTTGATCTTTGCTTTTGGGGCCTGTGGGGCAGTGGGCAACCTAATACACATTTGGTGGGACTGTTCTATATTTACAAATTCTGGACTAGAATTTATCAATTAATAAGCATTGTCCTGTGTAGAAGTATACCTAATAACCAATACAAAGTCCTCCTCAATTTCAACCTCCTGGCTGCACCAAAGTTCAGTTAATTTTCACAGCCACCAGGTAAAGTCTAGTACCCTAAAGGTTACCCAAGTTAAACAAAAAGTAGCCTGGTTCCAGTTAATGAGAAGCTGGCAGCCATTCTTTATGAAAAAATCAACAAATAGAAAAGATTTAGACCTTTTGGATACCTCATTATTTTCCTGGGGGCTTTAATGACTCCCTGTGGACCAACTGATATAACCTTGGACACAGGACACCGCACAGCAGCAACAGGGTCAGCCTTGCGCTATGCTTGTGAAAACCCTTAACTCTAGCCTTTCTCTTCTCCTATACTTCTTCACTTGTCTCTGTTCACTTCTATCTGGAGTAGAACCAAGCATTGACTCTCGCACCTGATTAGGCAGCACTACTCCAACACAGGTTACCCACCTGTATGTAGGCTGTCTTGAACAATGCATCTAACCTCCCTGATCAAAGGAAAACGCCTGATTTATCTTTCAGATTCTATACACCCACGGCAGGATGTACCATTTTCATAATTGAAATTCTTTATCCGCCATGCACTTTCTTCTGTAATGCATGATGTTATGCATCACCAATATTTGTATCTATTTGAACTTTTTGTAAAACCTTCAATAAAAACTATTAAAACTTGCACCTTTACACAAAACATTTTTTGTAATCTTCTGTCATCGTCTGTGGCTTTTTCAATGCCAGACTGCTTGAATAACTGTGACCGTGTTACTCTAGTGAGCAGCATACATTTAATTCTGTGCTATCACCAACAGCTTAAAAAGGTGCTGTAAGAATAGAAGTATAGAAACTCTGTTGCCAAGAAAGAGGTCACCTGAAGTCTGGGAAGTCCTGACATTTGCTGGTATGACACATTTTGCTGGTTAGTCACCTCAGCAAGTGACTATCCAGCAAAAAATAGATAAAGCTATAAAGGGAAAGGGGGGGGGGGGATAATACTGCAAGTTTATAATTAAATATTAAATGCAGAAATCCAGATTCCTGCTGTAGGGTAGAGCAGCAGTGTAGTTCCCCAGCTGGTTGTGAGGTGTCTTCCCTAACTAAAATCTGAGCACTGCTAGGATTTGGGTGGCAATTCCACCACTTGTCTGTCATGGTGCCTGAGTGGGATGAGAATATAAATGGAAGCAGTGTATTTTGTGGTAGTTGTTGGGCACAGTCTTCATTTCTCCTGGTTTAGCCCTGGTTCACATTGATGCGATTTGACATGTCAAATCGCATGGCAAAAGTAGGCTGCAAAATCCGGCAATGCCAGCGTGCAAATCCGTGCGACGCTGCATTTGCAGCGCCGCACCGATTCCCAAAAGTAGTTCCTGTACTACTTTGGCGATTTGGGAGTGCGATTTCCATTGACATCTGTGCAGAATCCCGCACAGATGTCTCTGAAATCACCCCCGAAGTTGGGACTGACATGCAGGAATGAAATCGTGCGAGTTCAGCTTTTAATCCCCATTCAGTTTGAACCTACGCTTAAAAACTGTATACATGGAACCATATTCTGCAAACTCTCCCCATCCCACTTCCACTACAGGGAAAGGCATCAGGACTGCATTCCTAGCTGTTGGGCCATAAAACCTTACACATCCTGATGGATGCTTGGACATTTATTTTTTGCAAGTGGGCATAGATCTCAGCATGCATATGAACTCTCAGGACTTGTTGTATATTTGTAATGTTTAACAATAAGATGTACCATCATAGGGGAGCATGGCTGAATGGATGGAATTCTTTGATTAATTCAGTGAAATGTTGAAAAACGGTGACTAGTTTGGATCCTGCCTTATTCTTCTGATCATGGTGATGTACCCTATATAGCGGGCTTGTGTCTGGAGAATGTGGGGCCCTAGCCATAGGTGCTACAGGTTGGATACTCCACAGCATCCTTGTTTGGCCAGGCTGGGTCACCTTTAGGGAGTTCAGATAGAGAGAGCAGAAGGAGTGCTGTCCTGGGAAAGTGAAACTCTGAGGACACAACTCTGTAGGACTTCAATGGGCCACTGGCATCTCCTGAACCAAACCCAGAGGGGTTAATGAGTTAGTGTTCTCCAAATTCAAACTGTAGAGCAGAAAATGGGACTTCAAGGGTTATTATTTTTTGTTATGTTGATTGTAATATTTTATACATATTGAAGTGTGGTGGTGATATCCGATGGCAGGGTATACAGGTGGTGGAGTGGGCTTGCTTTTGGGGAGCCATTGAGGGGCGACGCAGGTAATTGGATGTAGCCTGGCCTAGGTCCCTATGGTTTTATCCACCCCCCCTTTCCCCCCTACATTTGAGTTTGGTTGCATTTTACAATTTGCATGTATTTACTCATGGGTTTTGTCTATTTGTGCTTGGGATGGGTTGGCTTGTGGTGTTTTGAGGTCTGGATGTGTGCGAGTTGGTAGGCAGAGCTGTTTGGGTCTTTGTGAGTGTTTTAGTTGGATGTGGTGTACAGTATATGGTTATTTTGTGTCGATTGTGGTTGGAATGTCGTATGGTTTGGGGTTATAGTAATATGATTGGTTGTTTTTGCTATGGGCTGCATGTGGTGTTCATGCGTGGAATTGTTAGAATGTAGATGTGGATAATATGGATGTTGCGATTCTCCAAGATTTGTTTGTTTGCCTATGATGTGATTGTTTTTGGCTGATTGGTTGTCATTGTGATGGATTGCATGTGGGGGTTCATATGTTGATCTGTTAGAATGTAGCTGCGGATGATAGTAATGTAGTAATTTTCCAATGTTTGATTGCCTGTGGTATGATTGTCTAGTTGGGCGATTGGTTTCTTTTCACTTTTCTTGGTCTATCCATATCCGTGGGCGGAGCCGGTATGGCCTGCCTCTCCCCTCCTCCTTGGCTGCATGTCACTTTGGTTGCCCAGTTGTGTGCATGTTCGCTGCCTCTGGAGTTATCTCATTGGCATCTGGGAGTGAAGGATTCGATGTGGTGAGTTCCAAAGTGCTCTATCCCCACCGCAACTGGACATATATGTGAACCTACAAGCATGCCCAATGGCACATCCACCCTTGCCCGACTCTGCCATTTTTGTTTCTGGCAGCGGTCATGGGGGAGGAGAGGACACCTGGTGGCTATGTGTTAGTGATGTGTATATGGCCGTGGTGCAAGTTCTTAGTGGATGTTTGTGGATGTGGATGTTTGTGGTGGGGGATGCATGGATCGACATCTAACAGAAGGTATAGAAAGCGCTCTATATTTGGAGTGTTGGAGTTTTTTGTGGATGAGTATATGTAGAACTTATTGGTATTTCATTCTTCTTTTTGTTTTTAGGACTTTTTTGCTCCTCACTTATATGAGCTCACTTTCATAGTGGTATGCCCATGGTTATTATTAATCTCATGTTTAAATGTGAGGGAGTTTTTAACCCCACACTTGCAAATATATTCGCTTTTACACACAGAAAAAGATGAAGCTTTCCTTTGGCTAAAGACTTCTTGGTGCCCATCTCACCCAATGTGGACTGCTCATGTTGGGGCTCATGCTTTCCTTCCCCCCTCTCTCCCCCACTTCCCATTTGAGGGATCATGCACTGCACAGCACCATTCCATATGTGACTTTCTGATATGATACATTTTGCAGTGTCACATTTTTATTGGAATATACTGTAACTATATGACAAAGATTTGAATGCATGTTTTTACGTTGTATGATTAGTACCCTGATTTCCCGAAAAAACTCCTTTTTGCGAAATGCATTTTTCTTGCACATTAGTGGATGATGGAATTTAGCAGAGCTTTACCACATACAATAAGCTCTGGAGTACAACTTTAGTAAATCGACCCCATAATGTCTCTGCTTTAGGGCCCTTTCACACCTATTCACTTTTGTCGCTCTAGAACAGGGGTGTCAAACTCAATTTCATTGTGGGCTGCATCAGCATTATGATTGCCCTCAAAAGGGCCGGTTGTATCTGTAAGATTAGATGTCCAGCGCATCCCCTCCTCTATACATTAGATGTCAAGAGCCATCCCACCATCAGAAGTTGAGTCCCCCACTCTCCCTTACATCACAGTGCACCCCCTTACCTTATGCTGCTGCTGGGAAGAAGCTGGATGCATTGCTTGAAAGCAGAAAGTAAGAGTCTGGAGTAGGACCAGATGAGGGCTGGAGCTCTCCTGCAGCAGGTGCAAGGGCCACATCAAATGGCCTTGAGGGCCGGATTCGGCCCACGGGCCTTGTGTTTGACACCTGTGCTCTAGAAGGTACATTTCCAGAGTGACAAAAGCGCACCAAAATATTTCCCCTTTAACCTCCCTGGCGGTATGATTTCAGATTTTTGGTGCTGAAAGCGGTACCATTATTTTGCATGGAAATTTGGCGTTTTATATTGTAGGCCTGCAATTCTTAGCAATAACTCACTTAAATCTGTCCAAACAAGAGTCTAGTAGACACCCTGGGTATGAGAAAGTTTGAAACACAAATTCATAAATTATAATATAATAAATAATTATAACAAATAATAATACAAAAAATTATTCAATAATGTAATCAAATCAAAAACACTGAAATTTGCTCAGTTGCAGAATTGTCGCTGTCATTAGATTTAGTGTTTGATGAGGAATTTTCCCACAAATCACTATCGCTCAATTCTGCAAGTGATTCTAATTTATTATCTCTGTTTTCTAGCTGGTCTAAAACTACTTTTGATGTAAAGGGACACTTTTTGGTTGCTCTGGACAATCTCCAGTTTCCAGGTAGAAAGAAAAGTTTTTATAATATAAAACTGCATGCAGGGCACTGGACAAACCACTAGGGACAAAGGGGATGTGTAATTATTTGATACAGTACTGTAATCAGTAAGATTACAGTGTACTGTAAGTATATTGTGTTTTTCACTTTTTGAATTTGGCGACAAACTCCCCCCCCCCCCATGCGCCGCAACGTCGCAGGGAACGGAGCTCGGTACTCGGCAGTCACCAGTGTGAATCGAGCGAGGAGACGGCTCGCACACACAGCGGGGAGACATCGCAGGATCCAGGGAACAAGGTAAGTAACTTTCCCTGTATCCTGCAATGCGATCCCGAGTCTGGCTCGGGGTTACCGCTTTTGGTACTGAAATCGTACCCAGAGCCAGACTGGGGAATACCGCCAGGGAGGTTAAAAATTTGACTTTTTACATTGCTGCTCTGCGTATGTGCTGCGGTTTGAAAAGTCCTGCATGCAGCATCTTTGGTGCACTTTTCAAAAGTGCACCAAAGATGCACCTTCTATTTATGTCAATCAGAAATGCACCAAAGGATGTGTTTTTAGGTGCGTTTTTGGGGTCACTATGCACAGAGATGCTGGTTGTTAAGGAGCGAGTACCTGCCGACGCCCTTAAAGTGTTACTAAACCCACAACAGTAAAATCAGTCTGTATATGCAGTAAATCATGCTTGTTATACTCAATGTGGAACCTAAGTGGTTAATCCTGTGCATTGTGCAAAAAGGCTATTTGATACTGCCTTCTCTGATCTTCCCCTTCTTCCACAGTGCCCATTCCATTTCCTGATAGTACAGAGCCTTGGGGGCACTCTGCACATGCTCAGTTTGGTGTGTATTGCTAGAGTGTTTTTTTTTTTTGTGCATGTGATCAGCACAGGGCCAGTCAGCACTGTCAAGACAGAGGATCAGGGGCCCTGCAGCCTAATACGACAGTCGGAAGAGATTGAAAACTCCTCCTACAAGCTTTAACCAGACACTGATAGACGTCATAAGACTGCTATATACTGCTGATGAGAAAGGGTATTTAGCATTTTATATTTACTAAAATTATTAAATTTCCTTGTACTGTGGGACACTAGATACAGTGAATGCAGGGTCCTTGGTTTAGTAGCAAGCCGTGGATAGCTCATTGCTACGTAGTTATCACTGGTTGTTAAAGCGGTTCTAAAGCCTAAACATTGTTTACCTTAAGACCTCTTTCACACAGAGGCGCTTTACAGGTGCTATAGCGCTACAAATAGTGCCTGCAAAGCGCATGTAAAGCGCCTTTTCTTTCACTCCAATGTGAAAGCCCAATAGATTTCACACTGGAGCGGTGCGCTGGCAGGACGTCCAGAAAAGTCCTGTAAGCAGCTTCCTTGAGGCGCGTTAGGAGCGGTGTATACACCGCTCCTAAAGTCCCCCTGCCCATTAAAATCAATGGGCAGCGCCGGCAAAGCGCCGCTGCAGCGGTGCCGAAAAGCGCTGCTAAAACGACGGTAAAGCCCTGCTAAAAAAAACAACGCTTTACCGCCGACACCCGGGCGCTGCCAGTGTGAAGGGGCTCTAATGCATTTCTTGCATTAAGGTAAAATAAGAATGTTTAGGCATCAGCATACCGCCCCCCCAGAGCTCTCATTTGATCTAGCGCTGTGCACCTCTACAGCTCTTCTCTGCCCTCACTTCCAGGTCTCGCTGCCTTTGGTGAGGCACGGGGGAACCATTGGCTCCCGATGCTTTCAATCAAAGCCAGTGACGAGGGAGCGGGGGGCGGGGCCAAGTCCTGATGTGTGTCTCAATGGATGCAGCAGTGGGGCTCAGGAGCGAGCATGCAGGAGTTGCCCCCATGGGAAGTGGCTTCCCATGGGGGCAATGGACAGGGAGGAGGGGCCAGGAGCATCGGCAGGGGACCCGAAAAGTGAAGGTTCGTAGCCGTTCTGTGCAATTTTATTGCACAGAGCAGGTAAGCATAGACATGTTTTGTTATTTTATTTTTACCTTTTACAATCACTTCAAGCGGGTGCTGGCTACTGAACAAGCAGTAAATAGCAGAGCCAGCACCTGCCGGTGTCTTTAACAACCAGTGAATAGCTGAGATTTGGTGTTTACAAGTTAAAAACATTTTTCTCTTATCATCCATGGACTGACACGGTGTCTCTTTACACTTTACACGTGGGTTATGTCCCTGCTTGCAGGAGAAGACCTAGGCAGAATGTGAGATGTTATACATACATTCTAAAAGCCAGAGCTGAACAGCCCCACCCAGGGGGCGGTCCCTCCGGGCATAACCCTCCCACTACAGTCAGCAGACTTCAGTTTTTTTTCTGCCTAGCAGAAGGAGAAGACGTGGCTCCCTCAGGAGCCAGTCTCCTGACCTATTTTATTCCTTTTTGGAATTCTTTTATTTTATTTTTGAGAATCTTCTATCAACTGTCGGCTGGGCAACAGGTTGGGTACAAGATATCCTCGTAGTCTTCCCTGTCCGACCATCGAGCGTGCTGATCCTCGCCTCGTGTGCGTGAGACTCAGTTCACGACGGGCCCCATGACTCCAGGGGTGGCCGGGTTTGCTTTCATGCTCCCACGGTCCTCTCAAGACTGAACAGCTCCTGACTGACTGTATCTTTCGCGGTGGACCGGGCCGACAGCTACTCAGTACTGCACTGTGATAGTCCTGTCAGAAACACCAGTGTGTCCCTCAGGGGACGGGTAAGTAGTCTCTCCTGCCTGCAGGTGAGTACAAAGGGCTGTGTGTTTCTCTGTGGGGGATTTTCCCTGTCTCCCCCTGTATTTTATTGTCGCTCTCTGTCACCATTACTGGCGCTGGCTGTGTGGGGTGCTTGGGGGTCACACTGTTCTTGGGGGGCTCATGCTGGTCTGCAATGTATGCCTTGGGGCTTTTTTGTGTGTTTTTTTTTGGGGCCCGAGCGCCGAGTGGCGCTGTGCGTGTGTGCTGTTTCATTTTAACTGCGTCATGGCGGCCATCTTGCCGCGGATCGCCTCAGTGAAGTGCGGCGGCCATTTTCTTGTAGCCCGCGCGCTTTTCAGCACTAGTTTGGCCTCTAGCGCTGCTGTAGCAGCGCGAATCTCCTCACAGTCTCCTCACAGCTCACCAGCGCTGACACAGCGCGGTACAGACAGCGGAACTAAGCGGTCCCTGGTCCGGTTTGGTGAGTCCCCTGGGCGCCCCCTCCTCAGTCAGCACAGCCTGTGGGTGGACTTTTTATCTGAGAGAGTCTCAGAGAGGGACAATATGGAGTCTGTGTCACCAGCTTCCCCTAAAAATGTCAGTGGCAACAGGCAGTGCTTCAGCACTGCGGTCCCTATGGATCTGTTGTGGGCAGCCCTGGAATCAATTTCTGACCAGGATGGGAGCTGTGTGCAAGCGCAAGGTGCAAAAAAGGGCGCCCTCTCCCCACTTTATCTACTCGAGGGCAGTGCGCTGATTCAGATATGGGCCTAGCCACTATCGCTCAGGACCCTAGTTCTGAATGTATGGATGGTTTTGAACAGGACATTCCTTATGAGGGAAACTCCAGTTCTGAGTCAGTAAATGACAGGGCGCTTGTTAGTGTGCTCATGACTGCGGTGAGGGACACTCTCAAGCTCAAATGCTGCGGATGCAGAACCTCAGGCGGATACTGTCTCCTTTGGTTCTTTTAAGGCCAGGCCTTCTAAAGGGGTTTTTTCCATTGTACTTTCTTTGACCAGCTCATTGATAAGGTCTGGGAAAAGCCGCAGAAGAATTTTTTTATGGTCCCGCGGCGTTTGTCTATCAGATACCCCTTGAAGATGCCCTACTTAAAAAGTGAGCTTCTCCCCCAGTGGTTGACCCTCCAGTCGCCCGGTTGAACAAGGCCATCACTCTCCCGATGGAGGGGATTCCTGCATTTGAGGACCCCACTGACAGGAGGTCAGAAGTGGTGAGCAGAACCATGTTTGCCTTGTTGGGATCCGCCCTACGACCTGTGGTAGCGGTGACCCTTGTGTCTAAAACACTTACAGGTTGGGCAAAAATGTTGCACCTAGCTGTACAGGAGCATATTCTTCCTCCAGACACAGTTGCTCTGGCCCACCAACTGGTTCAGGGCCTGGTTTCTATGTGCGACGCCACGCTGAACGCGGCCCCTTTAATATCCAGGGCCTCTGTCTCGGCGGTGGTATTGCGTCGTCTTATCTGGTTGAAATGCTGGTCTGCTGACCTAGCCTTAGGAAGCTCCTGACGGATCTACTATTTAAAGGCGGTAGACCTTTCGGTGCTGCTCTGGATGACATCGTCATGGATGTCACGGGAGGTAAACGCACTCTTCTTCCTTAGACTAGCAAGGGTGAGGAGGCCCGCCGCAAACAGAGGCCTTCCTTTCCAGCAAAACGTGTTTTTTTTTTCGTCAGTCAGAGTCCACAGGTAGGCCCTCTCAGACTGACGGCAGTGCGGCTGGTGGGCACAAGTGCCCCTGGGTGCGTAAGCCAAACAAGCGGCTCCCAAGCCCGCCTCCGCGTGAAGTCTTGCCTCCGCCCGACTCTGGGGTGGGGGGACGACTTTGCGGGTTCACGGATCGGTGGACCTCCCGAGTCTCCGACTGGTGGGTGTGCGAGGTGGTCACCTCAGGATATAGGATAGTATTCCGATCCTGGCCCCCACACAGATTCTTTCCCTTGAATCTTCCTCTCCTTCCTACCTGTCGGGCAGCCCTCTTGGGGGCTGTACAGGATTTGATCAGGTCTGGAGTGATTGTGCCGGTTCCGTCACAGGAGAGTTTTCAGGGATTCTGCTCGAATCTGTTTGTCATCCCAAAAGTAGGACGTGGTTCGACCTATCCTGGACCTCAAGGCCCTGAATGCCTTCGAGAAGGTGCAGAAATTCCGCATGGGATCCATTCGCACGGTGATCGCTACACTCCACCAAAGGGATTTTCTTCTGGCGTCCTTGGACTTCAAGGACGCCTACTTGCATGTTCCGATCTGCGCAAGTCACCAGAAGTTTCTGCGCCTTGCGATCAGCGAAGTCCACTATCGATTGTGGCTCTTCCTTTCGGCCTTGCCTCGGCACCAAGGGTGTTCACCAAGGTGCTTGCTCCGGTTCTAGCCTTCTGTTACAGCGAGGTATTGCTGTCGTGGGCTATCTGGACGGTCTTCTGCTATGAGCAGAAAGTGGCACAGACTTAGAGGAAAGGTGACTATCGTCAATTAGACCCTCAGGGACTTCGGGTGGTTCCTGAACATTCAGGGGTCAGTCCTGATCCCGACTCAGGTCTGGAGTATCTAGTTCTGGTTCTGGACTCCTTGGAGGCAAAGGTATCTTACCTCTGAAAAAGTTGCTGACACTTCAGTCTGCGGTGCGGGTGCTGACATCCCGAACATGGTTGTCAATCCGTTGTTTGCATGAGAGTCCCGGGACTCCTGGTGGCCTCCTTCGCGGCCATTCCGTATGCCCAATCACACACCAGGGCATTGCAGAAGGAGATCTTGTCCACCTGGGACAAATCCCCGTTGTCCTTGGATCTTCGGATCCAGGTGATTCACCTGGTCAGGGCGTCCCTGACATGGTGGTTGGGACCCTCGGCTCTTCGGTCCGGAAAGTCGTTCCCCTCCCATCCAAGGGACGGTACTCACGACGGACACCAGCCTGACGGGCTGGGGTGGAGTCTGGGGAGTCCTGTCGGCTCAAGGCCTTGGACTCCGGACGAGCTCGTTTTACCAATCACTGTTCTGGAAATACGGGCCATCAGACTGTGTCTCTCCTCAGGTCGGAGAGAGTACGGGGTCGCTCCATCAGGAGCCAGTCGGACAACGCCACGGCGGTGGCGTAGGTAAACCATCACGGGGGGACTCGGAGCTCAGCTGCGGCTTCCGAGGTAATCCGTATCCTGAAGTGGGCCGGAAGAAACGTGCCGGCTCTGTAGGGGCGGACTATCTGAGTCGCCAATCGCCAGACGCCGGACCAGGAAGAGTGGTCCTTGCATATTTCAACTCCTTTGCCGACGGTGGGGCACGTCGGATGTGGACCTGATGGCCTCTCGACTCAGTCGCAAGGGTCGAAGTTGTGGCCAGATCCAGGGATCCTTGGGCGATGACTCGGATGCGTTGGTGGCCCCATAGGGTCCTTATCGCCTGATATAAACTCCGGTGATCCTAATTGTTCCGGATTGGCCTCAGCGTCACTGGTACGCTGATCTGGTACGTCTCGTTGCGGACGTTCCCTGGCGGTTGCCGATGAGGGAGGACCTTCAGTCTCAAGGTCCTATGTTTCATCCGGCTTACAGTCTCTGGCTTTAACGGCAGAGCTGTTAAAAGCCAGGTGTTGAGGGACCGAGGTCTCTCGGACTCTGTCATTTTGACCATGTTAAGGACACAGAAGTCTTCCTCCAGGCAGATCTATCACCGTGCCTGGAAAGCTTATATCGCCATATGCAAAGCGCTGGACTGGCGTCCTCGGACGTATTCCGTCCCCAGAATCTTGCGTCCTCTACAGTGTGGAGTGACCCAAAAGCTTGCTTTGAGTACCATCAAGGATCAGATTTCGGCCTTGGCCGTCTTCCTTCAGCGACCTCTAGCGGGTCATTTCTTGGTTAGCACCTTGTGTTGGGGGTTCGCCATGTGCTCCCTCCTGTCAAGCCTTCTCTCCCACCGTGGGATCTGAATTTGGTGCTCTCGGTCCTCCAGGAACCTCCTTTTTGGGAATATCCGGGATATTCCTCTCTTGTCTTGTCTCAGAAGGTGGCCTTTTGTCACGGATGCCTAACACAGCATCCAGCACAGGGTACGCAGATCAGTGGGCTGCACTAAAGGAACTAGGCACAAGGTAAGTAAATATATATATGAGTTTATTGAAAGGATAATTCCTAAAACAATAAAGGCAACCAGCAAACAACCACAGTGACACACAAAACAACTCCCTACACCAACGTGAATACAGTTTAGAGATTAAAGCGTAAATGTAATCAAGCCAGGGTCATACACGAGAGATCAGTCCGATTGAACAGGGAGCCGGAAGGGACAACAGGAGGAAGGGATGAGTCTGCAAGACAGGGGTCCAGGGATGGATGCAGGGTTCAGGAACACAGGATACAAGGTACAGAGGCAGGGGTCCAGGGATGGATGCAGGGTTCAGGAACACAGGATACAAGGTAACAGATACCAGGTCACAAGGTTCAGGTTCAGGTTCAGGTTCAGGCCTGGGTTCCAAGACAATACCAGAGCAAATGCTTTAGTGTCTGCTGGGTATTTATACACACCTCCTGCAATCAGTCTCAGGTGACGCCTGATTGCAGGAGATGATTTCGGCTCCAGACAAATGGGAGACACCCGCTGGTGGCCACCAGAACTGCACCCTTTGGTGCTGAAAGCAATAGCACCACCAGCAGGTGACCCAGGCAATGACACTGATCATGACAGTTCCCCCTCCCAAGGAGTGGCCTCCGGACGCTCCATTCTGCCCTTGATCTGGCAGTGCTGGTAGGTGCGGAAAGGTCCCAAAAAGTCTCCCCTGTGTCTGCGGACTACTTGTGCTCCTCCGGCCAGAGTCCTTAAACTTACTGGGAGGCGTGGCACCTGAGTCTGGCAATGGAACACGCACCCCACCACCAGGGTCTGGAAGTTGGGATCTGGAAAAGAAAACAGGCAGGGCAATGTGCATGAACCTAACGGAGGCGAACAACACAAGGGCATCACAGTCAGGCTGGGAATCAAGCAGGGCAAAATCAGCGGCAAGCCGGGCATCGAGAACTGGTTTAGCAGGCACCATGTCAGCGGGCTGGGCAAATGGCGCTGGGTCTTCAAGCTGGCCACCGGGCAGAGGCACTTCAAACTGGCCACCGGGCAGAGGTTCAGCAAGCCAGATGGCAGGCACTGGTTCAGCGGGCTGAAAGACGGGCACCAAAACGTCAGGCTGGGTGACGGCACCGAAAATCCAGGCTGGAACAGGTTGGCTGGTGTGGAAACAGGCTGGAACAGGTTGGCTGGTGTGGAAACAGGCTGGAACAGGTTGGCTGGTGTGGAAACAGGCTGGAACAGGTTGGCTGGTGTGAAAACAGGCTGGAACAGGTTGGCTGGTGTGGAAACAGGCTGGAACAGGTTGGCTGGTGTGGAAACAGGCTGGAACAGGTTGGCTGGTGTGGAAACAGGCTGGAACAGGTTGGCTGGTGTGGAAACAGGCTGGAACAGGTTGGCTGGTGTGGAAACAGGCTGGAACAGGTTGGCTGGTGTGGAAACAGGCTGGAACAGGTTGGCTGGTGTGGAAACAGGCTGGAACAGGTTGGCTGGTGTGGAAACAGGCTGGAACAGGTTGGCTGGTGTGGAAACAGGCTGGAACAGGTTGGCTGGTGTGGAAACAGGCTGGAACAGGTTGGCTGGTGTGGAAACAGGCTGAAACAGGTTGGCTGGTGTGGAAACAGGCTGGAACAGGTTGGCTGGTGTGGAAACAGGCTGGAACAGGTTGGCTGGTGTGGAAACAGGCTGGCTGGTGTGGAAACAGGCTGGAACAGGTTGGCTGGTGTGGAAACAGGCTGGAACAGGTTGGCTGGTGTGGAAACAGGCTGGAACAGGTTGGCTGGTGTGGAAACAGGCTGGAACAGGCTGGCTGGTGTGGAAACAGGCTGGAACAGGCTGGCTGGTGTGGAAACAGGCTGGAACAGGCTGGAACAGGTTGGCTGGTGTGGAAACAGGCTGGAACAGGTTGGCTGGTGTGAAAACAGGCTGGAACAAGTCGGCTGGTGTGAAAACAGGCTGGAACAGGTTGGCTGGTGTGAAAACAGGCTGGAACAAGTCAGCTGGTGTGGAAACAGGCTGGAGCGAATCGGCTGGTGTGGAAGCAGGCTGGAGCGAATCGGCTGGTGTGGAAGCAGGCTGGAGCGGATCGGCTGGTGTGGAAGCAGGCTGGAGCGAATCGGCTGGTGTGGAAGCAGGCTGGAGCGGATCGGCTGGTGTGGAAGCAGGCTGGAGCGGATCGGCTGGTGTAGAAGCAGGCTGGAGCGGATCGGTTGGTGTAGAAGCAGGCTGGAGCGGATCGGCTGGTGTGGAAACAGGCTGCAACAGGTCGCTTGGTTTGGAAACAGGCTGCAACAGGTCGCTTGGTTTGGAAACAGGCTGCAACAGGTCGCTTGGTTTGGAAACAGGCTGCAACAGGTCGCTTGGTTTGGAAACAGGCTGCAACAGGTCGCTTGGTTTGGAAACAGGCTGCAACAGGTCGCTTGGTTTGGAAACAGGCTGCAACAGGTCGCTTGGTTTGGAAACAGGCTGCAACAGGTCGCTTGGTGCGGAAACAGGCTGCAACAGGTCGCTTGGTTTGGAAACAGGCTGCAACAGGTCGCTTGGTGCGGAGACAGGCTGCAACAGGTCGCTTGGTGCGGAGACAGGCTGCAACAGGTCGGCTGGTGCGGAGACAGGCTGCAACAGGTCGGCTGGTGCGGAGACAGGCTGCAACAGGTTGGCTGGTGCGGAGACAGGCTGCAACAGGTCGGCTGGTGCGGAGACAGGCTGCAACAGGTCGGCTGGTGCGGAGACAGGCTGCAACAGGTCGGCTGGTGCGGAGACAGGCTGCAACAGGTCGGCTGGTGCGGAGACAGGCTGCAACAGGTCGGCTGGTGCGGAGACAGGCTGCAACAGGTCGGCTGGTGCGGAGACAGGCTGCAACAGGTCGGCTGGTGCGGAGACAGGCTGCAACAGGTCGGCTGGTGCGGAGACAGGCTGCAACAGGTCAGCTGGTGCGGAGACAGGCTGCAACAGGTCGGCTGGTGCGGAGACAGGCTGCAACGGGTCGGCTGGTGCGGAGACAGGCTGCAACGGGTCGGCTGGTGCGGAGACAGGCTGCAACGGGTCGGCTGGTGCGGAGACAGGCTGCAACGGGTCGGCTGGTGCGGAGACAGGCTGCAACGGGTCGGCTGGTGCGGAGACAGGCTGCAACGGGTCGGCTGGTGCGGAGACAGGCTGCAACGGGTCGGCTGGTGCGGAGACAGGCTGCAACGGGTCGGCTGGTGCGGAGACAGGCTGCAACGGGTCGGCTGGTGCGGAGACAGGCTGCAACGGGTCGGCTGGTGTGGAGACAGGCTGCAACGGGTCGGCTGGTGCGGAGACAGGCTGCAACGGGTCGGCTGGTGCGGAGACAGACTGCAACGGGTCGGCTGGTGCGGAGACAGGCTGCAACAGGTCGGCTGGTGCGGAGACAGGCTGCAACAGGTCGGCTGGTGCGGAGACAGGCTGCAACAGGTCGGCTGGTGCGGAGACAGGCTGCAACAGGTCGGCTGGTGTGGAAACAGGCTGGGTTACTGGCAGGATCGTGTGAGTTGGAAAGAACTTCCGTTTTTTCTTTGGTTTGCCACCGAAGATTTGTATATGTATACAGGGCTGTAGGTGGTGGATGCAGCTGGTAGAGGCGAAGAGCGGAAGGATGGTGAAGCAGAGGGTGCGGATTTTGAAGGGGGTCTTAGGGGAACTGATGGAGGCAGCCGAGACGAAGCAGGAGGGTTAAAGGCAGGGTAAGTGCAGCAGGGGGAAACAGGGTACTGGTACTTCATTGGTAGGAGGGTGTATTGGTTGGCCACTGTGGTAGTTGGGAGTAAAGGAGACGCAGACATCCCAGCAGGCTGGTGTCTAGACACAGGAATGGGTGGCAGGGAACCGACAGGGGCTGAGTACAATAAACTTGACCAGGCCTGTAGTAATGATTGCACAAAGTTAGGTTTGCATACTGCTTGTCTGACCAGAGACTGCACTGACTCAATACATGCTGCAAGCACCTGTGTAGGACAAGTTGAGTACTGCTCAAGGAAAAAGACTGAGTCATCTTCCAACAGCCACACCAAGGACTCTACCTGAGCTGCACTAAAAGGGGGTGTATAGTCATCGTCTCCACTGGAGGCATCAGACAGGGCCAACTCTGTACAGATACAGATCAGATCTTGCACATCCTCAAACACAAAACTGCCCAGATCCACAAAAACATGGGCTATGCGGATGCATTCCAACAACTGCTCTCTAGTGTGTTCACTTAATGTTTGAGAACAAAACTCCCTGTCCTCTGTTGCTAGTAGCGAAAAATACAGAATATCGTCAAGCTGCATTTTTAAAGCAATAGCAGTGCCCAGACCCAATTCCCAAGTGCAGCCGATCTGCTTGAATGGCTCTGGTATTCTGTCACGGATGCCTAACACGGCATCCAGCACAGGTTATGCAGATCAGTGGGCTGCACTAAAGGAACTAGGCACAAGGTAAGTAAATATATATATGAGTTTATTGAAAGGATAATTCCTAAAACAATAAAGGCAACCAGCAAACAACCACAGTGACACACAAAACAACTCCCTACACCAACGTGAATACAGTTTAGAGATTAAAGCGTAAATGTAATCAAGCCAGGGTCATACACGAGAGATCAGTCCGATTGAACAGGGAGCCGGAAGGGACAACAGGAGGAAGGGATGAGTCTGCAAGACAGGGGTCCAGGGATGGATGCAGGGTTCAGGAACACAGGATACAAGGTACAGAGGCAGGGGTCCAGGGATGGATGCAGGGTTCAGGAACACAGGATACAAGGTAACAGATACCAGGTCACAAGGTTCAGGTTCAGGTTCAGGTTCAGGTTCAGGTTCAGGTTCAGGTTCAGGTTCAGGTTCAGGTTCAGGTTCAGGTTCAGGTTCAGGTTCCAAGACAATACCAGAGCAAATGCTTTAGTGTCTGCTGGGTATTTATACACACCTCCTGCAATCAGTCTCAGGTGACGCCTGATTGCAGGAGATGATTTCGGCTCCAGACAAATGGGAGACACCCGCTGGTGGCCACCAGAACTGCACCCTTTGGTGCTGAAAGCAATAGCACCACCAGCAGGTGACCCAGGCAATGACACTGATCATGACACCTTTTAGTGGCAATCACTTCTGTTTGACGAGTGTCTGAGTTGGCGGCTTTGTCCTGCAAGTCGCCATATTTAGTCATCCATAAGGATAAGGCGGTGTTGCATCCGCGACCTTCCTTTTTTGCCAAAGGTGGTGTCTACCTTTCACCTACATGAGGACATTGTCCTCCCGTCCTTGTGTCCTCACCCATCGCATCCCAGAGAGTTTGCGCTGCACATATTGGATGTGGTACGAGCCTTACGGGTGTACCTGTCTGCTACTGCTTCTATTCGGAAGTCCGACTCACTGTTTGTGACTGCCCCTGGTCCATAACAGGGCCAAGCGGTTTCGTCTGCCATCATTTTTAGGGGAATCAGACAAACCGTCATTCAAGCCTATGCTCTCAAAGGGCGGGCGCCTCCCTTTCCGGTTACGGCGCATTCCACCAGGGCAATTGGTGCTTCCTGGGTTTCCGACATCAAGCGTCGGTTGCACAAGTGTGCAAGGCGGCGACCTGGTCGTCTGTTCATACCTTTTAAGTTTTTTTATAAGGTTGATGTGGCTGCATCTTCGGATGCTTCCTTCGGCCGCAGGGTGCTGCAGGCCGCTGTTTAAAGTTGCGACTCCTCCGTTGAGGAGATCTACCTTCTTGGAGTGAAAGTTTGGTTTTTCCATTTATACTGCTCCCATCCCTCTTGACACTGCTTTGGGACATCCCACGTGTAAAGTGTAAAGAGACACCGTGTCAGTCCATGGATGATAAGAGAAAATAGGATTTTTTGTACTCACCGTAAAATCCTTTTCTCTGACATCCATGGACTGACACGGCACCCACCCTTCCTTTTTAAGTTTGTACTGCTTTGTTACGAACTGAAGTCTGCTGACTGTAGTGGGAGGGTTATGCCCGGAGGGACCGCCCCCTGGGTGGGGCTGTTCAGCTCTGGCTTTTAGAATGTATGTATAACATCTCACATTCTGCCTAGGTCTTCTCCTGCAAGCAGGGACATAACCCACGTGTAAAGTGTAAAGAGACACCGTGTCAGTCCATGGATGTCAGAGAAAAGGATTTTACGGTGAGTACAAAAAATCCTATTTTTTTTTGCTAGAAAATTACTTAGAACCCCAAACATATTATATATATTTTTTTCTAACACCCTAGAGAATAAAATGGCGGTCGTTACTTTTTGTCACACCGTATTTGCGCAGCGGTCTTACAATCACTTTTTTGAATTAAAAAATAAAACAACAGTAAAGTTCGCCCAATTCTTTTTATACTCTGAAAGATAATGTTACGCCGAGTAAATTGATACCCAACATGTCGCACTTCAAAGTTGTGCCCGCTCGTGGAATGGCGACAAACTTTTACCCTTAATCTCCATAGGCAACTTTTAAAAACTCTATAGGTTGCATGTTTTGAGTTTACAGAGGAGGTCTAGTGCTATAATTATTGCTCTCGCTCTAACGATCACGGCGATACCTCACATGTGTGGTTTAAACACCGCTTTCATATGCGGGCGCTGCTCATGTATGCGTTCGCTTCTGCGCACGAGGTTGTTGGGATAGGGCGCTTTAAAAAATAAATGTTTTCTTTATTTATTTAACTTTATTTTTTTTATTTTGACACTGTTTTTTTAAAAAACATTTTTTGGGTCACTTTTATTCCTATTACAAGGAATGTAAACATCCCTTGTAATAGAAAAAAGCATGACAGGTCCTCTTGAATATGAGATCTGGGGTCAAAAAAAACCTCAGATCTCATATTTAGACTAAAATGCAATACATTTTTTTTTTGTTTTTGTTTTTTTGTAATATAAAAAAAAAAAAAAAAAAAGTCCCTTTAAAAACATTGGGCGGAAGTGACGTTTTGTATGTCGCTTCCGCCCTGCAATGATATGGAGACCATCTTCCTCTCACTCGTCTCCATTCCCAGGCAGGGACAGGATGCGATTGCCTCCGCCGCTGCCGATGGCTCCGGAGAGCGGCGGGAGCCCTCTCCCGCCACCGATAAAAGTGATGTCGTGGCGTATCCGCCGCAGAGACCACTTTTATCTGAAGGAGGACCGCCCGCTGAAGAAGAGGATACCAGGGTTATGGTAGCTAGCTGCTACCATAACAACGGTATTCCTCTTCAAAGTAGCGGGCGGTCCGTAAGTGGTTAACAACCAGCTATTTCCCTCAGGTGTGTTGCCTAACGTTTAGACCCATTTCACACTGAGGCAGTTTAGCGCCTGTAAAGCACCTGAAAACTGCCTCCTATTCATTGCAATGGGTGCATTCACACCTGGGCTGTGCGCTTGTGGGACGTTAGAAAAAGTCCTGCAAGCTGCATCTTTGGGGCGGTTTGGGAGTGCTGTATACAGCGCTCCTAAACTGCCCCTGCCCATTGAAATAAATAGGCAGCGATTCCGAAGCGCCGCAACACGTGTGATTTTAACCCCTTCTTAAACAGCGGTAAAGTGCTGCTAAAACAAGCAGCGCTTTACTGCTAATGCACGGACCCCAGTGTGAAAGAGGTCCTAAAGCAACACATTTAAAACATGTTATTTTTTTTCCCTTTAAAACATGTAGCATGTTTTACAACCGCTGCAGTGTGAAATCAGCATTACGTCTTTTGTTTTCTGGACTGTACAAGCTACCTGTCCTTGTCAGATACCCAGTTTGTCTCCTGCTTTCAAAACTGTCCAGGTTGTTTAGTCTTCTGTTATTGCTAGCTATCTGGTTTGTTTTCCACCTTCCACAGTGTACATGCTTACTGCTTCCTGTCTCCCTATACATACTCGGTATCTAGGTTAAATTTTCTGTCAGTTGTACTTTAAAATTCTGACTGTCATACTGTTACTCCTGCCTACCAAATTGCTAAATGTGAACTGTAGATTAAAGCCCAACTTCAGCCAAAATGACAGAGCAGAGAAGGGTTCGATTATTGTCAGGTTTTGCCTGTTGCTAGTAAAATGTAGGTGGGAGACACTGGATTCTAAGTTGGTTCAGTTTCCCAGTTTGAAGAGAAGTCCATACTGTACAATGATCCTGGTTAGGCCACTCTCTAAAACAAGGAAAGGACTTAAAAGCTCCTTGACTGGAAGCCTTGTACACACGGCCGAGAATCTCGTCGCAAAAAAAACGTAGTTTTTCTCGACGGGTTTCTTGTCAAGCTTGACGAGATTCTTGTCAAGCTTTCCTTGCATACACACTGTCAATCCAAAATCTCGTTGTTGTAAAGTGCGGACACGTACGACGGCAGTATAAAGGGGAAGTTCTATTCCAATGGCGCCACCCCTTGGGCTGCTTTTGCTGATCTCGTGTTACTGCGTGTTAGTAAAAGTTTGGGGAGAGACGATTCACGCTTTTCAGTATTCGTGCTTTCAGTTCATTACAGCGTGACGAATGTGCTATCTCCATTACAAACGCTAGTTTAACAAGGTGCACTCCTGTCTCATACTTGATTCTGACCATGCACGGTTTTTGAAGACTTGGAAAAGCATACACACGAACGGTTTTCTGGTCCAAATACAGTCTGACGAGAATCACGATGAGAAAAATTACTCCCAAAGAGAAAAAAGAAAGCAGGTCTAGATTCTGGGCAGTTTTCTTGACGAGAAACCTAAAAGCCTCGTACATACGACCGGTTTTCTCGGCAAGAAAGCTCTCCCAACAGTTTTCTTGTCGTTTCTTGCCGAGAAAACCGGTCGTGTGTACGAGGCTAACACTGTAAGGTGTAGGGAAAGCAGGAGGTTAATAAATCTTAGTATTGCATCATAAAAGTTTAAAGACAACAAGCCGCTGTGTTTTGAGGGGCTAGAGGGTCTCCTTTTTATTAGTGCTTAAACTGCTGGTTGGAGTGTTGGACTTGTATGGTTCAATAGTGTTAATTTAGCACACCAAAAAACTCTCCCCTTTATTCCAAAAGTATGCTTCAGCAGCTGGGTAATGGAAAAATTTCCCAACAGGGTCACAATCAAGAAAAAAAAATAAAGAACAATTTGGAATAGCATTAGATATTTAAATAAATGATAAAATAAAGTAGAAAAGCTGCTTGTTTCCCCTCCAGTCTCCCAGACTATTTAACTGCTTACCGCACGGTCCTACAATCCTGACGTCCGAGCAGGAGCTTTCCTATGCAGACACAGCAGATGACAGATCACTGTGGTCGGCTGACCCTGGTCCCATGTGATCACTGTGGCCAATCACAGCGATCACATTGATAGTTGTACACAATTAATGGTTTAATTCATAACCATTCATTGTGTACTCTTGTGAGGATCTCTGTGATTGGACACAGTGATCACCTGGTACAAACAAGGCCAATCACAGTACCATGTGATAGCTGTGGCCAATCACAGATATCACAATAGTACACACTGGCAACGAATGGATGCTGTTCATAAAAATGATTGCTTATAACAGTGATCATTAGGCTACTTTCACACTGAGGCGCTTTGCAGGCGCTATAGAGCTAAAAATAGCACCTGCAAAGCGCACTGAAAGAGCCGCTCCTTTCACTCCAATGTGAGAGCCCGAGTCGCACAACAACTTTGCGAGCGCTTTTAACCCTTTATTCGGCCACTAGCAGGGGTTAAAAGCACCCTGAAAAGCGCCGCAAAAACTACGGTAAAGCGCCGTTAAAAAAAGCGGTGTTTTACCGCTGACGGCTCGACGCCTCAGTGTGAAAGTAGCCTTACAAGCAAACATAGGGCCCTTTCAGACATACGGATCCCGTGAGGATCCATTCCTTTAATATCTGCTTGCTCAGCGGGGATCGCTCCGTTGATCCCCGCTGAGCCGGCAGATGACAGGGCGGTCCCTGCACACTGTGCAGGAACCGCCCTGTCAGATCTCTCCTCTATGGGGGGATCGGATGAACACAGACCGTCTGTCCGTGTTCACCCGATACGATCCACCGACGGATGGAAAAATAGGATTTTCCTCCGTCTGCAGAAACGAACCATAGCGGGGACTGATGAGATCGGATGTCAGCGGATGTTCATCCGCAATCCCATAGGGATACATGTATGTCCGTATTTCATCCGAAAACAGATGGATGAAAAACGGACATACGGTCCGCAGGTGTGAAAGGGCCCATAGTGTAAAAAAAAATCACCAGAGCAGTGCAGTGCCACTTTGGTTACACTGTACTGCTCTGGTCACAGTGGGTAAAAAAGAAAATCATTTAAAAACAAAAAAACTAAAAGTTTAATAAAATGAAGAAATTTTTTATTTTTTTTCTTACATACTGTCACCAGTCAGTATCCCTAATCACCACCATGTCAGTCACATGATGACACTGTACTGCTCTGGTGACAGTATGTAAAAAATATATTTTTATTTCATTTCATCTTACAACAAAATTGTGACAAAAAAATTACAAATTTAAGGTATTTAGTATGAGGCATGGTGACTTTTTTGAATTGCCTACTATTAAAAAGAAGGCTATTTGGGGCGGGGGGGGGGTTATTTGTACTGCCCTGGTATTTTAGGGCCTCAATAAATAGGGCAGGCTGTCAGTACATCAGAATGAATACATTTTCAAATATTTATACCATAGTTTGTACACTATCACTTTCACACAGTGTAAAAGAACTATTGTTGGTTCTTTGGTATTTATTTTTTTACCAAAGAAATGTAGCATAATACATTGTGTCCAAAATTTATGAAGAAAGATTATTTGCAAAATTTTATAACAGAAACAAAGAAAAATAATTTTATTTTTTTTGGTATTTTTTTGGTATTTTTCAATTTATAGAACAAAAAAACAGTGGCAATTAAATACCACTAAAAGAAAAAACTGTCTTCAAAGAATGATAAAAATGTAATTTGGATACACTTATGCACGAGTAATTGGCATTCAAAGTGTTACAGCGCTGAAAATTGGCCTGGGCAGGAAAGGGACTGAAAGCGTCCGGTATTGAAGTAGTTAAAAGGTATTGATGAGACTAAGGCTCTGTTTCCACTACTGCGAGTTGTTGTGTGACTTGACACATGTGAAGTCGTCGCATGACAAGTCAAAATCCATGTATTTCAATGGTCCCCGTTCTAATTGGTGCGACTCCAAAAAAGGTTTTTCTACTACTTTGTTCCGACTTCGGTTCAACTTGTTCTCACCAGTCGCATGACTGCATCTAAACTCGCATTGCAAAGTCGCACTGTAACTCGCGTGACTTTGGGGTCGCAATAGTGGAAACCTAGCCTAACACTGCTTGGGGTTTCCTTAGTGTAATGCTGCTTTCACACAGGAGCGGTCCACTAGCAGGACGCTAAAAAAAGTCCTGCTAGCAGCATCTTTGGAGCGGTGAAGGAGCGGTGTGTATACCGCTCCTCCACGCTCCTGCCCATTGAAATGAATGGGCACCGCGGATATACCGCCGGCTTGCGGTGGTTTTAACCCTTTCTCGGACGCTAGCGGGGGGTAAAAGCACCCCACTAGCGGCCGAATACCCCCGCAAATACGACGGTAAAGCGCCGCTAAAAATAGCAGCGCTTTACCGCCGACGCCGTGGACGCCCCAGTGTGAAAGGGGCCTTGTAGTCAGCAGCATGGAGAATTTGAATAGACTTCAGTTTGGAGTTATTTTCAAATGATTTTTAAAACCTGTTAAAATGTTAAAATTTTTAGATGCTTTAACTATTCTTTACCTTTCCAAGGTTGCCTGCCCCTTTTTTAGGAGGAATTAAATTGCGTCTCCAGTCACTGCAAACAGGGCGAGATGATAGTTTTGGAGGCTTTGCTGAAAATACAGCAAAACAGATCAGTATTGTGGAATTATCTTCCCACCAGGGTGTTGGCTATGAAAGGCTAGCAGTGAGATCAGAAATGTTACAAGATTTTGCAAGAAACAGAATGAATACAAACTCACTCAGGGCTGAAGTCAGGCTGCAAGAGCTGTAGTTGGCGATGACTATGTAGTCAAACCACAAAGCCTAACTTATTCCTGATGTTTTGGAAAACTTAAGCTGGCGCCTAGCAAAACATGAGAATTAAGGTAGACATTGTAGTTTTGGGATCCAGTTGATATAAGCTGGGCTTCATTGATTGATAATTCAGTCCTTGCATTGACATTTACTTTCTTAAAGTGATGGTAAAGGCAAAAGGTTTTTTACATTCCTACATTCTGTGCATGAAGGTAAAAAAAACTTTTGTATGCCCCCTCTCAATCCAGCGATGTTCACGAGAGCCTTGCTTCTCCAGGGACTCGCACTCTCAATTGACTCTTGGCAGCAGCGGGAACCATTGGCTCCTGCTGCCGTCAATAACAGCCAGTGAGCCAATCCGGAGACAGAGGGGCGGGGCTGAATGGACACACAGAGCAGCAGGTTGTTATGGGTGCACCCGGCAGGAGGGTGGGGTCAGGCATGCCGACGTGGGACCCGAGAAGTGGAGGATTTGGGCTGCTCTGTGCAAAATCACTGCACAGAGCAGGTAAATATAACATGTTTGTTTTGTTTTTGTTTTTATAAAAAATGAGACTTTAAAGAGGAAGTAAACCCTGATCTGTTTTACTTCCTCTTTGTTAACCTGCAAAGGTAAAGCATAATAGGCTACTATGCATTGCATAGTAGCCCATTATGTGTCACTTACCTGAAACCGAAGCCTGCGATGTCCCCGCTGGCTGGAAGCGTCCATCTTCAGCCCTCTTTTTTCCGGGGCCGCGGACTCCGGCTCTGTGACTGGCCGAAGTCGCGTGACGTCACTCCCGCACATGCGCGGGAGCTGCCAGTCATGGCATGACCCCATCTAGAAACGGCACAGCGTGCCCTTTCTGAAGTGCGCATGCACCGAATATATCAGCGCAGAGGACATCGCCGTACGGGGAATTGTAAATATCTAAACCGTGTAGGTTTAGGAGATATTATCAGCACCTACAGGTAAGCCTTAATCTAGGCTTTCCTGTAGGTGAAAGTGGTTGTACAGGGTGTACAACCACTTTAATATCACTTGAAACCTGTAAATCATGTGGTGCAGACCTACAGTTTTATGATTACCCAGGGCTAGATTTATGCCTTCTGCCCCCGTGTTTTAAACCTTGCGCACTGCACTAATTCCTAATGTAACAGTGCAGATGCAATAACGAAGCCATAGTAAATGCACCAAAAAGCTTAAAGCCAAACTGTGGCCATTTTTTGGAGATTACATTTGGGTGCTCCCACCTCTGTATACTAAGGTTCCAATGCTTTAGTCCAAGATCCAAAGGTTGCGTGATTTACCATCAAATGTAAATCTTTCAAGGACTCCCTTGCTTCGCCAATTTGTTTTTTAGGGCTTTTTTGCCTACTTTTCCACCACAGGGGTTCTCACCATCACATAGATCACAACACAATGCTTTCAGCCTCCCTGCTGTTTTGGTCTGCTCAACCCATAGTGCATCACTACACAGACAGTAACTTGGCAATCTGACAATTAAATTGCCTCAACTTGGACTGTATAGGCTCCCTGCCTGCTAGAAAAACCTCTCTAATTGTACACAACAGTGACCCACTCACTTCTCATCAGACAACAGTCTGGCTAATGCTTCTGTCTGTCAGGTCTGGAACACACTGTGTGGATGTCTGTACACACAGATTCTGCGTCCTGCAGCACATCTCTCCTGGGGTGGGGGGAGCTCTCACTGGCTAGCCTTATTCCCTATATGAATTACCACCCACCTGGCAATCAGTCTCACACCCTTTCACTGCTGAATGAGACACTGGCTCCCGCTGCTGTCAGTCACACCCAGTGAACCAATGAAGAGAGAGAGGGGGCGAGGCCAAGGTGCAGCTCCGCCTGTAAATGGACACACGCAGAAATGTCTCGGGAGCGAGCCTGCTCGGCTGCCCCCAAAGCCAGCTATTTGCTCTGAGGGCTCTCGGCAGGAGAGAGGGGCCAGGAGCTCCGGTGGGGGACCTGAGAAGAGGATGATCACAGAAGAGGCAAGTATTACATGCATGTTAATTAAAAAAAACTTGCCTTTAATATCTGCACCTGTGGCAAACACTTGTGAAAAGTGCTAACTACGCCCTCTTGCTCCATTGATAGGACTATACTATAGGTTCCCACAATGTAAAGCATTCTCTAATTTGAGGACAGGAGGATGAATGAAAGGTCCACCTCCTCCAAACACGGAAAGCTTTACGTAGTGGGAGCCTATAGTACAGGTGCTAGGAATGAATGAATCCCAGATGATTACTGCTGCGGGGGTATCCAGGGCAGAGGACCAAGATTTTCTATTGTAAACAGCAGCCACCAGCTAGTGGGACATACTTCATTGCTTGTAAGTAGGGTCCTTGATGCTGTTTAAAAGCCCAAAATGGCAAAGTATGAGTGTGTGAAGATGGTTAGCTGATCCCCTTCCTCTCCCATTCCATATGTTTGTTCCCTTTCCTTATCTCTTGCATTGAGGTAGCATTTATCTTCTATCTCTGTCCCTCATTTGCAAACAAACCAAACCCTTATTTAAAGATCCAGTTGTCCTTTATTAAAATAAAGGCACCCTAACTGGTTCTTTACCATTCGTATCAGATACTACAAACAACCATATCTAGTTTCTTACAGATTTTCTTTAACCCCATTGTATTTTCGATATGACTTTATGTAAAAATTCCCCTTGTCATGAGAACATTAACCTTGAAACAGAGAATGTACAGCTGCGTATGTTCTTGATTCTTAGACCCCACCCCACTGCCAATCAAAAAAAATTGTCAGAGTTAACTGTTGTCAAGTTAACTGACACACACACAAACGCTGCTCATCTTGATCTGTGTTTCTAAGCTGAAAAAAAAAAAAAATATGATCACAAAAGGGCTAAATGTCATGGGGCATAATAAAGTTTGGGTGTAAAGCAGCATTAAAACCAAAAATATACTATATTTAATATTGCCACTACATCTGACTGGCAAGCTGTGTTTTATTTTTTAGGCCACCTGCTGGCAGTTCTGTAGGTCCATACGGCATACGGATTTGGCAGTGAAAGGGTTAATAGTACATTTAATATTCCAAAAGTGAGTAAATAAGACACGTTTTTTGTTAGGGATTATGTACATTATGCTTTAACAAGAAACCATGGTATATTTTAGAAACTATATGCCTAATGCGGCGTACACACAATCGTTTTTCATGCCATTTTTTAAACCGACGTTTTTCTCGTTTTTTTTCATGTTTCCTCTCAAGCCTGTCTTGTGTACACACGATCATTTTAAAAAACGTTCAAGCAAAGCGCAGTGACGTACAACACGTACGACGGCACTATAAAGTGGAAGTTCCGTTCGGATGGTGCCACCCTTCATGTTAGTAAAGTTTGTTGAGCGACGATTCGCGCTTTTCAGCCTCCTGCTTTTCAGTCCGTTACAGCGTGACGAATGTGCTATCTCCATTACAAATGCTAGTTTTACCAGAACGTGCGCTCCCATCTCATACTTGATTCTGAGCATGCGCGTTTTTTTCACCTCGTCAAAGCATACACACCATCGTTTTTCACGTAGTTAAAAAAAAACGACATGAAAAACTGCGTGAAAATTTTTTTAATGGCCGTTTTTCACGTCGTTAAAAATGCTCTGTAGCATACACACGATCGGTTTTAATGCTCATTTTTAAAAATGGCATTTTTAACGGCATGAAAAACGATCGTGTGTATGGGGCATTAGGCTTTTATTGTAATGTTTGGCTTGGCTATCACATTTTCATTTGCTTGCCATTCCATATTTTGCAATACAGTATTTAATTTACATATTTGTAAATGCCCTCTAGCGGTCATCTGTGATAGGTAATTTAATAAGTACCGTATATCCTCAAGAATAAACCGAGTTTTTCAGCACATTTTTTTGTGCTAAAAATGCATCCCTCGGTTTATACTCAAGTCACCTTTTTGCGCCTGATCTCCTGGACTTTGGGGACCCGGTACCGGCCGGCCGTAGCCCCCCTCTTCTTCTACAAGTGTGCAAAGTTTGTTGTCCGGGGGACCTACGGCCGGGGGGCACCGATTTTTTTCGAAGCCAGGCACCCCTTCAATAGACTCCCATGTTAAACGGTCATTTCTCTGGTCATTTCTCTGGTGACTTTGGGGACCTGGTACCGGCCGGTCGTAGGTCCCCTGGACCCGAAACTTGGCACACATGTAGTCCAATTTCTCCTCTATAAGTGTACAAAGTTTCTTGTCTGGCGGACCTACGGCCGAGGAGCACTGAATTTTCAAGGCCTGGCACTCATTCCATAGACTCCCATGTTAAACGTCAGTCTAGTCGTGGACACAGTGAGGCATGGGCACAGTGAGGCATGCGCATGGGCACAATGAGGCATGCGCATGGGCACAGTGAGGCATGCACATGGGCACAGTGAGGCAAAGTGAGGCACAGTGAAGCATGCAGATGGACACCCTAGGCTTATACTCGAGTCAATACGTTTTCCCATTTTTTTGGTGGTAAAATTAGGTGCCTCGGCTTATATTCGGGTCGGCTTATACACGAGTATTCTCTTCTTAAAGCGTTACTAAAGTCTGCAATATTTACCTCTTTCCAATGGTCTGAGCTCCCTTTCTGGAATCTTCTACCCTGTTTCTTCTGGATTCTAGATTGTGGCCATCTTCATTGGTGACATCACTGCTGTGCATGCACAGGAATTCAGTCATCCTGACACACAGGATCTGTGCCAGAATGTAAACTGAGCTGCTCATGCGCAGTTTAATGTGATTTCTAAAGAAGACTGCAAGAAGGCAGGCAGATATATTTTATTGTAAAAGGGACATTTCACCCCATAGTATCTATACACTGCCTGAGCTAATGAAGTTGTCTTTTGAACACCACCTTTGCTGCACCCCAGCTTGGTCTCCACTGCACCCACAGGTAAGAGCTTAAAGCATCTGAAATATCCGCCTTGGACAGCCATGCGCCCGTGTCTACGCTAATGATGGACTGTATAGCCAAGTCAACCAACGCATATTTGAGAGGGAACTCTTCGGAAGGAAGACTGGGGATGTGGGAGAAATGAGGTGCGTACAAGTCGTACAAACCAAATTTCTTTGAGAATTTGTCCTTAACGAGCCCAATAGGGCTAACTCTCCATGTCTCAAATGGCGACTCAGCGAAGGGGCCGATAATAAATCCCCGGTCCAGCTCTGTCTGCAAAAGATTGTCAATAGCCTGCTCGTCAGTGGAGGTTGAGCGGAGGTTCCTGCACTCATGGGTGGTGTGGGGTAGGGTGATGGAATCCAAAGAAACACACTCACCAAGAATAGTGCGTAACAGGTGAGAGGAAAGGTAGAACTCCAGCCATCGTATGTTTACCCGGCTCAGTCAAGATGAGTTGGGACGCTTGAGGGTGCATGTGCTCTTGGGATGAGCTCTATGACAGTTGACACAAATGTGGAGCAGTCAGCATTAGTTGAAGCTGCAGGTGCCATAGTTGAACTTTTTGCAGATAGGCGTCTTGCCTAGTAACTGGACGGGCCGTCCCAACTTGTCCACCTGAGGATGTTGCATAGAGGCAGGCATGCCTTAAGCGGCACTAGAGGTAGAGGGGAAGGTAAAGGAACGTCTGGCATCCATGTTAGAACACCAGTTTGCCATGTGCGTGGAGGACTGGCAAACGGCGCAAACCCGCAAAGTTGCGGCAGAACAACTCAGTGTCCATGATGCTCCAATTCGTGCTGGTTTGGAACTGGGCGAGTTTGGCTGCGGCTCTTGCTGCGAACGAGCGGTCGTAAAACGCAGGGCCTCCGTATTTGTACCCCAAGTCAACCACGGCATAAAGGTACAAATCCATCTCTTCTATCCTGCCGGGGTTGGCCGAGCACAACACGTCCCTGAACATGCTGAAGGCCAGCACAAACTCGGTAATCGTCAGATTGCGATTGAGCCTGGGGTCTTTGGCCTTTAGAAACACGGACACGTCCCTCCAGGCGTAGGACTTATTCTCGGCCAGATCGTGGACAGGGTGTCCTTCCTGATGCCGGCAGGGAGGAGGTGTGCAGGAAAAATAGTGGAACTAGTGTCCAGCGTACCTGTGGGTGGTAGTGCCAAGACGGACACTGCGTGTCTAGTGGGTCACCGCTGGGTGCACCTCTAGGACTCCTACTCTCGTCTGCACGGCGGAGACTGCTGCAGTCAGCATGCTGATCATGGTGTGCAGCTGGGCAAGAGCTGAGGAGATGGACTGCAGGGATGCCTGCTGGGTGCCGGGTGCAGCTGCTGCTGGTGTTGGGAATGAATAATTTGGCTTTCCTGGCCATGGAGGGGGCCACAGGTCTGCCGTGAGCTTGGGGATAGTCCATCCCCTGAGGGACTGAGTGCTGCCTGGCTCTGAACCCACAGTGGGTGACAGAGGGGCGGGGGCAAGGTCCTCACTGCCGGACCATGACATGACTTAAGCTATAATGAGAAAAGAGGGGAGGGGGGAGGGTGTATGTTTAAGTAGAGTTTTTGAAAAATGAGAACAGCGGAGGAGAGACGGAGTACGAAGAATAAGTAAGAAGCAAGGGGGATGAAGAACAGAAAAAGGAACGACAGGCGTAGTGAAGAACAGATTGCGTTCCAGCGAACGCTGAAGAGTGGAAATTTAGAAAACTCGAAGAGTGCGTGGCAACCGAGGTTAGCCAGGAGGTTAGTGGCCAAATAACCGATAGCTCAATTGCCTGGTCAGTGTCATGCATGGACCTGTTAACCAGATCCCCAGGATGTACTGGGGTGGGAAGCTGCAGTCTGGTTGTGGCCCAAGTAGGAATATTGCATTCTATAGTAGGTGATGTATGGTTGGCCTGCTAATGCCTGCACCATCGGCAAGCAACTGTTTAGCATCCATGTCTGCGTGGTTTGACGTGTTGCAAGAAAGTAGCCTCAAAGGGAGGCCAAGACAAGCAGTAAAGAAAAGTGGAACATGTATGGGGATAACCCAGGCCATGCTGACCAAGTGACGTAAATAAATGAGCTGACACTGAAAAGAGGCGTGCTGAAACATGTCGGCGTTTGCGACCTAAGAAGTCGCATGAGTTGTAAGTGTGAACTCAGCTACAGATGAGTAGTTTGGAGGACGTCCAAGCTAATTTTTAATGAACACTTTCAGAAGACAGCAGATATATTAATTTTCTTACAAGAGTGCTTTAAAGCAAAACTGGGGTTTATTTACTAGAGCTGGAGAGTGCAAAATCAGGCTCACTTCTGAATAGAAAGCAATCAGCTTCCAGGTTTTATTGCCAAAGCTTAGTTGAACAAGCTGAAGTTAGAAGCTGATTGGCTACCATGCACACCTGCACCAGTTTCTGAGTGCACCCATTTTAGTAAATCTACCACTATGCTTGAATGATGACAGTGTGCCTTGCTTGAGCTTAAAGTACTAAACCCAAAATCAAAAAAGTTATTTATTGCAGCTTTAAAATTCTTAGAGAAGGCGACCATTAGTATCTTTTTTTCTGGTACAATATTTTTATTAAAATATAAAGAGAGGAAGCAAATGCAACATTTTCATGTAGGGGATAACAACAGTAGGTTCAGAAGAAAACATCATGAATATGTACACATATATGGCATGTGTGTTTTGGAAACCAAGCTTAGGCTGGTCATTTAGTGAAGATAGGTGTAAAAAATAAAAATAAGGGGGGGGGGGTCCAAGGAACAGGGGAGGAAAAGAGAGATGAAAGGGAAGACGATGGAAGGAGAGGAGAGAGAAAGACAGGAGGAGAAAGTTCCCCCAGGCTGGGAGATGAGTGGGGTCAAACCGGCACAGGCTGGTCGGACGCATAGTTGGGAGAGTGTAAGACCGACTGGGGCCCACACCTTGATAAATTTAGTGTGAGAGTCGTAGAGGACACCACTCATCTTCCCATTGATCATGAGTCATCAGGATGCTCTTCACCTCCACAAACGAAACAGATGTTTTTTTCCAGGCCCTGGCTATTGCGCGTTTAGATAGATGGCCAGCTCCTGTTGGTAGAAGAAGAGGCCCATGATTGGGCAGTGGAACAGTGTTAAATAGATAGATGAAACAGGGTGAACAACTGTCTAAAGACCCTTGATCAAAATTCTACTAGACAGGGGTAGGACCACCAGATATGAAGTTTGTCTCCTCGTTGGCCCCATTCTCAAACATCAGTAATTGTAGGGTGGGTTTGATTTGGTGATGCGGGCTGGGACCCAATAAACAGCGCAGGAGCACCTTATAGGCTGCCTCCAGAGTGGTCATATTAACCACTTAATGACCGGCTCCTGTACATATATGTCGGCAGAATAGCACGGCTGCACAAAGTAACGTATATATACGTCACTTTGAATTTCGCGCGCCCCTGTCGCGAGCTCCGTCACCATGCCCGCGGGACCCGCGAACTTGGTGCCCGCGATCATGTCACGGAGCTGAAGAACGGGGAGATGCCAGTGTAAACACAGCATCTCCCTGTTCTGCCTAGTGACAGGACACTGATCGTCTGCTCCCTCTCATCGGGAGCAGTGTCACTGCTAGCCCATCCCCCAGACAGTTAGAATCACTCCCTAGGACACACTTAACCCCTTCCCCGCCCCTACTGGTTAACCCCTTCACTGCCAGTCACATTTACACAGTAATCAGTGCATTTTTATAGCACTGATCGCTGTATGAATGTGAATGGTCCCAAAATGGCGCCAAAAGTGTCCGATGTGTATGCAATAATGTCGCAGTCACGATAAAAATCGCTGATTGCAGCCATTACTAGTAAAAAATAAATTATTAATAAAACTATCCCCTATTTTGTAGACGCTGTGACAGCAGGAAGGTAAAGTCACCTGGTTGCATCCAGGGGGGTAGATATATTTCTCCCAGATTCAGGCTTTATGCTGACTTATACAACTAGGGTGGAGAGTTGTATAAGCCCAGCTGAGGCTAGTAGGCTCATGGATGACTCATACCTCTAGGGAGAGTGTGGGGCGTCGTGCAGACAAAGATGAGGAGACCAGCTGAACCTTGTCAGCTCATTTAGGCCTCTATAAGAACTCCCAGCTTCATTAGATGTTAGCTCATGCCTGGAACAAGACCTGTGTGGACTGTCTAGGGAGAGTGAACCCCTGTGCGGTGAGGCAAAGCCTGTGTGGCTATTTGTTTGGACTTTTACTAAACCAGGGACTTAGGGACTAGGACAGCACCAGGCTGATCCCAGTTGTTAGTTTAGGAAACCTGCATGTTTAGTCAGAGGTCAAACTGACCAGGATTTATTTTGTTTATGTTTCTTTTTGGCTTTGCTGTGTTTTTGTCACTGTACATAGAGAAATAAACCGCACCTTTTGATTTTGAAAACCACAACCTCCGTCTGCTGGCCCTGTTTTTGTGTGGGGAGCCCAACCAGGGGGTCACACACACCCGCTACCGAGTTAACCCCCTCACAGTTGGTGGAGAACCAGTGGCAGTTTTTTTAAGCCAGCATGGAGGAGATACTGAAACAGCTGGCTCTAGCAAATGCCAATCAACAGCAGACAAATGCAGGTTTGCAAAGGAGCCTTGCAGCCCAGCAGCAAGCTCATCAACAAGCCCAGCAGCAATCTGAGGCCCGCTTCATAGACCTGTTACAGAAGCAAGAGCAGAGACTACAACAAATGGAAGCAGTAATGCAGCAACGTCCGCAGACCAGTGAGGAAAGCCGTCCCACTAATACCGCGTCCTTTGGGGTGAGTCGTTTATTGACAAAAATGACTGGAGAGGATGATCCAGAGGTATTTTTGACCACATTTGAAAGGACTGCTGAAAGAGAAAAGTGGCCTGAGGAGCAGTGGGCTGGACTGGTGGCTCCTCTGTTAACTGGTGAATCGCAGAAGGCTTACTATGACCTAGAGCCTGACCAAGCAAAAGACTATGTGATGCTAAAAGCTGAAATATTGGCAAGGCTGGGTGTCACCCTGGCTGTCCGGGCTCAGCGTGTGCATAACTGGACTTTCCAGCTTGGAAAACCCCCCAGGTCTCAAATGTATGATCTCATTCACCTGAGCAGGAAGTGGCTACAGCCAGAGACTTTGTCCGCACCAGAGATTGTGGAACGTGTTGTAATGGATCGGTTTTTGAGAGCTCTTCCTACTGCCATCCAAAAGTGGGTAAGCCATGGAGACCCAGAGACGGCCAGTGGTCTTGTGGATCGTGTCGAGAAATACTTGGCTACAGAGAACCTGACGGCCTCTTCCAGAGACTCTCGGACTTTCCACCCTAAGACCAGACCATCCCCAGGGGCGGATAAGAGGATTCCAAGGGGTGAGGGTGGAGAGAGTGAGAGGGTGGGAGCTCTACCCAAAGTTTGGCGAGAACAGCCTGGGAAGTCAGGGGCTCAAGAGGCAGCCAAAAGGATTGTTTGCTACCGCTGCCGGCAAGCGGGACATATTGCAGCAAATTGCCCGGTTGTGGAGGAACCCATGCAATGTGACTTTCTGACGGACAGACGTCAGTCGCTGTGTGCGACAGTCGCATGCACTGCCATTCGAGGAATTGAGAAACATTTATGCAAAATGTGTATTAATGGTAGAAATGTTGTGGTATTACTGGATTCAGGTAGCCTTGTGACCCTGATAAAGGCTGAATTAGTTAAAACAGAGGTCTCTGGGAATAGCAAGGTAGCTGTTATTTGTGTGCATGGGGACACCCGAGAGTATCCAGTGACTACAGTGTGTTTCGAGACCCCCAAAGGTACCCTCTCTCATCCAGTGGGGTTAGTATCTCAATTACCGCATGATGCCATTGTGGGAAGAGATTTTCCGAAGTTCTGGGAACTGTGGGATGATCCTGAGCCCCCCACTGGTGCCCCTATGTACCAGGAATGTGATAGCCAGAACTCCTCTGAGAGTGGTGAGGACTCTCCAGAATTTCCCTTGTCAGTATTGGCAGGGGAGACTCAAGAAACTGGAGAGGAGCCCACCTCCTCAGACGAAAACCTACCGTCTGTGGAGTTTTCTGATCTGGAGGTTCACAGGGAAAATTTTGCCACAGAACAGTTAAAAGACCCCGCCCTAATAAAGGCACGGGAAAACGTAGTGGAAATAGATGGAGAGTTAGTGAACCCAGATAATACCTGCACTTACCCATACTTCAGCGTAGAGAAGGACCTACTGTATCGGGTGGCAAAAAGGGCAGAAGAAACCGTTGAGCAGCTTGTGGTGCCCAAACCTTACAGGAAGTTGGTGTTGGAGTTGGCCCATGGGCACATTCTTGGAGGTCATCTGGGGACAGAGAAAACCCGAGAGAGGGTATTACAGAGATTCTATTGGCCTGGGGTGATGAAGGACATAGAAAATTATTGTTCCTCCTGCCCTGTGTGTCAGAGGTCGGCCCCGATGCCACATTTCCGTAGCCCGCTGGTCCCTCTACCCATCATTGAGGTCCCGTTTGAGAGAATCGCAATGGATTTGGTAGGTCCTATAATCAAGTCCGCTAGGGGGCACCAGTACATATTGGTTATAATGGACTATGCCACCCGTTATCCAGAAGCGATCCCTCTCAGAAATACCTCGGCCAAAACCATAGCCAAAGAGCTATCTCTTGTTTTTAGCCGGGTGGGTATTTATAAAGAACTGCTTACGGACCAAGGTACACCCTTTATGTCCCGGGTTATGAAAGAGCTGTGTAAATTGTTCAAAGTGACGCAATTGCGTACATCTGTGTATCACCCCCAAACCGATGGGCTGGTTGAAAGATTCAACAAAACCCTAAAACAAATGTTGAAGAAAGTGGTGGATAGAGATGGAAAGGATTGGGACTGTCTACTTCCTTATTTGATGTTTGCTATTAGGGAGGTGCCCCAATCCTCTACGGGATTCTCCCCCTTTGAGTTACTGTATGGGAGACGCCCAAGAGGGCTGTTGGATATTGCCAAGGAAACTTGGGAAAGTGAGAGTTCTCCCCACAGGAGTGTGATTGAGCATGTCGCCCTGATGCAAGATCGAATTGCACAGGTAATGCCCATCGTGAAGGAACATTTGGCCCAAGCGCAGTTGGCACAGCAGAGAGTGTACAACCGTGGAGCAAAGACCCGTACCTTTTCCCCGGGGGATAGGATATTGGTACTTGTCCCTACGGTTGAAAGTAAATTCCTTGCCAAATGGCAAGGCCCCTACGAGATAATGGAAAAAGTGAGCGAAGTGAATTACAAGGTCAGACAACCAGGAAGGCGAAAGCCCGAACAGATATATCACGTTAATCTGTTGAAAGCCTGGAGGGATAGAGAGTCCCTAGTCGCAGAAACTTGGTCACCAGCTCAAACTGGTTGCGTGATTCCGGAGGTTGGAATAGCAGCCACCTTGTCACAACCCCAACAACAGGAGGTTAAGGAGTTTGTGCTTCGCAACAAGGAGGTGTTCTCTGAGCTGCCGGGACAAACATCTGGGGTAGAGCATGATATTATTACCCCGCCCGGTGAAAGGGTGATCCCAGAGGCCCGACGGGAGGCAATACGGGAGGAAGTACAGAAAATGCTGAACTTAGGGGTGATAGAGGAGTCCCAAAGTGATTGGTCTAGTCCCATTGTGTTGGTGCCTAAACCGAATGGGAGCTGGCGATTTTGTAACGATTTTCGTCAGTTGAACAAAGTTACAAAATTTGACACCTACCCCATGCCACGTATAGATGAGTTGATCGACCGGCTGGGAACAGCCCGATACATGACGACTCTTGACCTCACAAAAGGGTATTGGCAAATTCCCCTGGCCAAGTCGGCCAAAGAGAAAACCGCATTTGTAACCCCAGACGGGGCGTTCCAATATAAGAGAATGCCGTTCGGGTTACAGAATGCGCCGGCCACATTCCAGCGGAAAATGGACCAGATACTGAGGCCCCATCGGAAGTATGCTGCGGCTTACCTGGATGACGTAATTGTCCATAGCACAGATTGGGCCTCACATCTGCCAAAAGTGCAAGCAGTCCTAGACTCTATCCGGGAAGCGGGGTTTACGGCTAACCCCAAGAAGTGTACCATTGGGCAGGAGGAGGCCAAATATCTTGGGTACACCATTGGCAGGGGAGTGATAAAACCCCAACTCAACAAAGTCGAGGCCATCCAGAGTTGGCCACGTCCCAACAGCAAGAAGCAGGTACGAGCCTTTCTGGGAATCGCTGGGTATTATCGGCGATTCATTCCCCACTTTGCTTCTAAGGCTGTGCCCCTAACCAACCTAACGAAGGGGAAAGGGTCGGTCATGATTAAATGGACCCCCGAGGCTGAGGCAGCATTCCAATTCTTGAAACAAGCCTTATGTAGCCAGCCAGTGTTGTACTCACCCGACTTCTCTAAAGACTTTGTCGTACAAAGTGATGCGTCAGATGTGGGGTTAGGAGCAGTATTGTCCCAGGTCTGGAACGGGGAAGAGCACCCAGTCATTTACCTCAGCAGGAAGTTGAAGTCCCATGAGGTAAATTACGCCACGGTTGAAAAGGAGTGTTTAGCGGTGAAGTGGGCTCTAGATTCCCTTCGGTACTATCTGCTAGGTAGGCACTTTGACATGGTTACGGATCACGCTCCGTTAAAGTGGATGGCTCAAAACAAGGAGACAAATAGAAGAGTGAATAGGTGGTTCCTGGCCCTACAGGAATTCAACTTCACAGTAAAGCATCGCCCTGGCGTTCAAATGGGGAATGTGGATGCTTTGTCTCGAGTACATGAATGCCTGATTGCTGGTGTTCCAACCCCAAGGTTAAAACAAGAGGGGGGGGTATGTGACAGCAGGAAGGTAAAGTCACCTGGTTGCATCCAGGGGGGTAGATATATTTCTCCCAGATTCAGGCTTTATGCTGACTTATACAACTAGGGTGGAGAGTTGTATAAGCCCAGCTGAGGCTAGTAGGCTCATGGATGACTCATACCTCTAGGGAGAGTGTGGGGCGTCGTGCAGACAAAGATGAGGAGACCAGCTGAACCTTGTCAGCTCATTTAGGCCTCTATAAGAACTCCCAGCTTCATTAGATGTTAGCTCATGCCTGGAACAAGACCTGTGTGGACTGTCTAGGGAGAGTGAACCCCTGTGCGGTGAGGCAAAGCCTGTGTGGCTATTTGTTTGGACTTTTACTAAACCAGGGACTTAGGGACTAGGACAGCACCAGGCTGATCCCAGTTGTTAGTTTAGGAAACCTGCATGTTTAGTCAGAGGTCAAACTGACCAGGATTTATTTTGTTTATGTTTCTTTTTGGCTTTGCTGTGTTTTTGTCACTGTACATAGAGAAATAAACCGCACCTTTTGATTTTGAAAACCACAACCTCCGTCTGCTGGCCCTGTTTTTGTGTGGGGAGCCCAACCAGGGGGTCACACACACCCGCTACCGAGTTAACCCCCTCACAACGCTATAACTTTTGCGCAAACAAATCAATAAATGCTTATTGCGATTTTTTTTGATTTTTTTTACCAAAAATATATAGAAGAATACGTATCGGCCTAAACTGAGGAAAAATATATTTTTTTAATATATATTTTTTGGGGATATTTATTATAGCAAAAAGTAAAAAATATATATTTTTTCAAAATTGTCACTCTATTTTTGTTTATAGCGCAAAAAATAAAAACCGCAGAGATGATCAAATACCACCAAAAGAAAGCTCTATTTGTGGGGAAAAAAATACATCAATTTTGTTTGGGAGCAACATTGCATGATCGCCCAATTGCCAGTTAAAGCGACGCAGTGCCGTATTGCAAAAAGTGCTCTGGTCTTTGGGCAGCCAAATGGTCCGGGGCTGCAGTGGTTAAAGAAGCACTTTGCTATACTGGACCAGGCTTTACTCCAATCCACCAAGTAAATGGAGGATAGGTCTCGTTCCCATTTAGTTACATAGAATAGTGAGGCAGGGGTACTGCTAGAGCGGAGAAAGGAGTATATCAAGGAAATGATGCCTGGAGTTCCTGGGGAGTTCAGGCAGATCTGTTCAAAGGCTGTTTTCTGGTATGGGAAAGGATCATGGTGTCTAAGTGAAGTTATCTAGTGTTGCAGTTGGAGATAGCGATAAAACTCAACTGAAGGAGCGTCATGGGTCTCTTGGATCGAGGGTCAGGAGGGAAACGTGCAAGATCCAAGAAAGTGCTGGACCTGCGAGAAACTATGAGTGGGCCACCACAAGAAGACATGTGGTTGTTCTAAGCCAGGAGGAAACATGGGGTTGTTCAAAAGGGGAAGGAACGGAGACATGACTCTGCCGGAATACCAGACTGAGTCCCAGCGTTTTAGGCTATGAGCCCTATTAGGGAGTTAATAGAGGGGTGACAAAGTTTGGGGGAGGGGGGCCAAAGCAGGGCAGAGACGGGGACTGGCGGGCAGTTAGGAATCTTCATGAGAACCCAGAGAGGAATGTCAGATGTAGCCTGGAGTAGGGTGAGCGTGGAGATTTGTGCAGCTTGGTAATATTTCATAATGTTTGAAACTCCAAGCTCGTCTCGCAAACGGTGGACATATAGTGTAGAGCATGAGACCCTGGTGTGCTTATGGGCCCAAATAAAGGAGAGAATTCTAATCTGAAGGAGGCGCAGGTAAAATGCAGGGACTCTTAACAGGCAGGACCCAAATAAAATATAAGATCTTCTGGGAGGATAGTCATTTAATGGTGCAACGAAACGTCACCGATCCGTGATCCTAACGGGTCACCCTGTTCGGATCGGCACACCACGCGATCCGCGGAGCGCTCCGGAGCCTCGGCCATGGGAAAGGCCACGGCTTCGGCCTAGCTCCGGAGCGGCGGCCATCTTGGTACACCCGGCGGCAGCCGCTGTAGTGACGTTTCGTCGCCGCCATCTTGCTCCACCCCACACTCCTGCACAGTAATGATAGTAAGAAGGGGCCAAGCGGACATCTTGTTACACCCAACGGAGTTTTAGATTTCAGTTATTTTCAACACAAAACGGAGCTTATAAGCTTAAATACATTATTTGGAAATCCAACAGACTGTATACATGTTAAATTTTAAAAGCAGCGACAAACCTTACATGCTTGCTAATGTGACAGAACACCTCTGATTTTCATATTTAACATTTAGTTAAATGTGAAAATCAGTGGTGTTCTGTCACATTAGCAACCATGTAAGGTCAGCAGGTTTGCTGCTGCTTTTAAAATTGAACATGTAAACAGTCCGTCAGATTTACATATACTGTATTTAAGCATATAAGCTCAGTTTTGTGTTGAAAATAACTGTGAAATCTAAAACTCCGGTGGGTGTAACAAAATTTGTCTTTTTTTTTTTTTGCCGATCCAAAAAATTATCCGATTCATGACTCTGATCTGAGGATTGATCCGATCCGTGAGTTTTTTTATCCGTTGCACCCCTAAGCCCTGGTTCACACTGGTGCGATTTGACATGCGATTTGACATGTCAAATCGCATGTCAAATCGGCGAAATTTGCCGCAAATTGCGGGCAATGGCACCGTCCTAATCACAAATTACAAAAAGTAGTTTCTGTACTACTTTTTGCGATTTCAGCCGCGATTTACATTGACATCTGTTTCAGATGTCTTTGAAATCGTGGCTGAAATCGGGACTGCCAGCGGGAGTGAGATTGTGCGAGTTCAGCTGAACTCGCAGGCTTCACTCCCGCAGCCCCAGTGTGAACGTGGGCTAATAGTCATCTTGACTACGTAAATGCAGCCAATCCAGGATAGGGTGGGGAATATCCAGGATGCCATAAGAGCCATGATGGAACGCAACAGAGGGGTAAAAGTTGGTGGAAAAGAGAGAGGATTAGGAGGGAGTCGGTTTTATACCTAGGTAGTCCAGGGAGGAACCAGCCCAACGATACGGCAAGGTAGATAGGAGGTGTGAGACCAGAGATTCTGGGAGAGATGTTCAGCGCAGTGGTTTTCTGCGGATTGATTCGGAGCCCAGAAATGGCAGCAAAGCTGGTCAAAAGGGACTGCAAGTTAGGCAAGGAAACAATTGGGTTAGTCAGGGTTAATAGAGCATCGTCCGCAAACATATTCACCTTATAACACTCGCCCGTGTATGGGATTCTGTTAATGTTTGGGTCGGTCTGAGAGCTATTGCCGAGGGTTCGAGGGCGAGAATAAAAAGAACGGGAGATAGGGGGCACCTCTGCTGCGTTCCTCCTCAGATAGGAAATGAGGGTGATAGGCATAACGGACGAGGGCGGAGGGGGAAGAGTAAAGGGCAGCCAACCATTGGAGGAGGGAGCCCTGAAGGCATTAGTTTATTTTTTAGACTTTTTTTTTTTAACCTGGTTATCCTGCCAGTGAGTCCATTTCTAGATTGTAAGCTCTAACGAGCAGGACCCTCTGATTCCTTCTGTATTGAATTGTATTGTAACTGTACTATCTTCCCAGATGTTGTAAAGCGCTGCGCAAACTGTTGGCGCTATATAAATCCTGTATATCTAATAATAATATTATTTTTTAACTTCCAATACCAGACCAAGCGGATAGGTTTTTACCTCAAATATTGGGATTTTAAAGGCAATTGAAAATCAAAAAATATATATAAAAAATTAATGTTTATTGCAAAATTGACATAAAACCATAGGTGCTCCACATATGTAGGACAACAAACGGTTAAAACTAGATTACATAAAAATGTATGAACATCTGACAGTGATACATGGTAGCTAAATCAGAACCCAAGACCATTGTACAAACAGTTCTCAGAGATGAAAGGGTTGCGAAATCCAACGCGTTTTGAAAAATACATATATAGAACAATCTTCATCAGGAGATCTTTGCAGGTTTGCTGTTGTGCCATGTTCTTTCCAATTAGTTATGATAGATTTGATGGTACTCCTAGGGATCATCAAAGCTTTGGATATTTTTTTTATAACCTAACCCTGACTTGTACTTGTCAACAACATTGTTCCTTACTTGTTTGGCGAGTTCCTTGGACTTCATGGCAGTTTTTGGTTAGTGGTGCCTCTTGCTTAGGTGTTGCAGCCTCTGGGGCCTTTCAAAAAGGTGTGTATATGTAATGACAGATCATGTGACACTTAAATTGCACACAGGTGGACATCATTTCACTAATTATGTGACTTCTTAAGGTAATTGGTTGCACCAGAGATTTTTATGGGCTTCATAGCAAAGGGGGTGAATACATATGCACATGCCAATTATCAGTTTTTTATTTCTGAAAAATTGTTTTATGTATATATTTTTCTAATTTTACTTCACCAACTTAGACTATTGTGTTCTGATCCATCACATATAATTCAGATTAAAAAAACAGAACTAAGGGCTGTAATGTAACACAATAGGTAAAAAGCCAAGGGGGGTGAATACTTTTGCAAGGCACTGTATTATGGTATGGATGCATATTTTTACATGATGGTGATGTCATTATTCTGGTTTGTCATAATTGTTATCTATTCTATTTAAAGCAATAAAAAAAACAAATTGAGATACAAAACATGACATTTTGGCACTTGCAGAGTAGTGTTAATATTTATTTTTATACTTGGCAGGTTATCTTGAAAGGTTACCTGAACTAAGAGGAAGCAGTGGGATGTCATTACACCTCTTTCTGAAAATACTAATTGTCTAGTTGACATGCTGATGCAATAGCTTCAGTACTTTGAGACACGGATCTATCATAACCTGAAGTATGCTGATTAAGGGGTTTATTTACTAATGGCAAATCCACTTTGCACTGCAAGTGCACTTGGAAGTTTAGTCGTTGTAGATCTAAAGGGGGACATGCAAGGAAATAAAAAAACAGCATTTTTGCTTGTACATAATTGGATGATAAAATCAGCAGAGCTTCCCCTCAGATTTACAGCGACTGCACTAGCATTTTCGGAAGGTGATCAAGAAAGGCAGGTCATATATTTCCCTTATATCGTTTTTTTTTATAAACAATCTCCTTCCTGGCCTGATGGGCACAGATGATCTTTGGTGGAGTTAGAAGTAAGTGCAATGCTGTTTTGAGATGGACCTTATGGTTTATTGGTTATCCATTCAGAATTTTAGGGCCCATTCATAGCACAATGCGGTGTGCTTCAATGTACTGTTTTTCATGCCTTAAGGTACATTGCATTAGGCAGTCGATTCATGTTGAATGGGCTGTCAATGTATCTTGGCCTACAAAGAAGGTTCTGCTCTATTTTGTAAAATGCAGCGCACTGCAAAGAACAATGCAATTGCTACCGCGCACTGTATTTGTGTGTTTGGGGCAGTTAACAGTGAACAGTTAACAGTAAATGGCAACACAAATATACAGTGCACTGCTTTGCTTACTGTAATATGCTTGGCCTGCAGACATCTTTGTGCTTGCTTCCAAGCAGAAGCCTTTTTTTTCTCACAGTGAGATTTAACCCCTTTGGTGGTATTCCCGAGTCAGGCTCGGGGTGAGTTTTTAATGCTAAGAGCGGTAATCCCAAGCCAGACTCGGGCTGCATTGCAGTATCCAGGGGAAGTTACTTACCTTGTTCCCTGGATCCTGCGATGTCTCCCCGCAGTGTGTGCGAGCCGTGTCTTGCTCGATTCACACTACCGGGTGCCAAGCTCTGTTCCCTGCGACGTTGCGGCGCACGGGGGTGGAGTTCGGCGCCAAATTCAAAAAGTGAAAAACACACAATACATACAGTATTCTGTAATCTTACTGATTACACTACTGTATCAAATAATTACTCACCCCCCTTGTCCCTAGTGGTCTGTCCAGTGTCCTGCATGCACTTTTATATTATAAAAACTGTTCTTTCTGCCTGGAAACTGGAGATTGTCCATAGCAACCAAAAAATGTCCCTTTATGTCAAAAGTGGTTTTAGACCAGCTAAAAAACAGCAATAATAAATTAGAATCACTCGCAGAATTGAGCGATAGCGATTTGTGGGGAAATTCGTCATCAAACACTAAATCTAATGACAGCGACAATTCTGAAACTGAGCAAATTTCAGTGTTTTTGATTTGATTATGTAGCGCCCCTTTACTTTTAGGGGAGCTAGATACCTAAATTTAGGGGTTGATCTGGGTCAGTAGTCAGACCCAGATCGCTTCAATTGTTAGGTTTTGTTCTTTTGCTTTTGCCAAGTGGTGTTGCTGGTATACAGTTCCCTGTGGCCTGTGGGAACCGCTGGTGACATTGCTGTACCTTTGGGTGTCCTCTCCAGGCGGTTGTGCGAGGGGGCGTGGTCGGCCCACTACCCATGATGGGAGAGGATACATAAAGGGCAGACACCATCTGGAGAAGGAGGGGTACTGAGGAGCAGTACCGAGGAGCAGTCCATCTGCGCCTCATGGCCCTCCAGGCCATGGGGTTGTGCGTGGATGGATCAGTCCGCCTGGGGCTGCAACTCTTCATGTAGGCCCAGCACCTGGAAGAGGAATTCCTCGAGGGTGACCCGTTCTGGAGAGGGAGCCAGGGTTACCGGTGAAGGAAGTCACCGTCTTGGATGAGGCCTGGTCACCTACAGAGGGATTCCGCAAGTCCGCCACAGGCATTGTAGCATGCTTTAACTTGCACCTAGGTCCTTATGCTACAAGTGCTGGGAAGTTTGGAACTAGTCAAATGAGTTCCGATCGTATCCTTAGGAGAGAAAAGTAAAGTTCGTGCATCACTCCGGCTGCTAGGACCGTGAGAGGGAACTATCCGTGTGAGCAGAGTCCACTTAGGATTGAGTGGTGATATTAAGTGCCTGAACCTGCCTCCCTGTTATTCTATTCTTCACTTTCAACTTTCCTGTCTGGTTTCAAGCATAAAGAAAATAAACCTTCAGTCATTGAGGTTTAACCTTGTCTGGACATTGGCCTTCTTGATACACAAACAACAGACTTTTCTCTACACTCTAGAGAAAGGAACCAACCTAGGAAGGGTAACTCGTTGCGGAACCCAACAAATTGTGAACACCGCTTAACCTCTTCAAACAGGAGGGTACGGGCATATAGCACGGTGTGCCTTATCTTACAAGTGAGCCAGGTGAGAAAAAGGTCCGTGTGCTACAATTACATTATTGAATAATTTTTATTATAATTACATTACTATTTGTTATAATTATTTATAGTTATTTATTATATTGTAATTTATGATTTTGTGTTTCAAACTTTATCATACCCGGGATATCTACTAGACTCTTGTTTGGTCAGGTTTAAGTAAGTAATTACTAAGAATTGCAGGCCTACAATACATAACACCAAATTTCCATGCAAAATAATTGTACCGCTTTTGGTACATAATTCCAGACAGAATCATACCGCCAGAGAGGTTAATGGAAAGATGTCATCCATTTCAAGGAAATTAAGAATATAACTGATCATAAGAAACACAAACATATAAAAAAATTCTGTTTTATTTTCTGACATTTTATCTGTCCCTATCGCTATCTGCCTCAATTGAAAGAGGGCATGCGTTCATGGGGGACTGAGCAGCAATTCTGTTCTTGGCTGCATCTGCTTGCTTAGTCCTTTATTCCGTGCTACTGACAAAATGTATCCTGCAGCTTCACAGTGAGCTCAAAAGAGTAGCAGCTCTTTAGAATGTTTTCAGTGCTATGGTATATAGATTTTAATTTTTTTATTTATTTATTTTTTCATTTTTTTATTCCCCATAAAAAAAACAATACTTATGTTTAATAAAAAAAGACAAAACCGTAGTCTTAATTTGCCATGCAGAGTAAAAAGGTATATATGCACTTATGTGTTGCGGTGACATTCATTTTCCATTTCACCTCAGTGCACTAAAGTTACTCACCTGCATTGCAGCACACAGTAAAGCTGGATACCACTGGTGGCCAGTGGGTTTTTTTTTCGGAAGGGGGGTGGCAAACAGTGCACAGCCAGCCACCCCCCCTCCCCCCTGTTGGTCGGTCACCCAGCTGCAGCACTTACCCCGGGCAACAGACAGGCGGCCGGCTAGCTTCCCCTAGATCTCCTCTCCTCGCATCTTCTCCTCCTCCTGGCGTCCAGCGTAGCTTCTCCTCTTGGCCAGTGGGGAAATGGGTCTCAGACCTGCTTCCTGATTGTCTGGGAGGAGAATTAGTGTGACACTAGCGAATATTCATTCGCTAGTGTCACACAACTGGGTGGGCTCAGAGCGCAGTAACCTTTTCCGAACAGGGGGTATGCCAACTCCCAGACAATTTTCCCACTGGTTCCAATATATGTGGGGCAATCACGGGGCTGGAGCTGGGAGTCTTTGCCTTCGGAGATCCTGAATTTGCAGACGTATCCAGTGGCTCGATCACATAATTTATTTAATTTTAACCCATACCTGGCTCTCTTGCTTGGTATGTACTGCTTGAACTGCAGTCGGCCGGTGAAATGTACGAGGGACTCGTCCACACAAATTTTTTGGTCTGGGATGAAAACTTCTTCAAATCGCTGGGAAAAGGCATTGATTAGGGGGCGTATCTTGTACAATTTGTCGTAGTTGGGATGATCTCGGGGAGGGCACTGTGAATTGTCATTGAAGTGGAGAAAGCACATAATCATGTCGTATCTTTTCCTGGACATGACAGCGGAATATATGGGCATGTGTTGGATGGGGCGTTTGGACCAATATGAATGGACTTCGTTCTTTTTTGTAAGCCCCATATTGAACATAAGGCCCAAAAATAATTTAAATTCCTCCAATGTTAGACGCCGCCACTGGAACATGCGGGCGTAGGAAGAATCGGGGTTGGCAGCAATAAATTGGGATACATACAGATTCGTTTGATCCACTATATTCTGCAGCAAATCTTGTGGGAAAAATAAACAAAAATAATCAAATTTAGAAAAATTTGTAGTGTCGGGCTGCACACCTGGCTGTGCGGTAAAAGGGGGATGATAGCGGATCCTGAGTTGGCAGGCAACCATAAGGGGTTTGCCAGGGCATCGGGAAGGTAGGATTGGGGCTGGATTCTTCGGGTTGGGCGTGCATTTCCATTACTTGTACTGGGCTCCTCTTCCTGGGGTATGGCGCTGCTGGTGGTGGGCAGTTCTCCTGATCTTGGTGCTGATCTTGGTGCTGATCTTGGTGCTGGTCGCATTCTTTTGGGAGGGACGGTTTCCTCCGGGGACTCGGACTCTGAGCCACTATCCTCCACTGGCTCGTATTCCGAACCAGAATCGGATAATGGGAGCTCCCCGCTGCTCTCATCATCCGACATGGCAAGAATGGCATATGCCTCCTCAGGTGTGTAAACCCTTTGGGACATTATGGCAGTGCTTATTGGTGGGCCTGTGTAATGGTACTGCTGGTGGTAGTGGTGGCGGTCTGTGTGGTAGTACCGATGGAGGTATTAGTGGTGGGCCTGTGTGGTGGTACCGATGGCGGTATGGGTGGTGGTGGTACCAATGGCGGTACAGGTGGTGGTGGTACCGATGGCGGTATGGGTGGTGGTGGTGGCGGCGGTACCGATGGCGGTACAGGTGGCGGTACGGGTGGTGGTGGTAGCGATGGCGGTATGGGTGGTGGTGGTACCGATGGCGGTACAGGTGGTGGTGGTACCGATGGCGGTACAGGTGGTGGTGGTACCGATGGCGGTACGGGTGGTGATGGTACCGATGGCGGTACAGGTGGTGGTACAGGTGGTGGTGGCACTACCGACGGTGGTACGGGTGGTGGTACTGGTGGTGGTACCGATGGCGGCACTAGTGGTGATACTGGTAGCGGGCCTGTGTGGCAGTATAGATGCTGGGTCTGGTGGCGGTACTGGTGGCGGTACTGGTAGCCTGTGTGGCGGTACCAATGGCGGTACCGATGGAGGTGGGCCTGTGACAGATGATTGACAGATGGGCTGATTGATTGACAGATGGGCTGATTGATTGATTGACAGATGGGTTGATTGATTGACAGATGGGGTGATTGATTGACAGGTGGGCTGATTGATTGACAGATCGGCTGATTGATTGACAGATGGGCTGATTGACAGATGGGCTGATTGACAGATGGGCTGATTGGCTGGGCAGATTGATGTGCTGGGCTGTGTGACAGGTCCTCTTTATGGGGGGGGGCGTGTTGTGCACTGTAAACTTATGTAGACAAACTACACTGAGCTAACTTACTGATCTCTTCTCTCTCCTCACAGATCGGTGTGTGAGGAGAGAGCAGGGATCAGGTAGTAACTCCTGTGGAGTTTGTTTACATTTGTGACCGGCTGTGATTGGACACAGCCGGTCACGTGGTAAACAGCCAATTCATTGGCTGTTTACTCTGATCGGGGACGCACTGTGTCCAAGGGACACTCGCCTTCCCCGATCCCCGCTCTGCAAGCCTGTGGCGGCGCGCACGGAGCGCGCCGCCGAGTCTGTTTTGACAGGTGATCGGCTGTGACTTTGACACAGCCGATCACATGGTAAACAGCCAATGAAATTGGCTGTTTACCGTGATCGGGGATGCGCTGTGTCCGAGGGACACATGCCGTCCCCGATCACCGCGCTGCGCGCCCCCGCGGGCGCGCGCAAGGCATTATCCTGCAGGACGTCATATGACGTCCAGTATGGATAATGCAACCACTTCCCGGACATCAATTCACTATTGACTGGGCGGGAAGTGGTTAAAGGGGTTGTAAAGGTTCGTTTTTTATTTTCTAAATAGGTTCCTTTAAGCTAATGCATTGTTGGTTCACTTAACTTTTCCTTTGATTTCCCTTCTAAATGTTTTTTTTCTTTGTCTGAATTTCTCACTTCCTGTTTCTCCTCACTAAACTTCACACCATCATCCGAGCGGTGGTTAGTCAGCCAGAACAGCTTACTGAACAGCTTACTGAGGAGGAACAGGAAGTGAGAAATTCAGACAAAGAAAACAAAGAAAAAAAATATTTAGAAGGGAAATCTAAGGAAAAGGAAAGTGAACCAACAATGCACTAGCTTAAAGGAACCTATTTAGAAAATAAAAAACTAACCTTTACAACCCCTTTAAGTGGTTAAACACATACTGTATATTTTCTCAAGAGTCACCAAGGCAGATAAGAAATTGGCAGGTAGTGTAACTATCAAGCATCTACCAAAAACTGGAAAAGCATTTTTAGGGTGACTCTTTAACCACTTAACGACTGCCCACTGTAAATATACGTCAGCAGAATGGCACCGACAGGCACAATCACGTATATATACGTGATTGCCTTTGTATAGTTGGGGGGTCCGATCGGACCCCCCTTTTTTACAGTGAGCGGTCGTTTTACCTTCAGGAGCGATCCGGCATGAGGGGACGGCCGTTCGATTCCGGCCACCCCCTCTCGATCGCTCCCGGCGAATGAGAGAGCTTCCCCTGCCTGCCAGGAAGGAGGAAGTGATGTCATCTCTCCTGGGGCGCTCACATATACCGAGCGCCGTACAGGAGAAGATGCCAGGTTAGTACACACAACACTACACTGACACCAGGACACATAGGCACATAAATCCCCCCCCCCAGACACCCCCAGATCACTCCCCAGCCCCCCCCAGCCCCCAGTCACAGTGTCACTGATTGCAGTGACCATTTATTTAGTGATCACTGCAATCAGTGACATTTTGTGACTGTAAAAGTGTCACCAAAGTTTAGTCTTAGGTCCAGTGTAGCCCCCTAACCCCCCCTAATAAAGGTTTAACCCCCTGATCACCCCCCAGATAACCCTTTCACCCCCTATCACCACTGTCACTAAGCAATCATTTTTCTGATCGATGTCTTAGCGTCGGTGATGCTGATCGGTAGCCAGTAATTTTTTTTAGGTTCGCCGCAGGTTTTTATAGCGTCGGGTACCCCCATATATTACCTAATAAAGGTTTAACCCCCTTGATCACCCCCCAGGTAACCCTTTCACCCCCTAGCACCGCCGTGGCTATGCGATCATTTTTCTGATCGATGTCTTAGCGTCGGTGATGCTGATCGGTAGCCAGTAATTTTTTTTAGGTTCGCCGCAGGTTTTTATAGCGTCAGGTACCCCCATATATTATCTAATAAAGGTTTAACCCCCTGATCGCCCCCCAGGTAACCCTTTCACCCCCTATCACCACTGTCGCTAAGCAATCGTTTTTATGATCGTTGTCTTAGTGTCGGTGATGCCGATAGGTAGCCAGTAATTTTTTTTTAGGTTCGCCGTCAGGTTTTTATATAGCGTCAGGTACCCCCATATATTACCCTAATAAAGGTTTTAACCCCCTAATTGCCCCTAGTTAACCCTTTCACCAGTGATCATCATATAAGTGTTAGGGGTGACGCTGGTTAGTTAGTTTGCTTTTTATAGTGTCAGGGCACCCGCCGTATATAACCCAATAAAGGTTTAACCCCCTGATCGCCCGGCGGGTGATATCAGTTAGGTTTTAGCGTCAGAGAGGGTCTGCGTCACACCCCAGGCAGCATCAGGTTAGTGCCAGTAGCGCTAACACCCACGCGTGAAGCATACACCCCCCTTAGTGGTATAGTATCTGATCAGCTCAATATCTGATCTGATCAGATCTATACTAGCGTCCCCAGCAGTTTAGGGTTCCCAAAAACGCAGTGTTAGCGGGATCAGCCCAGATACCTGCTAGCACCTGCGTTTTGCCCCTCCGTCCAGCCCAGGCCACCGAAGTGCAGTATCGATCGATCACTGTCACTTGCAAAACACAACACACATAACTGCAGCGTTCGCAGAGACAGGCCTGATCCCTGCGACTCCAGTGCTGTAGGAGGTAATTTCACCACCACAGTTAAAAAAAAAAAAGCATATATGCCGAAGCATTGGGGCAGCAGGAGCGGAGGAGCGATTTTGCTCCTAATGCCGCGTACATACGGTCGAAATTCCGACGGAGGCTTGCCCGTGGAAAAGTCTGACCATGTGTACGCGGCATAACTTTTGCGAGAAGATGCCCCCATGCTTCGGCATATATAAATGGTGCATGTATGCCCATCATTAGAAGTGGGTGGATGAAGGGCGGTATTCTAATGGTGGGCATACCTACCGATCAATCTTTTTTTTTCGTTCAGCCAACAGGCTGCATGAAAAAAAAGATTACAATACATGTCCAACAAGGACCAGCAACGTACTGGTATGTTGCTGGACTTTGAATGTTTATACCAGAATGATGCCTGCGGGTTTAGGTATCATCTTGGTATCATTCTTTTCAGCCAGCGGCCGGCTTTCATGTAAAAGCAATCCTAGTGGCTAATTAGCCTCTGGACTGCTTTTACAAGCAGTGGGAGGGAATGTCCCCCCCCCCGGATATAAAAAGCGCCATTGGGAAATTGGGAAAGCATTTTATCACACCGATCTTGGTGTGGTCAGATGCTTTGAGGGCAGAGGAAAGATCTAGGGTCCAATAGACCCCAGTTTTTTCAAAAAAGAGTACCTGTCATTACCTATTGCTATCATAGGGGATATTTACATTCCCTGAGATAACAATAAAAGTGATACAAATAAATAAATATGGAAGCAACAGTTTAAAAATAAAATAAAAAAGCAAAATTAATAATAAAAAAAAAAAAAAAAAAAAGCACCCCTGTCCTGCCCTGCTCTTGCCCAATGGCGAACGCAAGCGTCGGTCTGGCGTCATATGTAAACAGCAATTGCACCATGCATGTGAGGTATCACCGCGAAGGTCAGATCGAGGGCAGTAATTTTAGCAGTAGACCTCCTCTGTAAATCTAACGGGGTAACCTGTAAATGCTTTTAAAGGCTTTTAAAAATGTATGTAGTTTGTCGCCAATGCGCGTTTGTGCGAAATTTTAAAGCATGTCGTGTTTGGTATCTATGTACTCGGCCTAAGATCATCTTTTTTATTTCATCAAACATTTGGGCAATATAGTGTGTTTTAGTGCATTAAAATTAAAAAAAGTGTATTTTTTCCCCAAAAAATGCGTTTGAAAAATCGCTGCGCAAATACTGTGTAGAAAAAAAAAATGCAACACCCACCATTTTATTCTGTAGGGCCTTTGCTTTAAAAATATATATAATGTTTGGGGGTTCAACATAATTTTCTTGCAAAAAAAAATATGTTTTCATGTAAACAAAAAGTGTCAAAAAGGGCTTTGTCTTCAAGTGGTTAGAAGAGTGGATGTAAGCTTCCTAATGTTGTGTATAAAATGCCAGAACAGTTCAAAACCCCCCCAAATGACCCCATTTTGGAAAGTAGACACCCCAAGCTATATACTGAGAGGCATGTCGAGTCCATGGAATATTTTATTTCCTGACAGACTCCATGGCAGACTACGTGTGGGTTAACCCCGCCTCCTCTCCACAGCTATAGGACCCCATACCCATAAATTTGAGCTCACCTCCACAGACAGGTGTTCCTTTTCTATCCTCCTCACATGGACCCTTCATCATGCAATTCAGGTGCAGTCCAGGATGTCCGTCGGATTAGGTACAAGTTGTGCGGTGCACCCAGGGCCCAGCTATCAGCGGGCGAGTGGTTTCGGGCAGTTAATACCCCTATGGTGGAAGGGATGTGGCCCAGTGTACCAGGATGGACGAAGGATTGGCTGGCAAGGTCTGAAGATTTCTTCATTATGTACATGGCAGACCGTTTTTGTATGTATTTTGTCTGTTGTCTGTTCCCCCTCAGTGTCTTTGCGCCGTGTGTGGAACGCTTCTGCGTTCCAGGACGCCACTCTACTTCCTGCCTCCCGATCCGCCGTACGTCTGCGCATGTGCAGAGCCGCGGCGAAACCGAGGCTTGGTTTTCGCGCATGCGCGGTACGGCGGCGGGGTCAGAGGCCGCACAGGCGCAGTGAGTCGGTCCCCTCGGCGCATGCGCGCAGCGGTACCGGCCGTGACGTCACTACAGCGGGGAATTTAAACGCTGTGGAGCCCTGTACAGGTGGGATAACCTGTGGGCTTTGACGGCAGCATCCCGGAGCTCGGTTCTGCTGGGACAAGGTAGGCAACATCCTTTAGGTAGTTATGCAAGTGTCTCTTAAAGAGACAGTTGAAAAAAAAAATGAAAATGTTTTTCTTTTTTTTTTTTCCGTGTTGCTTACTCTTGTCCTAGGTGGTCTCTGAGTTTGTGCGTTTGTCTTGCCTCATCATGAACTCTCCTTCACCGCCATGTGGCCAGCCCTCCCGCACAAGGTATGTGCGGAGTGGGTAAGGGGGTGGTGTCTTTTGTGCCTATCTGGTGGTTGCTAACGGTTACATCCTGCCCACCTTCCCCCTCCCTCTGTCTGTATTATCTCTTACAGCCCGGCAACTTCAGTTCATCGATCACAAGAAAGGGACCTTGCCAGGCCGCATCATCACTCATCATCCAGGTCTAGACGCGACACTACGTCTAGGACCCATCATCATAGGGGACGTTCACATACCCCCTCTAGACATAGGAGATGTTCCCATTCCTCCTCTAGTCACCGCCACCACCACCGCGATGATCGCTCTGACCACAGAGCCTGTTGGGGATGCAAGACCAGAATCCCGGAGGGCAAATCGCTATGCGACCCATGTTATGCCCGAGCGGTTGGTGAGAAAGAGACGGAAAATCAAAACCTTGAGTCTCTTGTGAAACGTGTGGTACAGCAATCTATGAAAGAAATAGTAGCCCCCCACACAAGGAGCCAGTCCACCACCTTGTCTGGCTCCTTGGCTGACGAGGCCCAGGAGGATCCCGGCCAATTCCAGCCCCATGATTCCTCCCATTATTCCTCGCAAGACGAGATGGAGGGAGATGATTCTACGGTGGGATTCAACTACGCTTTAGTCTCTCCGCTGATCAAGGCAGTGAAGGAAACTTTGAAGTTGGAGGATACCACTGCCCCCCCAGAAAAACAAAGAAAACTGTTTAAACAACTGGGGAAAGAACGCTCCAATTTCCCACTTCCCTCTGAGCTGAAAGGAGTGTTTGAGGAAGAATGGAGCAAGGGAGATAAGAAGGTTTCCATGCTAAGCAAAACCTCTAGACTGTATCCCTTTAAATCGGAGGACGTCAAGCATCTGGAGAATGCTCCCCTCGTAGATGCAGCAGTAATGCGCCTAGCGAAGCATGTCACCCTCCCGCTAGATGACACCGTATCATTTAAAGATGGTCTGGATCGGAAGATCGACCAGGACCTCAAAAGAATATATAGCCTGGCTGTAACGGCATGCAAACCAGCTTTAGCCCTTGCAGTGACCTCCAAAGCAATGGAGGCATGGGTGGAAAATGTAGACTCCGTTCTGAAAGGTGTCTCGGAAGAACTGGCTCAAAGTTCAGCAGTGCAAGAACTTAAGATGGCAGTCGCCTTTTTGGGGGAAGCTTCAATTGACCTCATCCGTTTACTGACCAGATCGATGTTGTCCTCGGTCACGGCCAAACGAGCACTGTGGTTACGCCCCTGGCTTGCTGATCCAGCCTCCAAGCAGGCATGGTGCAAAATTCCCTTTGAAGGGACTTCATTGTTTGGGAACAAACTTGACAACGCCATTTCAAAAGCTACAGGCGGAAGGTCGGGTTTTCTTCCCCAGGACAGGCGCCAGTTTAATCAGAAAAAACCTCAACAGAGACGCAGTACAGAGCACTCGAGAGAGGCACGCTCCTATAAACCCGGACAGGATTTCAGGAGAAGCTGGAATTGGAACAGAGGCCAATCTTCTTTTCAAAAGTCCGGCAAGAAACAGACGCCCGGTGGGCGTGAACCAACCAAGTCTTTTTGAGATTGGGCCCGCCCAGGCGGGTCGGGTAGGGGCTCGCCTACGTCTCTTCCGGCACGTCTGGGTGGCCTCGATCTCGGACTATTGGACCATCAAGACGGTCTCAACAGGTCACACATGGTCCTTCACCAAGATCCCTCAATGCAGACCAATGCAAACTTCACTTCCTCGGTCAGAGGAGAAACAACAAGTTCTTCTCTCATATGTGAATGTCCTGAAAGATCAAGCAGCAGTGGTGCCCGTCCCAAAGGACGAGGAATTCCAGGGGGTATACTCCCCCCTCTTCCTAGTACAAAAGAAGAACGGCTCTTGGCGTCCAGTCATAGATCTCACTTTCCTGAACAAGTACATAAAGCACGAGAAGTTCAAAATGGAGTCACTCTCAACCATCCAAAAAATAGTTCAACCAGGCGACTGGTTGATCTCAATAGATCTAAAAGACGCGTACTTTCATGTTCCGGTGGCAGAAAACTTTCACAAATATCTGCGGTTCCAGGTCGAACAAGAGCACTTACAATTTATTTGTCTTCCATTCGGGCTAACGACTTCTCCAAGAGTCTTTTCCAAGGTGCTGTTAGCAGTTGTGTCCCTTCTCAGAGTACAGGGTGTGCGCCTGTATCATTATCTGGACGATCTACTAGTACTGTCCCAAGACAAGCAGCAGCTGCTAGTCCACAAAGATCAGGTGATCTCTACACTGTTGGAGTTCGGATGGCTCCTAAACCGGGAGAAGAGTCAGCTGGATCCGACCCAGCGCTTGGTCTATCTAGGAGCCCAGTTCGACACCATAGAGAACACCATCTCTCTTCCAGAAGAAAAATACAGATCATTCGGGAAAGAATCTCCTTAGCTCTAGACTTCTCTCACCTAAGGGCATCACAGTGCCTGAAGATAATCGGCACGATGGTGGCCACATCCCCCATGGTCAAGTGGGCGATGTGGAGGCTTCGTCCTTTTCAATCCGGATTCCTCCAGCAATGGAAGACAGACGATCTCAATCAGCGGATCCGGATAACACAGTCAATGAGCAACAGTCTCCTCTGGTGGCTTCAAACCAAGAACTTGTCAACTTGCCACTCCCTTGCCCCCATCCATTGGGTGACTGTTACATCCGATGCCAGCAATGCGGGCTGGGGGGCACATTGTGGGGCAGAACTGGCTCAGGGCAAATGGGATGCCCGTCTCCACTCTCCAGGTTCGAACATTCTGGAACTGCGCGCGGCATGGTGCGCCCTTCAAGCCTTCTCCCACCTTCTGAAAGGGAAGTCGGTCCTACTCAAAATGGACAATACCACCGCTGTGGCATATGTGAAGAGACAAGGGGGCACTCGGAGCTCTGCCCTTCTCCAAGAGGTCGAGCCCATTATGACCTGGGCTCAGAGGAATCTGCTCAACTTAACAGCAGTCTTCATTCCAGGGGAGCAGAACATTCAAGCGGACTTCCTGTCACACAGCATGCTAGACAACAACGAATGGTCTCTGCATCCACAAACCTTCAAGTGGATCCTATCGTTGGATTTCGATCCAGAGGTGGATCTGTTTGCATCCCCCTGCAATTACAAGATCGACAGATACTACACCCGAGCTCAGTACAATCAAGCCTTCGGAATAGATGCATTAACGAGTCAATGGGACTTCAACAGGGCATATGCCTTCCCTCCTCTTCCGATCATGCTAAAATTCCTACAGCGGCTTCAGTTGGAGAAAGTCGAGGTGGTAACAATAGCACCATACTGGCCGAGCAGACCTTGGTTTCCTCTCCTGAATCTAATGAGCTTCAGGGACCCGCTGCCTCTTCCTCTCAGGCCGGACCTTCTTTCTCAGGGGACGACCCTGCACCCCTGTCCAGCAATGCTGAGACTGATGGTCTGGTTTTTGAGAGGGAGAGGCTAGAGTCTCTTGGGTGTGCTTCAGGGGTAATCTCTACCCTTATGAGCTCCAGAAAGTCCAACACAAATAAAACTTACAATAGAATCTGGGCCAGATTTGTCAGCTTCACGACTACTGCAGGAAAGTCATCTAGAAACCCTAGTGTTCAAGACATCTTGAGTTTTCTCCAATCAGGCTTAGACCTGCCTTTATCGATTAGTTCCCTCAGGGTACAAGTATCAGCCTTATCAGCTTTTTCGGGAACGTCATGGGCAACTCATCCCCTGGTTCAACAGTTCTTTCGGGGGGCATCGAGAATCAGGCCTCAGAGGAAACCTAGATTCCCCAAATGGGATCTTCCACTCGTCCTTGATGCTCTTTCAGCACTCAACAACAAGGATCTTTCTGTTAAGGACTTATCAATCAAACTGGCCTTTCTAGTGGCCATTACTTCAGCCAAAAGGGTTTCAGAAATAAGCTTCCTGGGTTGTCAAGAACCCTTTTTGACTTTCTTCCCGGACCGAGTGGTCCTTATTCCCATGCTTGGGTCAAAACCAAAGGTCACATCAGTTTTTCACGAAAACCAAGAAATAGTCCTTCCTACTTTCGATTCTCCAGATTCAGCAGATGCTCATCCCTTGGATGTAGGTGAGACTCTGAAAGAATACTTGCGAGTTACTTCATCTTTTAGAAGCTCGAACTACCTGTTCTTGTTACACACCGGTAGCAACAAAGGGAAGAGGGCTTCTTCCAGAACAATAGCAGCCTGGATCGTCCAATCTATTCAACAGGCTTACAGGGCAAAGGGCTTGGCTCCTCCAGAGGCGGTGACGGCTCATTCCACCAGGGGCATGGCAGCCTCATGGGCAGCAGCTCGACACGTGGCTCCTGAAGTGATATGCAAGGCAGCTTCGTGGTCTTCTATTCATACATTTATGTCTCATTATTGTATTGAGCCTGCTTCCCTTTCCTCTGTTAATTTTGGTCGAAAAATCCTGTCAGTTGACGGGAAAGATTAAAATATTTTTTGTTCAGCATACCCTCCCATGTGGTTTGGCTAGTTATTTCCCACACGTAGTCTGCCATGGAGTCTGTCAGGAAAACGGAAAATTTATTGCCAAATACTTACCGTAATTTTCCTTTCCTGATAGACTCCATGGCAGACGGAGTTCCCACCCATGAATTAAAAATATGAAAGTTGAAATTTGAGTTGGCTAGTTACGGAACACCTGTCTGTGGAGGTGAGCTCAAATTTATGGGTATGGGGTCCTATAGCTGTGGAGAGGAGGCGGGGTTAACCCACACGTAGTCTGCTATGGAGTCTATCAGGAAAGGAAAATTACGGTAAGTATTTGGCAATAAATTTTCCGTTATGTTGACACAAGTTGCGGAAAAAATAATTGTTTTTTTTTTTTTTTGCACAAAGTTGTCACTAAATGATATATTGCTCAAACATGCCATGGGCATATGTGGAATTACACCCCAAAATACATTCTGTTGCTTCTCCTGAGTACGGGGATACCACATGTGTGAGACTTTTTGGGAGCCTAGCCGCGTACGGGACCCCAAAAACCAAGCACCGCCTTCAGGCTTTCTAAGGGTGTCAATTTTTGATTTCACTTCTCACTGCCTATCACAGTTTCGGAGGCCATGGAATGCCCAGATAGCACAAACCCCCCCCCCCCAAATGACCCCATTTTGGAAAGTAGACACCCCAAGCTATTTGCTGAGAGGTATTGTGAGTATTTTGCAGATCTCGCTTTTTGTCACAAAGTTTTGAAAATTGAAAAAAAAAAGAAAAAAAAAATGTTCTTTCTTCATTTTCAAAAACAAATGAGAGCTGTAAAATACTCACCATGCCTCTCAGCAAACAGCTTGGGGTGTCTACTTTCCAAAATGGGGTCATTTGGGGGGGTTTTGTGCTATTTTGGCATTTTATGGCCTTCAAAACTGTGATAGGTAGTGAGGAGTGAAATCAAAAATTTGCGCCCTTAGAAATCCTGGAGGCGGTGCTTGGTTTCCGGGGTCCCGTACGTGGCTAGGCTCCTAAAAAGTCCCACACATGTGGTATCCCCGTACTCAGGAGAAGCAGCAGAATGTATTTTGGGGTGCAATTCCACATATAACCATGGCATGTGTGAGCAATATATCATTTAGTGACAACTTTTTGTAATTTTTTTTTTTTTTGGTCATTATTCAATCACTTGGGACAAAAAAAAAATATTCAATGGGCTCAACAGGCCTCTCAGCAATTTCCTTGGGGTGTCTACTTTCTAAAATGGGGTCATTTGGGGGGGTTTTGTGCTATTTTGGCATTTTATGGCCTTCAAAACTGTGATAGGTAGTGAGGAGTGAAATCAAAAATTTGCGCCCTTAGAAATCCTGAAGGCGGTGCTTGGTTTCCGGGGTCCCGTACGTGGCTAGGCTCCTAAAAAGTCCCACACATGTGGTATCCCCGTACTCAGGAGAAGCAGCAGAATGTATTTTGGGGTGCAATTCCACATATAACCATGGCATGTGTGAGCAATATATCATTTAGTGACAACTTTTTGTAATTTTTATTTTTTTTGTCATTATTCAATCACTTGGGACAAAAAAAAAAAAATATTCAATGGGCTCAACATGCCTCTCAGCAATTTCCTTGGGGTGTCTACTTTCTAAAATGGGGTCATTTGGGGGGGTTTTGTACTGCCCTGTCATTTTAGCACCTCAAGAAATGAGATAGGCAGTCATAAATTAAAAGCTGTGTAAATTCCAGAAAATGTACCCTAGTTTGTAAACGCTATAACTTTTGCGCAAACCGATAAATATACGCTTATTGACATTTTTTTTACTAAAGACATGTGGCTGAATACATTTTGGCCTAAATGTATGACTAAAATTGAGTTTATTCGATTTTTCTTATAACAAAAAGTAGAAAATATCATTTTTTTTCAAAATTTTCGGTCTTTTTCCGTTTATATCGCAAAAAATAAAAATCGCAGAGGCAATCAAATACCATTAAAAGAAAGCTCTATTTGTGGGAAGAAAAGGACGCAAATTTCGTTTGGGTACAACATTGCATGTCCGCACAATTTACAGTTAAAGCAGCGCAGTGCAAAATTCTGAATTCACCTCTGGTCCTTTAGCTACCAAATGGTCCGGGGCTTAAGTGGTTAAACTTTAACAATTACCAAAAAGAAGAAAATAATAGGGGTGCACCGAATGGAAATTTTGGTGCCGAAAACCAAAACCGAAAATGACTGTTTTAAAAAAATATTTTTATTTTTATATATATTAAATAAAATGTATACATTTTTATATCACACATTGCTAATAGTATTAGCAAAATTTCCATGTGGTGCACTTCTAGCAGATATGATGCAGGAGATGGTCAGAGACTACAGACATGGTACAGGAGATGGTCAGAGACTGCAGACATGGTACAGACATGGTACAGGAGATGGTCAGAAACTGCAGATATGGTACGGGAGATGGTCAGAGACTGCAGACATGGTACGGGAGATGGTCAGAGACTGCAGACATGGTACGGGAGATGGTCAGAGACTGCAGACATGGTACGGGAGATGGTCAGAGACTGCAGACATGGTACGGGAGATGGTCAGAGACTGCAGACATGGTACGGGAGATGGTCAGAGACTGCAGACATGGTACAGGAGATCAATGCAGCCTCACCAGTGTCCTCAAATGCAGCCTGCCTGTGCCCAGCAGCCTCACCAGTGCCGATCATAGGCAGCCTGCCTGTGCCTCACTAGTGCCCATCATAGGCAGCCTGACTGTGCCTCACTAGTGCCCATCATATGCAGCCTGCTTGTGCCCAGCAGCTTTACCAGTGCCCATCATTTGCAGCCTGCCTGTGCCTCACCAGTGCCGAGCAGTCTACCAGTGCTTGGCATATGCAGCCTGCTTATGCCCAGCAGCTTCACCAGTGCCCATCATTTGCAGCCTTCCTGTGCCTCACCAGTGCCCAGCAGCCTACAAGTGCCCATCATATGCAGCCTTCTTGTTCCCAGCAGCTTCACCAGTGCCTATCATTTGCAGCCTGCCTGTGCCTTACCAGTGCCTATCATTTGCAGCCTGCCTGTGCCTCACCAGTGCCTATCATTTGCAGCCTGCCTGTGCCTCACCAGTGCCTATCATTTGCAGCCTGCCTGTGCCTCACCAGTGCGCTCATCATTTGCAGCCTGCCTGTGCCTCACCAGTGTCCAGCAGCCTACCAGTGCCCAGCATATGCAGCCTGCCTGTGCCTCACAGAGCGGATTTAAATTGCCCGGGCCGTAGTAACAATGTCCTGCCATTGGATCAGTGTGCCGTCTATCACAGGAGGCGGGACATTGATACTACGGCCTGGACAATTCAGCTCCATGACACATGGAGATCAAGCAGAGGAGAGAGGGGAGGAAGAGGGAGTGGAGGACTGGTCGCGCCAGAGGGACACTCCCGCAATGGGCGGCACCCGGGGCGGACCACGCCCCCTTTCAGTATCGGCTGCTTTTGTCATTCGGCCAAATGACAAAAACACAGTTTTCGGACGATAATTTTTGGCAGCAGAAATTTCGGTGCACCACTTGAAAATAATTAATGTTTCTAAATACCTAACACTAGAATATTATTTGTACTTTCTCATATTTACATGTCAATTTTAATTTTAAAAAAATACATTGTGGTGAAACTCAGTGTTTGCTGAGCAACAAAATATTAAACCTTCTTAGTTCTCAAGAAATATTACTTTCTGTATGTCCTCGAAGAATATTCTGATCTAGAGGGCCTGTCTATATTAAAAATGCCTGGATAATCCCATTGTTCTAAATTGAAAAGTTTCAGTGTCTACTTCTCTATATGTGAGAATGGGCCTTAGAAAATATATCACAAAAACTGCAGGGGATTTTAATATTTAGGCTCCATGTACACAGAAGCTCAAAAACTGTAGTTTTGAACGCCAGATTTCTGGCAGAAAAAGCTGCTTTAAAATGTAGCTTTTATCAGCGTTTTTTACTAGAGTTTATTCGCGTTTTTCAGTGTTAGCGGTTTTTAGCTTTTATTTTTTTTTTTTTTTCAATGGATCAAAAAACGCAAAAAAACGCTGGCGACCTGCGTTTTTGAGCTTTTTTTGAGCGTTTATTAGTGTTTTTCAGCGTTTTGCATTTTTTAGCGTTTTTTCCCCGCTGAAAAACTGCACTTTGAATGCGAATTTCTTGCGTTCAGAAAAAAACCCATTAACTCCACTGCTCATTAATGCTAAAAAACGCTGTGTGTACATGAACACATAGGCTAACATAGAGTGCAGTTAATGGGCTTTTTAAAAAAACGCCAAAACGCCAATGAACTGCAGTTTATCAGCTTCAGTGTTCTGAGAGTGAGCCATTCACACAAACAGGAAATATGATTTCTGGAGGAGTTCTGTACACATACTAAATACAGAACACCTCCAATTTTAGAAGTGCCTTTTTTTTTAGTTTATTTATTGACATATTTAGAAAATTACAGCAGCCTAAAACTGAGTAAAATGTCATAGTTTTGTGTGTTTATATGTGTATATATACATATACGTGTGAGATACAGTATCTCACAAAAGTGAGTACCCCCTCACATTTTTGAAGATATTTAATTTTATCTTTTTATGTGACAACACTGAAGAAATGAAACTTCTAAATTTCTGAGTGTACAAATTGTATAACAGTGTAAATTTGCTGTCCCCTCAAAATAACTCAACACAATAATAATAACTCTAAACCGCTGGCAACAAAAGTGAGTACGTGAAAATGTCCAAATTGGGCCCAATTGGCTATTTTCCCTCCCTGGTGTCATGTGACTCGTTGGTGTTACAAGGTCTCAGGTGTGAATGGGGAGCAGGTGTGTTAAATTTGGTGTCATCGCTCTCACTCTCTCTTGTACTGGTCCCTGGAAGTTCAGCATGGCACCTCATGGCACAGAACTCTCTGAGGAGCTGAAAAAAAGAATTGTTGCTCTACATAAAGATGGTCGAGGCTATAAGAAGATTGCCTAGACCCTGAAACTTTGCTGCTAAGGGTGGCCAAGACCATACAGCGGTTTAACAGGTCAGGTTCCACTCAGAACAGGCCTCGCCATGGTTGACCAAACAAGTTGAGTGCACGTGCTCAGCGTCATATCCAGAGTTTGTCTTTGGGAAATAGATGTATGAATCCTGCCAGCATTGCTGCAGAGGTTGAAATGGTGGGGGATCAGCCTGTCAGTGCTCAGACCATAGGCCGCACACTGCCTCAAATTGGTCTGCATGGCTGTCGTCCCAGAAGGAAGCATCTTCTAAAGATGATGCACAAGAAAGCCTGCAAACAGTTTGCTGAAGACAAGCAGACTAAGGACATGGATTACTGGAACAATGTCCTGTGGTCTGATGAGACCAAGAGAAACGTATTTGGTTCAGATGGTGTCAAGCGTGTGTGGCGGCAACCAGGTGAGGAGGATAAAGACAAGTGTGTCTTACCTACAGTTAGGGCTGCAACTAACGATTATTTTCATAATCGATTAGTTGGCCGATTATTGTTTCGATTAATCGACTAATCGGTTAATAAACGTTAAAAAAAAGGTAATTTTGCTGCGATTTGCATTTTTTTTTTGCCCAATTTGTTGTTGGGCAGATTACAAAACACAAATTGTCGTAAAAACACATTACATGCTTTTCTGCAGCTCCTCCATTGAAGTATATTAAACCAAAAAAACAAAATAGCACCGTTTTGCGTTAAAAAAAGTCCTTGCCCTTTCCAAATACGACGCAGCTGAAAAAATCATGGATGTGAACGTGTCCCATAGGAAACCATGTAAATGAATTGTAGTGTGTTTCTGCAAAAAGCACCAAAAAACAGAGGAGTGACCCAGGCCTGAGATGTTTAGTAACATAATGGGGTTAAAAAAACTAAAATTAGTACAAAAAGAGCAAATAATCGCTACTGTAAGGGGTTACTTTTTTACTGTGGGACAGTGAAAGTAATATTTACAGTAGCGATTTGCTCTTTTTGTAATATAAAGGGCTAATTTTAGTTTTGTTTTAACCCCATTATGTTACTGGCCGATTAATCGATTATGAAAATTGTAATCGATTAATTTCATAATCGATTAGTTGTCGATTAATTGATTAGTTGTTTCGGCCCTACCTACAGTCAAGCATGGTGGTGGAAGTGTCATGGTCTGGGGCTGCACAAGTGCTGCCGGCACATGGGAAACTACAGTTCATTGAGGGAACCATGAATGCAAACATGTACTGTGACACACTGCCCTGCGGCCCTTCGTAGACTGGGATGCGGGGCAGTATTCCAACATAATGACCCCAAACACATCTCCAAGACGACCACTGCCTTGCTAAAGAAGGTGAAGGTAAAGGTGATGGACTAGCCAAGCATGTCTACAGACCTAAACCCTATTGAGCATCTGTGGGGCATGCTCAAAAGGAAGATGGAGGAGCACAAGGTCTCTAACATCCACCAGCTCCGTGATGTCATCATGGAGGAGTGGAAGAGGACTCCAGTAGCAACCTGTGAAGCTCTGGTGAACTCCATGCCCACTCACTACTTTACATTGTAGCAAAGTGTAATTTCTTCAGTGTTGTCACATGAAAAGATATAATAAAATATTTACAAAAATGTGAGGGGTGTACTCACATTTGTGAGATACTGTGTATAGTGTGTGTGTGTGTGTGTGTTTTTATATATACATAGTTGACTGAAGTGTTGGACAGTTGGATATCTATCAGATCTGTTCATATACTGTACAGCAAAAAAAAAAGCTGTTGAGCAATGACCTTGTACAGGGACTATTACAGCTATATGGATTATCCGGCTCATTGGATAGTCTGGTTGCTGCTGATCAACCATTTATCCTGCTATTGAAGTCCTTTATACACAAGTCCATGTCTAAAAACATATGCAATAACAAAAGGTTTGAACTTTTTTTGTCCAGCATTCAGATGTTGAAACAATCATGCTTGCATGCATGTTAAATTTTTCTGTGTACAGTAAAACTACACTTTACACTCAAGTATGAAACCACCTTACACTTGGCATAAAAAGGTACAGCAGGAAGCCTAATATTTGCTACAAATTTCCTTTTTTTCAACATCTTGCTTAGTATAACAAAGGGACGTAGTTCAGCATGCAGTACATTGCTGTGGTGGTGAAAGTGTTAAATGATAAAATGTCCAATAGATTTTTTTTTTCTTGGCACAGTAGGAGTGTGGAGACTGAGTGATGGGTACAGGCAGTTGTCTAACCTCCTGGCTAACCCCAGGAGGAGGAAATTAATTGCTCTGTCAGAGCCACTGGAAACCCTGGAGAGCTGCCGCTGTTCCTGCAGCCACAATCATCTGTTAATGCAGAATATGCTGGAGGAGAAAGGAGTGGGTCAGGCCATGGCGCAGGACAAATCTGTGACAAACATGCAGCCTTTGCTGTGCATCATAAAGTGTGCATCTTCACAAAGAACAATAGCAAATGCTGGCATTCCCCATGATGTGTAAAAACAAGGCCTGATGTCTTTCTACCTCTTCCCCCCCCCCTTTTTTTAGGTAGAATTGAACAGGGGCTGAATACTGATCTAAGCAAGGAGATGACAATGACAAACCTCAAATTACCAAGCCAGATTTGCCCTTAACAAATAATAATGGTCCTATGAGTGCTTCCTTTCTTTTGTTTTTGTATTAAAGAATTGTTTCAAGCACTGTTTGTATATAGATTGACCATGTAACATACAGTGGGGCAAAAAAGTATTTAGTCAGCCACCAATTGTGCAAGTTCTCCCACTTAAAAAGATGAGAGAGGCCTGTAATTGTCATCATAAGTATACCTCAACTATGAGAGACAAAATGTGGAAACAAATCCAGACAATCACATTGTCTGATTTGGAAAGATTTTTTTTTGCAAATTATGGTGGAAAATAAGTATTTGGTCAATATCAAAAGTTCATCTCAATACTTTGTTATATATCCTTTGTTGGCAATGACAGAGGTCAAACGTTTTCTGTAAGTCTTTACAAGGTTGTCACACACTGTTGCTGGTATGTTGGCCCATTCCTCCATGCAGATCTCCTCTAGAGCAGTGATGTTTTGAGGCTGTCGCTGGGCAACACAGACTTTCAACTCCCTCCAAAGGTTTTCTACGAGGTTGAGATCTGGAGACTGGCTAGGCCACTCCAGAGCCTTGAAATGCTTCTTACGAAGCCACTCCTTCGTTGCCCGGGCGGTGTGTTTGGGATCATTGTCATGCTGAAAGACCCAGCCACGTTTTATCTTTAATGCCCTTGCTGATGGGAGGAGGTTTGCACTCAAAATCTCGCGATACATGGCCCCATTCATTCTTTCATGTACACGGATCAGTCGTCCTGTTCCCTTTGCAGAGAAACAGCCCCAAAGCATGATGTTGCCACCCCCATGCTTCACAGTAGGTATGGTGTTCTTTGGTTGCAACTCAGCATTCTCTCTCATCCAAACACGACGAGTTGTGTTTCTGCCAAATAGTTCTACTTTGGTTTCATCTGACCATATGACATTCTCCCAATCCTCTTCTGGATCATCCAAATGCTCTCTAGCAAACCTCAGACGGGCCCGGACATGTACTGGCTTAAGCAGGGGGACATGTCTGGCACTGCACGATCTGAGTCCCTGACGGCGTAGTGTGTTACTGATGGTAGCTTTTGTTACGTTGGTCCCAGCTCTCTGCAGGTCATTCACTAGGTCCCCCATGTGGTTCTGGGATTTTTGCTCACCGTTCTTGTGATCATTTTGACCCCACGGGGTGAGATCTTGCGTGGAGCCCCAGATCGAGGGAGATTATCAGTGGTCTTGTATGTCTTCCATTTTCTAATTATTGCTCCTACAGTTGATTTCTATACACCAAGCTGCTTGCCTATTGCAGATTCAGTCTTCCCAGCCTGGTGCAGGTCTACAATTTTGTTTCTGGTGTCCTTCGACAGCTCTTTTGTCTTCACCATAGTGGAGTTTGGAGTGTGACTGTTTGAGGTTGTGGAAAGGTGTCTTTTATACTGATAACAAGTTCAAACGGGTGCCATTAATACAGGTAATGAGTGGAGGACAGAGGAGCCTCTTAAAGAAGAAGATACAGGTCTGTGAGAGCCAGAAATCTTGCTTGTTTGTAGGTGACCAAATACTTATTTTCCACCATCATTTGCAAAAAAAAAAATATTTCCAAATCAGACAATGTGATTGTCTGGATTTGTTTCCACATTTTGTCTCTCATAGTTGAGGTATACCTATGATGACAATTACAGGCCTCTCTCATCTTTTTAAGTGGGAGAACTTGCACAATTGGTCGCTGACTAAATACTTTTTTCCCCCCACTGTAACTATAGGGCCAGTTGTAAACTGATGCATTTTTGTCAATGACACAAACACATCATATAAAGAGCAGAGCCATAAAAAAAAAAAAAAAACTTTGACAACAGTAATTTACATCTGTACACGTCTGTACTAATGTACATGCACACAAGGGGATTTACCTGTCCAGGGATCCAGCGCAGTTCTCATCTGGGCTGTTTTTTCACTAGCCTTCAAATTCCCTGCGTCGGCATCATAACTGTGGGCAGTTGTCTGTGCTGCTTGCGGCGTCACTGCTGGCTGACCACTGTGCATGCTCAAGCCAGCCTGCACTTTGTAAATGTGATGTGTCTCAGAAGGCTGAGGGGAGGAAGAGGAAGAGGAGAACTTGCGCTCGGGTTGCCTAGGCAGTCGCGGGTACCTGTAAAAACTGTACCTGTGAAAACTACGTACCCACTTTCTTTGGGTAACTTTTTGCTTGTTGGAGACATAGGAGGTTGAAAACATGGAGTGAAACTGAGAATGCTGTGATCAGTTTGCGGAAAAGGGGTGTTAGAGAGGTTAACGTTGCTCTCTCCCCCACTGAATTTTGTCTTGCATTAGATTTTTTTATTCTTAATGCAGCATATGAGCTGTGTGAGCAGTTGTGTGAAGTGTGGATGGCGTCCATTATGTTAGGTTAAGAGAGGAGGTTAGCTTGCGTAGTTGAGAGGTGGCTAAGGTAGAAGTATTCACTGGAATATTAAAGTTAACGAGGATGATGTTGGGTACTTCAGAGGAGAAAAAGTAGGGTAGCCATCCAGAGAAGTCAAAGAGAAAGCTTGACACTGGTCCAGGAGTTCAATAAATGGCTGCAAGTCTCAGAGAAACTGGAGAAAAAAAAGACAAATACGGTGCACTTCAAAAGAACCTGGAAGGTGCACTGTGGGGAAAGGAGAAGTCCAACTCCACCTCCTTTTTGTACACTGGGTCTTGGTGTGCGAGTTCAGTCGCGGCCACCATGGGAGAGGGCAGTTGGAGAGACAGTGTCTAATTCCTGGAGCCAGGTTCCAGTAGCAACAAATGGGTTGAGTGAGTTGAGATTGAGCAGGTATTCCAAAGGGCAGAAAATGGGGGGGGGGGCTGTCTCGTGCAAGTAGGGGGATTGTAATAAGAGTGAGGATTTAGGCTTCTGCCAGAGAAGCGTGACTACCGGTTCGGGGGTGAGGTTTAGATGGTGGAGGGCCAGGGTTTGGGGCAATATCCCCAGAAATTATGAGTAGTAGGAGGGTGAGGGAGGTGAGGTGGGAGTGGGATTTGTATGGGGGTAAATGCCCCGGTGATTTGGAAGTGGTAACATTAAATGGCCTCAGAAGGAAGAGGAGATAGGTGCAGTAATATTGAGAAGGCAGAAGTAAGGGTGATAGGTATAGGGTGTGGGGTGGAAAAGAGGGGAAAAGAAAAGAGGGCATTATTGCAAAAAGGAAGGTTAATGAGAGCATGTTGAAGGATAAAAACAGGGAAAAGCATTTTGGGGGTCGCCAGGAAATCTGCGTCTTCCTCGTGTTCTCAGCTCGGCTTCTCATCTGGCTTTTGTCATCTGGTCTGCCTGCTTCACCTCCCATTGTTTACTACCTTAAAAGAGTAAAAACCAAGCAGATTATATAATCCTTCCAACTATGCCAATACACACAACTCACTGATTAGCCATCCCATCTGTCTGCTCCTGAATGCAAAATCATTGTAGGGTGCCCACTATTGCCATGTAATATGCTCATGCAAAGATGTTGTTTTCCAGTGGAAAGAATGAACTTGCATCTCTTTCCTTGCTGTCCAGGGAACACTAGTCTGCTGCTGGTATTTCTTCACCGCATGGCTCTGGGTCTCAATCTGTGAAAACATCTTCAGCAATGCTGGTGTAGTGATCCATCTATTTCTTCTCTAGGAACACCTAGTAGAAGTATGCCAGTCCACAGCTGTCTCCTGGAGATCATGGGCCTTGCCTTCCTGTTGTCAGATTTAACTCAGTTTATTGGAAGTAACAGCAGCATGTGTCTCACCTCTACTTACAGGCTTCTGGCCTTTGTTAGGGCATCATTAGAATTGTTCATGAGGGCTACACGCTGCTCATTCAAATCTTCAGCTTTGCCCGTAGTGGTCTGAACAAACTCTGAAGTCATAGCGTCCTCATTTCGGATTCTGTATGTAGAGCATGAAAGCTAAAGTCTGCGGAAAGATCCACAATTCCATTAAACCATGTTTTATTCAAAGAAGAAGCACACTTGGCAAGCTCCTTTGAAACAGACATCCATGGACTTTCTCTAACCTAATCGGTGTAATCCATGGTGAGCTCCCAAATGTTTTGCTTTGGTTAAATATTTGTTGGGGGTTGCACAGCAAGTTTTTTATTTTTTTATTTATAACAGAGAAACTGGTCCACAGGGACTACAACAGCAGAAAGATTACATAGACATTAATACAGTTAATGACACAGAAATACATATTCCCCACTGACGCAGGACGTTTCACGTGGGACCTGTGTATAGGTTTCCACGTAAAAGGGAGGGACTTGTGCGGGGCTGTGGTATTCCCAACTGTATCAGATGTGGTTTGGCATGTCTGGGAAATGGAAGTGATAGAGTTCCTTAATCTAGGGTGACCAGACATCCCCAGTTTCAGGGGACAGTCCCCGGATTGAGGACACTGTCCCCGGACCAAATCTGTCCCCGGTTTTGTCCCCGGATTGGATTTGAACAGGGGCTGGGGCAATTTCAAAGACAGTCAGTGCAGAATTAAAAAAAAAAAATCTGAATTACACACCTCCGGTCTGCCACTCCTACTAGCTTAGGGGGGTGTATTTTTTTCCATTATCTGTGCCCCTTTCTGATGATCATGTGCTGTTCGGAGCGGAGGGAATAGTTCTTCAGTTTCGGGTGCATGCCCATTCAGCTCCACTCACATGTTCTTCTGCCTTGGCTCAAGTCCCGGCCAGCCGCCTGCCTGTTTATCTCCTTGCCTTCCCTGGCGGAGTGATCTTCCTCCTCTCCCCACCCAGTAGTAAGACTTGACAGGCTGTGAGGCGGTCGGCGGCGACGGGCAGAGAGTCACTGATTGCTGCCATTACTAGTAAAAAAAAAAATATGTCCCCGGATTTCATTTTACAAATCTGGTCACCTTACCTTAATCCCGTGGGTTCAGCATCCCCTATAATTTTCCTGTTTATCAGAAGAGAAAATATAGTAAGAGGTATAGTACCCTTGAAAGAAAGGGTCGGGGCAGTGCCCAAGTAAGAGGAAAAAAAGAGTTGCGAGGGGGGGGTATGGGGAAGGAGTGAGAGGGGTGGGGGGTTATAGTGGCGGATGTACACGAACATGGAATCGGGTGGCTGCCTATTGGGGGCAACGCGATCCCACTAGATTATTCAAGTATTCAAAAATCCAGAGTCATGACAGTAGTGGGGTGGGGTAGGACAGGTCATCAAGTAGCTAAATCAATCCCTCTGATTCATTGTCCTTTGTCGGAATACTTAAACATATTCCACAGTTGCCACGTCTTGGTATATGTCTCTTGTCTGTGTTGGCAAGTGAGGATCAAGTCTTTCATTCGGCTAATGGCGTCCACTCTATGGAGCCATTGGGCAATGAACGGTGTGTTTGGGGACTTCCAATTAAGTGGGATGCAGGCTTTGGCTGCGTCTAGGAGATGACGAACCACTGTCAATCGTGTGCAAAAGAAAATAGGCCGGTTCTTCCGGTACTGTACGGTCCGTACATTTTTAAGTTATGCGACGAACTTCCCCCCCAGAAGTTCAGTAACTGGGAGCAGGACCAAAATATGTGTAGGAGGGTACCCTTATCCTCTTGGCACCGCCAGCAGTGGTCTTAAGTTGTTGGGAATAATTTGTGTAGTAGGGAAGTGGTCTTGTACTAGCGCGTGAGGATCTTGTAATTTGTTTCCTGAGTTCTGGTGCACAGGGAGGATTTGTGGGTAAACTTGAGTATGTGTTTTTCATTGTCAGTGAAGTGGCAATTTAGGTCCCTCTCCCACTTGGTAAGGCACGGGATTTGGTAAACCCCCGACGGTTCGATCAGCATGGTGTAAGAGAGTGTATGCGGGATCACCGCAGACTCTGTTCACAGCTCCTCCAGGACCGTGAGGGGTTGATGTGAGTCATTGGGGGTGGAGGGAGTCCATTGAGGAAATGGCTGAGCTGTAGGGCCCTCATAAAGTCCAATTTATACAGACTGGTAGGGTCCGACAGCTCCGCATGTGTCTTCCACCTCCCTTGGAGACTATAGTGGGATGCTTGATAGAGCCCCGCGTCCCGTAGTACGTGGAATCTCCTGTCGTGCAAACCCGGTTCAAATTGGGGGTGGCCTATCGCTGGTCTCAAGGGGGAGTTGCGGGACGAGAGGGAGGATTGTGTCAACAATCTTGAGCAGACGCTTGTGGTATTGCCTATCAGGGTGGCGCTTGAGTGTAGGTGCCATTGCTGTGTGGCACCAGGGAGATCTATGAAGGGGTATGTCACTTTGGTCCTGTTCCAGTCGCATCCATAATTTGGTGTTTTTATGTCTGCACCAGTCCAGAAGTCTACGGAGATGGGTTGCGTGGTAGTATGTGCGGATATCCGGCATTGCCAGACCCCCGTGCAGTTTTGGGAGGGAAAGTAATTTCCTATTCAGATGTGGGTGTTTCCCCACCCAAAGGAACCGGGTGAGAGCAGCATGAACCTGGTTGAAATAATCTCCGGGAATGAATATTGGGAGGGCCTGTAGAAGGTAGAGGAACTTGGGAAGTATTGACATTTTGAGGATGTTACAGCGGCCGAGTCACGAATGGAGGCCGCTGTCCCATCCATCAAGCAGTCTTTGGACATTTTTCAAAAGAGGTGGGAAATTGAGTCTGAACAGTTGGGGCATTGACGTGGATATGTAGGTACCTTGGTACTTCACGGCTGTTTCAGTCTATTTTAAATTAAAGCGGTCTCTAAGTTGCGTAAGCTGGTGGAGTGGTATCCCTATGCTCATAGCCTCCGATTTGTTGAAATTGATCTTTAGATTGGATAGACGGCCATAAGAGTCAAACTCTTTTAGGAGGTTTGGAAGGGAGACTGTGGGGTGCGTGAGGGTGAACATTAGGTCGTCAGCGTACACCTTATACTGCGTCCCGTTGACTCCTATACCGGTTGTGTCCGAGTTTTGTCGAACGTGGCAGAGGAAGGGCTCTAGTGTCAAAGCGAAAAGTAGGGGTGAGAGGGGGCATCCCTGCCTAGTCCCGTTCGTAATTGGAAATGTCTCCGACATTACCCCATTCGCCCTTACCCTGGCCGTCTGTGCCTTGTAGGCAGCAGTCACCCAATTTAACATCGTGCCTCCCAGGCCTATGTGTTTCAGCGTTGAAAACATGAACCTCCAGTTCACTCGGTCAAACGCCTTTTCCGCGTCCGTTCCAAGAAAAATACTTGGCGTTTTGCTATGTACCGCTATATGGAGTAGGTTGAGGACTTTGGTGGTATTGTCTCTAGCCTCTCTAGTCGGGACGAAACTTGGTCCAGGTGTATTAGGTGTGGGAGATGATGCTGTAGTCTGGAGGCCAAGATCTTGGTAAAAAAATTTTTAGGTCAGTGTTTAGGAGAGAAAGTGGACGGTAACTTCCACATTGGCCTGGGTCTTTACACTCTTTTGGTATGACCGAAATTTGTGCCAGCAGTGTGGAGTCGTGGAAAAATTTCCCTGATCCAAGACTGTTGTACAGGGTCACCATATGTTGGCCAAGGGAGGGGAGGAGGGTCTTATAATATAAGATGGTTAGACCATCTGGGCCTGGGGCTTTGCCTGTTTTAGTACTCTTTAGAGCTAGGTGAATTTCAGGTAGTGTGATGGGTTCCTCCAAAAGTGACTGTGTTTCGGTAGATAGCGAGGGCATTAAGGACTGGTCTAGGTATTCTGTCGTGCTGTCGCGTGTCGTCGTTGTCTCAGGTAGGTTGTATAGGGAGCTGTAGAAGGTTCTGTACTCTTGTGTGATTTGTTGGGGTAGGGACGCCTTCTGCCCAGTGGCAGATAAGATATGTGATATGTAGGATGCTGTTCGCTGTGCTTGCAGTGTTCCAGCTAGAAGTCTACCACACTTAGTGTCTGATTCGTAAGATTTCCTACGGCAGATTTGAATCGTCGCTTTGGCTTTAAATTGCAGGAGGTCGGTTATCTGTAACCGAACGGTGTCGAGTTCTATCCCAAGTTGTCTGATCAATGTTGCCTTATGGGATGTTTCTAAGGTCCGCAGTTTGGCGAAGAGCGAGTCTAGTTGTGCAGCCCTTGTCCGTTTCAGTCTGGAACTGTGTTTAATGGGCACCCCCCTAATCACGGCTTTGTGGGCTTCCCAGACCACTCCGGGGTCGCTGTCAGGAATGCTGTTTGTGTCAAAGTAATGTCCCACCTCCTTGAATATGTCAGCCAGGACTTCTGGGTCCTGTAGGAGGCTCTCATTAAGTCTCCACGGTGGCCGCTGTCCCCCCTGCGCATCGGATAAGTCGTAGTGAATACCTATCGGGGCGTGGTCTGACCAGGTAATCGACCCGATGGATGTTTCTTTGATCGCATGCAATTGTCCGTGAGGTATTAGAAAATAGTCGATGTGCGAGTATGTCTGATGGGGTTTAGAGTAGAACGTGTAGTCACGTTCTCATAGATGAAAGAGATGCCAAGCGTCAACCAAGTGTGCAGAGTGGAGTGCTGAGCTAATACGTTTGCGCGTGTCCCTTGAAGTAGAGGATGTCCCAGAGGAGGTGTCCTCTGTCGGCATCAGTGGTATGTTCAGGTCACCCCCTACTATGAGTTCTCCCTCCGAGAAATGCATGAGCTGGTCTAAGCGCCGCCGGAGGAACGCATCTTGGCGCTCGTTTGGGCCATAAAAGTTTGCCAAGGTCACCTTTCTGTCCCCTATTAGACCTTTCAGGTACAAGTAATGACCCTCTTTGTCTGTTTGAGAGTCTATGAGCTTCCAGGGCACTTTGGCAGAAATGAGGATGGTTACTCCTCTAGATTTAGCGTCTGTGTAGTTAGAGTGGTAGGCCACGGGGTAATGTCTGTTTTTGAGTAGCGGTAGGTTATTTTCTCTAACGTGCATCTCCTGCAGTAGGACTATATCCGCTCTCGTGCGACGCATGTCGTGAAGCAACATCCGTCGCTTTTCTGGCGTGTTTAGGCCCTTAGTGTTTAGGGACACCATGTTGAGGACATCCATGTTCATGTAGTACAATAGGGAAGACTATAGAGGGAGGGGTGTGGGGGAGGGGGGTTTGAAGGTTAGTTAAAGAAGAGATAAACAGTAGTAGTATGGTAGTATGGGAGAGGGGTTAGAACCCCAAGAAGAGGAAAGAAGAAAGTCACCAGAGGGTGCAGCTGCGGGAGAGATTCTAATGTAGCCCTATTGGCTAAGGCGCTCCCCAGGGGTAACCCTGGATATGGAGCACAGTCCTAAGTAGGGAAGTGGATAGACAGAGCCAGGAGGTGAACCCACGGCCCTCTCCACCCAACCCCAGCAGCTGTGTACTATAAAATTAGGTGAAAACTGGTAAAAAAAAAAAAGTAAACAGAATGTAACATTGAACCGTGAATGAACATTAAAAAAAAACAGAACTTAAAATAGTGCAACCATTATTAGCAGTTATAAGCTATAAAGTACAGTGCATTTTTTACGCGAGCCTCACTCCCCATCCCCAACCCAGAGGGTCCCGATTTCCGCCCTTCTTCCTCACATGCCATAAAACGGCTAGCTGCAAAAGAGCGCAGTCCCACCAGGCTTTGTGTAGTCTGGAGATGTTCTCTCTGGCATGCTGTAGGTAGGGCGCAAAATTGGGTATTGCAGCAGGTCTCCAAAAGGTGCAGGGTTGGTGTCTGTTTGCTCCTGGCCCCCCCATCCCCCAGGAGCAGGGCCACCCCCCCCCAGGCCTATCCAACCCCCCCCCCCGTGTCGCCTCCTGTAAAAGCATCCAGGCAACAGGGCAACTTATAAAACCATTGTGTCCTGCTGAGATGCCGTCATGCTGCAGGGCACGGCCCTGTTGTGTCCCTGCTTATGGATGAAGAAGCAAAGGTGCTGTGTGAGGCTGGGAATGTGCAGGTGGGGGAGGGCAGAACAGCAGCTGTGTCTCTGATGTATTCTTGAAGAACTGGGGGGGTGAAGTTGACAGTCCCAGGACCCGGATGTACGGTCACCGACCCAAGTAGACGTCAATGGTCCGCCGATACGATCGGCTTAACCCGCTGCACTGGTGGGTACTTCAAGAGGGTGTTTGTGAACTGAGTTTCTGGGGAGGGGGGCAAGGGGGTCTCTGCCGGGCAAGCCGCAGGGCGAGTTCACAAGCCCCGGAGTTCGTCACCATATACAGGCATGGAGAGGGTGCGCAGGTCATCTAATTAGGTCTGCCAAAGGATAGTCAGGGTGGCTGAGAGGGCAATAATCAGGGATGGGTGGCCCAGGGCCTACTCACGTGGTGCTTCTCCTGAAGCGGACCGGCGCCTCCATCTACCCCCTGCTGGCGGGGTGGTAAAGGTCTACATTGTGCAGAAGCGCCCGATCTGCCCGTCTGGCGCAAAAGGATTTGTAGCCAGTCGGGGACCTGTATCGGTGCCGCATCCAGGAAGAGGAAAAGTGCTGGTAAGTCTGCGGTGGTCTGCAGCGTGAAGGCCTCTGATTCTCCGTGGAACGACACCGACAGGGGATAGCCCCTTTCGGTAGGTGAATCCTTTCTGCTTTGCCAAGTCAAGGACGGGTCGTAGTAGGGCCCTGTGACGTAGAGTTGCTCTCGACAGGTCCGGAAGTATCTTAATTTGTGAACCTCCCATCTCAATGTCACTGTGGTCCCATGCTTGTCGCAGGATAGTCTCCTTCTGGGTGTAGCGGTGGAGCCTACAAATCACGTCACGTGGTCTGCTCGGATCAGAAGGCCTGGGGCCTAGGGCTCTGTGCGCTCTGTCCAAGATAATCTCGGCCTCTAGGTCATCCAGTACGATCCTGAAGATCTCCCTTACTGTGTCCCCAACGCTTTCCCTCTCCATCGACTCGGGGATGCCTCGGAGCCACAGATTGTTGCAGCGACTTCGGTCCTTGATGTCTTCCAGGTGTAACTGGAGAGCAACAGCGGTGTCGTGGTGTTGGTCGCGGGACCGCTCCAGCGCTGACACCCGGCTTTCTAGGGAAGACACCAATGTCTCTCCCGTCCCCACACGTTCCGCAAGATTAGACACCTCTCCTCTCACCTCTTGAATGTCTCTCCTGTGTGTCTCTTCCAGGCGGAGGATTAGGGCCTCAGGTCGGGAGGACCTGCAACATTTCTCTAATGTCCTGATCCAGGACGGAGACCTCCGGCTGCCGAGGGGACGAGATCGTGTCCTGGTGGGGATCCGTGAATTATTCCTGGGAGCAGTCAGGAGGAGCGGAGGTGGTTGGCGAGGATTCCCTGGCTTCCAATGTGTGGGCTTTCTGTGTGCCTCCATGTGCAGGGCCTTGTGGTGCCGCCACTGTAGCTCCGGGGGAGATCTCCTGTAGGAGCTTGAAGTATGGAGCCCCACTTGTTAGTACATCTTTATACCGGTATGAGCTCGACAAAAAAGTACAGAGGAAGGCTACATCCTGTATGCTGGTCTGCAGTTGAAAGACCCTTGGCGGGGGAATTAAGCCACAAGCGGTTGTGATCTCTTCTATTGAGATCCACTTGAGCTGGTAAGCGGATCTGATATTTGAGGTGGAGGATTTCTGTCTTTACCATCACTGCACTTTTTTCTTGGGTGTTTAAGAGTGTGGAGTCACGATTATCTACTTGCACGAGAGAGCTGCTTGCTACAGTGCCATCGTGGAACTTTCATATATGATTTCTCTTGTTTTTCATTATTACATTGTGGACATACCATTTTATTTCTTCATTGGACAATTTTTGGTCATTGTTCACAACACTTCATGTATTTTGCATTGGTTTATTCCAATAAGGTAGCATCTTATACAATTCATGCGTTGTTATTTTTGCAGCGCAACTGCATTTTTCTTATTATTTGCCATTGTGTGTATCCACATTTACAGTTGCAGCGCGGTTATTCAATTTAATTTATCTTTTTAGTCTAATTATTCACTTCAGACATGCACAGTAGTTTCTTTTGCTACTAACAATAACATACAAAGCCATTTGCAACTCTCCCCCGAGCTACATCTCAAATCTTGACTCCAAATATCATCCAAACTGTCCTCTCCGCTCCTCTCCAAAAACACTAAGAAATGCGTTGTGGTAATTTCCGGTGACTTAACATGCCTGCCGCTGCGGTCCATGTGCATTCCAGCCCTCCATCCTTGTCTGGTCTGCACACGGAGCCGGCGGACAGTTCCTGTAAAGGAAATGGCGGAACACTGTCCAGACCATGGGGACTCACCTCTGCAGGACTACCTGATGATGTGCCTGATTTTACTTGCCTAAATGTTTAATAAATGTCACACAGTCTACACTTAGAAACTTAAACCATGCCTCTATCTCTGTTTTCTCGAAATGTTCCTGGAGTGTGCTTCTGCTTGCTTTAAGAGGCTTGCCCTGAGCTTTGAACTGTCCACCATCATGGCAGGATCTTATCATCTGCCTAACTTTAACATATGACTTTTTCTCATCTGCCCACTGCCATTTTACTCCCACCTACAGACTGGTTCTCAGCATTGGTGATCACAATTTTGCGCCATAACCATCCCTTTTGTTTCTCAAGCTTCCTTGTCTCCTTCTCCCATGCTCGTCTCCAGGACTTCTCCCGAGCCTCTTCCATCCTCTGGAACTCACTACGCCAATCTGTCTTTTTATCTCCTACTCTATCCACTTTTAGATGATACCTGAAGACTAATCTCTTGAGGGAAGCCTATCCTGCCTCCAGCTAATAACCAATTCTTCTATTTGCTCTGTGTATGGCTAGCTTTAGAAGAAAATATCTCTCCTCTTATACTTATAAGGAAGCTGTAGGGGTATACTAACCTGGCAAAGTCCATCCAACTTAATTTGTTATAGAATAAAAAAAATACCCTTATAACACAAGCAAACGGTAAGATTAATAGATCAATTGATAAATTGACACAAAGGTCAGCCTGTCTCATGATGTAATAATGATGATTTTGCTGAACCGATGAGTATCTGAGATACTGTATATATGTATAGCTTTGTTTCTTTATGTAGGAAGTTCTATCTCCTAACACTATAGCAACAACGAGCTGAAAGGTTTTCTTAATAAAATTTGGTATGTAATAGAGTCCTTGGGAAATATATATATAATCCCAAAAACTATGATCTTAAATACCAAAAAATACATTTTACCAGTAAGTATTTTTAAGTCGGTGAGAAAACCTCTATTGTTGGGGATTTTTAAGGCAACGAAAAATATTTGTACAAAAATTATATTTATTTAGAAAAGTTACATAATCATATTACATAGTACACATTGTTATAATCATATCCATAAAATGGGCAACATGAGAAAATAGAATGCAATCGCCTGGATTGGTCACTCCAGACCTTCCGGAGATAACTCAAAGCAGGTTTCACCAACGCGTTTCAAACAGTAGCTTAAACGTCCTTCATCAGGGATATTGCATTCTTATCTAAAACAGATCATAAAGTTCCATTAATTATAACATTTCTTTCTTTTCACCTCTAAGAGATGGACAAGAAAAAACCCAAAACTTACTGAGTCATATTCATTCAGAGATTTCTGTGCTGAAAGCATGCTCACTGCGCACTCCCAGCACAGAGACCAAGCTGTCAAAGAGGGCTCCTGGTCTCTAGTAATGATTGGGTGCCAGCGCATAAGACTCTCGACGTGTGTCCCTTTTATGATAGCCAATTACAGTGGTCACTTAACCACTTCAGCCCGGACCATTTTGCAGCTAAAGGACCAGGCCCCTTTTTTTTGCGATTCGGCACTGCGTCGCTTTAACTGACAATTGCGCGGTCATGCGACGTGGCTCCCAAACAAAATGGGCGTCCTTTTTTTCCCACAAATAGAGCTTTCTTTTAGTGGTATTTGATCACCTCTGCGTTTTTTTTATTTTTTGCGCTATAAACAAAAATAGAGCGACAATTTTGAAAAAAATTCTATATTTTTTACTTTTTGCTATAATAAATATCCCCAAAAAATGTTTTTTTCCTCAGTTTGGGCCGATACATATTCTTCTACATATTTTTGGTAAAAAAAATCGCAATAAGCGTTTATTGATTGGTTTGCGCCAAAGTTATAGCATCTACAAAAAAGGGGATAGTTTTATGGCATTTTTATAATTTTTTTTTACTAGTAATGGTGGCGATCAGCGATTTTTATCATGACTGCGTCATTATGGCGGACACATCGGACACTTTTGGCACATTTTTGGGACCATTGTCATTTTTACAGCGATCAGTGCTATAAAAATGCACTGATTACTGTGAAAATGACACTGGCAGTGAAGGGGTTAACCACTAGGTGGCGCTGTAGGGGTTAAGTGTTCCCTATTGAGTGTTTCTTACTGTAGGGGGATGGGCTGTGTGTCAAATGACACTGATCTTCGATCCGAGTACACGGAACGTAGATCAGTGTCATTGTCACTAGGCAGAGCGGGGAGTTTACACAAGCATTTCCCCGCTCTATACCTCCGTGAGACGATTGCGGGAATCCCCGCGGCAATCGAGTCCGCGGGACCCACGGGGTCGCAAAAGACCACACGTCTGGCATTTAAAGGGCAACGTACAGGTACGTGATTGTGCCTGTCCGTGCCATTCTGCCGATGTAAATGTACATGGGCCGGTCCTTAAGTGGTTAATAAGGCTGACCTTTTATGCCCAGTCTAAGGGACGCAGGGTTTAATGATATTTTAGGTAGTGGTTTACCAACCCATTATAAACATTGAGAGGACTTTTTTGGGGTGGAGGGTAGGAGGGATCTCTTGGGCACTTGTCCAGTGCTAAGGGGACTATTCGTAGAGCCTGTATGCTTGGTGTCTGGCTTGATTGGTATCTTTTGGGACAGTTTCTACACATTTTTTAATCCATTTAGCCTCACAGCTCCTGTGCAATTAGTGACAGTGCTGAAAAATTACCTAACAAATTCTCATTGAAAATAATGGGTATTCCCTGGTCTTGGTGGGAAAATTTCAGTCCTAACATAACAGTATAAAAGTTTTTTTTTTTTTTTTTAAACCATTACATTTTATTTATTTATTTCATTTTGAGTTTGTACATTGCCATGGAAAATCCTTTTTATTTTCAAGCTGTGCACAATGTATTCAACATCTGCCACCTAGTGCTTAAATACTTTTATATTTTTCTTGGAATGTATGAATTTATAAAAGACAATTTCATAAAAACATAAGTCATAGCTGGCAGTATTTAATGCCAATTCAATAAGAAAAAATAATTAAATAAAAAATAAAATAGTATTTAGAAATGTACTCTTTATTCTACCAGTTACTATTGGATCAGTTAATTTTCAAGGAACTGCATTTAAACTGTCAAAATAATTGCTGTTTTGTTAGGCCCCTTTCACACGTGCGGACAGTATGTCCGTATTTCATCCATCCGTTTTCGGATGAAATACGGACATACATGCATCCCTATGGGATAGCGGGTGTCAGCGGATGAACATCCGCTGACACCCAATATCATCCATCCCCGCTATGGTCCGATTCTGCAGACGGAGTAAAATCCTATTTCCTATTTATAAAATCCTATTTATATAGGAAAATCCTATATAAAATCCTACAGACGGTCCGTGTTTATCCGACCCCCCCATTGGGGAGAGTGGAGATCTGACAGGGCGGTCCCTGCACAGTGTGCAGGGACCGCCCTGTCATCCGCCGGCTCAGCGGGGATCAACGGAGATATCCCCGCTGAGCAAGCTCACGTTCACGGGGTGGATCATCACAGATCCGTCCCGTGTGAAAGGACCTTTAAAGCGGAGCTCCCCTGAAAAAAAAAATATTAAAAGCCAGCAGCTACAAATACTGCAGCTGCTGACTTTTAATATTAGGACACTTACCTGTCCTGGAGTCAAGCGATGTCGGCAGCAGAAGACGAGCAATCGCTCGTCACTCTACTGCCCCCACCGCCGTCTATGGTGAGGGAACCAGGAAGTGAAGCCTTGCGGCTTCAATGCCCGGTTCCCTACGGCGCATGCGCGAGTCGTGCTGCGCCGTTCTCACTGGTCCCTGTTGTGTTCTGGGAGCTGAGTGTCTTAGCAGAATACCTGCAGAGAGGACTCCTGGAAGTGGGTGCAAATACCTGTCTTAGACAGGTATCTGCACCCCCCTCCCCCCTGAAAGGTGCCAAATATGACACCGGAGGGGGGGGGGAGGGTTCCGATGAGCGGAAGTTCCACTTTAGGGTGGAGCTCCGCTTTAAGTGTGTCCTGTGATTCAAACATCCTGTTTCATCATATCATGTAAATAAAGCCAGTACTCTCCACTGACAATTTTAAGGGCTCATTCACATATTTAAAGTGTGGTTTGGGGTGTTATGTTAAAGCGTCCTATTCATTTGGGGTTCTCAGGGCAACTCAATGCACCTGCACTATATTTAACAATACAATGCACCACAACACATGGATCATCTGTCTGTGTATTGTGTTCTGTAGCGCAGGTTTATTTAGGTATACTGTGAATGTGCATTGGGTTGCCATTTAAGCCTCTTACACACGGTACGAAAATGAGAAGGGGATTGTCGTTTGACAGACTGTTGTTTGAAATTCTTACCATTATTACGCTCCTTTTAGACAATTGTTTTTCAATTTTCGGCCAACAAATGTTGAATGACAGGCTAGTAAATTTTTGGCGACCGAGGGCTCCACGTCTGATTTTCGAATGGTCAGTACACAAATCCGTCACACAAAAGTTGACAGTCCAACACGCATGCGCGGAATCAAGGAACAACTGGGAAGAGTTCGGTCTTGTAAACTACCGTTTGTAATCTAGCATTAACATTCGTGAAGCGGCAGTTGATGAAATGTCAAAATTCTCATCATCTTTAATGGGATAATAATGAAGCTGCTTTGCTGGTGATACTGATGTAGTTATGCCAAACGTATTTTAAAAGGCATTTAAAAGGCATTTGTTTTGTACGATCTAAAAATCGCGAATAAACGTTCACCAAACTTCTACTAACACAAAATTAGCAGGGCCCAAAGGGTGGTGCTTGAGAAATGAACTTCCTCTTTATACACTCATAGTACGTCACTACGTCGTGTTTGTCAAGCGACAATTTGCGTACCGTTAGTATGCAAGACATTATCCCGGCACACGCACTTTTGACAAAAATCAGAAGCTCGGTCGTCCAACAATCGTACCGTGTGTACGAGGCTTTAGACTGAATGGCAATGCACAACAAAGCAGTTATAACATTTTGTGACTGCTACAAAAAGGCGGCTTTTAGCATGTTAACACAATGTAAGGATATTAATCTTGCCTTAAAATTGTGCTAAAGCAACATCAAAAATGATATACGTCACGCAGTCTGGCCCTAGCATTATCAAAGCATGTTTGTTTTTTCTGAGTCCCCCCTGAAATTTTTTCAACTTTTTTTTCAACTTCCCTTACCAGCCTAATCTGTGCAGCAGAAATGGAAGTTGGAGGAACCAGGCAAATCATTTAACACTGTTGTCAGGGTGCTTACAATGGTCAGATTTTATTCATTTAGTTAAAACCTTTATTCCTTAGGAAAACAAAAATTTGTATTACTGCTTAAATTTCTTATCTGGAGTTGGTATTTAATTTGTTAATCACTTATGTAAAGTCCATTTCAATTTACTATTCCATCTAACACTACTCTCTCCAGACTGTGTTGCTGTCCAAGGGTGGCTCCATTGCTATTCCATAGATAGAGGAGCCACCCTAAGGCCCCTTTCACACTGGGGCGGGCAGGTGCGGTGGCGGTATAGCAGCGCGATTTTCAGCGCTGCTATACCGTCGTTCTTACCGCGGTATGCGGCCGCTAGGGGGGTGAATTTAACCCCCGCTAGTGCCCGAAAAAGGGTTAATACCGCCCGCAAACCGCGGCTATTGCCGCGGTTTGCGGGCGGTATTACCGCGGTGTCCCATTGATTTCAATGGGCAGCCGTGGTAAAGGAGCAGTGAACACACCGCTCCTTTACCGCTGTAAAGAAGCTGCTAGCAGGACTTTTGGAGCGGTCCTGCTAGCGCACCGCTTCAGTGTGAAAGCCTTCGGGCTTTCACATTGAAGGCTACAGGCAGGAATTTTTCATGCGGTATAATAGCGCTATTATTAGCGCTAAACCGCATGAAAAACGCCCCAGTGTGAAAGGGGCCTAAGACAGGAAGTGTGTTACTGGCTGGTTTACCAGGTGAAAACGAAGAGGGAAAAAAAGTCGGGAATACCGTCTGTTCGAAAACCGTTGGTTTTCCTGACGGGATTCCTGCCAAGCTTGCCTTGACAAGCCATGTATACACACGGCCACTCAAAAGACCCGCCGTTCGTTTGAATGGCAAGAACACGGTGACGTCAAAGACTATGACGAGCCGGATTAATTACGTTCTATGCTACCGCGCATTTTTTCGTCAGGAATCACTCTGCCGGGAATCCCGACGGGAAAATAGAGAGCAGGTTCCCTATTTTTTCCGGGCAGTTTTCCTGTCGGGAAAACTGCTAGGGAGCATAAACGTGGCCGGGATTCCCGTCCAAAAGCTCTCCTGGCAGTTTTTCTGCCGGGAAAACCGGTCGTGTGTACGAGGCTTAAGGCCCCTTTCACACGGCTTTCTGATCAGGTCCGCCTGTCAGTTTTTCAGGCGGACCTGAACGGACGCGCCATGCACCTCTATAGAGCAGGGGTTGTCAGCGGTGACATGTCCGCTGACATCCACCGCTATCCGATCCAATCCTGTCCATGAAATCCAGAGGGATGGTGACCCTATTTTCCATCTGTCTGGAAAATCGGATAGGACCGCATGTCTGTTTTCATCCGATCTCCATAGAGGACAACGGGGCTTTGACAGGTCCATCTCTGCAGAGTGAGTGGAGACGGACCTGTCATCCGCCTGCTCAGCAGGGATTAGCGGATAGATCCCTGCTGAGCAAAGCGGAGTCCGTACACAGACAAGCCTGTGTGAAAGGGGCCTGAAAGAAAAACCCTACAAATACAAAGTTTTGCCCATTGGGACTTTAGATCAGGGGTCTTCAAACTACGGCCCTCCAGGTGTTCTGGAACTACAATTCCCATCATGCCTAGTCATGTCTGTGAATGTCAGAGTTTTACAATGCCTCATGGGATTTGTAGTTCTGCACAGCTGGAGGGCCGTAGTTTGAGGATTCCTGCTTTAGCCCTGGTTCACACTGGTGCGATTTGACATGCGATTTGACATGTCAAATTGCATGTCAAATCGGCAAAATTTGCCGCAAATTGCGGGCAATGGCACCGCATCTGTGGCGCTGCACCGATTACAAAAAGTAGTTTTTGTACTACTTTTTGTGATTTCAGCCGCGATTTACATTGACATCTGTTTTAGATGTCTTTGAAATCGCGGCCGAAATCGGGACTGCCAGCGGGAGTGAAATCGTGCGAGTTCAGCTAAATTCGCAGGCTTCACTCCCGCAGCCCCAGTGTGAACGTGGGCTTAGATGAAGCGCTAAACAGTCAGTAATAAAAACATAGCGTAGATTTATTGAATATGCCAGCAATAGGACTACGAAAAATGTCAAAATGCCAAACAGTTGACACAAATGTACATATCCATTACATCGTTACATGCAGTCATAAAGTAATCCATAGTAGGTGTGTCATCGCATGATGGTGACCCAACAATTTTTTGTGAGTTCATTCTCACTCTTCAGGGGTTGAAAGAAAAACTCTAGCCTGCTCATTTCACTAAAAATGAACACTTACAAGTTCCTATCCATATTTTCATCTTCCTGTGAGTCCTTCTGTACAGTATATTTTCCCCTCCAGCTTTACTGTCCGATACAAGTAGAATGTCAGCTCTGTGCACTGCAGTACAGCCTGCTTGACTTGGAATATATTTATTGGTAATTTTTACTGGTAATGCACCATAGTGGTGTGAAAGAGGTGCTTCCATGTTTTTCCTCATACCTGGAAGTAGTTTTTACACTACGCAAGTGTACACTAAAGAAAAAAATTAATAGAAAACAATTAAAGCAGGTTTTTGGCAATAGATTTGTAAAACAATAATTCATTAAAAAGGCTCTACCTGTTTTATTTTCGGCTTTTTTCCACTTTAACCACTTCAGCCCCGGAAGATTTGCCTGCTTAATGACCAGGCCATTTTTTGTGATTCGGCACTGCGTCGTTTTAACTGACCATTGCGCGGGCGTGCCACTTTCTACAAAAACAAAGTTGATGTCCTTTTTTCCCCACAAATAGAGCTTTCTTTTGGTGGTAATTGATCACCTCTGCGATTTTTAATTTTTGTGCTATAAACAAAAAAAGAGCGACAATTTTGAAAAAATATATATATTTTTTACTTTTTGCTATGGTAAATATCCCCCAAATTTAAAAAAAACAACAACCAATTTCTTTCTCAGTTTAGGCCAATATGAATACTTCTACATATTTTTGGTTAAAAAAAAGCGCAATAAGCATATATTGATTGGTTTGCACAAAAGTTATAGCGTCTACAAATAGGGGCTATATTTATGGCATTTTTATTATTATTTTTTTTTCTTTACTAGTAATGGTGGTGATCTTTATCAGGACTGCGACATTGTGGGGGACAGATCGGACACTTTTGACATGGTTTTTGGTACCATTGACATTTATGCAGCGATCAGTGCTATAAAAACGCACCGATTACTGTATATATTACACTGGCAGGGAAGGGTTTAACAGTAGGGGGCGATCAAGGGGTTAACATTGTGTCCTAGGGAGTAATTCTAACTGTGGGGGGATGGGACTGCCTGGACAGATCAGTCTCCTCTCCCCTGACAGCACAGAGATCTGTCTGTTTACATTGACAGATCTTCATTCTGTCTCCATCGGCGCCGTGGGCATGCGCGCCCCCCTAGTGGTTTGAAAGCGAGCTGACGTATAGCTACGACGGTTTGCCCAGGGGAGCCAACCTGCCGCAGTATAACTGCGGTGGCTGGTCGGGAAGGGGTTAGAAGAGAAGTGTGGGATAGCAAAATAATGGACATACATACTCAATTATATGACTTCAGCATTGGTCCGATGCTTCTGTCCCTTGCCGACTCTAACAGAGAGACCTGAGCGATCACATGACAACTGATCGTTCAGTTCTCGGTCTTCACTGAGCAGAGAGTGGTGACTGTCAGTCACGGGCTCTATACTCTGCCCCTCCAGCACTCACAAATGTAACTTATTTCTAATGGCTGACATAGAAATTATATATTCTGGTAGCTGCAGAAAAAACCTTGGTGCTCATGTCTAACTCAGAGGTCTGCACTACCTTTTTATATCCTCAAACCCCCCCCCCCCCAAATGTATGAGCATTATTTTTTGTTTAATAAGTGTTTATTTAGGTAAAGGACACGAACAAAACAAAGCATGAGAGATTCACTCATTGCAAATGAGTGTGGGTAACACATTAGGCAGGTCATTATACAAAAAGACTAGAAAGTATCCGGTATGCACTGACAAGAAGCTGGTGAAGTAGTCCATACGAGACCTCTATCAGTGACAGAGGACAGGGTAAGTAGTCGTCTGAGTTCACTGTGTAGTGGTACGTCCGGATCACCAAGACCGTTAGCTACCCAACTATATAAAACAGTCCCTTTTTTTTTTTTCCCCCTTTTCCTTGGGGAAACAACAAAAAAGAAAAGAAAAGGAAAGCATAGTAGAAGAGGTAGAGAAAAGTAGGGGGGAGAGAGGGAAGGGGGGGGGGGTATACTGCCTCGGACTTCCTCCATGCATGAGAGGCCATTTCAAATCCTGGCAATTTCTCAGTTTATGAGGGTTGAGACATAATGTCTGTAAAAGCAGAGGTATATTTAAAGGCAGACCAGTCGGCCCATATCTTCCGCGACATTTCAGATTTGTTCCTAATGGAATAGGTGAGATCCTCCATATGATAAATATGATCTATTTCCACCAACCATTAACATACAGTGGGTATGACAGTTTGTTTCCAATATCTAGGGATGAGAGATTTAGCTGCGTTTAGCAGGTGCGGTGTAAGTGATTTCTTATATGGTCCGACTGGTCCGCCTATACAGTGCAACAAGACAACCCAAGGATCCTCAGGGATCTCAAAGCCCTGAATTTCCTTCATTCAGCGTAAAATGGATAGCCAGAAGGGTCGGATGCGTGGACACAACCACCATATGTGAGCATGTGTCGCCCGTTCTCCACACCCACGCCAACATAAAGGAGTTATCTGAGGAAAAGTCCTATGCAATAATACAGGTGTATAGTGCCACCTAGTCAACAGTTTATAATTGACTTCAGCAGTTTTAGATGACATTGAGGTCGTGTGTGCTAGATGTAGAATCGTGGTCTTTTGACAGTGCGTGAGTTCCTTATTGAGGTCTTTCTCCCAGTTGAGTAGGAAAGCAGGAGTTCCAGAGGTAGAGAAAGAGTTCAGGACTGTATAAAAGTATGATACAGGTCTATCAATCGGTTGCTCACCTGCAAAAGCCAGTTCTACCTGCGTTAAATCCGTGATGTTCCGGAAAGGTTTCGGGAGAGAGTGTACAAAGGCTGCAAGCTGGCGGTATTTCCATAGATCCATGGGTGTTGCCGTAGAGATGTCCAGAAGGTCAGAAAGAGGAATAATGCCAGAGGGATTTGTAACATGGTGTAGTAGGGTTGCAGATCCTAGGTTCCACTCATGTACGTTTGGATGTATGTTACCAGGTGGAAAGTAATTGTGGCCAGTTAAGGGTAACAGGGGTGAATTATACCCCCATTTATGTGATTTACAGAGCAATCCCACACCATTAAGGTAGAGCGTGTAAGAGGAGAAGTGGTCGCAGAAAGGGACCTGAATTTCCTTGGAATCCATATTTGCGTATAAAGGTCCGCACCACATAAGTCTATTTCCAAAGATACCCATAACTTTGAGTGTTTATGGTAATTCCAGTCAGAGATTCTAGTCAGTACCACGGCTAAAAAGTATTGTTTAACATCCGGGAGGGCTAAACCCCCATCCCTCTTATTTCTAGTGAGGAGAGACCTGGCAATCCTGGGTCGCTTCCTGTTCCAGATATATCTGCAGAGTAAAGATCTCAGTAGCGTAAAGAAACCAACAGGTACCCTATACGGGATCATTTGAAACATAAATAGGAGCCTGGGCAAAATGTTCATCTTTACAACGCTTATCCTCCCCAACCAGGAGTGAGCAAGTTGGGACCATTTCTGTAGATCAGATCTAATCGAGTTTAGCAGGGGGATATAGTTAGTACGAAATAGGGAGGCTGGGTTAGATGTGAGAAAGATACCTAAATATTTCATTGAGTGAGTTTGCCAAGTAAAGGGGAAGGAGGATTTTAAATGTGGGACGGACTGAGCAGGGACAGATATATTTAGAATTTCTGATTTAGATAAATTAATTTTGAAATTAGAAATGGCGCTAAATGAAGCAAAGGCCGACATCAGGTTGGGCAGGGATATGTTGGGCTGTTGTATATAGAACAATATATCGTCCGCGTAAGCGGCATATTTATGTTCCGTTTTACCCACTACTATCCCGTGGATATTCGAGTTGTGTTTAATCGTGGAAAGGAAGGGTTCAAGGGATAATGCGAATAGAATGGGTGAGAGGGGGCATCCTTGGCGTGTGCCATTATATAGAGTGAACGGTTCACTTAATGTGCCGTTTATGTGCAGTTGGGCTGTGGGGGAATTATAGAGAGCGGAGAGTCGGGACAGCAGTGAAGGACCCACGCCAAGATGGGAGAGGGTGGCCACAAGAAACTCCCAGTCCACCCTATCGAACGCCTTTTCTGCATCCGTGGAGAGCAACAGGGTGGGCTGGGAAGACCGTCGAGCCTGAGCTATCAGTGATAAGGTACGTAGCGAGTTATCACGCGCCTCCCTCCCGGGGATAAATCCTGTTTGGTCTCTAGACACCCACTGGGGCACAAGTGGAAGTAGCCTATTCGCAATGACCTTGGCATATAACTTAGCATCTAAATTTAAGAGGGAAATGGGGCGGTAGCTTCCACAGTTGCAAGGGTCTTTACCAGGCTTGGGTAATACAGTGATGTGAGCGTGTAGAGTTTCAGGACGAAGAGTACCACCTTCTGAGATCGTATTTGCATAATTAGTCAGTCGAGGAATCAAGATATCCGCAAACGATCTGTAATACGCCACCGTAAAGCCATCTGGACCTGGCGCCTTACCATTGGCCATGGCTTTTAATGCAACACGCATCTCAGAGGTGGTAAACTCTCCTTCAAGTGCGGACAGGGTATCAATGGGGAGCTCGGGTAGTTTGGCTTGCGCTAAGTAGCTGCTAATAAGGTGGGCCCTTGTGTCCTTGTCCTCCACCGTATGATGTACGTGGTATAGAGTTTGATAAAATGCTCTAAATTCTTTGGCTATTGCGGATGTTTCGTGTATCATAATATCAGGGGGGGATTTAAGTTTGGCAATAAAGGCGGCAGACTTTCTCTGTTGCAGTGAGCGGGCCAACAGCTGACCCGGCTTATTGCTCCACTCATGCATACGTTGAGCTACTATATGAAACCGTTGCTTCTGCTCCAAATGAAAGAGGCTTTTCAGTTCCTCTCTATTCTGGGTCAGGGTTTGAAGAGTCGAATGTGACAAGCCAGCTTTATGTTGGCGTTCCAAGGCTTCTATATCGTGGATCAACTCCCGCTGTTGGTGAATGCGTTCTCTTTTTTTCCTGGATCCTAGCTCTATAAGTTTTCCCCGGATGTAGGCCTTGTGGGCCTCCCACAGCGTGCCCGGTGATACTTCTGGGTGAGCGTTTTCCGCAAAATATAAAGCTAAATCGTTTCCCAGTGACTTTTTATCGATTTCATCCAGGAGTAAGTTATCATTAAGTTTCCAATTCGCGGTCCTGCGGGGTAGTGAGGGGATTTTTAATTTAAGTGTAATTGGTGCGTGGTCTGATATAGGTGAAGTCTCTATGCCCGAGGCCATGGGGAGGGAGAGGTGGTGGTGATCTATAAAAAAGTAATCTATTCTAGAATACGTATGGTGTAAGTGGGAGAAGTGGGTAAAGTCCTTTTCCCTTGGATGCATAATCCTCCACACGTCCATTAGTTGAGCTCTTTGCAAACTCTTGCGCAGATACATCAAGCGCTTCCGAGAAATGCATGAGCTCCCCGTGGATGTGTCTAGAAATGGCTCCAGTGGGGCATTAAAGTCCCCAGCCAGGATAACGCAGCCCCGGGAAAACTCACTAAGTTTTAAGAGTGTAGAAGCTACAAAACTCGCTTGATCTCGGTTGGGGGCATAGAGGGTTGCAACGGTACATGGCACATCGCCCAGGTTACCTCTGAGGAACAGGAACCGACCCATAGGGTCACTCAGCATAGTATCTAACACAAAGGGGGTCCCTCTGCGAAACCCAATAGCAACACCCTTGGCCTTGCGAACATCAGACAAGCCATAATACCAAGTGGGGTACTGTGGGGAGAAAAGTTTCACCGAAGTGGTATGCGTGAGATGGGTCTCCTGAAGGAGGACGATGTCACCCCCCAGGCGATCCAGCTCTCTGTAGAGATTATGTCTCTTACCTGGGGCATGAAGTCCACGCACGTTGAAAGAGACAAAGTTCATCGTAGCCATGGGGATCGGCAGGGGGAGCCCAAATACATAGACCAGTGGAGGTGAAGTCCGAGGCAGAGGACAAAGGTTGGGGGCAAGAAGAAGAAAAGGAAAAGAGCAAGAAAACAAAACGTGAAAAACAAACATACTTCAACATCAAGCATCAAAAACATATCCCGTGGGGGGATACACTCAGTATTCCCACGCATATATCTGACGTGCTGAGAGGGGGAACACGGGTGGCCCAGCACTCCCATGCCCCGCCCAAAGAGCAGCAGGGGCATGAGATCACAGGGCCACGCGGCACCCCCCAAGAGGGGGGGCTCTGAACCATGGGCCACAGACAGCGAGCACTAAAAATAGTGAGATCGCCGCTCCGCAGCCCAGGCGCCAGCATCCTGCAAATTGAACAAGGGTTAGTATAAAGGTTAATACAAAGAATGCCACATATAACTTAACCGCAGGCACCCAAGTGGCCTCGTGATAGATCAGGCCGTCTCTGAGCAGTGAGCACTGTCATGATCAAATAGCTAGAGGAAAGCATGTGTATCGAACCGTTGTAGAACAAAGTGCCAACAGGCAATGTATGGTCACAGACTTCCTGATGCAAGGGGGAGCCACACAAGTAGAACCGAGAGGTGAAAGGAACAGGCCTCAGAAATCAGCCCAGCCGGGGGGAGGCATCCGGTGAAGCAGTGCGGCGTCTGCGGCCAGCTTTCTGCCATTGTGGGTCGGATGAACCCGGTAGGACCGGGATGGTATCTTGCCAGCCAGGAAGCTCCGGGGGTGAGATGTTGACATCCAAGCAGAATTTTTCCAATTCTTCCGGAAAGCGCAGAACCGCAGTCTTGCCATCCCTATTAGCAATGAGGGCCGCAGGGAAGCCCCAGCGATAGTTGATGGATGCAGCTCTGAGTTTCTCAGTCAGGGGTCGTAAGGCCCTGCGACGCTCCAGTGTCTCTCTGGCTAGGTCTGGGAAGAGGGACAGGGTTGCGCCGTCGAAATCAAGGGAGGCTGTCTCTCTGGCCTTGCGCATGATGCGCTCCTTCTCCTCGTAATAATGTACCCGGCAGATGACATCCCGCGTGGTGTCAGTGGATTGATTGCGGGGGCGCAGAGCCCTGTGCACTCTGTCTATCTTGAGCGGGTTATCAGCAGGGAGGCCGTTAAAAATACCTTGTATGGAGGGGAGGAGGTCGTCGTCACCCGTCGCTTCCGGGAGGCCTCTGACCCGAATGTTGTTCTCTTGGTCCTCGATCTTGTAGAGGGCCATCCTGTGGGCAATGATGAGGCTGCGAGTGGATGCCTGCAAGGTCCTGATGGCTGCCGCGTGGCGATCGAGACGGTTTTCAGATTCCTCCACGCGGTCCAGGACCTGGGATAAGTCTGACCTCACCGCCGACAGCTCTTTCTTAATAGACCTCTCCAGGCTCTGGAACATCGATGTCAGTTCTAGTTTAGTCGGCAAGCCGTCGGCCCGAGTAGCGTGCTCTGACTGCCGGGATGCACTGTCTTCACCGTCCGAGCCGGCCGAGAAGGAAGGAGAATGATGCCTGTGGTCCGGCTTGCGACGGGAGGCGGAGCCTGCACCCGAGCCCCTGCCATGAGGCGAGCGGCCTAGTCCATCCATAATCTCCTCTTCCTCCGGTTCTGTGGCCAGAAACCTCTTTATGGAGCCTAGTTGGGTCCCGGGTTTAGGGAGAGACTTGCCCGTCTTCTTACGCATGGTCCGCGGCTAAAAATAGTGTATAAGTATGAGAAATGCTGATTAAGAAAGATGTCAGCGCCGGAGCCCGAGAGAAACACGTCCTCACAGCAGCATGTCCAGACCACGCCCCATTTATGAGCATTATGTGTCTGCAAAAATCCTCCCACAAAAAAACTGAGCACCAATCTGCATGCTTACCCCATAAGCAAAAATCCCTCCTTCTCCCAGTACAAATCCACCCCCCTGCTGAAACCGCCCCCCCCAGCACAAATGCCTCCCCACCGCCAAAAAAATCACACATTTTCTCCCCCCACTCCAAATCTCCCCCTCCCAGCACAAAATCCCCCCTCCTAGCACAAACCTTCTTCTGCCCCTATCCCCCTCCTCCCAACATAAATCGCCCTAAATCAACACTCTTTGCACACACCCAAATTTTGCCTCTTAGAACAATACTATTGAGGCCAAAGAGTTCAATCTTTGTTTCATTAGACCAGAGAATTTTGTTTCTCATGGTCTGAGAGTCCTTCAGGTGCCTTTTGGCAAACTCCAGACGGGCTGTCATGTGCCTTTTACTAAAGAGCGGCTTCCGTCTGGCCACTCTACCATACAGGCCTGATTGGTGGAGCGCTGCAGAGATGGTTCTACTTTTGAAAGATTCTCCTCTCTCCACAGAGAAACGCTGGAGCTCTGTCAGAGTGACCATCGGGTTTTTGGTTACCTCCCCGACTAAGGCCCTTCTCCCCCCGATTGCTCAGTTTGATCGGGTGGCTCGCTCCTAGGAAGAGTCCTGGTGGTTCCAAACGTCTTCCATTTATGGATGATGGAGGCCGCTGTGCTCATTGGCACCTTGAATGCTGCAGACATTTTTCTGTACCCTTCCCCAGATCTGTGCCTCAATGCCTTGGAGGTCTACAGACAATTCCTTGGACTTCATGGCTTGGTTTGTGCTCTGACATGCACTGTTTAAGTGGTTGAAAACTCTTTACAACCACTTTTGCCTACAGGTAAGCCTATAATAAGGCTTACCTGTAGGTACCTTAAATTTCTCCTAAACTTGCACAGTTTGGGAGATATTCACTGTATATGCAACGTCATCGGCACCTGCGCACTGAAGAAACTCGTACATGATGTTTCTTCAGGTGCTGTGCCATTTCCAGCAGCTCCTGTGCGTGGAAGTGACGTAATCGCAGCTCTGGCCAATCGTATCATTGATTGTTTTTTTTATTTTTTAAACCAACTACCATTTGTAGTATGGTAATATACATGAGTGACCAGTGGCCAGATCCAGTTGTTGTCCATTTGGGGAATGGGGGTCTTAGTGTAGGGTGACCAGACGACCCCGGTTTCCGGGGACAGTCCCCGGATTGAGGACACTGTCCCCGGACCAAGTCTGTCCCCGGTTTTGTCCCCGGATTGGATTTGAACAGGGGCTGGGGCAATTCCAAAGACAGTCAGTGCAGAATTAAAAAAAATAATCTGAATTACACACCCCCGCTCCGCCACTCCCACTAGCTTAGGGGGGTGTATTTTTTTCCATTATCTGTGCCCCTTTCTGATGATCATGTGCTGGTCGGAGTGGAGGAAATATTTCTTCAGTTTCGGGTGCATGCCCATTCAGCTCCGCTCGCATGTTCTTCTGCCTTGGCTCAAGTCCCGCCCAGCCGCCTGCCTGCTTATCTCCTTGCCTTCCCTGGCGGAGTGATCTTCCTCCGCTCCACACCCAGTAGTAGCCGGGGCCCGGAGAGTAAGACTTGACAGGCTGTGAGGCGGGCGGCGGCGGCGGGCATTGAGTCGCTGATTGCTGCCATTACTAGTACAAAAAAAATTGTCCCCGGATTTCATTTAAAAAATCTGGTCACCTTATCTTAGTGGGGTGCCTAAAGGTAGGTAGTATTCACGTACGATGGTTGAGGAGGCTGTAGCATATATCGGTGCAGCAGGCAGGATTATTATGCTATACTATCGTTAGGTATACTATAGTTACTACAACTGTAAATTAGAACATTGATTGGTGCCTATTATGAAGAACAGGGATCTTTTTGTATTTAATATAATGAGGACACGTATGCTTTAATTCAATCTTATTTTATTATATTATATGCAAGAGAAAGACAGAAAAAGACACACTTCGTCTTAAACATTACAAACAGTGATAGGATACACCATCGACAGGTATCATGTATGGCAAAACAAAGCAGGGCTAAGTTACACATATAAGGATTGAGCACCTGTGTAGGAGGACCTCCGTGGGATTTTTGTAATATCAGTCCCTGTACAAGAATAAATGAGGTAAGGAAACCTTTATCTGTATTTCTGCAAAGGGGATCCTAGGTCCTCCGTATGCAACTTATCAGATGAGATTATACACAAATCTGTTTGGAGAATATGACGTAGGGTCACTCATTGGGTTATTGGCATTAAGTAGATCGAAGCCCTGGTACGTTTTCTCACTGTATTCCTAGAGGTGTAATTAGATATAGAGAAAAGAAAAAAAGAATCAGGGTCAGGGGCAGATAGAAGGAGACAATTAGGTAGGGGACAGGAATCAGAATCCCAATCACTCCATCACGGTCCCACGGCGGACCCGTCCAGGTCACGTCCCGCCCAGGACACAAACTCAGAGGAGTATCGGAACACGGACCACGAAGTCCATGTGAGAGAGAACTGTTCACTTTTACCACTTTCCTCCGCCAGCAAGCGTTCCAGGTCTCTAATGTGGTCCACCTCAACAGCCCAATCTCCCAGGGAAGGCATGGTTGTCGATCTCCAATGACGGGGGATCACTATTCTGGCCGCCGCCAAGAAGTGTCGCAATACATCATTTCTGATGGATTTAAATGACCCCGGGATTATAGACAGGAGGGCCACCTCAGGTGAAGGCTGGATAGAGGTCGCCATCAGTTTGCAGTAAAGTGTGAAAATTCGCTGCCAGAACCTCCGCACAGGAGGGCACTCCCACCAGATGTGGAGCATGGTTCCCCGGGAGTCGAGACACCGCCAGCAGGCATCCGACACTTCCGGATTGAAGTGATGAATAGATGATGGACATCTGTACCATCTCGTTATTAGTTTAAACCCCTTCTCCTGGGTCTTAGTGGCTAGGGATAATTTGTGAGTGAGGATGAAACATTTTTGCCAGTCAATAGGGGAGATAGGGTGATGCAGATCTGTCTCCCAGGCCACCGTGTACGGTGGAAGGTCAGGGGAGTGGATATCGAGCAGAATGGAGTACAGTTGAGATACAACATGTGTTGGAGGCTCCACCTGCATGAGCAGTTCCTCGAATCTCGTCAGTTCAGCAAGAATGTCTGTAATAGACGGGAAAGTCCGGATGTAGGAGATAGTCTGTTGCCTCTGAAGCCACTGCATGGGGTGACGGGGGGTCGGACCGGCAGGGGTATCTGACCGTAAAGTGGGGTCTGCACGAAGGACCTGGGCAAGTCGTCTATGATCCTCCTTTCGCCATGGTCCGAATCTTGTTACAGACATAGCTGGTGGAAAGGCCGGTGTCCCAAAGAAGGGAGTCATAGGCCCCATGTGGTTTGACAAGCCCCTTCTGGACAACATGCGGTCCCAGATCCGAATCGTTTGACGGGTAAGGTCATTGAGAGGGCCTGAACCCCCCCGGACCGTGGGCAAGGTCCACGGGAGAGTGGAGAGTTCAATTGGGTTCATGTGGCCTTCTAATTGGACCCAAAGTTTGGTGGAAGAGTGGTGAAACCAGTCTAATATGCGGGTAAGCACCGCTGCTTTATGGTATAGGGAGGCAATTGGGGCTCCGGCCCCCCCCCGAGCCTTTGGGAGAGACAGTGTTTCATACCGTATCCTTGGACGGGCCGCATTCCAAATAAATTTGGAAAACAGCTGGCGTATTTTCTTGAAGTACGAGTTGGGTATGTGAATAGGGATGGTCTGAAACAAATATAAGAACCTAGGGAGAACGTCCATTTTCAGGGCATTCACTCTACCCAGCCAAGAGAGCTGTTTGGACGCATAGTTGGTTAAATCTGCTTGGGTCCTAAGGAGTAGGGGGGCAAAATTCAGGGAAAAAAGTTGGGAAGCATCCGCCGGTATTTGAATTCCGAGATACCTTATGGAGGGGGAACCAGTTTTGAAGGAGAAAGTAGACGCTAGTCGTCGTAGGGCCGATGTGGGCAGAGATATGTTAAGGATTTCCGATTTATTGTAGTTAACCTTGAAGTTGCTAACTTCTCCAAATTTCTGAAACTCCTGCAATACCGAGGGCAAAGATGTGTGTGGATGTGTCACGAACAAGAGCAGATCATCTGCAAAAAGAGCGAGTTTCGTATGTGTGGGCCCGACTGTTATGCCGTGGATAGAGGGATTGTTACGTAGAGCAGTAGCCAAATGTTCCATAGTGAGAACATACAGGAGGGGGGATAGTGGGCATCCCTGTCGTGTCCCGTTGGATACAGAAAAGGCTGGAGAAAGCGAGCCATTCAGTCTAATCCTAGCATACGGAGAGGAGTAAAGGGACATTATTCTCGCCATCATATTAGTTCCCACACCTATTTGTTGCAGGGATAATCGAAGGAACTGCCAGTCGACTCGGTCGAATGCCTTCTCGGCATCGACTGTTAAGAGGCATAGTGGGATATCGTGGGACCGGGCATAGTTGGTTAGAAGAAGGGTCTTCAGGGTGTTATCTCTAGCCTCACGGCCACTCACAAAGCCGACCTGGTCTAAGTGTATTATCCCAGGCAACAACGGTTGTATTCTATTGGCTAGAATTTTAGCAAAGACTTTCAGATCGACCCCAATCAAAGAGATCGGCCTGTAGCTTGCACATAGAGTAGGGTCTTTGCCTGGCTTTGGGATGAGGGATATGTGGGCCTCAAGTGTTTGTGAGGGGAACAAGGAGCCCTCCGACAAAGAGTTGAACATCTTAGTTAGAAAAGGTGTGAGGAGGGCGGCAAAAAGTTTGTAAAACTTAGGAGTGAAGCCGTCTGGGCCCGGGCTCTTTCCACTCGGCGTACCCGCTATGGCTTTGGCAACCTCCTCTTCTGTGATTGAGACTTCCAGATCAGCGATGATGTCATCATCTAATGTGGGGACACGTATGCTTTAAGTCAGTGGTTCTCAACTCCAGTCCTCAGGGCCCACCAACAGGCCAGGTTTGCAAGATAACTGAAATTCACAGGTGATATAATTTGCTGCTCAGGGATTGCAGTATTCTAGTCTGCATCTCACCAAGGTAATACTTAAAATCTGGCCTGTTAGTGGGTCCCGAGGACAGGAGTTGAGAACCACTGCTTTAAGTGAATCCTTATAATGAGTACTTTAATATGTATAGTTTTGAAGCTATTTACTTGAACTTTATAGATTTAGTTTATAGACTTTATAGCCATGGAACAGCCATTTTATTGTTCTCCATCTGCAAGAGCCACCAGTTATTACAAGGCAAAGCATGGACCATTTCCAAAACGGCTATGCTTAATTATCATTAAGCTGTGTCCCTCAACTGTCAATTTTAAAGAAACAGCATGATGATAATTAGGCAACCTAGGGTTATGGACACAAGGCACAAATACTGAAGGCTTTCCCCTTAAAGATATAGCCACTCACATCTGCCCAGTTACACATTAGGGTTGATTTATAAAGAATTATAACCATTTGCCCAGGGAAAGTACAATGCATTAGTTCTGTGCAAGTAGAATAAAACAAAATGAATGTAAATTGGCTAAATCTTGTGCTGTTCGAATGTCAGTCAGTGATTTCAAACAGAAAATACCACTTTGGTGTTAAGTATCATAATGGCTAAATACAGTATTTCTCTTACCGTCCATGGACGGACACAGCCTCTTCAATCTTGACAAGTGGGTTTATGTCCCTGCTCATAGGAGAAGACTAGGCAGAATAGAATGTTAGATGTTTTAACATACATTACATTACCAGAGCTGAACAGCCCCGTCCAGGGGGCGGTCCCTCTGGACATAACGCTCCTCCCTGCAGCCAGCAGCCTCAGTTTTTTTCTGCCTAGCAGAGGAGAAGACGTGGTTCTCTTCGGAGCCAGTCTCCTGAAGATTTTTTTTTATTCTTTTTGAATTTTGTTATTTTATTTTTGAGATTCTCTATCAACAGTTGGCTGGGCAACAGGTTGGGTAGTTCGCTATCCTCGTAGTCTTCCCAGTCCGACCATCGAGCGTGCTGATCCTCGCTCTGCGTGAGATCAGTCCACGACATAACCCATGGCTCCAGGGGTGGCCGGTGAGCTTTTGCTCCGAGGTCTGCATATGCTTAAACAGCTCGGCTGTATCTTTCACAGTGAGCCGGGCCGACAGACCTATTACAGTGCGGTACTGAGTAGCTGTCGGGTAAGTGGTTTCTCCTGCCTCCACAGGTGAGTACATGCTGTGTGTTGCTATGTTATGGGGGGTTTCCCTGTCCCCCCTTGTTTTTTTGCTACTCTCTGTCACCTACTCTGGCAATGCGCTGACTGGGGGTTCCTGGGGGTCACTCTGTCCTGGTGGGGGTCCATGGGGGTCTGCATGGACATGTGGGATGTGTTTTGTGTCATTTTGGGCCTTGTGCGCCGTTCGGCGCCATGTTTTTATTATGTTTTTATTTACATTAAGAACCGCATTGGCGGCCATCTTGCTGTAGCCACGCTATGGCGCACTTGTATTGCGGCGGCCATTTTCTTGAAGCCGCGTGCGCTTTTGTGCTAGTTTGGCCTCTATCGCTGCCTGGAACGGCGCGATTCTCCTCACAGTCTCCTGACTATTCACTCGCGCTGGGAGCGCAGCACAGGCAGCGGAACCGAGCGGTCCTGACTGGGTTGGTGAGTCCCCTGGGTAACCTCCCACAGTCAGCGCAGCGGGAGGGTGGGCTTTTTGTTTTCACTTATATTGGCAAAAGGTCTCAGAAAGTGTTGGTGTTATGGAGTCAGTGTCACCTGCTTCCCCCTTCATGTCAGAGGCAACAGGCAGTCCTCCTGCACCTGCGGTCCCTATGGACCAATTGTCGGTAGTCCTGGAATCATTTTTTGCCAGGATGGAAGCGCCGTGCGAGCGCAAGGGAGCTAAAAAGCGCCCTCTCCCCACACCATCTCCAGGGGAGTGCTCTGATTCAGATATGGGCATTGCTGCGGCATAGGACCCTAGCTCAGATTTTTGGGATATTTTTGACCAGGACATTCCTTGTGAGGAAGACTCCTTATCTGGGTCAGTACATGACAGGACGCTTGTTAGTAAACTCATTGATGCTGTGAGGGACACTCTCAAGCTGGATTCTGCGGCTGAGGAACCTCTGGTGGAGGCTGTCTCCTTTTGGTTCATTTAAAGCGCATCCTTCTAAAAAGGTTTTTCCCTACAAACCTTTCTTTGACAAATTCATAGACCAGGTATGGGACAAACTGCAGAAGACTTTCGCGGTCTCGCAGCGTCTGTCTGTTAGGTACCCTTTTGAGGAGAGCCTGCTTAAAAAATTGAACTCTCCTCCGGTGGTCGACCCCCCGGTCGCCCGGTTGAATAAAGCCACGACTCTCCCGGTTGAGGGGACTCCTGCCTTTAAGGACCCCACTGATAGGAGGTCGGAAGTGGTGAGCAGAGCCATGTTCACCATGCTGGGATCCGCGCTACGTCCCATTGTAGCGGCGACCCTGGTGTCTCAGACACTCACGGAATGGGCAAAGATTTTGCACCAGACTGTGCAGGAGCATAATCTTCTGCCGGAATGCATTGCACTGGCCGACCAAATGATACAGGGTCTGGTGTATGTGTGCGATGCCACTATGGACGCTGCCCCCCTGATTTCTAGGGCCTCAGTGTCGGCGGTGGTCTTGCGTCGCCTAAAATGGTTGAAATGCTGGTCTGCTGACCTGGCCTCTAAGAAACTCCTGAAGGACTTGCCTTTTGAAGGCGGAAGGCTGTTTGGTGCTGCTCTGGATGACATTATTTAAAATGTCACGGGTGTTCAGAGCACCCTGCTTCCTCAGCCTACTAAGGGGAAGGAGCCGCGCCGTGAACCGGGCCCTTCTTTTCCCTCACAAGAGTTTTTTTCGTCAGTCAGAGCCCACGGGAAAATTCTCCCAGACTGACAAGGGTTTGGTTGGAGGACGGAAGCGTCCCTGGGTGCATAAGCCAAACAAGCTGGCGCCCAAGCCCGCCACTGCATGAAGTCTTGCCCCCGCCCGACTCTGGGGTGGGGGGACACCTTCGCAGGTTCACGGATCGGTGGACCTCCCGGATCTCCGACCGGTGGGTATGCGAGGTGGTCACCTCGGGGTACAGGATAGAGTTCCTTTCCTGGCCACCAAACAGATTTTTTCCCTCAAATCTCACTCTCCTTCCAGCGCGTCGGGCTGCCCTTTTGGAAGCAGTGCAGGACTTACTGAGGTGCGGGGTGATTCTGCCAGTACCGTCGAAGGAGAGGTTTCAGGGATTTTATTTGAATCTGTTTGTGGTCCCAAAGAAGGACGGAGTCCGTCCAATCCTGGACCTCAAGGCCCTGAATGCCTTTGTAAAGGTTAAAAAATTCCGCATGAAATCCATTCGTTCGGTGATTGCTGCGCTCCATCCAGGGGACTTTCTGGCATCCTTGGACATCAAGGACACCTACTTGCATGTCCCAATCTGCGCAGGTCACCAGAAGTTTATGCTCTTTGCGATAGGCGAAGACCACTATCAGTTTGTGGCCCTTTCCTTCGGTTTGGCGTCAGCACCGCGGGTTTTCACCAAGGTGTTTGCCCCGATTCTGGCTTTGCTGAGACAGCGAGGCATTGCTATCATGGGCTATCTGGACGATCTTCTTCTGAGAGCAGACTCTGGCTCAGAATTAGAAGAAAATGTGTTGATAGTCAGTCAAACCCTCCGAGAATTCGGTTGGCTGCTGAACACTCAGAAGTCGGTCCTGGTTCCGACTCAGAGGCTGGAGTACCTAGGGTTGATCCTGGACTCCTCGGAGGCGAGGGTCTTTCTACCCTTAGAAAAATTACAGACTCTTCAAGCTGCGGTACGGGTACTGATGTCCCGAAGATGGTCGTCACTCAGTTTCTGCATGAGGGTCCTGGGGCTCATGGTGGCTTCCTTAGAGGCTGTTCCATTTGCCCAATCTCACACTCGAGCCTTACAAAAGGAGATCCTGTCCAGCTGGGACAAGTCCCCATTATCGCTGGATTGTCAGATCCAGGTGAGTCACTCGGTCAGGGAATCCCTGACTTGGTGGCTGAGATCCCCGGCCCTTCGGTCAGGGAAGTTGTTCCTCCCTATCCAGTGGACGGTGATCACGACGGACGCCAGTCTTTGGGGCTGGGGCGGAGTCTGGGGAGTTCTATCAGCCCAGGGGCTTTGGACTCCGGACGAATCCCGTCTGCCGATCAATGTCCTGGAACTCCGGGCAATCAGACTGTGTCTCTCCTTGTGGTCGAAGAGACTGCAGGGGCGCTCGGTCAGGATCCAGTCAGACAACGCCACGGCGGTGGCTTATGTCAACCATCAGGGGGGAACTCGGAGCTCCGCTGCGGCGTCCGAGGTCGCTCACATCCTAAGGTGGGCGTAAAGAAGCGTACCGGCTCTGTCGGCCGTTTACATTCCAGGAATAGACAACTGGCAGGCGGACTATCTGAGCTGGAGGTCCTTACATCCGGAGGTGTTTCAACTCCTTTGCCAGCGGTGGGGCACGCCGGATGTGAACCTGCTGGCCTCTCGACTCAATCGCAAGGTGTCGAGATTCATGGCCAGGTCCAGGGATCCTTGGGCAGACGCCTCAGACGTGTTGGTTGCCCTGTGGGGTCGGTATCGGCTAATATATGCTTATCCTCCACTGCAGTTGCTTCCTCGCTTGCTTCGCAGGGTGGATGCCGAGGGGATTCCGGTGATCCTCATCGCTCAAGATTGGCCTTGGCGTCCTTGGTACGCAGATCTTGTGCGCCTCGTGGTGGACGTTCCTTGGTGACTGCCAATGTGGGAGGACCTTCTGTCTCAAGGTCCCATACTTCATCCTGCTTTACAGTCCCTGGCTTTAATGGCATGGCTATTGAAAGCCAGGTGTAAGATATACCACCGTACCTGGAGGGCCTACATCGCTATGTGCTAGGAGCTGGATTGGCGTCCACGGATGTATTCTGTTACCAGGATCCTGCTGTTCTTACAGCGTGGTGTGACCCAAAAGCTTGCCTTAAGCACCATCAAGGGTCAGATTTCAGCCTTGGCGGTCTTCTTTCAGCGGCCGCTAGCGGGCCATTCTTTGATTAGCACCTTTGTGCAGGGGGTCCGCCATGTGCACCCCCTCCCCTATTAAACCACCTCTTCCTCCTTGGGATCTGAATTTGGTGCTCTTGGTTCTTCAAGAGCCTCTGTTTGAAAACATCAGAGATATTCCTCTCTTAACTTTATCCCAGAAGGTGGCTTTTTTTAGTTGCCATTACTTCTGTCAGACGGGTGTCTGAATTGGCAGCCTTGTCTTGCAAACCGCCATACTTGGTCATTCATAAGGATAAGGCGGTGCTATGCCCACAGCCTTCCTTTCTCCCGAAGGTGGTCAGACCCCCTCCTACTGGAGAAAGGAAACCCAATACACTCCAGCCTGTTGTGTTTCCAACACTGGCCGGTGGTGACGACACCTACCGGCGACAGTGGGAAATGCTCTCAACACAGCCAAAGCTGGAACAGAGGCTAATTTAGCCATAAACATTGTATTCTGAACTATGTACAATTCAGATTACCCACTAAATTTACACAATAGCGCCTGGTCAACAGGAGCAGGGCGCTACATATAGTTGGGTGCTCATTTATCCCAGGAGAACATAGACCTCGTCAGACTCCTAGCAGGCTATACATGTCCCCTCCCAGATCTTTTGTCCCAAGTGCTGGTTTACCACCCTGATTCTCTATTGCTGGCTTTAACGACCTGGCTGTTGAAGCCCAGTTCCCTGAAGTCCAGGTCCTAAGGGGCAAAAACCTGTTGGTTTGGTTACCCCTACGCTCTGTAAAGCTAGCAAATCAACTCTTTGCAAAGTCTAATTTTCATTTTATTAATTTTTTTCACAAATTCCATCCCAGAAAGTTCTTTGTGGGACCAATCCTGACTTTTTCTCAGCCGAGTGTGGATCTACAATTGGCCTTGAGTACCATCAAGGGTCAAATCTCAGCCCTGGCTGTTCTCTTTCAGAGACTGCTTGGCTCTCACTCCTTAGTGAAGGCCTTCATAAAGGGTTTCGCTCTCATTATTCCTCCTGTACATTCCCCAATTACTCTTTGGGATCGCAGCCAGCTTCTCTCAGTTCTTCAGAATCCATCCTTTGAATCTAATAGGGATATCTCTCTGTCTGTCTTTTTTTTTTTTCCTTTAATTTTACCACCACTTCAGCAAGGCAGGTCTCTGAGTTGGCAGTCTTAACTTGTAAACAACGCTTTCTGAAAAATGTAATGTTTTGAGGTCCAAGGCTCCCTTTTCTTCTCAAAGTGGTTACTATCCTTCTTCACCTTAACCAGATTATTGTTGTTTTACCATCTCTGTACCCTGCACCTAAACATCCTAAGATTTCCTTAAATTTTCTGTGTATGTGCTGCTCAAGTTTATCTCCAAGCTAAAGCCTCATTTCAAGGGTCTGACTCCTTGTTTGTCATACCTGAAGGTCCCTGTAGGGAACAACCTGCTTCATGTTCCACTTTTGCCAAATTAATTCAACAACTCGGTAATCAAGCCTATGATCTTTTTGTTAAAGTGCATTTCCACAGGTCAGTTAGTGCATCTTGGGCATTTCATCATCAGACATATGTTCCTCAGTTATGAGGACTGCCACCTAGGCTTCTGTTTACACATTTGTTACACACTCAGCTGATGCCATCTTCAGTCAGGTTTTTCAGGTAGCTCTGTAGATCTATCTCTGTTAAGCTGTTGATTATTGTGGGCCTGTTAGCCTTTGCCCACCATCAGCTGAGCTGCTTTTGGATGTGCCAATGTACCTAGAGTACTTAGCCCTGAGTCTTTTATTGTATGGTTAGGAAAATGGGTTTCTTGACTTGATGTAAACTCCCACATTAAGAGACATGGGTCCCTCCACTTTTGTTCTTATGATCCATTCTTACTATTGCTCATTACAGAACTAAGGCAGGCTGGCAGTATAGGGTTTAGGCTGAGCTGTCCTTACAACTTTGTTTGCCAGTGCCCAAGCTCATGAAGGCATCAGCTCAACCCAATGTACTTGAGTATGTCATCTTGTGTCCCTATGAAGACTGCCTAGGTGGAAGTCCTTATAACTGAGGAACAGATGTCTGATGATGAAACATGCCCAAGATGCACTAACTAACCTGTGGAAATGCACTTTGACAAAAAGATCATAGGCTTGATTAATAAGTTGTATTCCAAGAAATTGATTTTTTTTTGGGTGAATCAGAAATCCTATATTATGCACACATAAACAGAACCAACTTCTCTGCCTTTAAAGTTTGATGTCAGTAGGAGTACTTTGTAATGAACTGAAATTGCATGCAAGCTTATTTACATGTACAATTTTGTTTACTTTGTTCCTGTTTAAAAGTGCTTGCAATGCTATGTTCCTCATTCTATCACATCTTGCCCACGGGATTGGGAAGCCCACCTCTGCCACCTGGCGGTAAGAACCTTGCATTTATGTGGAAAATCCACTAGTGTAGCTGAAATGAAATGTTTGACCATTTTGTCTAGATTATGGGGCTAAGCACGTAACAGGGCCTATGACAAGGTCATGAGGGCAAATGACTAGTCAATACTGTTGTCAGTAGGCTTGCTGCAGCTGATTTATTCCACAGGATTGATTAAACATTTCCTGTTCCTTACTGTGTTTCTGTGTGGAGGCATCTATCTTGCTAGAGGAGTAGGGCTTCGCTTTTAGATGTTAGATCTGCTCTTCTGATCCACATAATAAGCAAAGAAACAGTAGACACTCAGAATAACAATAAGGAGCACAGTGGTTCCATCACCAAACCTCTCTCTAATCTAGTGACAATAGCAATAATTATTATAAGAAGGAGTGAGTGGAATATGCCTTGGATAATCTCATACTTCAGATGGGCAAAGAGTGTAGCTGCAGGTACAGCAATGAATCGCGTGTACAGTTATTTACTCTTTCGTTCATGGACGGACACAGTTTCAATCTTGACAAGTGGGTATTAGCCTTCATTTAGGAGTGACTAGGCAGAAAAAGTGTTAACAACTTCAGAGCTGAACAGCCCCACCCAGGGGGCGGTCCTACTGGCTATATCCCCTCAGCCTGCACTGAGCAGATCAGGTTTTTCTGCCTAGCATAGGAGAATGACATGGCTCCCTTCGGGAACATAGGTCCGAGGTTTTTTTTCTACGTTCTACGTTTTTTGTTCCTGTGATCTTCGATCAACTGCCGACTGGGTGACAGGCTGGATCCCAGATCCTTGTAGTCTCCCCAGTTTTCAGCCATCGAGCGTGTGCCGACCCTAGGGGTGCGCATCTTCACCGGTCTCCCGATTCGATGCGATTACGATTATCAAGTCCACGATTTGATTCGATTCCGCGATGCATCACGATGCATCACGATTAATACCCAAGTGTCCATGATTTTCAACTTTACATCAAAATAATAAATCAAGCAGTCAGAAATTGAAGAAATATATTTATTTGTATCTGCTATTTAAACAAATTACACCAAGTTCCCTGCATAATCATATGTGAAAGATGATGTTACGCTGAGTAATGTCACGCTTTAAAATTGCGCACACTCGCTGTGGAATGGCGACAAACTAAACTACAGTACCTAAAAATCTCCATAGGCGACGCTTGAAAAAAACATTACGGTACTTAGAAGTTAGCACAGGTTAGATAGTTACAGAGGAGGTCTACTAGTGCTAATTATTGCTCTTGTTCTGGCGATACCTCACATGTGTGAATTGAACACCGTTACATATGCGGGCAGTCAAGCCAGGGTGCGACTTCCATATGCATTTTCTTTGCTGCGTGAGCTCACGGGGCGCTTAAAATTTGATTTTTTTCATTTAAGCTAGAGCAGCGGAAGGGGATGTCTCATCCCGCTCCTCCGGGATAACAACCGAGTGGCTTTTAGCCACATCGGTTGTTATCCCTGGAAAGCCGACCGCCCGCTCTACATAACGGTCCCGGGATGATGCCTGCAGCAGCTGCGGGCAATGCATCATCCCGGTATAAATAACCCCTAAAGCCAAGGCCACAAATGCGTACGCTCGGCGCGAAGGGGTTTCTGTTAGGAATAGGAACACAGATTATTGTAATGGCGATCAATCACCATCATTAATACTAGTATTAATGATGGTGATTGATTGCCATTACAATATTCTGTGTTACTATTCCTAACATTAACCCCTTCGAATCGCGCTGAGTGTACGGCCATACGCATTTGCGGCCTTGGCTTTAGGGAGTTATTATTATTTAATATTTATACCGGGATGATGCTTTGCCCGGCCTGCAGGCCGTAGGCATCATCCCGGGACTGTTTTCATTACAGTCATTAAATTTGGTATATTTGCATTTTACAGTCCATACATAATCATATAATATAAAATAATATATCTCAGTTTAGTACAGGTGTCTGTCAACTGTGCGACAGTGACAGTCAGTCACCTACCTGATTATGATGATGATGATGATGACGATTGACGATGAGTCGGTGGTGCTGAGCAGCAGTGGCACTCAACCACTCACTGGCTGCTGGTGGTGCAGGTCGCCTCCTGCCTGTGATGAGGACGGAACAGATGACCGGTTTATTAGTACAGTCCGTGTACTTTTACTAGTAGTGTGTGTGTGTGTGTGTGTGTGTGTGTGACAGTGTGTGTGACAGTGACACAGACAGTTACCTACCTGATTTTATGATGACACAAGACACAAGTCGGTGGCACTGGTGGTGGAGTGGGGTGGTGGTATGGCTGCTGTGCTGTGGCACTGGCACTCACTGCTGGTGGAGCGGGTTTCCTCCTCTCCTGCTGCTGCCTGTGAGGACTCTGAGGAGTGAGGACAGGGACATATGTAATGTTTTTTAGTAGTCACGTCAGTGTCACATTCAGACTCAGTTTAGTGTACTAGTTCTTTCTAACTTTCTAGTGAGATGAACGCAGTCAGACTCAGACAGGGACAGTTACCAACTTACCTGACAACGATAAGGTGGCACACAGTCACACTGGTGGTATCACTGGTCTGGTAGCACTGGCGGTCTGGCTCTTGCACTCAGCCACTGGCACGGCACTGCTGGTGGAGCGGGTCTCCTCTCCTCTGCTGCGGCTGCCTGTCTGCAGTGTGCGCGGCCTTAGCTCGGGTCTGCCAGTCGGGTAGCTCTCCCCGTAACAACAGCCTGTGTGTGTGTGTCATTGTGTGCATTCAGTGCACTGTGGTGAGCCGAGGAGACATACTGAGTGAGCTCTGGGGAGTCAGACGGCGTGTCACATCCTCGCTCTGCTGCACGAGTGTCTTGTGTTACCTCTCCTCACGAGAACAGGGGGATGACGTCAGCGGGAGGCGGGAGCAAACGGCGCAAAAACTTTGGCTTTGCTCGGCTTACTTCGGCTCCACTCGGAGGCAGGATATGGCTCGGCGGCTCGGCGCGAGGATGACGTCATCCTTATGTAGCGCTACCCCCAGTTAAGAGAGCCGCTGATTTGATTTTTCGGGCCCTGAGTACAGCTCCACCAACCCCCGGCAATCTTGTATAGTCCCCTGTGGCACAGTTAGTCTAGGGATGTTTTCTATCGTAATCTACACCTGGTAATTTACACACTTTAACCTCAGATTAAGTGTAAGCACTATGAGTAATGACAACACAGTGATAGCAAATGGCAAGGTATAACAGCTTTACTTTAGGTTAAAAGGGCATGGGTTAAAACATAACATATAACTGGCTTACAGAGCCCTGCAGCAATAGATGTAATATATGTATGGCAATAGCACAGCGCGGTAATCCACCACGTGCAGCTATTGCTATCTACGTGCCCTATGGTGTACTAAACAATATTCTATCTCCCCTCCCTAGTCAGGCCTGACCTGGAATCAAACTCAGTCTTGTGAATAAAGATTTCTTTGCATGCAAACTTGAAATGGTGGTGCACGTTCAGGAACAGTATTGTAATCCACAAAGTAGGCAGTCATAAGGAACACTATGCTGGAGACCCTTTAACTCTGTCCTGCAACCGGTCTCCAGCGGAAACAGCAAATAAATGGAACGGTGGGCCAAGGCAGTCTATAGGCCTAAACACAATACAACCAATTGGATTGAGCAGGTGCTCGCTCACCACTTCGGACGCAATCCCAGTCCGGGACTTCCACCTGCTGTGTCTCCACACACAGCGTCCGCGACGATCGGGTACCCGATTCAACTGATGTTCGCAGTAAACAAAGTCAGGCAGGCTCCGCAGCGGGATGGAAGGCTCTTCGGAAGTTGCGCAAGGCTCCAGGCTTCAGGCCTTGCACTGCAGCAGATCCGCACAGGAAGAAGCTGTTGCTAGCAGCGCGGTATCCAAAGAGGCCGAGCTCTGCCTCGCCCTCTTCTTAAATAGTCTCTCCCATGAGTCTCTGCGGTGGCAACACTGCACCCTGGGTGCCAAACAGGACTCTGGGAGATGTAGTTCCAAGAGTCTTAAAGGAGACCCCGCTACACTTAAAACACAAATAATCTTCATAATCGATTATTTGAAGCTAGAGCATCGATGCCGCATCGGGAACAGGCGAATCCCAATGCATCGATGCGCCGATTATATTTAACACCCCTACTAGCTACGTGCTGGGTTTTCCACGACATGCCTGTCTATCCACGGGTGGCTGGTGAGCTTCGTACTCCAGGGCATGCATATGACCGGTCTCTATGGCTGAATCACAGCATGCCGGGCCGACAGTCACCTCCGTAACCGCGCAGAAGATAGTCTGTCCAGAATGTATTCCAGCATAATCCACGCAGGAAGGGTAAGTAGCCTCCCCTGCTTCAGCAGGAGGACTTGGCTGGACAATCCTGGAGAGATCAAGTACATGGTTTTACCCTTTCTTTCCTCTCTCCCTGCCTTCCCTGCTCCCTGGGCTCTACAAGCTAGGCTGGGTGCTGGGGGTTCACCTGGGGGGCTCCATCTGGAGCGGGAACTGCGCAGTATGGCTTTCATTGGGAATGTCAGTTTTCTGCTTACCTGTGTGTTTCTCCTCCATGCTGTCGGTGGCCATTTTCTTGTGGTCCACGCCTGTTTGGCCTTTATTGCTCAGCGACCATTTTTTGTGGTCCACGCCTGCTAGTTCTATCTGCCGCTCGGCGGCCATTTTCTTGTGGTCCGTGCCTGTATGGATCTATCGCCGCTCGGCGGCTATTTTCTTGTGGTCCACGCCCACTTCGGCCTCTGTCGACTGCTCGGCGGCCATTTTTGGGTGGTTCACGCCGTTCTTCAGTTCATTTTGTGGAAGTTTTTGGCCTCTTGGGTGCATTCACAGGCATGCAATAGACAGACACACACTGACGGAGGATCAGACTGACACAGGCAGCTATGGGAGAGCATCTCTGGCGGGAGGAGACGGCAGCAGTAACAGTGACCGTCCTAAGAGTGGTGAGTCCTCTGGGAGACCCTGCATCTCTGTAGCAGCTAGGAGGGTGGGCTGTTGATACCTTGCCTGGAGTCCCTGTGGGTGTCAGGCACGTAGGTCAGCAGACATTTTTTTCACCTGAGTTGGCAACTGGTGCCCCTGCTATATCAGTTGATGCTATGTTGGCGGTCCTAGAGGCCTTTTGTTGCCAAGGTGGAAGCGGCGCGTGGGAACACAGGGGGTAGGAAGCGCCCCCTCCCCCAGCCATCTTCTGGGGATAATTCTGATGCAGAGCCAGGCCCAGCTGTGGCTCATGGCCCTGATTCTGATGCGTCAGCGGCTGCGGACCGTGACCGGTCGCACAGTGAGGATGACTCCAGGTCCGGGTCAGCACGCGAAAAGGCTTGGTATCTATCACCGCAGTGCGGGTTACACTGAAGTTGAAGAATTCTGCAGAGACGGCGGTTCCCTTTTGGGTTCCGTAAGCTGGCCCGCACTGCCAAGGTGTTTCCTTGTATGTCTTATCTTGATAAGCTTTTATACAAGGAGTGGGGAAAAACCACTGAAGGTTTTTTCGGCCCCAAAAAATTTGGCGGTCCGGTACCCCTTTTAGGAGAATTTCCTGAAAAAATGAACCTCTCCCCCGATAGTGGACCCCCCTGTGTCCAGACTTAACCAAGTAACCACGAGCCCAGAGGAAGGGGCTCCTGCCTTCAAGGACTGAGGCAATCTCTTGCTACCTATACACAGTAGTGGGCTCAGCGGTGCATCCAGCAATGGCTGGGGCTGTGGTGTCTCAGACACTTACTGAGTGGGCAAAGATGCTACTCCAGGGGACACGGGAGGCTCCTCCAGACGAGGTAACTTTAGCCGACCAGTTGGTACAGGGCTTTAAGTTTGTCTGCGAGTCAGACATGGATACTATCCCCTTGCTGTCCAGAGCCTCGGTTTATGCGGTGGTGTTATGCCACCTGGTTTGGCTAAGTGCTGGTCTACGGACCAAAAACTTCCAAGAAGGCCTTATTGGACCTGGCCTTTAAGGGTGACAGTCTTTTTTGGAGCCTCTCTGGATGACATCATTAAGGATGCCACAGGAGGTAAGAGCTTGCTGTTCCCGCAATCCAAAAAGGGGTAAGGAGCCATGTCATAGGCAAGGGCCCTCCTTCACCGCACACAAGCAGTTCTTTCGTCCGCCTAGTGCGGCAAGTATACGACCCCAGGCCGATAAAGCGCCTGCTGAGGGACAGAAGCGTCCCCGGTTTCGCAAGCCCAACCTTGCTTGCCTACCGAACAGATTTTTTTTTCCCTCTAAACCGCCAGCTTCAGCCGACTCATCGGGAAGTCCTATATGGGGCGGTTCAAGACCTGCTGATACGCAGGGTGGTCCTTCCTGTACAGGAACGGGTTCAGGGGTTCTACTCAAATCTGTTCGTAGTGCTGAAGGAGGAGGGGGTTGGTCCAATCTTGGATCTCAGGACCCTCAATTGCTTTGTAAAAGTACAAAGATTCCGGAAAGGAGTTGGCTCGCTCTGTTGTTGCTGCCCTCCATCCGGGGGATTTTCCGGCATCCTTGGTCATCAAGGACGCATGCTTGCATGTCCCCATATGCACCAGGCATCAGAGATGTCTGCGTTTGGCGGCCGGTGAAGGTGACCCTCCAATCCTTGGTTGGGTGCTGAACACTCAGAAGTCAGTATTGGTACCATCTCAACTCCTAGTGTATCTATGGTTGATTCTGGACTCCTCAGAGGTGAAAGTTTTTTTCTCCCTATGGGAAAGTTGCACGGGACGGACACAGCACCCACCACTCGTTTTTAAGTTTATACTGCTTTTTGACGAACTGATCTGCTTAGTGCAGGCTGAGGGGATATAGCCAATAGGACCGCCCCCTGGGTGGGGCTGTTCAGCTCTGAAGTTGTTACCACTTTTTCTGCCTAGTCACTCCTAAATGAAGGCTAATACCCACTTGTCAAGATTGAAGCTGTGTCCGTCCATGACCTCAGAGAAAAGGATTTTACGGGGAGTACAAAAATCCAATTTTTAGGGAGAAACCATTGATTTAACAATTTCCCAAATCTGTTACATTCAAAGCATGTTGTGAATAATAACTGTCACAGTTGCTTGTGTGCGCAGCTGGTCACATGTACAGCACAATGATAACTGCAGATCAAACAGAGGCAGCTTCCTTGGCTGTAAAGGACAGTGCGATGACTTCTGCTATAACGCAAAAGGTTGATTTTTCAGAATGCGTCTTATGCCGCGTACACATGATCGGAATTTCCGACAACAAAACCGTGTTTTTTTTTTCTGACGGATGTTCGCTCAAACTTGTCTTGCATACACACGGTCACACAAATGTTGTCGGAAATTCCGACTATCAAGAACGCGGTGAGGTACAACACTGCGACGAGCCGAGAAAAATGAAGTTCAATAATGATTCCGAGCATGCGTCAAATTGATTCCGAGCATGCACAGCACTCTTGTGCGTCGGAAATGGCTACATGCGGTCGGAATTTCCGACAACAAGTTTTGCTGTCGGAAAAATTGAGAACAAGCTCTCAATCATTTGTTGTCGGAAATTCTGACAGCAAATGTTCGATAGAGCCTACACACGGTCGGAATTTCTGACGAAAAGCTACCATCGAACATTTGTTGTCGGAAATTCCGACCGTGTGTATGCGGCATAAGACACAATTTATCTTTTCTTAATGTTCTTGATAACATGGTGAATCTTTTTATTGTGTATAGTTCAAATTTATAAAGTTAATTAGTGTGAATATACAGCATACTGTAGGTATGCATAGAGGTCCCATAGATCAATCTACTTCATTCAAACTTCCCAATTCTCTATTTTAATAATTCATCAATGTATTGATCATAAGTCATCAAAGACACAAAAAAGACAAACAAGTTCTAGTGAGTGGGCAAATTAAAATGGTAAGATGGATGCAAAGCACTAATGAAAAATGAATGTATGTAATGTGCATCACTGGCTGTACAGTACACTTTACTTTCTAGGGCTTAGACTGGCATTTCCCTATAGTGTTCTAAAGTGGAACCTCACCTTAAAAGGGAAGTTCGGCTTTAAAATACCTTCTCCCACACTCCTCTCCTCTCCTACTTTTGGAGTTTTTGTTTTAAAATATAACTAACGTCAAAACGTATTATTTTTTAGTTTTGAATAGAGGGGAGGTGGATTAGAATACTTGTCAGATTTTATTGTGTGTCCCTATTAGGGAGATTCACGCTCTCAATTTGCCCTGTTTACCATTATCATTGACAATGAATTTATCCCTAATTTTGGGTTGTCTCCAGGAAAGTAATTGTGGGGAAATCTTCCAATGGGGACCTGGGTGTCCCAAAGGGATTCCCCTAATTTTCAGGGATTTCCTCTCGCTTTCTGTTTAGCTATGGGACAGGGAGAGAAGGGAAATCTCCGCAATGGGATAAAAATTGAAAAAGTAAACCTTACTGGGGTTGTTACCCTCCCTTACTCTATTTAAAATGGAAAAAAAAGTTTTGCCTATAGTTCTACTTTAAGGTGTAGATGGAAACCGCACTCTATATTGTGAAGGTCCACACTGTGATAGATCAACTCTGCTTTGTGCGAAACTTTACAATCTAGAGTGCGGTTTCTATCTACACCTTAGCCCACGTTCACACTGGGGCTGCGGGAGTGAAGCCTGCGAGTTCAGCTGAACTCGCACGATTTCACTCCTGCTGGCAGTCCCGATTTCAGCCACGATTTCAAAGACATCTGAAACAGATGTCAATGTAAATCACGGCTGAAATCGCAAAAAGTAGTACAGAAACTACTTTTTGAAATCGGTGCAGCGCCGCAGATGCGGCGTCGCACCGATTAGGACGGTGCCATTGCCCGCAATTTGCGGCAAATTTCACCGATTTGACATGCGATTTGACATGTCAAATCGCATGTCAAATCGCACCACTGTGAACCAGGGCTTAAGGTGACAGTGCAAGCTTTTTCCCTGTAGTGCACCAGATTGGTGCACATTGCCATGTGAGTGTTTTTTGAGTAATTATGGAAAGCACTATGATTATTTAATCTTTTATTTTGACCACTTTTGTAGAATAATATCCTAAGTGACATCTTAAAGACAAGTGATGTATGGGGCATATGAAGTGACATGTGGATCCATCTGGACGTATACATCAATCCAGACTATACAATCCCTAAAGGGGAAAACGTATCCTGGCCTAATTCTTATAGGTCAAAGTATGAGGTGAGCAGTTTATGGTGGAGGAGTGTGGAGCACGTGGTGATTCACTATAAAAGATTTGTACGAAGCACAAGATTGATATAAACGTTTAGGACTGTGATCATTTCAAAAGATTATAGTATTATTTTCAGACGTGTGTATATTTTACTGCAGCGCTCTGTTGTGAAAATTGTTGGTATGTTGCTTGTGGAACACTGGAAGATTGTGGCAGCAGTTGTGTTTTTCAATTAATATATCACAGTAGGGAGTAATTTGTTGGCATCATGTTTGTAATTTATGAGTGGTTGTGCCGGAGATTTTTATTTATTTTTTTACATTTGGGTCATTATTGATAATGTGACTAGAAGGATGAACTTCGGGAGACAAGTAAAATCAATTTGTGAACTGCTAATGCCATCAAGTACATTGCAACTGTGCTAATCTCAGACAGCCAGCTCATTTTACCTTGAAGGGCAACTCCACCTGTGGGGGTAAAAAATAGCAAATAAAAAAATATTTCATATAGAATTGCGACACAAGTCATAATGTAATTGTATATTATTAAAAATTACCTTTTCAATCTGCAGCGCTGTAATTTTCTGAAAAAAGCAATGCAATATGGCTACCTGGAGGCATTCTGTACACAGATGGTGTACAGAATGCCCCCAGAAATGTAATTTCCTGCTTTTGTGATTGGCTCACTGATTTTGCCAGAAGTCTACACTAAGATGCAAATCAAATTTTGGGCATCCTCTGCAAATGAAATGTCATTTTTGGTGAAATACTCGCAAAGGGAGATCATGTCGAGAGGAACGCAAACACCGCCACTTTCCTCATTAGGACCCTGCAAATACTGCAGCTGATTAATAATTCTAAAATCTCTCCCATTCACATCAAATTTGCACACAAACAAGACAGCTATTTTTTCAGAATAACAAAAAGGTAGGAATCTGCAACAAAGTTTGTTAAAATCCTTGCAATGTACATAGATCACCCGGAGGGGAATGTTTATTTTTTTCTTAACAAAAGTGGATTTTCTCTTTAAAGCAGAACTGTAGTCCCTTGGTTTCATTCCCGGCTCTTGCTAGGTGCTGCTGAATGAGTTTCTAATGGCGGATTGCTGTATGCACTAATCCCACAAGAACTCCTTACCAAAGAGAATCTCCTGTGCTGTTGAAGTTATCGTTGGCCTGCCTCAATGAATGCACTTTCAGAAAGCTGGTAACCGTATTGCCCTCTGAAAAGTGGATTGCTTTTCAGAAGGCGGTAGAGCAGCATCTGGCAGGCATTCAGGAAGTGCCTCCTGATGCCTGTTTTTTAAATTTTTTATGCTGAATGACAATCTTCCACTGCGGGGCCATGCCACAACTGCAAGCCGATCTCTACAGACCGACTTAAAAATGCAGCGGCGCAGCAGATCCACACCCCGGTCATGTTGGAATTTCGATGGGCACCTGGGGGTGGTGGGTGAGCATAAAACCACGGCTCAGCTGCCTCTTTTTACTGCCCTCCAGCTGCTAGCGTGAAAGGGCCCTTGCACCCTTTCCAAGCACTCATCATACCAATCTAAACAAGACTTAAACAAATCATAATATTCAGACTGTGCTTTACCATTACAAACAGAGGCTCCTTTGGAAACCCTCTAACTAGATTTGTTAGTTTTAAAGTGTATGGTTTATAAATGTGACATGTCTTTACCCATCTGTAAATTTATCATTCACAATTCACAGTCATGGCGCCACGACTTATTAAACTGGAGGCTGATGTTTTTTTTTACTTGTGTGCCTACAGACTAGTCTGCTTTATAGCAGTTTAATAAGTGTCTGTCTGCTCTCTTTGTGCAGATTGTTTTTAAAATCTCATGTCACCAGCCACCAGCAGTGACAAATTCTTTTTATACATTACTTACAATATCTGCATTCTTGTAAGCTCATCGTTTAACTCTTGTGTCATGTGAAGGCAGTGCATAGTTGTGGTACACCTGGTACGTGGTCACCAGAATCCTGTTTGTGCTTAATTTTATAGGCTCTGCCAGGTTCCTGGGATCTTGCAGGGGAAGTAATTATCTTTTGGGCAGCAGGGTCCTTCTGTGGATCATTTGCTATCGGTAGGAGCGATGGGGGAAATTTATGAGCCAAATTATCTTTTCAATAAAGCACTGCAGACACTGCCTGAGAGTCTGTGACAGCCAGAATGGAAAGGTGTGCTGCTGCCTTTCCTCTCTGTGGGTGACACACCATTATTCTGTTATTAACCCTTTCACTACATGGTGTTTTACAATAGCAAATGTGTAGTGTTGCGTGTGCGAATTTTCCCAGTCCATGGTAATGTATAAATGCAGAAAATATATATTCTAGTGCTTGCCACACACTTTTGGAAAAAAAAATTTGTATATTCAAAAAGATTCAGTGAATACAAACAATATTGCCTCATTCTAGGTACTGAAATAATGTTTCTGCAGGTAATGGGTTTTCAAAGAATTTTATTAGTACACTTGATTGTTTGGTACTATTGGGGCTATTGCAGTCTAAAAAGATATAAGCTACCATTAAGAGCACAAAGCCTGCAAAAATGATCACACAATGGGGGTGATTTACTAAGAACACTGCGCTGCGCCGGTTCTTACCTTAATTGGTGTGCCAGATAAATCATTAATTGGGCGTGTGAATGTGATAGTAAATATATCAGTGGCGTTTCTCTGTCTCTATTCAAAATCAATGGTTCCCTATGGGAGCCCATTGATTTGAATAGAGGTCGCACCAGAAGTCGGATCAAGATGATCCGACTTGCGGGGCGACTCGAGAGGGCCGGTTCACACAGGGGCAACACGATTTTGCGAGGCAACTTGGACACGACTTGAGCGTGAACCACAGCATGACTTGAAGTCTCCTCCAGAACAGGCTTCTTTGCCAGTACCTGCCCGTGAGAATGTTTCCAGCGGGCAGGTACTGGCATTGCGCCCCGCACCCCAAAGCACCTTGTCCCCATGTTGATGGGGACAAGGGCCTCTTCCCGACAACCCTGGCCGTTGGTTGTCGGGGTCTGCGGTAGGGCTTGGGCGATTTTCCCCCCCAAAAAAATCTGCAATTTTTTTATAAAAAACTTGATATTCGATTCGATTTTTTTTTTATTATATTAATTAAAGTGCATCAACAAACAAAATTGCAAAGGCAAACCCTTTCTCTAACTGCAAAGTCAGTGTGCAACAAAGATTGTTAAACATCCAAATTATTAATACTGTATTTGGATTTAGCTAATAAAACAACAAAAAATCTTGAGGTTACTCTTAGTTGAATTGAACTGTGCCCGTGCCTCACTGTGCCCGTGCCTCACTGTGCCCGTGTCTCACTGTGCCCGTGCTTCACTGTGCCCATGCTTCAATCACTGTGCCCGTACCTGATGCAGATTTTCATGGCATACGGATTTTACTGCTACACCGGCGGCCATTCCAGTATTCAAAAGCCGCGCCTCCTCCTCGTCTGTGATAGGCGGAACACTCAATTTCCCAGCATTCAGTGTTCCGCCTATCATGGACATCCGCTCATTCTCATAACACAGACGAGGATGAGAGGATGTCCGTGATAGGCTGAACACTGCCTGCTGTGAAATTGAGTGTTCCGCCTATCATAGACGACGAGGACTCGGGAGGCGTGGCTTTTGAACACTGCAATGGCCGCCGTCTGTCTGCATGACACGCTGATCAGGTAGGCAGACGGCGGCTTGCGGTTAGTTAGTGTTACATTACATCTACTCGCGGCGGCTGCGGCGAGTAGATGTAATTGGCGTAACACCGCCCAGTGCCATTCCGGATACGCCCCCTGCAGCCCTGCTATGGAAACTTTGAAGGTAAAAAAAATATTAAAAAAAAATCTGAATCGATTTGAACTCAAAACTCGATTCAAGATTAAAATAGATTTTTTTCCCAGCCCTAGTCTGCGAGCGGGGGGCTTATCGGAATCTGCGAGCCCCTTATTAATAAGGGGGCCCCCAGATCCCGGCCCCCCACCCTATGTGAATGAGTATGGGGGTACATTGTACCCCTACCCATTCACCTGTTGGAAAAAAAAATGTAAAAAAAACACACTACACAGGTTTTTAAAGTAATTAGGCCGCTCTGGGGGTCTTCTTCCAACTTCAGGGGTTCTTCTTCCGACTTCGGGGGTTCTCTTCCGACTTCGGGGGTTCTCTTCCGACTTCGGGGGTTCTCTTCCGACTTCGGGGGTCTCTTCTTCTGCTCTCCGGTGTCGTCTCCGCGCTCTCTGGTTCTTCTCCCGCTCTCTGGTTCTTCTCCCGCTCTCCGGTGCCCTCTTCCTTCTGCCAGGCGCTTCCGCTATCTTCTTCCAGCTCTTTTGCTAGCGGGGGCCCCGTCTTCATCGTCGTCTTCTCTCCTCCCGATGTTGCCTCGATGCTCTCTCTGCCGCTATAATGCCGTGTGCGTGGAGCGCAACGACTTATATAGGCATTGGGCGTGGTCACCGGGTGATTCCACCCGGTGACCCCGCCCCCTGTATGACACCACAGTCCTGGGGAATGACGGGACTGTGACGTCATACAGGGGTGGGGTCACCGGGTGGCATCACCCGGTGACCACGCCCCATGCCTATATAAGTCGTTGCGCTCCGCGCACACGGCATTATAGCGGGAGATAGTGTCGAGGCAACATAAGGAGGAGAGAAGAGCAAAGAAGACGCTGATGAAGACCGGGCCCCCGCTAGCAAAATAGCTGGAAGAAGATAGCGGAGGCGCCCGGCAGAAGGAAGAAAGCACCGGAGAGCGGGAGAAGAAACAGAGAGCGCGGAGACGACACCGGGGAGCAGAAGAAAAGACCCCCGAAGTCGGAAGGGACCCCCGAAGTTGGAAGAAGACCCCCGGAGCTGCCTAATAATTGTTTTTTTTTTACATTTTTTTCCACCAGGTGAATGGGTAGGGGTACAATGTACCCCATACTCATTCACATAGGGTGGGGGGCCGGGATCTGGGGGCCCCCTTATTAAAAGGGGTTTGCAGATTCCGATAAGCCCCCGCCCGCAGACCCCAACAACCAACGGCCAGGGTTGTTGGAAAGAGGCCATTGTCCCCATCAACATGGGGACAAGGTGCTTTGGGGTGGGGGGGCGCAGTGGCCCCCTGCCCCAAAGCACCAACCCCCCATGTTGAGGGCATGCGGCCAGGTATGGTTCAAAAGGGGGGGGCGCTCGCTCGTCCCCACCCCCCTTCCTGACCGGCCCGGGCTGCGTGCTTGGCTAAGGGTCTGGTATGGATCCTGGAGGAACCCCCACGCCATTTTTTTTGGTGTGGGGGCTTCCCCCTCAAGATCCATACCAGACCGAAGGGGGAACCTCACGCAATTTTTTCATCTTAATCCAACTTCTGGTGCGACCTCTATTCAATTCAATGGGCTCCCATAGGGCCCGATGTCCCTTGCACATATGAAACCATTCATTTTAAATAGAGAAAGAAAAACGCGGCTGAAAGCTAGCGCGGCAAAACGTGCATTGAATTCAATGCAAAACGCGGGAAAAAATTGCGTTAAAAACACTGTTTTTTTCCTGGCATCTGTACTAGCTTTACAGCCCGTTTTTAAAAACGTCCGTGGGCATGAGGCCTAAGAAAAAAGAGGGGGAAAAAAAGCACTGGACTGCATCAAAAACGCATTAAAAACGTGCATGCAGAAAAGCACCTGGAACGCATCCGGACTGCATTTCCAAGGTGTGAACTGGCCCTTAGGCAGTTGCGTTTAACCTTGTTTTTCAGAAAGCAAAAAAATGCGCCAAAGATTTCCACGTTTCAGACGCCAAACGACGGTACCGGCGTTTAGACGCGTTTTCGTTTATAAGCGTTTTTAAAGCTGACCTATTTTTATACATTGAGAAACTCAAAAATGATGGCAAATGATGAAAAACCATTAAAAATATATATAAAAAAATGTAATTGCTTGCATTGCATTGTGGACAATCCACAACTTGTGTCAGTTGACGTGGCCAGGTGACGTGGCAAGTGGACAATCCACAACTTGTGGCAGGTGATGTGGCCAGGTGACGTGACAAGTGGACAATCCACAACTTGTGGCAGGTGACGTGGCAAGTGGACAATCCACAACTTGTGGCAAGTGATGTGGCAAGTGACACGCTAAATACAAGTACACTGCTGCTCTCTCAGCTGCTGTTACTCACTCTGGTCTCACAAAATGTCTGAAATGGTTAATAATACTGTTTTTTGAGCTTAGGGAGGGTCCTTATGATGTTTCCTAACTAAATGCTTATAGATCCAAACGCGGTAAAACACGGCTAAACGCAGCATGCAAACGCAGAAAAACGCGCGTTTATAAACGCCGGTTTCAATCTTGGTTCAGAAGACTTTGCACCAGCGTCCCGTGTACATGGGGCCTAAAAATGGCTATGCCATTTACAGCTCAAAAACACCATGGTGGGCATGAGGCCATAGGCTAACATGGAGAGCCGTTTTTAAGCTACAAAAAACGCTCAAACAAGCGGCTGTAAAAACACTGATGAGACTGCACCGATGGGCTGCACTGATGGGCATTGATAAGGCGGCAAGGGTGGGCACTGAAAGGTGGCATTGCTAGTTGGCACTGGTGGGCACTGAGAAGTGGCACTGCTAGGTGGCAATGATAGTTGGCAGTGATGGGCAATGATAGTTGGCAGTGATGGGCACTGATAGGCAGCACTGCTAGGTGGCACTGATTGGCACCAGTGGTGGGAATTGATAGGTGGCACTGGCAGGGGCTACTGATTGTCACAGATGACGCAGAATGGCCTCTTCCTCTTCGGGCCCAATGTCCCTTGCACATAAGCCGGTGATTGCCTTTTTTTTATGCTCACGCTGTCAACGCAAGGAGAAAACAAAAACGATTACCGAGCTTTTGTTTACATCATGTGATCAGCTGTCATTGGGTGACAGCTGATCACGTGGTAAGGGGCAGGGATCGGCCCCTTACTTGGATCTGTGATCACCCGAGTCTCAGTGACTCGTGACTACAGCACGCGTGAAGGGGAGGACGTCTATTGACGGACTCCCGGCAATTGAGGACCGTGCTGTGGCCGTCGATCAGCTATAGCGCTGATCTCAAGTGGTTAAAGAGGGTCTAAATGGGCCATTGACATGCATCACAATTGAACTTAGGAATGTGTCTTTGCAAAGTTAAACTAAATGAAATCCTTTCTTATTTTTGCTTGGGGATAGAGTTCAGAGGGATTAGAAGTTTGGACAGATTTTGGGTATGTCTGCACCCCTGATAGGGTGAAGACAACTCCCAAATTTGGCCACTTTATCCTTCCAAATGATTCACTTCCTGTCACATAGCCACACAGGAAGTGAGGGTACATCCCTACCAATGTCTTTCCTTGGGGACACACAGGTCAATCTAAATAGTTTCCCCATTATGTACATTGCACTCCAGCATTTTGCTGGGTACATCCCAAATTATTAGGTATCTTGGACTTTGGGGTTTAGTTACTAAAGGCAAATCCACTTTGCATTACAAGTGCACTTGCTGGATATCCGAGTGGGACATGCAAGGAAACTAAAAAAAAAAACCCATCTTTGCTTCTACATGATTGGATGTTAAAATCACCAGTGCTTCCCCTCAGATTTTCAGCAACTACACTTGTACTGCAGAGTGGATTTGCCTTTACTAAATCCCAAACTACCTAATGATTTGGGGTGTACACAACAAAGTGCTAGAGTGCAATTTCCTCAATGGGGAAACTAGTTAGATTGATCTGTGTGTCCCCAAGAAAAGACATTGTTAGGGTTTTACCTTCACTTCCTGTTTAGCTGTGTGACAGGAAGTGAAGCCAATTTTACTAAAAGGGACACAAAGCCCAACCTAAAAAAACAAGCAGGGGTTCTAACACTTACTTGGCTTCCCTCAAAATGCCCACAATTAGAATAGTATTGCCTTGAGCTATTTTTAAGTGCAGTGCTCTAAATCAGTGCTTCTCAAGTACGCCCAACAGGCCATGTTTGCAGGTTTTCCTTCATCTTGCACATGTGCTTTAAATCACAGTCAATGGTTTGGTATTTTGGACAGCAATTCTCGATAAGATAAATTCACAAAACATGTCCTGTTGGGGGTACTTGAGGACTGGGGCTGAGAACCACTGCAGTAAAAAGGAAAATTGAATACTTACCGCTCTGTATTTTTCATTTCCTTGTGACTATCCATGGCAGCACACAATCCATGCATATGCTACCATGAAGGCACCAGGTTAGACAAATCACACCTGTTTTGTTTTGACATGCCAATCAGCATAGTTAAGCTGCATCTGTCACAATTGTTGCATAGAAAACAAAAAACAAACATAAAATTTGATGCAAAGTTTGATTGGTCAAAAAAACAGGACTTGGAAAAAACAAAGGGAAGAAAAAAAACATGTATGTAAATTTGAAACATTAGTCACAACATCTTGAGAAAGATTTAGCAAAATAATGCAGCACTGACAAATAAATCAAAGTGAACAAACGACACACATTAACAGCATCAAAAATATTTCAGGGGAACATATCCCCCACACAAAAAAATACAATCAACAAAAGTAAAACAAACCTCTGTTTTGAAAAGACATAACAAATAAAATACATGTGTTACAAACTCAATAAGGACACCAAAATGTACTTTTTGCCAGCCGGCCACACGCAAACAATCTTGCCTCTTTTAGGGCAAGGGAGAGAATGCTATCTGCAAGCTTTATATAACATAGGTTTGTGTGCTAATGAGGCAATTGAAAACACATGCACAGTCCATGAAACACCCAAAATGCAAGTTCACCCAATGTAGAGACTGAACTTCAAAGTGAATACACCTGTTAAGGATGTCCTTCAATTACTAACCCAAAAAACACACTCTCTGAGCATGCCCAGAAACATCCAGGTGCTGTTCACACACAAAAAGCACCAAAAAAAAAACCTAAGTCCCTGAGCATGCTCAGACCAACAGAAATGCAGCTAGCAGAAAATAAGCCACCCCCCTGTCCAAATATAAGCACATCATCCAGCATGCTACTAAATTAGAGATGGGACAAACACCCCCCGGTCTGGGGGGCAAACAAAGAGCCTAACATGGGCAAAAGTTATACAACAAATAGCCTTGCAGTCTATGGGAAATGACTTGTTAATTTTGCTAGTCCCCACTTGGCTGGCTTATCTTCTAGTTATTGGCCTTAAAATGGGTATGGAGGCCCAGGTCCCACCCTAAGGGACATATATCAATGTCACCAATTTGGACAACACCAAAAACAAGAAGAAGTGCCTTTAAATATGCCAAATTGCTTAAGGGCCACTTCACACCACATGCAGTCCATTGTGTTTTTAATGCATCAAAAATGCATGGAAAACTGGTTATATGGTTCTAAATGGCAGTGTTTGTTCCAGTGAGTTCCAGTTCCAGAAAAAAAAGTAGAACGTGCTGCATTTTACCTGCACTGGACTGTACTGGAGCGCTGCAAAACGCATCAAAAATGCACTGGAACGCACCTAAATGCACCAAAAACGCACTGGAAAACACGTGTCCTTATCTATGGTTAATAAAAAAGAGCACTAGACTGCATCAAAAACTTACCAAAAACGCACAGGAACGATGCGTTCCTGTGCTTTTTGGTGCGTTTTTGATGCAGTCCAGTGCTTTTTCCCCCTCTTTTTACTTAACCTTAAGGGCCAGTTCACACTAGACGCAGTTCCGTTCAGTTTCGTGCGCATTTTTTCAGCCCTAAAAATGCGTGCACAGTGTTTTCCATGTGTTCCAATGGCTCTTGTTGGCTCTAGTCCACACCATGCAGTCAGTTTCTGGTCAGTTTCCGGTGCAGAAACTGACCGGAAACTGACTGCATGGTGTGAACTAGAGCCAACTAGAGCCATTGGAATACATAGAAAATACTGTGCATGCATTTTGTGCAGAAAAAAAGCACAGGGAACTCCGTCTGGTGTGAACTGGCCCTTAATAAGGACAAGTGTGTTGCAGTGAGTTTTTGCTGCATTTAGGTGCGTTCCAGTGCGTTTTTGGTATGTTCTGGTGCGTTTTGATGCGTTTTACTGCGGTTCAGTACAGTTCTGTACATAAAAAATGCAGCATGACCAATTATTTTTTTCTTTCTGAAATGCACTGGAACGGACTGCAGTGGTGTGAACTATGCCATTGGCATTAATGTGATCAACTTTCCTTGCGTTTTTCATGCATAAAAAAAATGCACTGCACTGCATCTGGTGTGAACTGGCCCTAAATATCGTACCTGGGGGGTGTCTATAGTATGCCTGTAAAGTAGCGCATGTTTTCCATGTTTATAACAGTCCGAGAGCAAAATTAAGTTTCTAAGGGCCAGTTCACACCATGGAAACGGTGTGCTATTTTGAATGCGCGTTTTTGACGCGTTTTTGACGCGTTTTTGATGCGTTTTACAGCGTTTCAGTGCAGGTAAAATGCAGCATGTTCAACTTTTTTTTGCTGGAACTGGAATGCACTGGACCTGCACGCACTGGTGTGAACTATGCCATTGAAAACCATATAACCTACTTTCTATGCGTTTTTGATGCAGAAAAAAAACGCACTGGACTGCATGTGGTGTGAACTGGCCCTAAAGTAAAAAAAAAGTAATTTTAAACTACTCGCGGCTATAATGAATTGCCGATTCCCGTCAATACAGATAAAAGTCATTGAAAGTCTTTGAAAAAAACATGGGGATCCCCCAAAATTCCATTACCAGGCCCTTCAGGTCTGGTATGGATATTAAGGGGAACCCCATGCCAAATTAAAAAATAAAATGGCGTGGAGGTCCCCCTCAAAATTCGTACCAGGCCCTTCAGTTCCCCTAAAACTCCACACCAGATCCTTATCCGAACACGCAACCTGGCAGGCAGCAGGAAAAGAGGGGGGGACGAGAATCTGGGGGTCCCCTTTGTTAAAGAGGGCTTACAGATTCCGATAAGCCCCCCGCCCGCAGACCCCCACAACCACTGGGCAAGGGTTGTGGGGATGAGGCCCTTGTCCCCATCAACATGGGGACATGGTGCTTTGGGGTCCAGACCCCAAAGCATCCTCCCCATGTTGAGGGCATGTGGCCTGGTACAGTTCAGGAGGGGGGGGGCGCTCTCTCGTTGCCAGCCTAAAGAGCTAGTGCTTAGTCAAACAAATAAATAAATAAATTAACCACAATATTTTCACGCAGATAGATAGAAGTGAAGAATTCCTTAAAAAGTGCTTGTGCAAACCAAAAGATAAATAAATAAAAAATTATACCACAATATATCATACAAATAAGTGAAAAAGTCTTTCCAAGAAATTAATATTGGAAAAAATTTCGGGCTAAAAATAGCGCCTGCAAAACGGCACCCCTGCATTCTGTGTGAAAGCCCAAGGGCTTTCACACTGAGGCGATGCGTTGGCAGGACGCTAAAAAAACTCCTGCAAGCAGCAGCTTTGGAACTGTGAAGGAGCGGTGTGTACACTGCTCCTCCACCGCTCCTGCCCATTGAAATGAATGGGCAACGCAGCCGAACCACCGGCAAAGCGCCACTGCAGCGGCGCTTTGCCGGTGGCTTTAACCCTTTTTCGGCCGCTAGCGGGGGTTAAAAGCAACCCGCTAGCGGCCGAATACCTCCGCAAAAACGACGGTAAAGCACTGCTAAAAATAGCGGCACTTTACCGCTGAGGCCGCCCACGCCCCAATGTGAAAATGGCCTAATTTATACTAATCAAAAAATAGTGTGGATGTATAATGCTCCATCCCACGCCCATGGACTACCGGACACATTGGCGCTCTCTGCGTTTCTGTGTACTTCCTGTTCCATTTTTTGCCTATGAAGCAACCGGCCTGTGTCTGGCAAAATCAGTCAGGCTTATTAAGCTTCTACCCTCTCTCCCTTTGGGCTCTGGTGATCCATTTTGGTCTGGGACATTTACACCCAAGAAGGGGTCTCCCCCTTATGGCGACCATGGGCTTATATTCCCACAGACACCTGGATGGATAAGTGTTATATGCATGCATGCACCCAATGGAATACTTCATGACAGTTTGATCCTTTGACATATATCTGAGACCTTATTTTCAAGGTGGTGACGAAATATGTTTTATGTGCAACCTGGAACATTTACTTGTGTGCGCGGGAGGGGATATCTATGTTCACACACATACTCTGGCTGATTCAACGCAAGATGTAGCCATGTGCCTGAGAAGCCAACAAAGTCAGCGAACATTCACTTTCCTCTGGACCACATTACCCCCTGATCCTCATAATAGGGTTTTACTGGTAGAAATTAACCAAGGATCAGTTTTTCACTCACCGTTTACCTTGAAATATCTGGAATTTCCACTATTCTATTTTATGGGGATACTATTTTTGGATGTGTGCTATGGACTGGGAACCACATGCATAAGAACTTACCTGTAATTAATTTCCAGTCCCATTCATTACTCGTACTTGGGATCACCAGCGCCTACCCCATTTACATACATATATACTGTATAATGTGCTAGTTTGCATTGCACATTATGTGAAACTTACCTTAGAACAAAGCCCTTCCAGCGGTGAGCTGAAGGGGCTTCCATCTCTACTCCTCTTTCTTCTGGGTTCGCGGACTCAATCTGTGTGAGTGGCTGGAGCCTTGATGTGGTCACTTGCGCACATGCGTGCGTTAGCCGGCATTTACAGTGCAGGACTCAGAGCGCATGCGCCGGTGATGTCACCGGCTGCATGTACAGTAAATATCTCCTAAACTGTGTACGTTTAGGAGCTATTTACAGTACCTATAGGTAAAATTCATGTATGGGAGTTTACTCCCATTTTAAGAAGCCATATTCTTTATACATTATAAAAACCTACAGTGACTGCTGTTTGAAATACAAAACCATTGGTTAGCTACGCTTTAGCCAAAGTGTAGCGAGGCAGTGTGAACACACCCTAATGCTTAAAAAACCCCATACTTAAGAACCTTTTGCTAACAGCTGGCTATCCGTTCCATTGGATGGAAGATTTGCGATTCTCATTTTAACCAGAATTGTGCAACGCTAACTGGGGGGTACATGGAAACAGATGTGTCATTTTGTTCACCACTGTGATTTACACATTTCTGCCTCACTTTACTGCTCCGACTCTTCTCCCTTCTAATTAGGCAAAGATAATGATGCTGATTCGTTGTCCAGTGCATAGGCTAGTGGCATAGAGCTGGCATAGGAATCTGCATTGCTAAACCAAAAATAAAGTGTGTCACCTGCCTATGTGTAGTAGCGGTGTGTTAACTAGTGTATTTGAACAAAATTACAAATTCTTTGGAAGGTAAAGCAAGCAAAATATTTAGTATGTATACCATGTGTGTATATACTGTAGGTGTTTGCCTGGAGTTCCACTTTAACAACATGGAACCAACGATGTCCTTATGAGGCTGGTGCAAGAACAGAATATGTAATACTGTATTTTCTAAGACCAATATCTGTAATGCTAGCGATGTAATTTTTTTTTCTACGTTGTATTTATCTATCCATCCACTCTGTGAGTTTCTTTTTCCATAGCTCTGATGCGATTATTGAGCATTCCTCTCTCTTGCAGACTTGGAGATCAGTTCTACAAAGAAGCGATTGAGCATTGCCGCAACTACAACGCCAGACTATGTGCTGAACGCAGTGTCCGCCTTCCCTTCCTTGACTCACAGACTGGCGTGGCTCAAAACAATTGCTACATCTGGATGGAGAAAAGGCACAGAGGGCCAGGTAGAGTACTGGTCAGTGCATTCACGCAGCATCAATCTATCTATGCAAATATTGTTAATGTCAAGTAATCTGAATCCCTGTATAGAACATTGTTTTGTTGTGAGAAAAGTGGTTTTGTGATCTGACTAAGGGTAGACACCCAATCCAACGCACCTCATCCCAAATGTATAACAAAATGTGAGAGAGAAGAGTGGAGGGGACTATAACGGTGCTAATATTTTGATGTCTGAACAACAGTGGAGGACTCAATTACCATATGGTAAAAAAATATATATTTTTATTAAACAATTCATACAAAAATATTTTTATAAAAATATATGAGAGATATCACAAGTTTCACAGTAGGGCATATTTATACATATTGGTTAAATTGTTTGAGGAGAACATACATAGTCCCAACATGTTTCCCCCATCGGAGCTTCGTCAGGGGAAGTACGTCTCAGATACCCGAGTGGATGAAAAGAACTAGTAATGTAAACAAAAGAGAGACCAATTAAAATTTCATCAATTAATACTGAAGAATTTTGAAGATCGGTCTGTAAACAAGTCCACAGTAGACATAGAATTCGTGACTTACCACCAAACAGCCCTAGATAGAGAGAAAGGGGCAAAGGCAAGAGTACCCCCCCCCCACACACACAGAAGGGGAAGAGAGGATGTCTCTCCCTGGGCGGTGGGTAGAACAGAACTCCGAGCAAACAAGCCCTCACAGTGATCACTCATATGACCTGGCCAAAAAATATATAAAAAAAGGGAAACCCAAAAGTTTCAGTCAGAAGGGGGTCAAAAGAAACCACCATGATTAAATGAGTAAATAAAGAGCGTACTTAGTATTGTATGTAACAGATCATAGCCACAATTGGACTATTTGTCCAGTTGGCTGGATCAATTATGTAACCTGAATCATAATCAGATTTAATGTTAATATGTACTCACTTAAAATCAAGGTTTTTGAAAAGACTTCCAAAATAAATAGGGAGACGCCTGGTAATGTGAAATCCACAAAAGAGCATATATCCAAATAGGGCAGATTTGTAGAATAAAGACCTTCAAGGATTTCAGTCCAATAGTGGAGAGAGTCCAAATAATAGAATTATTCTAAATAAACAAGATATATATGCACTAGTTAGTAACTCAGAAAAGAGAAGCAAAGGAAAAAAGCAGTGAAACAAGGAGAACGGAGAAACTTGAATAAAGATTGCTTTATTAAATATGTGAAAGTTAAAAGAGGAATTGTATTATAGTCTAAATATCAGAAAGTCAAGGATCAGATCCAACCAAACAGATTGGAATTGTGATATAGGGTATAAACTTAAAATTAGAAATAAATAAAAAGTGAGTAATGGTATAGAACCAAACAGCAGTTGAATAGTGTTGAAATTGGAATGGTAAGAACTAATGGCAGTTTCCTTTGCTTCTCTTTTCTGTGAGGGCTTGTTTTCTCGGAGTTCTGTTCTACCCACCGCCCAGGGAGAGACATCCTCTCTTCCCCTTCTGTGTGTGGGGGGTACTCTTGCCTTTGCCCCTTTCTCTCCATCTAGGGCTGTTTGGTGGTAAGTCACAAATTCTATGTCTACTGTGGACTTGTTTACAGACCGATCTTCACAATTCTTCAGTATTAATTGATGAAATGTTAATTGGTCTCTCTTTTGTTTACATTACTAGCTATTTCCATCCACTCGGGTATCTGAGACATTCTTCCCTTGACGAAGCTCCGACGGGCGAAACATGTTGGGACTATGTATGTTCTCCTCAGTCAAACAATTTAACCACCATGTATAAATATGCCCTACTGTGAAACTTATGATATCTCTCATATATTTTTATAAAAATATTTTTGTATGAATTGTTTAATGAAATATATATTTTTTTACCATATGGTAATTGAGTCCTCCACTGTTGTTCAGACATCAAAATATTAGCACCGTTATAGTCCCCTCCATTGTTTTGTTGTATTTCCTGTGTAACCAAGTAACTTCAGTGACTGCTCTGACAAATCTGCGATTGCACCATTTTGATAATGTGCAAAACTTGGTTTCTGTTTGATTGTGTAATGAATATCAACCACCCAAGGAGTATGAAAACCAAGCAGCAACTAAAGAATCAAATATACTGACATAGGTTGAGAACAACAGTGTCTTTTTGTCAGACATCAAAATTATGGGGACACAGTTGACTGACTAACAGATCCTTATCATAATTTAGATGTTAATGCAAAGACAAACTGGAGGTTCCTCAGATGTAACCCATGCGCACCACATCTAAATGTGAAAATATCCATAAGTGGTATGAAGACAAGATGGTATTCAGGTTATTTCCTTCCCTTTTTTTCCTCATGGTGGTCTTGGGAATTGGGGATGCACCGATATATCAGCCGCCCAAATTTTTGGCCAAAGATAGGGTTATTGGGGTTTTGCCGATAGTGACTTCAATGCAAAAACACCAGCCACATTAATTAAATTTTTTTTTTTACCGCTTAAGCCCCGGACCAATACGCAGCATAAAGACCAGGCCCCTTTTTGCGATTCGGCACTGCGTCGCTTTAACTGACAATTGCGCGGTAGTGCGACGTGGCGCCCAAACAAAATTTACGTCCTTTTTTTCCACAAATGGAGCTTTCCTTTGGTGGTATTTGATCACGTCTGCGGTTTTAATTTTTTGCGCTATAAACAAAAATAGAGCGACAATTTTGAAAAAAATGCAATATTTTTTACTTTTTGCTATAATAAATATCCCCAAAAATATATAAATTTTTTTTTTTTTTCGTCAGTTTAGGCCGATACGTATTCTTCTACATATTTTAGGTAAAAAAAATCACAATCGCCGTTTATTGATTAGTTTGCGCAAAAATTATAGCATTTACAAAATAGGGGATATTTTTATTAATATTTTTTTTTACTTGTAATGGCGGCGATCAGCGATTTTTTTTTCGTGACTGCGACATTATGGCGGACACATCGGACACTTTTGACACATTTTTGGGACCGTTGTCATTTTTACAGTGATCAGTGCAATAAAAATGCACTGGTTACTGTAAAAATTACACTGGCAGTGAAGGGGTTAATCCCTAGGGGCGCTGAAGGGGTTAAGTGTGCCTAGGGGCGTGTTTCTAACTGAGGGGCGTGGCTACGAGTGACACGTTACCGATCTCTGCTCTGATTACACAGAGCGGAGATCGGTGACAGTGTCAGTAGGCGAGCAGGGAGATGTTGTGTTTACACTAACATCTCCCCGCTCCATCCCTCCGTGAGACGATCGCGGAGATCCCCGCGGCGATCGAGTCCGCGGGACCCGCGGTCTGACTCACGGGGATGACTGCAGGGTCGCGAGCGCGCCGCCGGCGGCGCGCGCGCGACCACACGGCAGGCAGTTAAAGGGGACGTATAGGTACGTGATTGTGCCTGTACGTGCCATTCTGCCTACGTATATATGCCGTGAGTGGTCCTTAAGTGGGTAAATAAAAAAACTGTCCGTAACGGTTTTGGTTTTCATTCAGAATTTTCGGTTTCGGCACTGGAATGTTCATTTTGGTGCACCACTAATAAGAATGATACATCATAGTAAATGCTTTACAAGTTGCATCTACTGTAGTCTTTCTTGTTGGGTCAAATCCCTTAACGCGTGCTCGTGGCAAGTCTGTACATTTTAATTTTTTTAGCTTAGTTCTCTGCAATTTGTCATGCTGCCTAAACTAGGTAGGCAGCCACCTGTTTGTCTCCACGCACTACTAAATTTCATAGGGTCAGTACTGATATTCATCAGATGCTGCCTTTGATAAGAAAGACAACTAAACAATTTTTTTTTCTTTTTTAAAAATTGGTAACCGGTTTATATCTAGCAGCCCTGAGCTTCCTCTTCTCAGACCCCTGCCCATAGGTGTGCGCACAGGGTGTGCCAGGTGTGCCTGGGCACACCCTAATCACCCTGTGTTTTGAGTAGATTCCCCCTGTTTAGACCCCTGATATTTCACCAAATGGGGCTCCTAAAAAAATTGTAAATAAAATAAATTAAAAATCAATTAAAAATAAATTGAAAAAAAATAAATAAAAAATAACCGTCCACTGCCCTACTGACACCAATCACTGCCCTAATGACACCATCCACTACTTTACTTACACGTCAGTATATATACACACATTCACACACACACACACACACACACACACGTGTTTGAGCTTTGGGGTGCACACCCTAATGTAATAGACTGTGCACACCTATGCCCCTGCCAGTGCTACTGGCTCCTCCTCTTTGGCAAGTGACAGTGCCCTCATAAGAAGCTGCTTCCAAAGGGGGCACTCATGCAGGCTTGCTCCCAAGCCTTGCTGTCTGTGTCTATAGAAATAGACAGCGGGGCTTGGCCCTGCCCCTCATCAGTGGCTTGGATTGACAGCAGAAGAACCAGAAAGTGAGGGGAGAGAGACAGGCACACCACTGGATTGAATGAGTGCTCAGGTAAGTGTAAGGGGGTGGGGGGGATACTAATACCTAATGCATTCCTTGCATTAGGGTAAAAAAATATTTAAGGTTAAACATGTTTACGCTTTATAACCACTTTAGGCTTGCCATACATGGATCGAAATTTGGCTGGTTCAGTAGAGACTGGCCAAATTTCGATCCATGTTTGGCCACTGTGGTTGAACAGAAGTCGTTCTTCCTCTGTTCATCCACTCGATTGGCACCACAGGCAATAGGCTGCAGCGCGGATCAGTGTATTCTGACGGTTGGGAAGCCTCCTGTCACCGTACTGTCGCTGTCAGAATACAATAACACAGCAGGGAGGGATTCCCACATCTACAGCAAATGTGTGGATGGGGGAATCAGGTCAGTTTTGATCTGCTGGTTGAATGATAAAAACGTACCCATGGCCTTTAGTAGTATCCTGCCAGCTGTGATCTTTACTTCGAGTTTAAAGTGAGAAAGAAATTAGTTTCAGTGCTCGCCAAGTTACCAAAAACGTACTAATTCAATGGAAGCATTAAATAAAAATGGAGCCGACACCTTCTAATGATCGTTTTTAATGTCATTTTCAAAAACGACGTTTTTTTCGACGTGATTTTTCTTGTTTCCTCTTAAGCCTGTCTTGCATACACACGTTCATTAAAAAAAACGCTTGAGCAAAGCGCAGTGACGTACAACACGTACGACAGCACTATAAAGGGGAAGTTCCGTTCAAATGGCGCCACCCTTAATTTTAGTAAAGTTTGTTGAGCGACGATTCGCGCTTTTCAGCCTCTTGCTTTTCAGTCCGTTACAGCGTGACGAATGTGCTATCTCCATTACAAACGCTAGTTTTACCAGAATGAGCGCTCCCGTCTCATTCTGAGCATGCGCGTTTTTTTCCCCTCGTAAAAGCATACACACTACTGTTTTTCACGTTGTTAAAAAAAAACAACGTGAAAAACGACGTGAAAAAATAAAGCAGGTTCTCATTTTTTTTGGCCATTTTTCACGTAGTTAAAAATGCTCTGGAGCCTACACACGGTCGTTTTTAATGCTCAATTTAAAAAATGGCATTTTTAACGACGTGAAAAATGATCGTGTGTACGCGGCATAAGAAGACAAAAAAAAAAAATATTAAATATGCATATACTGATCCCAATGACATACTCTATAAAAGTAGTATACTGTAGCCTCATTGAAAAAATGTAACACTCATATAGGTTGTGGCAATCTAAAGATGTAGCTCTTACACTGAGTTTTTACTTGTAGTCTTTTACAGATACTATGTTCCAAAGTCTCCACCTAGGTTGCAGTGATAGACTTGAGAAGAATATGCAGATGATATACAAATGTATTAAGTGGAGACTTTGGACCGAACATCACATCTGTATTAGGACTAAAGTAAACACTCAACCTAAGGACTACATTCCTAGGTTGCCTTTTCTAGTGGGATGCGTAGGACTCTACATTTTACTACCACCGGTGTCAGAGTAATTTCTCTTTCGTTCATGGACGGACACAGCCTTAATCTTGACAAAGTGGGTATTAGCCTTCATTCAGGAGTGACTAGGCAGAAAGTGTTAACAACTTCAAAGCTGAACAGCCCCGCCCAGGGGGCGGTCCTACTGGCTATATCACCTCAGCCTGCACTAAGCAGATCAGTTTTTTTCTGCCTAGCATAGGAGAAGGACATGGCTCCCTTCGGGCCCATAGGTCCGGGTTTTTTTTCTATTCTTTCTACGATTTTTTTTTCCTGCAATCCTCGATCAACTGCCGACTGGGTGACAGGCTGGATCCCAGATCCTTGTAGTCTCCCCAGTTTCGGCCATCGAGCGTGTGCTGACCCTAGCTACGCGCTGGGTTTTCTACGACATGCTTGTCGCTCTACGGGTGGCCGGTGAGCTCCGCGCTCCAGGGCATGCATATGACCGGTCTCTATGGCTGAATCACAGCATGCCGGGCCGTCAGTCACCTCCGTAACCGCGTGGAAGATGGTCTGTCTGGGATGTTACCAGCATAATCCACGCAGGAAGGGTAAGTAGCTTCCCCTGCTTCGGCAGGAGGACCTAGCTGGACATTCCTGGAGAGATCAAGTAAGTGGTTTTACCCTTTCTTTCCTCTCTCCCTTCCTTCCCTCCTCCCTGGGCTCTGTGAGCTAGGCTGGCTGCTGGGGGCTGGGGATTCACCTGGGGGGGCTCCATCTGGAGCGGGAACTGCGCTGTACATCCGCTTCTGGGGTGCTAGTGGGCTGCCATTAAGAGTGTCAGTTTTTGCTCTACATGTGTGTTTCTCCCTCCATGCTGTCGGCGGCCATTTTATTGTGGTCCGCGCCCGTTTTGGCCTCTATCTGCCGATCGGCGGCCATTTTTTTGTGATCCGCGCCTGTCTTGGTTCTATCTGCCGCTCGGCGGCCATTTTCTTGTGGTCCACGCCTGCTTGGCTCTATTTGCCGCTCAGCGGCCATTTACTTGTGGTCCACACCGTTCTTCAGCACAGCCGCTCGGCGGCCATTTTGTGGAGGTCTCTGGCCTCTAGTGTGCATTTTGCCGGCGCAAAATGAACAGACACACGCTGACGGAGGGTCAGACTGACATAGGCAGCTGTGGAAAGAGCAACTCTTGCGGGAGATTGACGGCAGCAGTAACAATGACCATTCTAAGGGTGGTGAGTCCTCTGGGGGGCCCCTCGTCTCTGTGACAGCTGGGAGGGTGGGCTGTTGGTACCTTGACTGGAGTCCTTGTGTCAGGTGCGTGGGTCAGCATGGCATCAGAAGCAGACGCTTCTTCCCCTATTACACCTGAATTGGCATCTGGTGCTTCTGCACCCGCTGTGTCAGTAGACGTTATGTCGGCTTCCTGGTTTTTTGCCAAGGTGGAAGCGGCGCGTGGGAACATGGGGGGTAAAAAGTGCCCCCTCCCCCCGCCATCTTCTGGGGACAACTCTGATGCGGAGCCGGGCCCAGCTACGGCTCATGTCCCTGGTTCTGACGTATCAAAGGATGCGGACCGTGCCCGGTCAGACAGTGAGGATGACTCCGGGTCTGGGTCAGCACGCAAAAAGGCTCTGATAGGTGACCTTATCACCGCAGTACGGGATACTCTAAAGATAGAGGAGCCTGCAGAAACGCCAGAGGCGTCAGTCCCTTTCGGGTTCCGTAAAGCCGACCCGCACTGCTAAGGTGTTTCCTTGTGCGTCTTATATAGACAAGCTTTTATACAAGGAGTGGGACAAACCACAGAAGGTTTTCGGTCCCCAAGAAGTTTGACGGTGTGTTACCCTTTTGAGGAGAGTTTCCTGAGAAGATGGACCTCTCCTCCGATAGTGGACCCTTAGGTGTTCAGATTAAACAGGATAACCACAATCCCAGCGGAAAGGGCTCCTGCTTTCATGGACCCTGCGGACAGGAAGGCTGAAGCGGACACCCGCTATACACGGTGGGGGGCTCGGCTGTGCTTGGGGCCCTGGTGTCTCAGACACTCACTGAATGGGCAAAAATGCTGCTCCATGGGTTTAAAGCACATGAGGCTCCCTCGGACGAGGTGGCTACGGCCGACCAGTTGATACAGGGCCTTAAAATTGTCTGCAAATCAGCCTTGGACACTATTCTTCTGCTGTCCAGAGCCTCAAGCTATACGGTGGTGTTACGCCATCTGCTCTGACTAAAAGGTTGGTCGGTGGACCAATCTTCCAAGAAGGCCCTGATGGATTTGCCCTTTAAGGGCGACAGACTTTTTGGAGCATCCCTGGATGATATTAATAAAGATGCCACAGGAGGTAAGAGCACGCTGCTCCCACAATCCAAAAAGGGTAAGGAGTCACGCCGTTGGCAAGGGCTCTCCTTCACCATGCACAAGCGGTTATTTCGTCCGCTTAGTGCGGCAAGTAAACGATCCCAGGCCGATAAAGCGCCTGCTGAGGGACAAGAAGCGTCCCTGGTTTCGCAAGCCAAACCTCGCTTGCCCACCAAACAGATTTTTTTCCCTCTAAACCGCCAGCTTCAGCCGACTCGTCGGGAAGCCCTAGATGGGGCGGTTCAAGACCTGCTGATACGCAGGGTGATCATTCCTGTTTCAGTACAGGATTGAATTCAGGGATTCTACTCAAATCTGTTCGTAGTACCAAAGAAGGAGGGGGTTCATCCATTCTTGGATCTCAGGGCCCTTAATTGCTTTGTAGAGGTACAAAGATTCCAGAGGGAGTCGGTTCGCTCTGTTATCGCTGCCCTCCATCCAGAGGATTTTCCGGCATCCTTGGATATCAAGGACGTATACTTGCATGTCCCCATATGCACCAGGCATCAGAGATGTCTGCGCTTTGCGGCCGGGGAAGACCACTACCAATTGGTGGCTCTCCCCTTTGGCCTGGCATCGGCACCGAGGGTGTTCACCAAGGTGCTCACCCCGATTCTGGCCCTACTAAGACAGCGTGGCATCGCTATCGTGGGCTACTTGGACGATCTTCTTCTGAGGGCCACTTCAAGCTCAGAATTAGAGGTGAGCGTGTCTATAACCTGTCAGACCCTCCGATACTTGGTTGAGTGCTGAACACTCAGAAGTCAGTATTGGTACCAACTCAACTCCTAGTGTATCTGGGGTTGATTCTGGACTCCTCAGGGGCGAAAGTTTTTCTCCCTATGGGAAAGTGCAGACCCTTCAGGCTGCGGTGCGTCAGTTGACATCCCCAAGATGGTCGTCACGTCGCTTTTGCAGGCGAGTCTTGGGCCTCATGGTACCGTATGCGCAATTTCACACGTGAGTGTTACAAAAGGTAATTCTGTCCAGAAGGACAAGTGCCCTTCATCCCTGGATTGTCAAATCCGGGTGAGCCACCTACTCAGGACCTCCCTAGTTTGGTGGCTGACATCACTGGCGACTTCTGTCCGGGAAGTTGTTCCTTCCTCTTTACTGGATGGTGGTCACGACGGACGCCAGCCTTACCGGTTGGGGGGGAGTCTGGGGGGTTCAGTCAACCAGAGTCGCTGGACACCAGAGGAATCCCACTTACCAATCAATGTCCTGGAACTCCGGGCGATCAGGCTGGGTCTCGCAACATGGCCTCAGAGGCTACAGGGGCGTCCTGTCAGGATCCAGTCGGACAACGCCATGGCGGTGGCGTATGTCAACCATCCAGGAGGAACAAGAAGCTCAGTGCAGCATCGGAGGTCGCTCACATCCTAGGTGGGCAGAAAGGAGCATACCGGCCCTGACGGACGTATACATTCTGGGCATAGAAAACTGGCAGGCGGAGTCGCCAGATGCTGGACCAAGGAGAATGGTCGCTACACCCGGAGGCATTTCAGCTCCTTTGCCAAAGGGGGGGCACGCCAGACGTAGAACTCCTGGCTTCTCGACTCAATAGGAAGGTATTGAGGTTTTTGGCCAGGTCAAGAGAACCATGGGCAGACGCAACAGATGCGTTGGTGGCATCGTGGAGTCAGTACCGGCTAATCTATGCCTTCCCTCCTCTGAAGCGCCTTCCTCATCTGCTTCGCAGACTGGAGGCAGAGAGGATTCCAATGATCCCTATTGCTCCGGATTGGCCTTGGCGTCCTTGGTACGCTGATCTAGTGCGTCTGATAGCAGACGCCTCTTGCGTCTACCGCTAAGAAAGGACCTGCTATTGCAAGGTCCCATACGCCATCCTGTTTTAAAATCACTGGCTTAACGGCATGGCTATTGAGAGCCAGGTGCTAAGAGACCGGGGCCTGTCAGACTCGGTGATCTCTACCATGAGGAGTGCTCGGAAATCATCCTCTAGGAAGATTTACCATCGCACTTGGAAGACCTACATATCCATTTGTGAGGAAATGAGGTGGCATCCGCGTACTTATTTGGTTCCAGAGTCCTGCTGTTCTTACAGCGTGGGGCGGACCAAAAATTTAGCTTTAAGTACAATTAAGGGGCAGCTATCTGCCTGGCTGTCTTTTTTCAACGACCCCTGGTGGCTCACTCTCTAGTGAGAATGTTTGTACAGGGGGTTCGGCAGGCGGCCCCTCCAGTCCGCCCTCCACTATCTCCATCGGGCTTGTATAGCAGAAGACCCTTGGCGTCTACCGCTACGAGAGGACCTGCTGGCGCAAGGTCCCATACGCCATCCTGATTACAGTTGCTGGCTTTAACGGCATGGCCTCTCGGTGCTTTCAGAAACCACCGTTTGAGAACATCAGGGAGATTCCCTTGTTGACACTTTCTCAGAAAGTGGTCTTTTTGGTGGCTGTTATGTCAGTTAAGACGGGTTTCTGAGCTGGCAGCCTTGTCATACAAGGCTCCCTATCTGATCTTCCACAAGGATAAGGTGGTGCTGCGTCCGCAGCCTTCTTTTCTTCCTAAGGTTGTTACGACCTTCCATCTCAAGGAAGACATTCTACCGCTATCCTTGTGTCCTCATCCGTCGAATCCTAAGGAGACGACGCTGCATTCCTTGGACGTTGTCCGAGGAATGTTACTGCTTCGGTCCGGAGTTCAGACTCACTGTTTGTTTCGGTGGCTGGTACCAAGAAGGGCCCAGCGGTCTCGTCGGCCACCATTCCGAGGTGGATCCGACAGATCGTGATAAGGCTTACGCCATAAAGGGTCGGGCTCCTCCCTTTCCCGGCATATTCGACCAGGGCAAGAGGTGCCTCTTTGGCTTTCTGACATCAAGCATCTGTTTCCCAGGTGTGTAAGGCGGCGACTTGGTCGTCCGTTCACACTTTCACTAAAACTTTACAAGTTGATGTGTGTGCATCTTCGGATGCTTCTTTCGGCCGCAAGGTATTGCAGGTGGCTGTTTAGAGTTGCAACTCCTCAGTTGAGGAGCTCTGTTTTGTTTTGGGGTGAAGTTATTTTAATGCTGATCCCACCCCTCATTTTTGACACTGCTTTGGGACGTCCCACTTTGTCAAGATTAAGCTGCTGTGTCTGTCCATGAACGAAAGAGAAAATAAGATTTTTGTACTCACCGTAAAATCCTTTTCTCTGAGTTCATGGACGGACACAGCACCCACCCCTCTTTTTTAAGTTTGTACTGCTTTTGATGAACTGATCTGCTTAGTGCAGGCTGAGGGGATATAGCCAGTAGGACCGCCCCCTGGGCGGGGCTGTTCAGCTTTGAAGTTGTTAACACTTTCTGCCTAGTCACTCCTGAATGAAGGCTAATTCCCACTTTGTCAAGATTAAGGCTGTGTCCGTCCATGAACTCACTTTTATGGTGAGTACAAAAATCCTATTTTTTCCTTGCCCTAACATCAGGGCATTTATTTCCTCCTACTGACCTATAATGCCAGGCATTTATCTCCTACTGACCAATAACGCTGGGCAACTTCACCCACTGACCTAGGAAATTTTTTGACCATTTTTTTTTTAATAGAGTATGTCATTGGGATCCATTAATGCACATTTAATAGGGTAAATGTGCTATTACAATTTTTATTTCTTGTTTGTTTTTGTTTTGTTTTTTAATTTCAGTTGTTGTTGAATAATTTTTTTTTTTCGTATAATCAGTGACACAGGCCTCTTACACATGACCGAGTTTCTCGGCAAGAACCAGCAAGAAACTTGCTGGCAGAGATGTCTTGCCGAGAAATTAGTTTGTGTGTATGCTTTCTCATCAAGAAAACCGACAAGTAATCTCGACGAGAAAATAGAGAACCTGCTCTCTATTTTCTCGTCGAGATTCTCGTCAGCCTGTTTCTCGACGAGAAAAATGAGTGTGTGTACACTTACCTGTCCTCCGGGAAGCCCGCGCATGTTCGAAATGAATTTGACGCATGCGCGGTAGCTTCCTAGGCATAGGTAGGGTATACCAAGATGGCGGCGACGGCATCGAATGTGACGAGCGCATGCTCGTCGTAGTCGATGACGTCACCGCGTACGCTCCATTCAAAGAACCGCGGGTTCTTTGAATCGAGCGTGTGTACACTCGGCCGGGACAAGTTTCTTGTCCAAGAATCTCGTCGAAAAAAACGACATGTTTTTTTCGACGAGAATCTCGGCCGTGTGTACGAGGCTTCACTCTTTTTCTTTTTCAATTTTCTTTTTAACTTTTTTTTCTTTTTCTGGCAGCTCTATGTATAATGTTTTACTACTTTCAGTTTTCATTGGATCCAGATATTATTAATAATTATTCCCTACTTGGGGATTCTCCAATATCTCTGCACTCTTCATGTACTGAAAAAACAAATCTGGTACATTCTTACTGTGCTCTTTGTTAGCTGCATAGGGTAATAGAGAGCATACTTCCCCAATGATGGAATTACTAGCCTCTCCCTTTATAATTGCTTTGTCCCAACCTGAGACAAAGCAAGAGCCAATATCATGTTTATAAAGAAGGGGGATCTTTCACTTTCCCAGTGTACTGGCCCTTGTGGAGGAGATTGTACCCTAATGTCTCCTTGTGTCTCTGTGTGATTAAGGACTGGTTCACACTTGTGTGAATAAAAAAATGGAGGTAAAAACTAATATCCAGTCACCTGCATTTACCTGTGTTTATATGTGCATTCACCTGCGGTTTTCTGTGCGTTTTTTTTTAAAACTCATATAGCTTTTAAGCTGTTTTTTTTTTCTATGAGTTTTCACAAAAAAACACAATAAAATCATTATTAGTGGCAAGAAACATAACTTACAATATTCCTGCTAAATCTAAAAGATACAATTTTATTGAGGTAATAAAAAAACAAAAGCTCTGTATGTGAATGAGGTCTTAGGGCTCATTTGAGTGGGTGCTGTGTCCTGTACAGTGCGAACCAGTTTTATTTTTATTTTTTTATGGGACCGGAGCTGTCTGCAAGCAGACAATTTTATGCTATGGGGACGCAGCAACTGTATAAACACAGTAGCAGGTCCTAATTTGACAAGAATGTGGGTGTACGGCCCCAAGCACAGACAGTGTGCATTTGGGTCCACTCGCCTGCACACCTGTCAAATTAGGACCTGTGGCACAGTTGCTGCATCTCCACAGAGTAACGGGCAACTCCAACCACACAAACAAACCCCGCTCATTCACACTGTATGAACAAGAAGACCCATGAGAATAAGCTCTGGATGGTGTCAATAGTGCAGTGGACAGTGTTTTGTTTTTTTACAATTACATTTATTTTTATTTTTGTATTTTTTCTTAATAGTTCTGTTGGGGGGCTTTGGTAAAATATCAGGGATCTAAACAGGCAGGAGAGTAGAGGAGTAATGCTGGCAGTACAGCGGGGGGACAAGGGGGGGGGGTCAGGGTAGCACATGGAGGGCCCGGGCAGCAGGGGGAATCTGATGGACAGTAGGGGGTAATTACAAGAACCAATCTCCCTGTATGGCTCTCCATGAAGCAGCTGAAAGCCACAGGAGCAAGAAGCGGGGAAGCTGGCTCTCAGCTGCGTGCGGAGAGAGCCATACAAGGAGATCGGTTCTTGTAATTGCCCCCCCCCCCCTCGTTGCACCAATTACCCCCGACTAGCCATTAAATTCCCACTGGTGCGGGTGTTTTCCCTGTGTTTTGGCACAGTTTACATGCGGAGTGGTGCAGAAAACTGCAGCAGTGTTGCAGTTTTCTGCACCGCAGGTGACAGCTGCGGGGAAGTGTAACTGGGGGCACATAAAAAAACATTGTTTTCTGTGTGCCCTAGCAGACAGCTGCATTTTTCTTATGCAGAAAATACAGCAATCTTCTACATTGTGAACAACAGGACCCTAATAAAATAGTAGTTGATATTTTGCACAAAATCTATTTTAGTTTTTTGATTCAAGAACCAATCAAGATTAATTCTTGAGGCCCTTAAAATGCCATGACATTACAAAATACCCCCAAATTACCCCTTTTGGAACAGTCTGAGACACTTAGTAAGAGGCACGGCAAAATTTTGCAACATGCAATTATTTGTCACATATTTTGGAAAAGAAAGAAGAAATCCATTTTTTTTTACATACGGTCAGCAGTGCAGTACAGCATAGTCATATGACTGGTATGGCAGTAATCAGGGGTACAAACTGGTGACAGACAGTATGTTAAAAAATAAATACTGTTTTATTTCGTTTTTTTAACCCTTGAGTTATTTTTTACCAAAGAAATGTAGCAGTATAACTTTAAGCCAAAATTTATGAAGAAATTTATTTAAAAATAAAATCCCTGTAGTGATTAAATGCCACCAAAAGAAAGCTCTATTTGTGTGAAAAAAGGGACACAGATTTCATATGGGTACAGTGTTGCATTACTGAGTAATTGTCAATCAAAGTGTGGGAACACGGAAAGCTGAAAATTGGCTTTGTTAGGAAGGGGGTATAAGTGCCCAGTGGGCAAGTGGTTAAACTTTTTTTTTATCTTCTTTTTTTTTAATTTTGTTTCATTTTTTCTAAGTTATTTTTCATACTTTCATCAGAGTAGTTCAGTTTCACCATATTAACAGGGCTAGCTTTTAAAAAAAATGTTTAACTTTGATTGCTGTTACAATGATGATCATTGTAACAGCAGTGTTTTGAATTGTCATGAATGGGTACATTCATAACAGCTGTAATTACTAGTGATTTGTGGTTGGCTACAGCAAATCACATAGTTCAGGGTGCTGTGATTGGCCCAGGTACTATAGTTTCATAGTTGGTAAGTTGAACCCTTCGTACTTGATGTATGTGTGTGTTCGTGTCGATAATCATTACCCATATCCCTGTATATTGTGTTCACTAAGATGCACATCCAAGAGTCTTTTAAAACGATCAATACCTCCTGCCGACACCATTTGTGCTGGGCCAATCACAGCCTCACTCAATAGAGAATGCGGCTGTTATAAACGAAATTTATTCATAACAGCTTTGTTGACATTGTTGCTAGGGCTCGACCGATTATAGGAGCGACCGCTTATGGCCAATATTCGCAAATTTTCAAATAACTTGTATCGGTCATAAACTTACCGACATTGGGCAGACCTCCCCCTGCCGCGGCGACCATCTTTTTGGGGCCCACTACTACTGTCATCAGCTTGGGTAGAAGCAGCCAGGAAGGTTTGCACTGCAGTGAGCACTGGGCCCACAAACCTTCTGAGTCCTGGCTTCTTCTACCCAGATAGGGCAAAGGCCAGTGCCTCCCTCGCCTCGGACAATGCGCGGAACATTGGAACTATACCAGAGAGCACACACCAGCCAGCCACAGCAGAGCCAGGGAGCCATCCACCCACTCACAGCAGGAAGCCAGGCCACCCACCCACACTCCCACAGCAGGGTGCATCATGCCAGCCAGCCATCCACCCACAGCAGGGAGCCAACCTGCCACCCACCCACAGCAGAGTGCCAGCCACCCACCACAGGGTGCCACTGCCAGCCACCCACCCACCCACAGCAGGGTGCCAGCCAGCCAGCCACACACAACAGGGTGCACCATGCCAGCCACCCAAACACAGGGTGCCAGCCACCCACAGCAAGGTGCCACTGTCAGCCACCCACAACAGAGTGCACTGTGCCCCTGCCAGCCAGCCAGCCACCCACAGCAGGGTGCCACTGCCAGCCAGCCACCCACAGCAGGGTGCCACTGCCAGCCAGCCACCCACAGCAGGGTGCCGCTGCCAGCCAGCCACCCACCCACAGCAGGGTGCCACTGCCAGCCAGCCACCCACAGCAGGGTTCCACTGCCAGCCAGCCACCCACCCACAGCAGGGTGTCACTGCCAGCCACCCACAGCAGGGTGCACAATGCCAGCCACCTACCAACAGCAGGGTGCCAGCCATCCACCCGAAGCAGGGTGCCACAGCCAGCCACCCACTCACAGCAGGGTTCCAAAAAGCCAGCCACCCACAGCAGGGTACTAGCCAGCCACCCACAGCAGGGTACCAGCCAGCCAGCCACAGCAGGGTGCCCTGTGCCAGTCAGCCACCCACAGCAGTGTGACAGTCAGCCACCCACCCACAGCAGGGTACCAGCCAGCCACAGCAGGGTGCCCTGTGCCAGTCAGCCACCCACAGCAGTGTGACAGTCAGCCACCCACCCACAGCAAGGTGCCAGTCAGCCACCCACTCACAGCAGGGTGTCACCCATCCACAGCAGGGTACCAGCCACCCACCCACAGCAGGGTACCAGCCACAGCAGGGTGCCACCAACGCACAACAGGGTGCCAGCCAACCACCCACAGCAGGGTGCACTGTGCCAGCCACCCACTCACCCACAGCAGGGTGCACTGTACCAGCCAGACACCCACCCACAGCATGGTGCACTGTGGCAGCCACCCACCCACAGCAGGGTGCAGTGTGCCAGCCAGCCAGCCACCCACCCACAGCATGGTGACAGTTTTAACACTTCTCTATAAACTCTCTTTCAAATTTTAATGCAGATGGATGCAGAGAGAAAAAGTGTGGTCTGGGACTATTTCTCGTCTCAACCATCCCCAGGAAAAGCAGCAGTGTATAACACATGCACAAACAATGTGAGCATGGGATCAGCAACTGCAGAAAACAAAAATACATCAAATCTTTGGGCCCATCTAAGAATTCATCATGTTGAATTATATAATGCAGAACAGAGAAAACAAACGGAATCACAAAGTGAAACACCACTATCCCAGACAACAATAAAAGATATGTTTCAGAAAAAAGCTAAGTGGCTAAATTCAGATGTAAGATCCCAACTGCTGGACAGAGCAATCACAGAGATGATGGTTACTGCTAAAGACTATGCTGCAAAGTAAAGGAAAACAGAAGGTGCACCGACCTAGTGCATTACCAGTGGCTAGGTTTTATTTAAAAAGTTTGAAGGATTAAAAATACTCACAAAGCAAGTATAGTATTGAACACATAATCTTTCCATCAAAAGGAGATAGCCTCCTACTGGAACCGGACGACCAGAGAGTCCAGACAACAAAATTCACAGCCACGGCTGACGCGTTGCGAGGGCGCACCCTCTTCCTCAGAGCCAAAAAGTGATGGTGACTGGACTGCACTAGGTCGGTGCGCCTTCTGTTTTCCTTTACTTTTCAGTCTTAAAGAATACCAATTGTTCTGAGGAGGGCAGCAAGATTCTTGGTCATTTCCCTACGGAATACTCTGGTTGTGCCACTAAGAGACTGTACATCCGAGCGCAGGAGACTGTTTTTGTGTGTCTGTGAAAGACTATGCTGCAACCAGAGGATGCTGGCAACTCACTAATGAGTCTTACATGCCACTTCATTGACAGCGGATGGACAAAAAGGCAATTGGTGTTGAATACAAAAGTGATGCAAGGATCCCACACTAGGGAGTACATTAAAGAAATGTTTCTAGGCATGCTTGAAGGCTGGGGAATAAACAAAGACGAGTGATGTTTTTGCTTCAAGACAGCGACGCAAACCTGGTGAAAGGAATGAGGCTTGCTGAAGTGTCAGATCTCAGTTGCATGGCACACACCCTGCAACTTGTGGTAAATGATGGTCTGTCAAGCCAGAGAGAGAGCTTTGATTGATATAATTGGCATGCTGAAGAGACGCGCAGGCCATTTCCAACATTCAATCCTTGCCAAGCAGCGACTGAGGTGCATTCAGGAAGACCTTGGCCTACCCAAAAACAACTTGATTCAGGCTGTTCCAACACGACGCAACTCAACATTTCACATGCTGCAAAGAATGCTGGAACAAAAGCGAGCTCTTCGCATCTATTCAGGTGAACATGGAGGATATAATTGTGCTACTGCTGATCAGTGGGACATTGTGGCCAATGTCATTGAGACCCTCCTCCTCATAAAGGAAGTGACACTAAGGTGAGTCATTAGGACTAATCTGTGTCATCCCATGTGTGAGAGTGCTGAAGAGTGCTGAAGATGCTTCTTCAAGAGAATGAAGGACCCAACACACGTGACATTAAAACATTCAGGCAGGTCATGAGGGACAGCCTCACCAAACACTTTGAGAAGAATGAAGAGAATAAAAATGTTGTACTGGCATGTCTTTTAGATCCTTGTACAAGAATCATGCTTTCTCTTCTGATGATGTATTGGCCAAGGCAAAACAATGGCTGACAGAAGATAATCAACAGGAGGTGCAGGTTCCTGCAGAAAGGTCAAGTCAGGAAGAGCATGTTACTAATCTGGAAGAGAAGGATGCTGTAAAAACAGACAAATGTCCAAAAGACAACGGGCAGAAGAGAATCTTCATCACGGTCAAATTGATGCCATGTTCAGCGTTTTATTGGGGCCTCATGTGGAGGATTCTTCTGAATCTGCATCAATAATAGGTCTGGATGATGAACCTCATCTCTATTTGAAGGAACCAGTAATTGACCGAAAAAGTAGTGAAATGAGGGACACTACAAAAGACTTGCCTCTCATGCTAGAAGATACCTCTGTTCGCCTCCTTCCTCTGTACCAAGTGAGCCTGTTTTTAGTGAAGTAGCAGCAATACATGAAAAAAGCAGAAGCTGTTGAACTGGAGAACATGTTGAAATGTTATGCTTTCTGCACTATAATATTGTTCTACTTAACTGGAAGTATTGAAGAAAGTGTACTGTGTCTAGCTTTTTGCATTGCGGTAGTGATTTAAATTTAATTTTATATTAGTCAGTGCATTGCAGTTTATAGGTATTTATGCCATTTTCTATGTTTTGGGAAGCCATTTAATAAGTTATTGTTTTTTTACGTTTTTTGGGGGATATTTATTATAGCAAAAAGTTAAAAATATCGTTTTTTTTTTTTTTTTCAAAATTGTTGGTCTTTTTTTGTACATAATGCAAAAAATAAAAACCGCAGAGGTGATCAAATACCACCAAAAGAAAGCTCTATTTGTGGGAAAAAAAGGACATACATTTAGTTTGGGTAAAACATCGCACGACCGCGCAATTGTCAATTAAACCGACGCAGTGCCGTATCACAAAAAATGGCCTGGTCATTAAGGGAGTAAATCCTTCCGGGGCTGAAGTGGTTCAAATATTATATATCGCCTTTTTCAGGTCAAATAGGGCTATATTTTGATAGAAAATTTGGATACGTATATTTTTATTTCATTAGTATTTATTGAGAATCAATCGTAAAAAAAAATTTAAAGAAGAAAATGCCTTTTTCTTTATTTTTCCCAACACAACATTTTATGTAATTTGGGCACCTTCATAAATTTGCCCCCAAAATATAATTGAAAAAAGTCTGTGAATTAAAATATCACAATAGTGGGGGCATGGCCGGATGTGATCGAGGCAGCACACCTCTCTCTGAAGCTCCGTTCATCCTGTTAGAATCCACGGATTTGGAGTGAAAATACCAAACTTCTACACCCATTACCAGCTGAGGGAAGGCAAACATGCACTCATCTGCCTCCAAGAAAACCCAGAAGGCTCTCAAGGACCAGCGGCAGACCTGCTCTACGAAGGACGCTGGGAGAGACTCCGCCCCCGCCAGCTTGTCTTCACAGAGGACGGATCAGTGTGCCAAAACGAAGGCTGCAAAAATGGTGCAGGCAGGGGAGGCAGCGGAGCTCGGTGCTGAAAATGAACCGGCAGAGGAGCAGCTGCTAACTGTGGACACTGATGCTATAACTAGACCGATCCTGGAAGCCATCAATGCCAGTAAGTCTGAATTAATGGGGCATATAGACCACCTCTCCTCGGAATGCACACTGATCAGACACGATCTAGATAAAATCCGGGGCAGGCTCACCACGGTGGAGGCCAGGGTCTTTGTAGTAGAGGACACTTCCCAGACACAGGGCACCCACTTATCAGAGCTCCGTGACCTGGTGCGGTCTCTGCAGTGCAGGGCGGACAACACCGAGGGCCGACAGAGGAGAAACAATATCCGGGTGGTGGGCTTGCCGGAGGGAGCTGAGGGGGGCAAGCCGGTCCTGTTTGCTGAGGCCCTCTTTAAACAATTGTTGTTGAAAGATTTTCCCCCCACTTATGTCGTAGAAAGAGCACATAGGGTCCCCACTGGTAACAGACCTCCAGGAGCTTTCCCCAGACCCTTCCTGGTAAGGTTTTTGAATTACAGGGACAGGGACATGATCTTGGCCCAATCCAGGAAAATTCAGGAGCTTAGACATGAGAACGCCCGGGTGATGTTATTCCCCGATTTCTCTGTGGCCACTCAACAACAATGTCGCTCCTTTAATGATGTTCGTAAGCGGCTGAGAGAAAAAGAGATACAATATAGTATGCTGTACCCAAGCAAGCTTAGGGTTCAATACAGAGGAAATGTGAAGTTCTTTGAGAATCCTGCGGGAGCATGCGAGTGGCTGGATAAAGAACTCTCATAGCTGTTACATACCTGGCTACGTTTTACTTGACCACTGGGGCTGGGTTGCACAGAAATACCGCTGCACCTGTTGTGTATTGTTAACTGAACTCCCATTTACAATCGCAGATGACTACACGATTGCATAGCTGTTTGGAATGATCGCCCTACCGGACCATTGTAAATTACCAGTTGGGAGCGCACTCACGCTTTGCATCTACACGGAAATGCATCTTACCAGAAGGGGTGGAAGACCGGGTCCATGGAGAGAGACATATCCGATCTGGCTCCCCAGTGAGGCTCCTTGCTGAAATTATCCAGCTTCTCTCTTTATTGTATTTTTTATTATTTTTCCATTTTCCCTTTTGCTTTTTTCTCCCATCAGGGGGAAATGCTCCCTTCTGTTGCTTTGAAGTTGTTGGCTATATATTTTTTTATGTACATACTTTAGAGCTCTATGTTCCTGTAGGTTGGAGCACGTGGAGGATGTGCCAATTTATAAAGGAACTGCCGAACATTTGATCGATGCGGCTGGAACTCACCGCAAGTTTTATTTTGGGGGATTTTGGGATGAAGCTACATATCGTTACTTTTTTTGTTTTCTTAGGTCCGGTTTCTGGTATAATAGCAGGGGGGAATTTATTATTTTCACAGCTCATAAGCTTGTAATTAATATGCGTTATTTTATTCCCGGACAGAGATCTGCGGTTGGTAATACTATTGAGAGGGAAGGGGAGGTTTTCCTGATGTCCAGTAGGGCCGCATTTATCAGCAACTATGACCATGGCGGATAAGATTAACATTGTGTCGTGGAATGTCAGGGGCCTCAATCACCAATTTAAACGGGCCTCAATATTCCAATACCTAAAACAAACTAAACCACACATAATTTTCCTGCAGGAAACCCATCTAGATGGTAGCAGGGTACTGGCATTGCGCAAGCAATGGATCCAGAGAGCCCTACACTCCACTTACTCCACTTTTTCTAGAGGGGTTTCCATACTAATTAGTAGGACTGTTCCCTGTACCATACACCAGGTAATTACAGACCCGGGGGGGGGGGGGTAGATATGTGGCGGTGGTAATGGATATATATTACTGTCAAATGTTGTTGGTTAATGTATACATACCTCCTCCCTTTCGGGCCCAATTGCTGTATGACATACTGACTCAGCTGGCTCGGTTTGTGCATCTACCCATGTTTCTGATGGGAGACTTCAACGCTGTCCTTGATGCAGCATTGGATTTTTCTAATCCGAATGGGGGAGTTCTGCTGAGTTAAATGGCTGGGCTTCTGTGGCTGGACTGTTGGAGTTATGGCAATGGAAGCATCCAACAGATCGATGCTTCTCTCACATATCGACGGCACATGGCTCCTCAGCCAGGATTGACATGGCCTTTGGTAATGATCTAATTTTACCGTTTGTGGCGGGCATTGAATACTTTTCCAGGGGGACTGTCGGACCACAATCCTCTCTCTCTTATCCTGACCTTTTCAGCCGGGGCGAGGAGGGGAGGATGGCGTCTTTCACCCAGTTGGCTGCAGCACGAACAGGTTGCTGCCCAGTTGGAGGAAGCAATCAAGACGTATTGGACCTCTAATGTTGATACGACAGAGCCCCCGGTGGTCTTGGATGCTTTTAAGGCGGTTGCTAGGGGGAATGCATATCAGCCATCAAGACAGCTCGCACTAATGACAATGAGGAACTTACCTTGTTATGGAGCCCCTGGCCATTGCTCTTAGGTCTTCAGGAAAAATAAAGGCAATTGAAGTGGGTACAATACACAAAACATTAGCGTTATATATAGATGACATGCTCCTGTTTTTAAATGACCCGAATGATTCGCTGAAGGCTGTCCTGGAAATCCTAGATGACTTTGCTAAATTTTCAGGGTTGAAGGTAAACTGGAGCAAATCGATTCTTCCTTTAGATGACGCAGCTAAGGTAAAGGCCGATCCAAAGCTACCACTTCAATGGGTTATATCTCTTAAATATCTAGGGGTAAAAATTCCAGCGAATGTAAATGACTACCTTCCAGGACAGAGATCTGCGCTTGGTATTACCAATCGGACAAAACAAAAATCTCCTGCACTCTCGGTGTATCCTCAAAACATAGGTGGCATGGTTCTGTCTAGAGGCAAAGTCTATAGTCTTGCAGCCCTCCTCAGAACAATAGGTGTTCATATGGCTAGAAAAAGAAAAAAACAGGAGGGCGCACCGACCTAGTGTATTACCACTTACAGGTTTATTAAAATGTAAATAAAAAGCAATAGTCCTACTCACAGACAAAGCTTAAATACAAGCTTATCGGACAAGATGGCTGGAAATCTTGGCATTCACCGACAGGACTTGACAACAGGGAGGGTCGGACGATACCCCAAAAACATCCAGATGGCTTACGTTTCAGGGGCGCACCCCTTTCATCAGAGCCTAAATTGGTGGTAATACACTAGGTCGGTGCACCCTCCTGTTTTCTTTCTTTTTATTACCAATCGGAAGCAGGTCCCTAAACTCGCTTCCGATGCTGACTTTCCTTAAACAGAAAGTGCAGGCCTGGACTAAACTGCCATTGTCCTTGCTTGGAAGGATTAGCCTGCTTAAAATGAAGGTTCTCCCAGTTATTCTATACTTTTTACGGCATGCACCGGTGTGGATACACCGGTGCGGTGACGGAATTGTTAGCTCTTTCCTTTGATTCCTATTCCGGGGGGTTTTGGTGCCCAAAGTGTTGCAGGAACCTGGGGACCGGGGAGGTCTGGCATTACCAGACTGGCAGAAATATTATTTGGCTGGTCAAATGGTGTTTGCCCGCAGATGGTTATTGATGGATGATAAGGACGCGGCCACAGTGTTGGAAGCGGCTCAACTGGGGGCATACGAAAGTTTGCGCCTAGCTCTGTTTAGAGGACCCAGATCTGACTTACCAGTGACGTTGACAATGAAGGGCACTATTAGAGCATGGGAAGTAGCGGTGAAGTTGACATGTCCCAGTTATGTGGGGATCTCTCCGTCTACTCCTCTGTGGATGAACCCCACATTGCCACATTTCTACAATCTGTCGGATCCCATGATCTGGGCGGTCAAGGGAATAAAATCATTAAAAGACATCACCTCCTTTGGCGACCTTCTGACTTTTCCCCAGTTAAAGACAAGACATGACCTAGTCAACTCCTACCTCTTTTGCTATTTTCAACTCGGACACGCCTACCAGACACAATTTCGAGAGACAGGGGTAGAATCTCTGCCCTCAGCTTTTGAATCCCTGCTGTCAGCAGAGGAACTGGCTAAACCCCTCTCGATAACATATATGGAATTTTTTAAAACAACACCAAAGGCAGTCGCAAATTTCAAGAGTCGATGGGAGGCTGAAGTTCCTGACATACAGGGGGAAGACTGGGATGATTTATGGAATCAGCCCTTTAACCACTTCAATACCCAGCCATAGTAATATGACGCCCACAGATGGGATCTCCCATCCTGGGTGGGCATCATATGACGTCCTGGGTTTGAAGGGGGATATCTGAATGATGCCTGCAGCTAGAGCCATCATTCAGATATCCTTTTCTTGTGCCGGCGATTCTGCGCACGATAAGAACGATCATAGCGGCGGTTCCGCCGCTTGATCGTTCTTATAGGCGGTGGGAGGGGACATCCCCCCCTCCCGCCGCCATCCGGTGCTTCTCCGGGCTCTTCCGTGCCATCGGGGACCCGGAGAGAATCGTCCGGCGCCGGTGGTGGGTCATGTGATGAGCATAGAGATGACTGGTGACCAGATGGAGGCCCGGGCGCGATGTGATGACGTCACGCCCGGGTCCTCAGATGTACAGAAAGCCGCCATTGCGGCTAGTAAACATGAGATTAGTGAAAAAAAATCACGATCTCATGTTTTCCAGCCTGGAGGAGAGATGTGGGGTCTTATTGACCCCGCATCTCTCAATAAAGAGGACCTGTCACACACAGTCCTATTACAAGGGATGTTTACACCTAGTATCTGCTAGAGATAGATTAATCCAATTTAAATTCAGTCACAGGAGCTACTATACACCAGCTAGGCTAGCTAAAATTTTCGGTACTGTTTCGGCGGAATGCTTGAGATGTTCCTTCTCTCCGGCCAATGCTGAACATATATTCTGGCAGTGCCCCCACATTCAACAATTTTGGGCTTAGATCACTTTGTGTATCTCAGATCTCCAGACAATACCCATACCACTCACTGTGAGGGTGTGTTTGTTGGGCCTGGTGGAGGAGGTGGTTCCGGCCAGAGTGTTGAGAACGCTTCTTACCATTTTATTATTTTATGGGAGGAAGGCTATACTGCTCAAATGGAAGGATGCAAGGGCCCCAGACCTTAACTTTTGGAAGGATTTGGTAAACTCCATGATGCCTTACTATAAAACCACTTATAGGGCCAGGGGTTGTGGAAAGAAATTCGACAAGGTGTGGCAGGCCTGGTATAATTCTGATAGCACAGTGGGATGAGGAGGTGCATTATGTGGTGTTAAGTCACATCAGGGAAGCGCCAGTGTCTCATTGTATAGAAAATCATCATGGTTGAGATGGTATTGTACATATTGACTATTTATCACTTTAGAGTTTGAGACCTAGCATATGGAATACTTTGCTCAATAGTGACCAAGATATGGTTTGGACACCTGGAAAGGAAACACTGGTTATAAATTAAGCATAACCCATCCGCACAACTGAGCTGTGACAAGGGGGGGGGGGAGAGGGAGGTTACTAGAATAGATAGATGATTATGTTAGACAGGAATGGAAATGTTGTACAGGCCACAGTTTTGGGTGAGTGTCACGTTAACACAACCCGGATGTTATAAGCCTTATGAAAAAAATCTCAATAAAAAGGAAAAAAAAATATATATATATATATATATATATATATATATATATATATCACAATAGTGCTAATTTTATGTAATGGAGCATAATGGTAAAGCTCAAACTCGATGGTGTGATTTACTTAGGAGAGCTTTGTTCCACTTTCAGTACTACACAGCAATGGGCGCAGGGGAAAAAAACAGTTTGCGTAAATAGTGTAACATTAAGAAAACAGAAAATTGTATAGACGAGGGCATGAATGCAACTTTTTTCACAGGTATGTGATTGCTAAAGATTTAGATGACCTTCCATTTGCTTACGTGAGCATTTGGTGCTTGCGCAGTGAACAAATGTCATCCAGATATAGATACAGTGGGGCAAAAAAGTATTTAGTCAGCCACCAATTGTGCAAGTTCTCCCACTTAAAAAGATGAGAGAGGCCTGTAATTGTCATCATAGGTATACCTCAACTATGAGAGACAAAATGTGGAAACAAATCCAGACAATCACATTGTCTGATTTGGAAAGAATTTATTTGCAAATTATGGTGGAAAATAAGTATTTGGTCACCTACAAACAAGCAAGATTTCTGGCTCACACAGACCTGTATCTTCTTCTTTAAGAGGCTCCTCTGTCCTCCACTTATTACCTGTATTAATGGCACCTGTTTGAACTTGTTATCAGTATAAAAGACACCTGTCCACAACCTCAAACAGTCACACTCCAAACTCCACTATGGTGAAGACCAAAGAGCTGTCGAAGGGCACCAGAAACAAAATTGTAGACCTGCACCAGGCTGGGAAGACTGAATCTGCAATAGGCAAGCAGCTTGGTGTATAGAAATCAACTGTAGGAGCAATAATTAGAAAATGGAAGACATACAAGACCACTGATAATCTCCCTCGATCTGGGGCTCCACGCAAGATCTCACCCCGTGGGGTCAAAATGATCACAAGAACGGTGAGCAAAAATCCCAGAACCACACGGGGGGGACCTAGTGAATGACCTGCAGAGAGCTGGGACCAACGTAAAAAAGGCTACCATCAGTAACACACTACGCCGCCAGGGACTCAAATCCTGCAGTGCCAGATGTGTCCCCTTGCTTAAGCCAGTACATGGCCAGTCTGAGGTTTGCTAGAGAGCATTTGGATGATCCAGAAGAGGATTGGGAGAATGTCATATGGTCAGATGAAACCAAAGTAGAACTGTTTGGTAGAAACACAACTCGTCGTGTTTGGAGGAGAGAGAATGCTGAGTTGCAACCAAAGAACACCATACCTACTGTGAAGCATGGGGTGGCAACATCATGCTTTGGGGCTGTTTCGCTGCAAAGGGAACAGGACCATTGATCCGTGTACATGAAAGAATGAATGGGGCCATGTATCGTGAGATTTTGAGTGCAAACCTCCTCCCATCAGCAAGGGCATTGAAGATGAAACCTGGCTGGGTCTTTCAGCATGACAATGATCCCAAACACACCGCCCGGGCAACGAAGGAGTGGCTTTGTAAGAAGCATTTCAAGGTCCTGGAGTGGCCTAGCCAGTCTCCAGATCTCAACCCCATAGAAAACCTTTGGAGGGAGTTGAAAGTCTGTGTTGCCCAGCGACAGCCCCAAAACATCACTGCTCTAGAGGAGATCTGCATGGAGGAATGGGCCAACATACCAGCAACAGTGTGTTGCCAACAAAGAATATATAACAAAGTATTGAGATGAACTTTTGATATTGACCAAATACTTATTTTCCACCATAATTTGCAAATAAATTCTTTCCAAATCAGACAATGTGATTGTCTGGATTTGTTTCCACATTTTGTCTCTCAAAGTTGAGGTATACCTATGATGACAACTACAGGCCTATCTCATCTTTTTAAGTGGGAGAACTTGCACAATTGGTGGCTGACTAAATACTTTTTTGACCCACTGTATATGCATGTTCAGGCAAGTACTGGCGTAAAGCCATTCATTTCTGTGGGTGACTTTACGCAGCACCTGTGTTTCCTGGGTGTGGTAAAATACCCATAGATAGATAAATCGATATATAGATATATATACACAATGTATCTATCTATCTCTATATTATTTTTTTGTCAACATTTTTTGAACTTTATTTTCTTTCTGGGGAGTCTGGATCTAAACAGTGGAGATCTGATCCAGATACCTAATGCATATTTGCAGCAGCTGATCACTGATAGAAGTTCTTTATTGCTGGCTGCATTCAGCCTACAATCGATCACTATAGCAATGATTGGTTACGGTATGGAAGGCTGGACTTGCCCTCTGTAATGAATAGGTTTGAAGTGACGTTGCTCGTGATGTCATCATACTCCCAATGTAAACACAACATGGAAGTGCTGTATTTACTTCCGCTTTCAAAAAGTGCTAATTTGAAGTGCCCTTTTAAAACTGTGCTAGGGACTAAGGCGGTTAAGCAATCGCAGCAACTTTTTTTCCCTATTGGCATAAAGGTTTTACATAAATTAATAAATACTAACAAATGTAAGCATCCCTGTCTTTTAAAGTGGAAGTAAACTCTCCTATTGTTTTCAGCCAAGGAAGCTGTCATCTTGGCCTCTGTTTGATCTTCAACTGCCATGATACTGCACATGTGATCAGTTATGACACCAGCCATTGGATGATTTGGTTGAGAGTACATCCAATGTGACTGTTACATTTCCGGCACATGCCAGGAATATAACGGTTGTTTGAAATAGTTAAATTGATGGGTTTACTTCCGCTTTAAATGATTTGTCTCAACCTTGTAATTGCCACTATTGTACTGCAGGAAGGTGGCACGGCTGCACGAATCGGCGTACCTGTACGTCGTTTCGTGCACTAGCCCGTGTGGGCGCACGTGCCGATTGGCCAAAGGAGGAGCCAATCAGCAGGTCTGGCGCCCGAAAAAGCATTGCAAAAGCGCTGCCATAACAGCGGTAAAGCGGTAACAACGGTAAAGCGTCGCTAAAACAAGCGGCGCTTTACAGCTAATGCCGGCACCACCCCAGTGTGAAAGTAGCCTTATGCTTCAACTTCAAAACATTTTGGCATAACGCTTGAACCACAAAGCCCACCAAGGCTTCCCAAAAACCTTCTTCCCAAGGAAAGGGTGCCTTCACTCCTAAGAGTAGGGGGAGACATGTTACGTTTGCTTCTTTTTGGGTCTCAGGCAGCCCAGATCTGTGCGTCTTTTAGGTGGTTTTTAAATGGATACAAAATAAAGTTCAAAACTCTACCTCCTTTCCACTCTCAGATCAGCCAAATTATATTAAAAACCTGTTCACAGTACCAAGCCCACTGAGGGTATTTGTCCTATCCTGGACCTAAAATCCCTCAACAAATACCTTTTGAATTTCAAAATTTCACATGGAATCTGCAAGGTCACTTATTGCCTCTCTGAGACAAGGGAAATACTTGGAATCCATTGATGTTCAAGATGCCTATCTGCATATTTCTGTTTGTCCACCACATCAGCGCTTTCTATACTTAGCAGTAGGAGACAACCACTTCCAGTTAATAGTACTGCCATTTGGCCTATCCTCTGCTCCCAGAGTATTCACAAAGGTCCTTGCACCTCTTCTTGCTCTTCTAAGAACTCAGGGCATAGAGGTCACAGGTTAACTAGATGACCTTGTTCTGAAGTACTCATCTTTATTCTAGGTATCTACAAATGTCCACAGGACAATTCAGATGCTTCAGGCTTTCGGTTGACTTCCAACCTTCTTTGTCTGAGGCTGATCCTAGACACATCCCAAGCAAAGATATTTCTGCTTCTCCCAGAGGTAACGCTTGGGACTTGAGGTCAAAGAGACCTCCCTCTGTAAGATTGTTCATGATAGTTCTAGGTCTCATAGTAGCCCCCTTTGAGGCTGTTCCATTTGTCTAAGTTCATTTGAGACCTCTCCAACACAACATCATGTGGGCTTGGAACGAACAGGCTCTTTATCCCGACCTACCCATGCTCCTGTCCAGCCAAGCAAGGAATTTCCTAGCTTAGTGGATATCCAGCCCAGTCATAAAAATAGGGAAATCTTTTCTTCCTTATCACTGGAAAGTTATAAAGACAGTTTCCAGTTCTTCAGACAGGGGAGTGGTTTTCCAGTCCCTCACAGTTTAGGGAACACGGTCATCGGCGGAAGCCAAGCTCCCCATCACCATTCTGAAGTTCAGAGCAGTAAGGATGGCTCTACATCACTGGACCCCTGTTCTGCAAACAGAAGGCCAAGGGGGCACAATGAGTCATACAGCCTTGAAGGAAGCAAGCCAGATCGTCTCATTGATGGAGAAACACTGTCCAGTGATCTCTGCTGTCCACATCATAGAATGGGTCAACTGAAAGGGGGAATACCTCAGCTGTCACAAACTGGACCAGGGGAAATGGGCCCTCCACCTTGATGTCTTCAACCTAATATGTCAGAGATGGGGGATCCTGAATATGGATATCCTGGCTTCCAGGTTCAACAATAAGAAACCTCTGTTTTGTGGCCAGGACCAAGGATCCTCTAGCATTGGCCCTGGACACCTTGATAATTCCCTGGTCATAGTTCAGGTTAATCTATGCCTTTCCTCCAGTGCAAACTCTACTTTACCTGCTGAATAAATTATAGCAAGAGAAAAAAATTGCTATTCCCATTGCATCAAACTGTCACAGTAAAACCTGATACACACAGACATGCTCGGGCTACTAGGAGACGACCCATGGCCTCTTCCCTACAGGCCAGACCTGCTGTCTCAGGGTCCTCTATCTCATCCTGCTTCTCTGTCACTAGCTTTTTAATGGCATGGATTTGAAACCCAGGTCTTAAAGGAAAGAGGGGTCTATGAGTTTGCCATGCCTACATTGCTGAAAGCAAGGAAAGGCCATTCCAAAAAGATCTACAATCACATCTAGAATTCCTTCTTTGCCTGTTGTGAGCATAGCACTTCAATCCCAGAAATTTTTCTGTGCCTCACATTCTGGCCTTCCTACAATCAGGATTTGACTAGAACTTGTCTGTCAGCATTCTGAATGGACAGGTTTTGGTCTTTTTAAAAAACCTCTGGCTTTGCTTTCTTTTGACAAAACCTTTTATTCAAGGTGTATCCCGGTCCAGGCTCCCATTACAACATTCTGTGCTTCCTGAGTCCTTCAATCTGATTTTCTCTGCAGAAACCACCCTTTGAACCCATCAGGGATATCCTCTTAGATGATTTCTCCTGAAAAGTAGTCTTCTTGGTTTCTATCAAATCTGTCAGATGTGTCTCTGAGCTCTCTAGTAAGGAGCCATTCCTCATTCTTCATAAGGATAAAGGTAGTCTTATGTGCAATACCATCTTTTTCCTCCAAAGTTGCTATCAGTCTTCCACCTCAATGAAGACACTCATCTTTGTGCCCTACTCCAAAGCCCCCAATGGAAATTGCTCTTCACTGCCTGGATGTATTTGGAGCCATCGGTGTCTACTAGAAGGAACAGCTTCTATCAGGGAGATGGATTTCATATTTGTCCTACCTTTAGGAACACTCAAGGGACATCCTACTTCAGTCTAAGGCCACCATCGCTAGATGAGTAAGACCAGAGCTTACACTCTAAAAGAAAAATCTCCTTCTGCACTTTGCACTCACTCCACCAGGTCGATGGGTGTTTCCTGGTAATTGCAGCACTAAGCCTCTGTGGCCCAGCTTTGAAAGGCTGCCACCTGGTCCTTTGTTCATACCATTTCAAAGTTCTACCATGCAGATCTGGTCCAAGCTTCTGTGGATGCAACTTTTGGCCACAAGGTTCTTGCAGCGGAACTCTGAAGTTGGGTTGCTTGAGGACATCCCAGGGTCTGTAAATACCTAGCCTGTGTTCTGTACTGTACAATTAAGATGAAAGACACTTTGACGTACCTGTAAACTCCATATCTTGGGAGTGCAGTAGAGGACACCTCCATTATATTCCTGGGTTTCTTTTTATTGCTACAAAACTGAGGACTCGTGGAGGGGTATTGGGAGGGGGGGCATGCTCAGGAGGCTTGTCCTCATAAGCTTTCCAGTGTCCAATCACCTGAAAGTACTAGCCTATAACCCAGAGTCTTGGAATACTCACCTGTAAATTGCATATACAGTACAGAACCCAGGCTAAGTCAGTCAACATTCCTTTCATTCACATACTCCTTGAAAACAAAGTTTCTTTTGTTCAGTGTGTGTGTGTATATATATATATATATATATATATATTTATTTATTTTTTAATATAATTTTTTTTTTTTTGGGCAGGTTTGGCTCCTGGACAACTATATACATACCCAGCGAGGTGTTGGAGAAAGAAGAGACGCTTACATCCTCCTGAAGATCCCCGGTTACGGCTTTTGGAGATAAAATCAGGTTAGCTACCTTTGTATCGCTTGGATCTGTGTTTTAGATATCAACTGTTAGTTTTTATCTCTACATCTGGATTATAGTGGGGTAAACAAAAGCAATTATTGTGGAATATTATGTACTGTTTGCAAACCTTTATTTTTTTTTACTTTTTTCCTAAGACATATGGATAGCAGTGTTCTAATTTTGTACTTTTATCTTTGGTAGGTGTGGCCGGGAAAATTTGTTAGGGTGATACATTTTAATATTAAATCTTTGTCAATTTATACAGATTTTTAAACTATAGTTATTAACCACTTAACGACCGCCCCATGTACATATACGTCGGCAAAATGGCACGGACAGGCACAATCACGTATCTGTACGTGCCTGCCTTCGTATGGGTGGGGGGTCCGATCGGACCCCCCTCCGGTACATGCGGCGGTCGGTATCGGTTCGGGAGCGATCCGTGATGAGGGGGCGGCCATTGGTTTCTGGCCACCCTCTCGTGATCGCTCCCGGCGAATGAGATGCTTCCCCTGCCTGTGTAATGTAAACACAGGCAGGTGAAGTGATGTCATCTCTCCATGTGGCGCTCTATTCATCCTGAGCGCCGAGGAGAGAAGACATCAGGTTAGTGCACCAACAGCCCACTGACACGTAGGTACACATAGGCACATATTTCACCCACCAGTCACCCCCAGATCACCCCCCAGATCACCCCCAGCCCCCATTCACAGTGTCACCGATTGCAGTGATCATTTATTTACTGATCACTGCAATCAGTGACATTTGTGATAGTAAAAGTGTCAGGGCAGTTAGTGTTAGGTCCCTTTAGGTCCAGGGTAGCCCCCTAACCCCCCTCCTAATAAAGGTTTAACCCCTTGATCGCCCCCTAGGTAACCCTTTCACCCCCTATCACCACTGTCACTAAGCGATCGTTTTTCTGATCGCTGTATTAGTGTCAGTGGTGCCGCTAGGTAGCCAGTTATTTTTTTAGGTTCGCCGCCAGGTTTTTATAGCGTCAGGTACCCCCATATATTACCTAATAGGTAATTTTAGGTTCGCCTCCAGGTTTTTATAGCATCAGGTACCCCCATATATTATATAATAAATGTTTAACCCCTTGATCGCCCCCCTAGCTAACCCTTTCCCCCCCTATCACCAGTGTCACTAAGCGATCGTTTTTCTGATCGCTGTATTAGTGTCGCTGGTGCCGCTAGGTAGCCAGTTATTTTTTTAGGTTCGCCGCCAGGTTTTTATAGCGTCAGGTACCCCCATATATTACCTAATAAAGGTTTAACCCCTCGATCGCCCCCCAGGTAACCCTTTCACCCCCTATCACCAGTGTCACTAAGCGATTGTTTTTCTGATCGCTGTATTAGTTATGCTGGTGCCGCTAGGTAGCCAGTTATTTTTTTAGGTTCGCCGCCAGGTTTTTATAGCATCAGGTACCCCCATATAAAACCTAATAAAGGTTTTAACCCCCTGATTGCCCCTAGAGTTAACCCTTTCACCAGTGATCACCGTATAAGTGTCACTGGTGACGCTGGTTAGCCAGTTAGTTATTTCGTTATTTAGGTTCCCCGTCAGGTTTTTATATAGCGTCAGGTACCCCATATATATAACCCAATAAAGGTTTAACCCCCTGATCACCCGGCGGGTGATATCAATTAGGTTTTAGCGTCAGTTAGGGTCTGCGTCGCCCCAGGCAGCGTCAGGTTAGTGCCAGTAGCGCTAACACCCATGCGCAAAGCATACACCTCCCTTAGTGGTATAGTATCTGAACAGATCAATATCTGATCTGATCAGATCTATACTAGCGTCCCCAGCAGTTTAGGGTTCCCAAAAACGCAGTGTTAGCGGGATCAGCCCAGATACCTGCTAGCACCTGCGTTTTGCCCCTCCGTCCAGCCCAGGCCACCCAAGTGCAGTATCAATCGATCACTGTCACTTACAAAACACAACACACATAACTGCAGCGTTCGCAGAGACAGGCCTAATCCCTGCGACTCCAGTGCTGTAGGAGGTGATTTCACCACCACAGTTAAAAAAAAGAGCATATATGCCGAAGCATGGGGGCAGCAGGGGCGGAGGAGCGATTTTGCTCCTAATGCCGCGTACATACGGTCAAATTCCCGACGGAGGCTTGTCCGTGGAAAATTCTGACCGTGTGTACGCGGCATAACTTTTGCGGGATGATGCCCCCATGCTTCGGCATATATAAATGGTGCATATATGCCCATCATTAGAAGTGGGTGAATGAAGGGAGGTATTCTAATGGTGGGCATACCCACCAATCAATCTCTTTTTTTCGTTCAGCCAACAGGCTGCATGAAAAAAAAGATTACAATACATGTCCAACAAGGACCAGCTTTGAATGGTTATACCAGAATTATGCCTGTGGGTTTAGGTATCATCTTGGTATCATTCTTTTCAGCCAGCGGCCGGCTTTCATGTAAAAACAATCCTAGCGGCTAATTAGCCTCTGGACTGCTTTTACAAGCAGTGGGAGGGAATGTCCCCCCCCCCCGGATATAAAAAGCGCCATTGGGAAATTGGGAAAGCATTTTATCACACCGATCTTGGTGTGGTCAGATGCTTTGAGGGCAGAGGAAAGATCTAGGGTCTAATAGACCCCAGTTTTTTCAAAAAAAGGAGTACCTGTCACTACCTATTGCTATCATAGGGGATATTTACATTCCCTGAGATAACAATAAAAATGATAAAAAAAAATAAAAAATGGAAGGAACAGTTTAAAAATAAAATAAAAAAGCGAAATAAATAATAAAAAAAAATCACCCCTGTCCCGCCCTGCTCTTGCGCAAAGGCGAACACAAGCGTCGGTCTGGCATCATATGTAAACAGCAATTGCACCATGCATGTGAGGTATCACCGCGAAGGTCAGATCGAGGGCAGTAATTTTAGCGGTAGACCTCCTCTGTAAATCTAATGTGGTAATCTGTAAAGGCTTTTAAAGGCTTTTAAAAATGTATGTAGTTTGTCGCCACTGCGCGTTTGTGTGAAATTTTAAAGCATGTCGTGTTTGGAATCCATGTACCCGGCCTAAGATCATCTTTTATTTCATCAAACATTTGGGCAATATAGTGTGTTTTAGTGCATTAAAATGAAAAAAAGTGTATTTTTTCCCCAAAAAATGCGTTTGAAAAATCGCTGCGTAAATACTGTGTGGAAAAAAAAATTGCAACACCCACCATTTTAATCTGTAGGGCCTTTGCTTTAAAAAAACATATAATGTTTGGGGGTTCAACATAATTTTCTTGCAAAAAAAAAAAATGTTTTCATGTAAACAAAAAGTGTCAGAAAGGGCTTTGTCTTCAAGTGGTTAGAAGAGTGGGTGATGTGTGACATAAGCTTCCTAATGTTGTGCATAAAATGCCAGGACAGTTCAAAACCCCCCCAAATGACCCCATTTTGGAAAGTAGAAACCCCAAGCTATTTGCTGAGAGGCATGTCGAGTCCATGGAATATTTTATATTTTGACACAAGTTGCGGGAAAAAGACAATTATTTTTTTTGCACAAAGTTGTCACTAAATGATATATTGCTCAAACATGCCATGGGCATATGTGGAATTACACCCCAAAATACATTCTGTTGCTTTTCCTGAGTACGGGGATACCACATGTGTGAGACTTTTTGGGAGCCTAGCCGCGTACGGGACCCCAAAAACCAAGCACCGCCTTCAGGCTTTCTAAGGGTGTAAATTTTTGATTTCACTCCTCACTGCCTATCACAGTTTCGGAGGCCATGGAATGCCCAGATGGCACAAACCCCCCCAAATGACCCCATTTTGGAAAGTAGACACCCCAAGATATTTGCTGAGAGGTATGGTGAGTATTTTGCAGATCTCGCTTTTTGTCACAAAGTTTTGAAAATTTTCTTTTTTCAAAAACAAATGAGAGCTGTAAAATACTCATCATGCCTCTCATCAAATATTTTGGGTGTCTACTTTCCAAAATAGGGTCATTTGGGGGGGTTTTGTGCTATTTTGGCATTTTATGGCCTTCGAAACTGTGATAGGTAGTGAGGAGTGAAATCAAAAATTTGCGCCCTTAGAAAGCCTGAAGGCGGTGCTTGGTTTTCGGGGTCCCGTACGCGGCTAGGCTCCCAAAAAGTCCCACACATGTGATATCCCCGTACTCAGGAGAAGCAGCAAAATGTATTTTGGGGTGCAATTTCACATATAACCATGGCATGTGTGAGTAATATATCATTTAGTGACAACTTTTTGTAATTTTTTTTTTTCGTCATTATTCAATCATTTGGGACAGAAAAAAATTATTCAATGGGCTCAACATGCCTCTCAGCAATTTCCTTGGGGTGTCTACTTTCCAAAATGGGGTCATTTGGGGGGGGGGGGGGGGGTTTGTACTGCCCTGCCATTTTAGCACCTCAAGAATTGAGATAGGCAGTCATAAATTAAAAGCTGTGTAAATTCCAGAAAATTTACCCTAGTTTGTAGACGCTATAACTTTTGCGCAAACCAATAAATATATGCTTATTGACATTTTTTTACTAAAGACATGTGGCTGAATACATTTTGGCCTAAATGTATGACTAAAATTGAGTTTATTCGATTTTTCTTATAACAAAAATAGAAAATATAATTTTTTCCCAAATTTCCGTTTTTATCGCAAAAAAAAAAAAAATCGCAGAGGCAATCAAATACCATTAAAAGAAAGCTCTATTTGTGGGAAGAAAAGGACGCAAATTTTGTTTGGGTACAACATTGCGTGTCCGCGCAATTTCCAGTTAAAACAGCGCAGTGCCAAATTGTAAAAACACCTCTGGTCTTTATGCTGCGTATTGGTCCGGGGCTTAAGTGGTTAAAATGTAGCACCTTAAAATTAATTTCTTACATTTTAAATTTTCAAAAGTACAGGCAGTCCCCGAGTTACGAACACCCAAGTTACGAACTACTCCTACTTACGAACGGCCTTAAATGCCGGCCACTTGTGCTCCATGCTGGTCCTGGATACCTCCGAGCACCTCCGGACACATCCCACGCTGCAGTACTACATGTACTGCATGGCCAGAAGAGCCCCAGATAACATAACAAGCGCCCGGAACATCCCACATCCATGCACAGGTGGAAGTTACACTTACAAATGCAGTGTTGCGACTTACGAACAACTTCGACTTACGAACAAACCTATAGTCCTTATTGTTTTCGTAACTCGGGGACTGCCTGTACTTCAGTGTTCATTTGTTTTAATGCTTTGTAAACATTACATTTTCAGTATGATTTTGCACTTGTGAATTTAATTTATTTTTTTTCAAATCTCACAGCTGCTTGTAAATGCTCTTCTAAAATGCATGGATATCTGGAGCAAAGTTAGTCTATTGATACACATTCTGAAAGTTTTTTTTACAAGAACAAGAACTGTGTTGGACATATTAGTATAGTATACATAAAAGTAAATTACATTACCTTATGCCAACAGGAAGCACGTTCCACTTAGGTTTTCATAAAAGAAAAAATAAGCTTTTTGTACTTAATATAAAATCTTTTTTTTTAAGTCCATAAGGGACACAATAACTCAGCTTCTGAAAATGTTGGATATACCGCTGCTTAAAGGAGGTTTGGACACTTGGCAAAGAGAAAAACTTTTGTAAGCAAGATGTAAATAAGAACAATAAACAGAGGGGCAGGACATGTGTTGCTCAATGGACTTAAATAAAAAAAAAAAAATAATTTTATAGCAAGTAGAACATTTTTATTTTCTTGTTTATTGAGGGACACATGAATTCAGAAGTTCTGAAACAGTTGGTACACCCAAAAGCAGTCTCACTGAGGGATCTTCAACAGCTACTGACAGATCTAAGGTAGAACCAGGAAGCATCTGCAACAATAATATATATAACTACCTAAACAGGAAGAACAGACAGACAAGAATGGTGAACAAAAGTAAACACTGGGAGGGTTCACAATTTTAAGGGAAAACTGAACAACAGGAAACAGTTCCACTTGATAAGACCAGCCACCCTGAGAATGACAAAATGCCCAAGTCTTAAATTGGGCATCAGGAAAGGAAGGCTCCAAAAAGGTGCAGGGGGTGTCTAGGACATCCATCCCTTTTCATATGAGATAATAAATATAAAGAACTATGTAGTATAATACATAAAGAGGAATGGTCAAGGACCTTAGGAGTTGGAGAATTACTGTAAGTCAGAAAGCTTAACCGACAAAGGGGGAAAAGAATGCAAATACCCCTAGAATCTGACAAGGAAAACCACCTGCAGGTTCTGCCTAACTAACCCAAGACATCTGGGGATACCAGGTAAATTCCCCTAGAACCATTAGGGGAGTATGGGCTCGGGTTACCTGTAGCAGTCTATCCTCTGTGTTTTTTGCAGGTTTGAGAATTCTTCAGCACCTCACAAACAAGCACTTAGCTATGAGTGGGACCTTTCATCAGAGAGGAGTAGCCCTCAATAGAAGCAGCTTCAAAAGTAATGATCATTTCTAACCACTTGCCGACCATGCTATAGCCAAAAGTCGGCTACAGCATGGTCATCCAGTTCTGGGAGGGCATCGATAGATGCCCTCAGAACCCCGCCCCCACACTTATAGGGCATGCTCTGTGACCCTTGTGTCCTTCAAACACAGCTGATCACAGATCAGGGTAAAGGAACAATCACAGCAGCCCTTTACCATGTGATCACAGCTGATTACATGTAAACAGGCTTCCCGGTTATCAGTATTCCTTTCCTCCCACGCTGTGTCTGTGTGAGGAAAGGAGAGCTGTTAACCAGCAAGCCTGTCAGGACATCGTTTTCACTGATAATCAGGTCACTGATCCTCAGTGCCCCATCAGTGCAGCCACATCAGCGCACATCAGTGAAGAAAGAAAAATTACTTATTTGCAAAATTTTATTACCGAAACTAAGAAAAAGGTTTGTTGTTTTTTGTTTTTCTCTGCCTTTTTTTTTATTTGCTTAACAAAAAATAAAAAACCCAGTTGTAATTTACCACTTCCCGCCTGGCCTATAGCAGATTGACGGCCAGGAAGTGGTTCTGTTATCCTGACTGGGCGTCATATGACGTCCAGCAGGGACGCACAGCACAGCGATCGCTCTCCGATCGTGATAAGAAGCCTCTGTCAGAGGCTTCTTACCACGTGATCAGCTGAGACCAATCACAGCTGATCCTCTCGTGAACCAGGAAGTGCCGGTAAACGGCATTCCTCGGTTCGAGCTGACAGGGAGAGCCGATCGGCGGCTCTCCCTGTCAGGGGGGGGGGTCTGTGCTGATAATCAACACATTGATTATCAGCACAGCCCCCTCAGATGTGCCAATCACCTGCCAACCAGTGCCCAGCAGTGTCCCAAGATTAAAATCTGTCAGTGCCCACCACAGTGCCAATCACTTCCCACCACAATGGCAAAAACAGCCCACCACAGTGCCAATCACTGCCCAGCAGTAACACCTATCAGTACTTATCAGTACCTCATCATCAGTTCTGCCAATCAGTACCGCCTATCTGTGCCGCCTGTCAGTGCCCATCACAGCCGTCTGTCAGTGCTACCTATCAGTGCCGCCTATCAGTGCCCATCAGTGCTGCATATCAGTGCTGCCTATTGGTGCCCATCAGTGCTGCATATCAGTGCCGCCTATCAGTGCCCATCAATTCTACATATCAGTGCCCCCTCATCAGTGCCCATCAGTGCTGCCTCATCAGTGCCCATCAGTGCCGCCTCATCAGTGCCCGTCAGTGAAGGGGAAAACAAAATTTCTCTTATCGTCCATGGACGGACACAGCTCCTTAAATCTTGACAAAAAGAGTTATGTTCATGTTCATAGGAGAGGACTAGGCAGAACATGTTAGTTATCTTAAAACATGTAACTTTAACAGAGTTGAACAGCCCCGCGGTCCCTCCGTACATAACCCTCCTACCTGCAGTCAGCAGCCTCAGTTTTTTTTCTGCCTAGCAGAGGAGAAGGACGTGGCTCCCTTTGGGCCCAGAGTCCTGAAGGATTTTTTTGTTTTCTTTTTCTTTTTTCTTTTGTGATATCTTCTATCAACTGCCGGCTGGGCGACAGGCTAGATATATAGATCCTTGTAGTCTTCCCAGTTCCGGCGATCGAGCATGCCAGTCCCTTGCTTTGCGCTTGGTTCTGACCACGACATACCCCATGGCTCCAGGGGTGGCCGGTGAGCACATGCTTCATGGTCCACATATATGACTGGGCTGCTTGTTGCCTCACTCACAGTTGACCGGGCCGACAGCTACTCCGTACCATCGGTTGTGGGTCTGTCAGGGATGCGCCAGCTTGTCCTCGCAAGGACGGGTAAGTACGGTTCCGCCTGTCTCGGCAGGATGGAACAGCTGGGCATTCCTGGGATTAAGGGGTTCTCCTGTCCTACCTTTCCCTGCTCTCTGTTGCCCTTTCCCCTCCTGCCCTAGGGCCCACTTCAACTGGGGTGTACCTGTGGGGGGGCGCCGAGTCCCTGTGGGGGACCATGGGGCGCCAGGGTCCGCTTTCTGTGAGTGGGGTCTGTCTCCTGGGAGTCTCTGCAGGCCTTCTGGTCCACATCCCTGGCCACGGGCGCCATTTTTTTGTGGCGCTGATGCCATTTTTAGTGTGTGTTTTTTCTGTGTTAAAACTTCCATTGGCGGCCATTTTGTTGTCGCCGCGCTGTGGCGCAGGTCGGTATTGCGGGCGGCCATTTTCTTGTGGTCCGCGCCCTTTTTTATCTGAGGCGTCTGGCTGCCATTTTGAAGTGGGTTTGGCCTCTAGCACTGGCTTCTGAACAGCGCAGTTCTTTCTCCTCACAGCTTTTTCATCACACACGCTGTGTATACAAGGCGGGCAGCGGTGCTGAGTGGTCTCCTTCTGGCTGGTGAGTCCCCTGGGTTACCCCCCCGGTCAGTGCAGCATGGAGGGTGGACTCTTATGTGTGTTTCACTTGGTCCCTGAGGGCTGTCAGTGGGCGTTTATGGAGTCAGTATGTGATCTTCCCCATACATTGCCAGAGGCAGCAAATGGTGCCCCTGCACCTGCGGTTTCCTTGGATACATTATAGATAGTCCTCGAACCTTTTGTTGCCAAGGTAGAAATGGATTGCGGGCGTAAGGGGGGTAAGAAAGTGCCCCCCCCCCCCAGCCATCTTCTGGGAAATGTTTGTCAGGGCACTTCTGAGTGCACTTCTGATGCTCTGAGGGACACTCTCCAGCTGGGAATGCAGCTGGGACTTCCGCAGAGGAGTCTGTCTCCCTTAGGTCACACAAATCTGCCCGCTTTGTGATGTTTTTTCCTTATGTTACTTTCTTTGGTAGTTCATACATAAGGGATGGGACGGCCGCAGAGGTCCTTGTGGTCCTCCAGCGCATGGCGGTCCATTATCATACAGGACCCTTCTGATGAGAGGTCCAAGGCAGTGATGCTGGGGTCAGTGTTGCGAACTATATATGGCTGCGACTTTCCATGTAGGGCAGCACAGTGGTGTATTTATTTTAAATGGCCCCGTCGCAGTTTTCTTGGGGTTTGCATGTTTTCCCTGTGTCTGCGTGGGTTTCCTCCGTGTGATCCGGTTTCCTCCCACACTCCAAGGACACGTGCACCTTCAGCACCACGGTAAAGACGTATACGCTAATACATACTCAGTGTGTGTATGTAACTGATTTCCAGAACCTCTGTATCTGCAGTGGTGCTGCGCCGCCTGATTGGCTGGAATGCTGGCCGCTGACTAAGCTCCCAAGTGAGCTCTGGCAGATTGCCTTTCTGAGGCTTTTTGGTACCTCGTTGGACGACATTGTTAAAATGTCACTGGAGGTAAGGGCACTCTTTTCTCACAGTCCTCTGAGAGGAAGGAGCCGCGCCGTTGGCCTGGGCCCTCCGATTCCGCGCAGAAGCGGTATTTTCGTCAGTAGACCCTCCCGGGCTGACAAGGCTCTAGCTGGGGGACAGAAGCGTCCCTGGGTGTGTGCACGAATGTGCCTGCTAACATACCATGCTACGCATGGTATTTTGTCCCCGCCCGACTCAAGGGTGGGGGGGGGGCGATTTTGTAAGTTTGCAGCTCGGTGGACCTCTCTGCTCTCTGACCAGTGGGTCTGCGAGGTGGTCACTTAGGAGTACAAGATAGAGTTTTCTTCTTGTCCACCAAACAGATCTTTCCCTTTAATTTTTCCTCTCCTTCCGGCTCGTCGGTCTGCTTTGATGAGAGCAGTACAAGACTTTCTCTGGTACAGAATACTTTTACCTGTGCCCCTGGTGTAAGGGTTTCAGGGATTCTATTTGAATCTGTTGGTAGTCCCACGGAAGGATGGTGTCCGTCCAATCTTGGACATGGAGAAAAAGTTTCCCGTGGGACTTTTTAGCAGCAAGAAATAATTGAAATCATTATTTAATAAAAAAAAAATATTTGATGAAAAGGCGCTTGGCCCTCGTAGATTAAAAATTAGTACATAAATTTATGAGCTCCGGTATTTACAAAGCCAGACAGTGTATACAAAGATAGTTCAAGTCATGTACAAAGGTGGACAAGATGAATAATAAGATCATACGTCTTGAATGCATATGGTGCACAAAAGAGAACCCCGATGCATTTCGACCCATTAAGGTCTTCCTCAAGGGGGTCTTATATTCTATGGAATGTCAATAAACAATATATTAGGATTAAAGCATACTTTAAGCGTCTCCTATTGGTTACCACAAGTCATAAAGTTAATACATAATATCTTTCATAGTAGTCAATATCAGTTAATGGAGGGACAGCAGAAAAAAAAGGTAATGCTATACATATATTTATTTCTAGAGAAATTTGCCTATTTACCTACTTTGCCACATAGTATGGCTGAACCGGAGATTTAAAAAGCTAGATTCCGTATGATCTCCCCAGGTTTCCCAAGAGAGGTCCATGCCGCCAAGGCGTCCGCCTCCCTCTCCAAGGTGGGTCCGCCCCACAGGCAACTCTGCTCACAGGGGGTCACGCACTTGAGATGGGCGCCCCAATTGCGGGCAAGAAAGCAGGTAGGGTGAGTGGGTAGCTATGTACCCTGTGCCGAGCACCTAGAATTTGTAATGATAATCAATTTAAATGTTACATATATGTTGCACTTTTTATTAGTTTATATTAGCTTCAAACAGGTGAGGCTAGAGCTCTTAACTGATTCACTTGAGAGGTGTATATGATCCTTGCAGGCGTTGCTGGGGCTGCCCTATTATTATTTACTAATATGTCAAAGGTATACCCCAAGACACCAGCATCGATTGAATAACAGATGTTGGCAAATGTTTGTCATTGTACTTATATTAAAGTAATATTTTGTATAAGAAACTTAAATAAATGATTATTATATAAAGGATTAAATAAAGAGTAATATACAGTATGTGTGAGTGAAGTGATGGGAAATAAAATAAGAGTGCAAAGTGGGGCATTGGTGACCTATAGGTGACAATTAATGAGAAAATTTATATTACTAAAAAATAGTGATTGTGAAAGATGAGAAACATAGTAGCTTATTAAAGTGATGTGATAAGAGAGTGTAAATGGTAGAGTGTGTCTAAATTACTTATATTTATTTATTAAAAAAGCAAATATCATGTAGTATATTAAATGGTAATAATGTGGCAATAAATATAAAGGTATACATAAGAGTTATACTGATTTGGTATGCTGAAAAATGTAGACTATAAAAAAAACTATACTCACGTCACAGAGCCTGTGAGTCTATAAGTCTTGATAGAAACATTAAGGTTGGGGACCCTTCAAAAGAAATGGTATATTGTAACAGTTAAAAAATCAAGTAAAGGTATTGGGTTTTTTGTGGTATTAGAAATTATACTAGCTTAGAGCAATAGCCTGCCGGCTGCATGCTTACCTCTCAGGAAATCAGAAGTCAGGTGTGGTGTGCTTCACAGGAGGTCATCAGACACTTCCCATTGTGGTGTGTGATTTAAATACCCATCCTACCTGTCTGCTGATTTGCAGATCCTCCCTGATAGTGAGCAGGTGCTATGCTTCTCCCCCCTGCCGTCCGCTTGGGGTTCCCTGTGAGTGGCCCCCTCGTCATTCCAGTGGACAAAGTCCCGGCGCAGCCGTCACCGCCGAATGAAACCCATGGCGTCCCCGAAGGCCAGGCGCGCATGCGCGGGACTGCGACGGCACCTGAATGGCGTCATCCGTCCTCGCGCATGCGCGACGCGCCCCCCCGCGAATGCCCGGCGGTGAACATGGGATGGCACGGCACTGGAAAAGCGCCATCTAGTGGTGCAAGCACCCACCGTAAGCGCTATTGGAAGGGATGCAGATCGCATCCCTCCCCCAGTGCCGGAGAGCAGATCGCGTGCGTGACAGGATACCCACAAAGAGCAGGGGGACGGAGGCCCGGCGGATCGAATGGACGCATGGTCATGGGAAAGAAATGAGGAGAAGAAGGGAATCAGAGCATATAGTTCAATTTAGAAATGCAGGTTGTCATGCGTTATTATACAGGTTATTAGGGTACATCATTGTAGCAGCCATTTCATCTTGTTGTTATTACATCATAATTATAACATAGAGTAAAAAGAGCTGTATCTTGAAAAGGTAATGGTATGGAAATAGAAAAGATTTGGGATAGATGGAATAAAAGGGGAAAGGGTCAATATCTTACAAGCATTTTTGTCTTGGGATTTGATTTCTCTAGGGAAACTGAAAGAGGTGAAACCAGGGTCATATACCGAATGTATACACAATTTAACCCTTCTTGATCAATAAGTAAAATCTTTATTTTTATGTCTTAGAATAATTATTGTATGCTCTGAAGGTAATTGTTAACAATCAGATCTTGCTAATATATATATATTGTGATAGTGTGGTACCCCACCAGTGTATAAATACAGGATACTCAACCAGGCAGGTTGAGGGGCTCCAGGGTATTTGCTTGTTTTGGAGGAAACTGGCTTTTCAATTTCCTCATGTTTTACTAAAGTCCACTTTGGGACCTGGAGCTTGGGTATTTCTTAGAGATCCGGGTGGGATGAAATCCCCAGTCCTGGATCCAGGTTTTGAGACTCAACTGCGCACTGATTGTTCAGGTGTGTGTGGGCCTGATAGTAGAGTTAGGACCAGCATTCTGGGCTCCACCCTCCCGACGAGTGCAGGTGTGCACTGGAGAAGCTACAGAGTGCAAGTGTGCACTGGAGAAGCCAGAGAGTGCTTGTCTGCACACTGGAAGCCAGAGACCCAGGTCTGAGGGTCAGAGCAGTGGACCCAGGTCTGGGGATCAGAGCAGTGAGGGGCTGCTATCTGGATGGACGGTGTTGCCAAGGGAAAAGTCTGTAGGAGACAGATGAAAGCCTGAAGTGGAAGGCCTGAGCAGCACTGCTGTATGTATAAGCCAGGAGGCTAAATGACATTTTGTTGATGAATAGGAGTGCTGAAACCCCTGCGAGGGAAACCTTTCATTTTGTTTTGAACTTCTTTTAATAAAAATGGGCAAACAAAGCCCTTAAAAAGAAGAACCAGCGAGTGGCGGTGTCCTTCAAGTTCTACATTTGATGCTAGTCCTTTACACGTGGTGGAGAATGCGGGCACAATCTGAGATCCCTACAATCAAGTAAGTTCATCTGTTATATGAACTGTGTTTTGCTTGCCAGAGACTGCATAATCTGTGTGTGTGCAGGTGAGGAGAACCTGCAAGCGAAAGGTAACTAGCCTTAAAGAGACAGTGCTCTAATTTGTTGCTGAACTGTGAATTTTTTTTTTTTGGAGTGATTGTGAGTATGGGGCGATCAAAACGCCTAAAAGAAGCAAGGATGGCTGAGATGATAGATAGAGCTCTGTGGCTGGAGGGGTTGTTACCGCCTGAACGAATCCCATACATGCCTAAACAGAGTTTTCCAAGGGAAAAGAGGGCTGCTGTTGTCCCTAGCAACCCTGGTGCAATGAATGCACCGATGACGGCTAGTGTGGAGAATCCACCAGTGTTTGAATCTGCAGTGGATTGGTGCAAGCGACACCTGGCAGGATTGGACCAAGCTAAAGTGGAAGGCAAGCCAACCTTCGATACAAAAATAGAGCCGCCGGATGTCCATGCCTGGGAGAGGGGTGTTGTTGTCCCTGGCAACGCTGCTGCAGTTAAACCAGCAGCTGTTGTGAAAAGTGTGAAAGTGATACAGCTTGAGACAGGGTCCAGCAGATGCAGGGTGGGAAACCCTGACAAGACATGGAACCAAGTGCGCTGTTTGCGATGCAGTGAGTGGGGGCATGCAGTCTCCAAGTGCCGTTTGTCCCTGGCTCCAGTGCAAAGCTACCTAGCAAAACAAAGGTCTGAGAAGCTTGTGTTATATGCCAGAAGAGAGGCTGATCAAAGGCCAGGACAGAGAGTGATTGCCCATAGCAACACAGAGGAGGCGAGTCGGGCTGTCTGTGGACAATGGGGTGTGCCTCCCATGGGTCGTGACAAGAGGCTTCCGGAGGAGCCAATACAGCATGTTGGAGAGAGCCAGCAAAGCTCTGCTGGGAGACTGCGATCTCCCATGGCAACGAGAGTGGAAGTTGTGCCTGGAAGGAATCATCAGGAGAGAAACGCACTGGGGAAAAGTCGTCCAGTACCATGCCTGGAATGTGGCCAGCTGGGGCACGAAATATTGTCTTGCCCTAGATTCTGGGGTGCACCTGGAGGTAATGTTGCTGAGCAGAACTCTTTACCTGTGGGCCAAGATCCCTTTGCAAATATGTTTGCAGTTACCCCTGGCAACAAGGAGGAGTTTTCTGTGGTGTCTGCAGGGGGTGCTAAACAGTGGGGGATGCCTGCTGTGATTTCATCCCATGGCCACCAGGGGGAGTTGCCCAGTAAATGTGCGGCTGAGGACTGGTTCTTAAGACAACGTACTCAAATGAAGATGGTGACCCCAACTACTGTGGTGGGTAAGACAGTCTTTAATGAAATGATGCCTGGAATTGCTGATTTCAGGTATAAAAGAACTGGCTACGAGACTGTCCATGATGATGTGAGAGTGACCCCAGTTAGTGGGGCCACAGAATGTGCGCTTGAGAATGACTTTTTCATACCCAGTGGGAATGCAGGGGTTAAAGTCCAAACAGAACCTGTGTTGATGACTCAAAGTGTTGTGTCTAATGTCTGCCAGCCTCAAGTTGGCAGTGGGCTAGGACAGCCTGCAAAAACTAAAAATGCTATAAGTGTTACTGTTAATGAAAAGTTTGCTGCTGTTGGGAAAACCCCAGGTTCTTCCAGAGCAAAAGCTATTGTTACAAATGGGTCGTTGCCTGTAGTAATTGGTGGTAAGACAGCACAGTTGTCCCCAGAAATCTCCAGGGAACTTAATGTATTGGAGTCGGAGGTTGCCATGGACAACTGCGATGTCACTCTGGTGGGACAGAGTGGAACTGTACTGTGTAATGGTAATATGTTAATGCAAGCTGCTAGTACTAAAAATGTGCCGGTAAATGGTGGGTTAACACAACCTGTGAAAAATGCAAAGGTGTGTGAGGCTTATGAAGCGCCGCCCGAGGAAGGTGATGGTTGTGGTGTATTGCAACCTGTGGTGCTAAAACATGTGTTACCGAAGTCTGCCATGATTCATAATTTGGATGATGAATCTGCAACTAAACCTGTCTGTTCTAATGTGTCTCCTTGGGTGGATGGATCAGGGCTGAGGAGCGCTGGTGAATGGAGCACAGCTACAACGGATTGGGATAGTTGAGGTAAAGATCTAATGTCCCTGATAGATGAGGCTTTCATGCACAAAAATAAGGTGGACAAAGTTTATGCTGTGCCAGCAGGAGGGACGGCAGAACAGCTTATACCTGAGGGTGTGGTTGGCTGCTGCAGGGGTTAACCCTCGTGAGAAATATGGACCATATAAGGGCGAGCACACAGCAGACACTTTGTCCGTAACCTACAAAAATGATGCTGACATGGCGTGTCAAAGTGACGTTGTCACTGGTAATGTGAAGCAGTTCATTGGTGCTGAACCTGAGAAGTTGGGTATGAGTCAAGCACCTGGCAGCGCTCTGGTAGAGCACCAGGCTGTGGTTGTCTCCAGCTGGGAGAAGGTTCCATTAAACCTTGCAACCTCTCACGTCTCAGCAAGTGAGTCTGTCTGCATCCCCAGTGTCAGGAAAGTCCCCAGGAAGGACTTGGGTCTGGAGCCAAGGGTATGGTTTCTAACAAAAGTATTCAAGGAGATGCTTAAACTTTGGGATGTACAGCCAGTCTATACTGGGGTGTCTCCACCACAGTTAGACAGTCTGGTATTGCGGAGTACCATTAGGTGGACCCCTGAGTGGCAGGTGGTACAGCACAAAGGAAGACAAGACAGAAATGGTTTATTTATGACTGTATTACTAGTGTTAAAAATCGCCTCTAGGTATGCTGATGGGTTACTTCCTGTACAAGAGGTATATGGGAGAGGCTTTGGCGAAAAGAAAGTGTCTGAGGTTTCACCACCTAACAGCCAGGTAGAAGGCATTTCTGCTGCTATGGTCCAAGGTAGTACTGGTCAGCTGTCGGTGAAGGACGTGTGTGCTGTACCAGTGGAAGAATCGCATCAGATGGAAGGGCCAAGTGTGGACCAGAAAGGAGCAGAGATCCTGACCGCGGCTCAACCGAAGGTGGTTAAAAAGACTGGGGTCCCCAGTCCAATGTTTGGTTTAGGTGACAAACCTAATAAGGTCCCAGAGACAGAGAAATGGATAAGAAGTGCGGTAAAAATTGTATGTGGATCAGACAAGAGCTTATCTGTTCAGGTGGATAAAAATACAGAGGGCATCAGAACAGGTCAAGTGGTAGGACAGCTGCCTGCAGAGTAGGTGAACCCAGGGGAGGTGACGTCCTGTGAGGTTCCCGTGGGTGATGGCGGCCCTCCAGTATGTGTGCCCTCTGCAGACTCTGCCCTAGCAAATGCTAAAAAAAAAGGCATTGGTGATCTGTGCAACGTTGAGAGGTGTAATGTTGGTTTGAATATGTCTGTCAATGATGAACCAAATAGTTTGTTAAAGGTACATGACAGTGTGGTGTCCAAAGGTATTGGGAAATCTGGGAACCTGAAGCGTGGAGGCAGAAGGGTTGGTAGAAAGACCAGGGGTGCCCTGTTAAAATTTCAGGAGAGGCAGTGCTTATGGAACCCCAAAAGAAGAGGGAGAAGGCTGAGTATAGGGAAATATAGGACCTTGTTAAGATCCAGGGTGGGACATACCTGGAAGCGCACCCGGAAAAAAGGTTGGGCCTACGTGGCTGACAGCCAGCACAGAGGTGTCCCAACCATAATGATGGGTGCTGGTGTTCCTCCCTCCGGATCAAAACAATGGGGGAGGGTATGTGGTAGTGTGGTACCCCACCAGTGTATAAATACAGGATTCTCAACCAGGCAGGTTGAGGGGCTCCAGGGTATTTGCTTGTTTTAGAGGAAACTGGCTTTTCAATTTCCTCATGTTTTACTAAAGTCCACTTTGGGACCTGGAGCTTGGGGATTTCTTAGAGATCCGGGTGGGATGAAATCCCCAGTCCTGGATCCGGGTTTTGAGACTCAACTGCACACTGATTGTTCAGGTGTGTGTGGGCCTGATAGTAGAGTCAGGACCAGCATTCTGGGCTCCACCCTCCCGACGAGTGCATGTGTGCACTGGAGAAGCCACAGAGTGCAAGTGTGCACTGGAGAAGCCAGAGAGTGCTTGTCTGCACACTGGAAGCCAGAGACCCAGGTCTGAGGGTCAGAGCAGTGGACCCAGGTCTGGGGATTAGGGAAAAGTCTGTAGGAGACAGATGAAAGCCTGAAGTGGAAGGCCTGAGCAGCACTGCTGTATGTATAAGCCAGGAGGCTAAATGACATTTTGTTGATGAATAGGAGTGCTGAAACCCCTGCGAGGGAAACCTTTCATTTTGTTTTGAACTTCTTTTAATAAAAATGGGCAAACAAAGCCCTTAAAAAGAAGAACCAGCGAGTGGCGGTGTCCTTCAAGTTCTACATTTGATGCTAGTCCTTTACAATATATAAAAACGTCTATATGGATGTTACCCCCCTAAATAGGAGGGGGGAGGCGACTCAAGGGTGTCCGTCCAATCTTGGACCTCGGTGCCCTCAATACCTTGTAGGGCAGCACAGTGGGGTAGTGATTAACTCCCTCACCTGGCAGCAAGAGGGTCACTGGTTCAAACCCGGACCCCGACACCATCTGCCTGGAATTTGCATGTTCTCCCTGTGTCTGCGTGGCTTTCCTCCGGGTACTCCGGTTTCCTCCAACACTCCAAAGACATGCGCGTTTTCTGCGCCACAGTATGAACATACGCATTAATACATGCAGCGTGTGTATGTATTGTTTTTGGGGACTTCTGTCGTCTCTGGACACCAGGGTCGCATGCTTGCATGTCCCCATCTGCAACAGCCATCTGAGTTTTCTGCGCTTTGCGATTTGACTTGGCGTCGGCACCAAGAGTTGTTCGCAAGGTGCTCGCCCCGATCTGGGCTTTGCTGAGACAGCGAGACATTGATATCGTGGGCTACTTGGACGTTCTTCTGAGAGCTGCTTCTGGCTCAGAATTAGAGGAGGACATGTCTATAGCTAGTCAGACCCTCCGGGACTTTGGTTGGCTACTGAACATACATAAGTCGGTGTTGGTACCGACTCAGTGTCTGAAGTCCCTAGGCTTGATCCTGAATTCTTTGGAGGCGAAGGTCTTCCTTCCTTTGGAGCAGTTGCAGACGCTCCAGTCGGCTGTGAAATTGTTGGCATCCCGCAAATGGTCGTCTCTCCCCTTTTTTGCACGAGTTCTGGGCCTCATGGTGGCCTCCTTCGAGGCAGTTCCACACTCGAGTATTGCAGGAAGAGATCCTGTCCACTTAGAACAGATCTCCATTGTCTCTAGATTCATGTAAGTCACCTGGTCAAGGCTTCCCTGAGAGGGCGGCTGCATTTCCCGGCTCTTCAGTCTGGGAAGTCGTCCCTTCCTTTCCATAGGACTGTGATCACGACGGATGCCAGCCTCACGGTCTGGAAGAATCTCGACCGCCGATCAATGTCCTCGACATTTGAGCGATCAGACTGTGCCCCTCAAAAGGGGTCACAGAGTCTTCAGAGGTGTCTGATCAGGTTTCAGTTGGTAGTCGCTCGCATCCTAAGTTGGGCCAAAGGAGTGTGCCGGCTCTATCGGCTGCTTTCTGAAATAAACATCGATAGATCGATAATATTGTATTAATAATCGATATTCAATAATTCATATTGATGAGAAAAGTTCGAAGAAAATTTGTTCCGTTCGTGTAAAAACTGAAAATTAATTTAATAATAAAAATAGTTACAATATAAAAAATAGCATTGATGAGTTTCTTATTCTTGAAGATTGAATCAAATGAATATCTTTGTGTGTGTGAGTGTGTGAAGCTGAATTAGCTTCTTTACATGTCTCCAAGTGTGAGTGAAGTGTGTGCAGCATTCAAAGAGAACGCATGTCCTCCTCATGTCTGCTTATGTAGCCCGCCCCCACCCTTCTAAAAGAGGCTTATTTGCCTTGTGGTTCTACTAAAAAAAACGCGAACCAACGTACTGAAAGTTTGTGTCTTTTGTAACTTTATCTCTTACGATGCGAGGATGGTAAGAATTTCAAGAGGAAGCCATTCAAACTAATTGAATCCATATGCTAGTTCTTACCATAGAAAAGCATTTGAAGCTTCAAACAAACCTTTACATAAATATATATATTTATATATATTTCACTTTTTCCATATTTAGAATATGATATATGTAAGCATTTTAAATGTATTCAAGTCCATTATTCTCAAAGACCCAACTCCATTCATTCATTTGTTAATATTGTTAATGGATTAATATTAGATATTAGATTAAAGAAAATCTTTATAACATTTCCCTCTCAAAATGGTTGATTAACAATCTTTCATTTTCTATCTACATTCATAATCAATTGCATCACATCTGTATCCAAACATCCTTAGATCTTAAGATAATTGACATGAATATATTCTCAATTTCAATTCCACATAAGGAAAAGTGATTTCAAACCCTTTGCTTCATATATATATATATATATATATATATATATATATATATTTTACCTTATTAATTTATTTATTTTTACCATAAAATCAATCCCCTTAATATTTCTAAATTCATAAATGTAACATTGTTAACAGTACTTTGAAGTATGATTGTCGCTGCAGAAATATATGTTTCATATTTTCCCTCCAAATTATGTTTAGCATATTCAACTATAACCATACAACCTTTCAAATAACCTTGTCAAAATTTAAACATAAAATATGTTCTTAACTTCAATTTCTTCATATATGTGAGATGATTTTAAAACTAAATGCATATTACAATGTAAAGTTAATCCTAACTTGTTTATGTACCTTTAAGAAAAATGTACTCTGTCTTAATTAACACCAGATGTTCCTACTAACTAGACTCTATTGTAAAAAAGTTTAACCTTTTCAACTCTGAAAGTACACTTCATGTGTTTATAGAAATTGGTGTGTAAAAAATATCTCCTCTTGATATGAAAAACATATCTCGTCACATAAAAAGTTGATATATAAAAACTGCAATATATCTGATGAAAAAATTATATCATCAGTCGTCAAAAATCAAAAGTCAATTGTTTTTAAAAGTTTCTCTCTCATTAGAGGTATTGAGATTCTTCTTTCTTTTTTCTTCCTCCTGTACTCCTGTAAAGTTGCAAAACTTTATTGAACATAGAAAGACAACAGTAATTATGACGAATGAATCTCTTATGTCATCTTCTCCCAGAACTATATTCTTAAGCTTCAAGGGCTTGTTTTCCTCTGGAAGGTGACTTATAAGTCAGATCCTGTAAAAGAATGCAGCATCAATTTTTTGAATGAAAAAATACATTGTATATATCATAATCCTAATATTTTATCATAACATGAAAAACATATTTTGATAATAACATTTGTAATTACCTTAGACTAGCCTATACTTCTTATACTATTGTTCTGTGTATTTTAAATACTACAAGACGCAATTTCTCGTTTTTGTCATGATTAGAAACTTTGTTTTCACAAACACAGAAAAGTTTTCAATCAACCCAGAGGACTGAAATGAAGTATATCCCATTCACTTCTGCCCTATAGATTTCAGAGTAATGCGTGCTGTACTGTAATTGTTATCTTTCCCATTCAGCCTTTTCTGTAGAATTTTGGCTGAATGACATTCTTTGAGTAACACATTGAATAACTTGCTGAATGAATCTTGATATCATCAACAAATACTGGCTTAACCACTTTGCACCCGGGCCAATTCTGACAATTCGCTCCTACATGTAAAAAGCCTAATTTTTTTGCTTGAAAATTACATATAACCCACAAACAATATATATGTTTTTTTAGCAAAGACCCTAGAAAATACAATGGCGGTCATTGCAACTTTTTATCTCGCACGGTATTTGCGCAATAATTTTTCAAACGCATTTTTTTTGGAAAAAAAACGGTTTCATGAATTAGAAAATATTAAAACATTGAAGTTAGCCCAATTTTTTTGCATAACGTGAAAGATGAAGTTACGCCGAGTAAATAGATACCTAACATGTCACCCTTCAAAATTGCACACGCTCGTGGAATGGCGCCAAACTTCGGTACTTAAACATCCTCATGGGCGACGCTTTAATTTTTTTTACTGGTCACATGTTTTGAGTTACAGAGGAGGTCTAGGGCTAGAATTATTGCTCTCGCTCTAACGTTCGCTGCGATACCTCACATGTGTGTTTTGAACACCGTTTTCATATGTGGGCGGGACTTACGTATGCGCTCGCTTCTGCATACGAGCTACCGGGGACAGGGGCGCTTTACTTTTTTTTTTTTTTTTTTTATTTATTGTTAATTTTACTTTAACCTTTTTCATTTGACACTTAAAAAAAAAAAAAAAAAAGATCACTTTTATTCCTATTACAAGGAATGTAAACATCCCTTGTAATAGGAATAAGCATGACAGGTCCTCTTTACAGTGAGATATGGGGTCAATAAGACCCCACATCTCACCTCTAGGCTGAGAAGCCTGGAAAAAAAACCAAAAAAAAAGATCACCGCTTCCTAGCTGAAGCGGCGCCGTTTTTTTGAATGCAGAGGGCGGGCGTGACGTCATAACATCGCGCCCGGCCTCCGAACGATCATAGAGACTCCGGCGACCATCTGGTCCGCCGGAAATCTCTATTGTAAGGGGCCGGCGGATCCTGTCACCGTCTCACCGATCGCTCAGGTGAGTCGGTAGAAGCACCGGAGGGCGGCGGGAGGGGGGACGTCCCCTCTCGCCGCCTGTAAGAACGATCAAGCGGCGGAACAGCCGCTATGATTGTTCTTACGGTAAACAGAATCGCCGGCTCTAAAAAACGATACCTGAATGATGCCTGTAGCTGCACCCATCATTCAGATATCCCGGCTCAAACTCAAGGACGTCCATGGACGTCCTTGGGTGCGAAGTGGTTAAAGCCTCTCTCAGCACTTGGTTTAAAAACATAATTTTGTACACATTGCTGAAAGTGTTCTGTTATCAAATCTACCTGTATAGATTTAGATTGTAAAGTTTTAACAAATGGGCAATATCTGTCATATAATTCTCCTGAATAATTCTCTTTAGAAGAAGTTTTAGTGATTGATCAGATGTCTGTAATATGATCTTACTAGATTTCACAATCTTTTCTGTTACTTTAACTGCAAAATAAACACTTAACAATTGCTTAGTATGTGCATCAAAGGTCTTTTCCATATTTGTCAAACCTCTGGAGAAAAATCCTATTATTTTCTGATTACCTTTTTTTAATTGAAACAAAGTAACTGAAATTGAATTCTCCGATACATCAGTGTGCAATCCAACAGACATAGACAAGCCAGCTTCAATTGTACTCAATGAATGAGCATTCTGCACATCCCTTTTCAACATTTCAAAGGCATCTGTCTGGGGTGGACCCCATCTATCAAACACACCATTTTTCTGTCTCAACAAATCAAATAATGGTTTGACTTTATCATCATATGTCCGTAAAAACTCTTTGCAACAGTTTATTTCGTTCCAAAATTTATGTAATGCCTTGTAAGATGTTGGAACTGGAAAAGCAGAAATCTTCCTAACTTTTTCCTGTGATAATGTTCTCCGTCCATGACTAATTTGCATATGCAGGAATGTTACCTGACTCTTCATCAATTGAACTAGCTCCGTGTTCAGTTTCAGCCCTGCTGTTTGTATTAAAGTAAATAGCTCTGATAAAAGAATGATGTGCTCTTCTATACTTTGTGTAATCAGCAAAAACTTGTCCACATGCTGGTAAATACATTCAGGTCTAGAGAATTTTGATAATACTTTCTGCCAACTCTCATGTACTATGCCATCACTAATGTCCAATCCTGGAATTAATCTAGTGAATGCATAGGTTTCTTTATTAAAGCTGAAGACAAGTTTATATTGACAGCTTTTAGTTAATGGTACAGAAAAATGACCGCTGGTGATTTCCAGTACAGAAAATACCTTGGCCTTGGCATCCATGTGTGACAATAAATTTAAATCAGGAAGAATAGGTGTGTTATTTGTAATGCATTTATTCAGTGATCTTACATCAACTGATAACACATACTCATCATCAGCATTCTTGATAGGCAAAATGCAATTATTTACCACAGATTGTGCTTTCTTTAATATTCCTTGTTGTACAATGTCAGAAACTGGACCTATTGATTCTTGTGGCAACTTATTTTGACTTTGAGGTTTAGGGTCTTTTCCTTCAATCTCAATTTTAATGTCTTTAAACAACCCTGTGTCACTTTTGGTCTGACTCCAAAGACTTTTATGTGTTTGAACCAATTTTTTAAATACAAGATTGGTTTTTGAATAGCCATTTATAATCTGAAGACATGTCATCGACTGCTGTAGAAATATTTCCAACAGTACTGTAAATAGACTGATCTATTAAAATTGGAGCAACATAATTTAATGTTGGAGAAGTTAACACTTCTTTTTTCCTTGATTTAGGCAATGGAAGTAATCCATTTCTCTCATTGTCAGCATTGTTTGTCTTATTGATTGAACTGTCATTAACAGTCATGGTACTGATCTGTTTGACTTCTGAGGCATAAGGCAAGTCATTCGACCTATTGTTTGGACAAGGATGAACAAATTGCTCAAAATTTTCCTCCTTTCCTAATTCCAAAGTTTGTCTTTGTGAATCTAATTTATATTTCAAACATTCTTTCTGTACATGTCCATTTTCCTTACTCTGAAAACAATTAGCATTTCTTGTTCCCTGTGTTCTGTCTGACGTGTATCTCATCATATCTGGGTGTGGCCATACACGTGGCAACTCTGGGTTCATCACCTTTCTTTTGTGTGTCTAAACTCTGTCTACATGCTGCAATCCTATTCATTTATTTTGTTTTAAGCAAAACTTTAGGATCCTGGCCATATTCCCCTATGGACCGCTTAACTTGTACAGCAGACTTCTGCTTAGAATCATCACTACCATTACTGTAGCTTGACTCTGCTTTAGACTTCACATTATTCTGTAACTCAAACAACTGAGTATCTTTTATTTGAATTGCACTTTGCAAATCATCTATTCGTTCAGTCAAAATCGAACAATTAGTACATAATCTATTGTCCTCTGTTTTCCCTGTTGTACAAACATTCCTTTCCGGAGCTTCTAAAATCATTGCATCAAATAAAAGTAAATTTAGATTTTTGTATCTCAATATTAGCTTGTAAACATTCATTGAACATGTAACACCATAATTCAACATCTTTAACAAATTTTGACAGATTTTTGAATTCTAAATTACTCTTACTAGATAATTCATTAATAAAATCCATTACTTACCCATGTAGGACGACTTTTTTCATGTAACACAGTCTTTCCCTCTCTTCACGGGGAATTACGTCATCAAAAAACAGGATTTTCTTACGTGTGTAAACTTCTCACTGAATACTTCTATGTTTCCAGATTCATTTGATGATGCCGAAAGTTCAATCGTTGTTATTTCTCCTTGAAGCTTGTCTGCATAATCAATGCTTGTTTTCCCTCTCGGCAAGCGATGGAAGAAATAATTCAAAAACGTTCGATATTCGGGCAAAACGATCGTAGCTAAAGGCTCGCCATTGAAATAAATATCGATAGATCGATAATATCGTATTAATAATCGATATTCAAAAATTCATATTGATGAGAAAAGTTCCAAGAAAATCTGTTCCGTTTGTGTAAAAACTCAAGATTGATTTAATAATAAAAATAGTTACAATATAAAAAATAGCATTGATAAGTTTCTTATTCTTGAAGAATTAATCAAATGAATATCTTTGTGTGTGTGAAGCTGAATTAGCTTCTTTCCATGTCTCCAAGTGTGAGTGAAGTGTGTGTAGCATTCAAAGAGAACGCATGTCCTCCTCATGTCTGCTTATATAGCCCGCCCAACACCCTTCTAAAAGAGGCTTATTTGCCTTGTGGTTCTACAAAAAAAAACGCGAACCAACATACTGAAAGTTTGTGTCTTTTGTAACCTTATCTCTTACGATGGGAGGATGGTAAGAATTTCAAGAGGAAGCCATTCAAACTAATTGGATCCATATGCTAGTTCTTACCATAGAAAAACATTTGAAGCTTCAAACAAACCTTTACATAAATATATATATTTATATATATTTCACTTTTTCCATATTTAGAATATGATATATGTAAGCATTTTAAATGTATTCAAGTCCATTATTCTCAAAGACCCAACTCCATTCATTCATTTGTTAATATTGTTAATGGATGAATATTAGATATTAGATTAAAGAAAATCTTTATAACTCTTACATCCGGGCGTAGAGACCTGGCAAGCGAATCTGAGTCGCCAGATGCTGGACCAAGGGGTTATGGTTTTTCACCCGGAGGTGTTTTCAATTACTTTGTCGGAATTGGGGCACACCAGTTGTGGATCTCCTGGTTTCTCTACTCAATCGCAGGTGTAGAGGTTTGTGGCCAGGTCCAGGGCTCCCTGGGCAGACGCGTCGGACGCGTTGGTGGCTCCATGGGGAATTTATGCCTTTCCCCTACTGGAATTGCTTCCTCGTAGGGGATTCTGGTGATTCTAATCGCCCCAGATTGGTCCCAGCATCCCTCCGCAGAGTGGAGGCCGCAGGGATTCTGGTGATTCTAATCGCCCCAGATTGGTCCCGGCGTCCCTGGTACGCCGACCTCGGGAGACTGGTAGCTGACTCTCCCCGGCAGCTGCCAATGCGGGAGGACCCTCTGTCTCAAGGTCCCATGCTTCATCCTGTTTTACAGTTGCTGGCTTTAACGCCTTGACTATTGAAAGACAGGTACTAAGGGACCGTGGTCTGGCAGATCTGATAGTCCCCTTTATGCTGGCGGCCCAGGAACCTTCTTCCCAGACGATCTACCATTGCACTTGGAAGGCCTACATCTCTATGTGTGGTGGGATGGCCGGGCGCCCACGGACATAGCCGGTTTCTCGGATCCTGCTGTTCTTACAGTGCGGAGTGGATCTGAACCTTGCCTTGAGCACCGTTAAGGGGGAAGATTTCAGCCTGGGCTGTCTTCTTCCAACGGCCTCTGGTGGCTCACTCACTGGTAAGTACGTGTGTGCAGGGGGTCCGACACGGTGTTCCCCCGTTTGGACCACCGCTTCCTCCGTGGACTTGACTCTAATGCACTCGGTACTTCAGGAATCTCCCTTTGAGAACTTCAGGGAGATTCCACTCTTTCTCAAAAAGTTGCCTTTCTAGTTGCCATTACTTTGGTCAGAAGTGTTTCTGAATTGGCGGCCTTGTCTTGCAAGTCGCCTTGCTTGGTCCTCCATACGGATAAGCGGTGCTTCGCCCGCAACCTTCATTCCTTCCTAAGGTGGTTTCGGCTTTTCACCTAAACGAGGACATTGTGCTTCCATCCTTGTGTCCTCAGCCATCGCATCCCAGGAGGCTGCGCTACATACCTTGGACGTGGTACGTGCACTATGGGTGTACCTGTCTGCTACTGCTCCGTTTCGGAGTTCTGACTCACTGTTCGTGCCGGTAATTGGTCCACAGAAGGGCCTGACGGTCTCATCGGCCATCTTTCTAGGTGGATCAGGCTGATCGTCATCCAGGCCTATGCCCTTAGGGGCGGGCGCCTCCCTTTCCTGTCACGGCGCATTCAACCAGGGCAATTGGTGCTTCCTGGGCTTTCCGACATCTAGCATCTGTCTTCAAGGTGTGTGAGATGGCGACCTGTTCGTCTGTGCACACTTTCCCAACATTTTACAAGGTTGATGTGTGTGCATCTTCGGATGCTTCCTTGGCCGCAAGTTTTTGCAGGCGGCTGTTTGAGGTTTCAACTCCTCCGTGAGGAGCTCTGTTTGTTTGGGGTGAATTTAAGTCTTCTTTTGATTGCTGTTCCCACCCCTCATTTCTTCTGATACTGCTTGGGGACGTCCCACTTTGTCAAGATTTAAGGAGCTGTGTCCGTCCATGGACGATAAGAGAAAATAGGATTTTTTGTACTCACCGTAAAATCATTTTCTCTGACGTCCATGGACGGACACAGCACCCACCCCTCCTTTTTTAGTTTGTACTGCTTTACTAAGAACTGAGGCTGCTGAGTGTCCGTCCATGGACGAACGAGAAAAGGATTTTACGGTGAGTACAAAAAATCCTATTTTCATGACAAAAACTAAGAAAACATTTTTGAGTTTGATTAGCAAAAAATAAAAACCCCAGAGACGATCAAATACCACCAAAAGAAAGCTCTATTTGTGGAAAGAAAATGATAAAAAATTTGTTTGGGTACAGTGTTGTATAACCGCGCAATTGTCATTCAAATTGTGACAGCGCTGAAAGCTGAAAATTGTCCTGGGCAGGAAGGGGAGTAAGTGCCTGGTATTGAAGTGGTTAAATACCACCAAAAGAAATCTCTATCTGTCTCAAAAAAATTTGGTTTGGGTACAGTGTTATATTATCATGCAATTGTTATTCAAAGTGCAACATCACTGAAAGCTGTAAATTTGCCCTGTCTGGAAGGGTGTAAAAGTGCAAGTGGTTAAAAACAGGACAGTATATTAATGTGCAGTCAGAGCTGTAATGCATATGTTTTTATTTTTTAATTTTTTTTTATTGGCAATAACGGTGAACTGATTTTTTTTTGTAATTCCTTTATTTTAAAAGAGAGTGCGTTTAAAGTGGTTGTAAACCCACTTGGACAACTTGCACCTACAGGTAAGCCTAGATTAAGGCTTACCTGTAGGTGCAAGAAATATCTCTTTAACCTACATGATTAAGGAGATATTTACTATAAACCGATGCGCCGATGACGTCACACGCATGTGCACTAGCGGGCCGGCTTCATTGGCGGTTTTCTGAATGGGTTCTTGCCGACCCGAGTGCGCATGCGTGTGACGTCATCGCCGCTCCGGCCAATCACAGCGCAGGAGCGGCGATGCACTGACGGCAGTGACGGGACATCGAGGCAAGATGGCGGCGGAGGTGACCGAGGACCACTGCGGGGGCTTCGATCTCAGGTAAGTCATTCATAATGAGCTAGTATGCTATGCATACTAGCTCATTATGCCTTTCTTTTTCAGGGATTTAAAAAAAATAAAAAAAAATTGGCTTTACGTCCTCTTTAACTATCAACACATATAGCAGAGATACAAGAAAAAAACTGACAGAAAGATCAAACGTGGTCATGAGATGAGGTAAACATATCGGATACCAAGGCTGTGCACAGTAAATAAGGCACATGAAGAAAACACAGTATAGAAATAAAATGGGTGTGCGAGGCCAGGGAGGCATCCTAACAAATACTTGCGCGACCTAGAACTGAGAATAACGTATGCAAAGCTATAAAATACAGTAACATTTTTTCAAGTTTTAACAGTTGTTTGGAAGGCAAAGCAACCCAACGCTAAGCATGGGACACCTACAATAAATAATGCACATCAAGATATTCACAGTATCTGCTCAAAACAGCACATGATTGGGTAAGAGGTATGGGGAGGGGGTGTGCACCAGGGGGGGAAAGGGAGAGGTAGAGGGTCTAACAACCCTAAGAGCGGGAAAGGGGCAAGGACCAGAGGAAGAAGGGAATGAGGCAGGGGGTAAGGAGAGGAGAGGAGAGGTGGAAGCATAGTGGAGTATAAGGGCAGATAGCAGAAAATAGGAGAAGAGTAGAGTAAAGAAGGGTAGCGCCCCCCGACTGGGGAGCGGGACAACCCCAATAGGTTAGCCAGACTGTGCAGCCTCAAGGAGATAAGCGTCCATGTATATAAAGTGTTGCCATGGTCTCCAGATCTCCCAGGAGGTCTCCTCCCTGTTGTGCATGGTGGCGGTGAGATCCTCCATGTCTCCTAGTTCATTCACTTTAGAAAACCACAGGGACTTCGCCGGCGGGTTCTCCGACCTCCAACAGAGGGGGATGCAAGCCTTGGCAGCATTCAGTAGCTGGATGGTGAGAGAGGCCTGGTATTTCTATATGGGTCGTTCTGAAAGGTGAAGCAGGAAGGCCGCGGGTTTCCCCTCCAGAGAGACACCAGTCAGGTGCTTGATCGTGCGAGTCACCTCAAGCCAGAAAGAGGAGAGTTTGGGACAGGCCCAAAAAACGTGCATCATCATTCCCTCTGCAGTGCCACAACGCCAATAAAGGCTAGAGACCTGCGGGAGGAAATGGTGCAGAGTGGTGGGTACCATATACCATCGGGTCATAATTGTGTAGCAGGTCTCTTGGACTCTGGTGGCTATAGAGGATTTGTGAGCAAAGTGGAGAATCTTCTCTCTCTGGGGGTCAGTGAATTGAATGCCGAGCTCCGCTTCCCACTTAGAGAGGAATGTGGGAATGAACCCTTCCGCTGGTCGAGTCAAGGAGGAATAGATAAGCGAGAGACTGTGCCGCACTGGCTCCCCGCGATGGCAGATGTGTTCTAGTTCAGTAAGTTGACGGGAGATGCCCGGGGCCTACAGGCATCTGCGCAGAAAGTTGCGCAGCTGTAGACCGCTCCAGAAGTCCAGAGGCGGATCTGTAGCAGCCACCCCAGCTTCAGAGGAGAGTTGGCCGTTAGGCCCCAAAAAGTCACACAAACGGAGCTGACCGCCTGCTGCCAGTCGCTTGAAATGAGGGTTCTGGTGGCAAGGTGTAAATTCTGGATTACCCAAAACCGGCACCATAGGGGAGGGTAGTGGGGACACCGAGGAGTGTCGAAAGGCATCTCTAGCCACTGATAGTGTGCTGCCTAGTGTGGGATGGTCAACGAGGTCCCTCGGCAGAGGTGTGGTGATCCAGGGCCAGCTCTTGGCCGTATCTCTGGAATCCTCCATTTCCATGGCCACCCAGTGCTTTGCCTCTGCGTGGCAATGCCAGTCCACCAATCTGGTGAGGTGAGCCGCCCTGTGATAGGCTTTCATGTCCGGGAGCCAAACCCCGCCCCTACTTTTCGCAAGGTGTAGGAGTTGAAGTCTAATGCGTGGCTTGCGATGGGACCACACAAAGTCGCAACATAGAGTCTATTCGCTTGAAAAATACTAGGGGTAGCGGGATAGGAAGCGCCTGCAGCAGGTACAGTACCCTCAGCAACAAAGTCATCTTGAGGGCATTGCAACGGCCAAGCCACGTCAATGTGAGGGAGTGCCAGTGGAGAAGATCTGCCTTAAGGCGAAAAAGTAGCAGGGCGAAGTTCGCCGAGTACAAGGCGGCGGGGTCAGAGGTGATGTCGACTCCCAGGTATCGGATAAAGTTAGTCGCCCATCTCAGAGGAAAGGCCGATCGCAGATGTTGAACAATGTCCTTACCCACCGTTATATTGAGAATGGAGGATTTGGACAAATTAATTTGAAAGAGGGAGAGAGCGCCATATTCCTGAAGAGATTGAAGCAGGTTTGGGAGGGAAGTAAGCGGTTCCGTTAGGAAGAAGATTAGGTTGTCCACGAATGCGGCTACCTTGTGGGACCCTGAAGATTTTTGGAAACCAATGATGCCCACGTCCGCCTGTATTCTGCACAGAAGAGGCTCCAATGAAAGTATAAAGATCAGAGGAGAGAGGGGGCAGCCCTGCCGTGTGCCATTGCTGATGTTGAAGAAGTCCGACCTAGTCTCATTTACTTTGACCGCTGCAGTGGGGTGAGAGTAAAGGGACAATATCCATCCCAGCATAGATGACCGAAGACCAATGTGCTCTAAAGTGGCCCGTATAAAGGACCAATCCACACTCTCGAAGGCCTGTTTGGATGTCCTAGCCGCGTGGATCAAGTTCACCACTCGGATGGTGTTGTCTCGTGGCTCCCGTATCGGCACAAAGCCTGCCTAATCTCTATGGATGAGATTTGGTACATGAGAGAGCAGCCTGTTGGGCAGAATTCAAGTCTGTGTTCAAAAGTGCTATTGGGCGATAATTCCCGCACCATAACGGATCTTTCCCCTCTTTAGGGATAAGGGAAATATAGGCTCTCAAAGTGTCTACCGGGAAATAATTGCCCTCTGTAATAGAATTGAGAGCAGAGAATAGAGGTTGCGATAGCGTATCAAAAAAGGTCTTGTAGTACGTCGGAATCAGGCCATCGGGGCTGGGAGCCTTCCTCGGCTTAGAATTGGCTAGAGCTACTCCCAGCTCCGCTGCCGTGATGGGCTCCTCCAGCTCTTTCTGTACAGCACTAGGGAGCGACGGCATGCCAGAAGCGGCTACATACCACTGGGGGGTGGAGCTATCTTCAGCTGGGGGGTCAGCAGTGGAGGGCTTGTCAAGGGTATAGAGACCTTCATAGAAGGAACAAAACTTCATTGCCATGTCTGACGATGTATTCAGCTTTTGTCCCGAGGAGGCCAGGATATGAGAGATGTACGTTTTCGTACGCGGGCCTCGCAGAGCCCTAGCCAGCAGTGACCCGGGTTTCTTAGAGAATTCGTACATGGTGCAATGCTCCCAAGCCAATTTTTGCTTTGTTTTGTGGAATAGAATCGAACGTAGTTCCTCACGAGCTTGAACTGATGTTTTAAAATGATGCATGAAGTATGTACAGGATAGCTCTGTGAATTTATAACATGCAACAGAACAAGAGGGAGAGAGCGCACGACCGGGCTAGTGCAATACAGTTTATTGATAAAACAATACAAATATGCCACCAAGAATTGCATTCACATGATTCCAGATAAAACAAGCAGGGTGGCAATTCTTGGTGGCATATTTGTATTGTTTTATCAATAAACTGTATTGCACTAGGGCGGTTGTGCGCTCTCTTCCTCTTGTATTGTTGCAGTGTATATCCATCACCCAGTGGGATTGTCGGAGAGCAGCAATGCCCAGTGTAGCATGCACAGCCTCAAATAACTTTTATCTAGGTTCTAGTTGCTCAAGGTGCAGCCCAACAGGAGAAACTTTCCCTTTGTTTCCAGTTGTATATAGAGTAAAAAGGTGAAAGACCTGATCAAGAGCTGGGAATTTTTTCGTTATGTATCTGAATTTTTAACGTGACCAATGGCTATTTTTTTGCACTTGTTGAATAGATATAACAAAACACTTCCAATCGTATATTTAACAGACCAATCGGTAGCAAATACAGGATGTTTTTGTTTAAATACACATTTATCCAATGTGTCCAAAAAATTTGAGTTGGCACAAACATTTTTGCAGCTCTTTCTTCTTGTAGGTAATATATGCACATCATACATTACTACTTCATTTTATTCAGGAGCTCCAAAAATGAATGGATATTCTCTTGAAATCTGCTATAATTTGTCCACCCATTCTACGTTGCTGTGTGCATAGTGTATATTGTATACTTTGCACACAAAATGTAGCTTTTGAGTCACTGTTACTATAGAGCAGGGTTTCACAACAGAGGGGTAAGTGAGGGCAGGGTAGTGGAGGGTGGGGTGAAATAGGGATTGTGGAGTGGGAGAGTTGGGATGGAAAAGGCTGTAATCGCTGAGGGGGGAAGAGGATGGGGATGGGAGGGTCATTGGGAGACATGGTGGGCGGAGGTGAGGGCTGGTGGAGGGAAGGAGGCTCCTCTCCGGGTGAAGATCTGATGGTCAGGCAGCATGAGAACAATCTCTTCTTAGTGGAGCTTATCTTGTAACTTCAGCAGTTATTCTGTACAAAAGGCTCTAGGCCTGATATGAAGAGAACCTACATACATGTACAGGTCAGGTGTGACTTCACTTGCTGCATGCTTGTTCCTGATCAACAGGCAGCCGAGAGGCCATCCTCGGTGCGTCTCCTGCTACAGGCCTCCTGTGATGCAGGATTAGAAGGACGATGCAAATATTCCCTTGTACTGCGTTGTGCGTCCAGATAAAACCTCTGCGATCTCCTGTAATTAGGAGGAAGAAAACCATCGGGGGGTAAATGGAACAGGTCACCCTCATAGTCATCCTGTAGATTTCAAACACACTGACAAGTGTGCGCAGTACCTATACAGCACACCTGCCACACCCGAGCTGACCACAGTGCGCCATCTAGTGGGCCAAGTATGGAACTGAACCCTGCATAGCCAAATAGTCAGGGGACAAGTGATACAATCCTAGGAAAGGAGAGATCAATGCAGGGGCTGGGAGACATTACACAGAGAAGATGTACAGCCGGCCGGAGCGGAGAAGGAGGCGTTCTGCTCCCAAGCTGACGTCACTTCCAGTATCGGTTTTGGGTATCAGAGAATTTTTGCAAGTGCTGATACTCACGAAAAATGCCTAGTATCTGGACGATACTGGTATCGGTGCAACCCTCCTTGGTATCCTATAGTGTTAGGTTTATTCATTAGAACATTTCAAGCAGCAAAGCATTAAAGTACACTCTGTTATCAGTGATTGATTTATGGCCTCCCTAGTATTGCTGGCTGTACTTTTTGGGTTTAATGAGTAGGTTTTGGTTCCATCTGTGCTATTGCTTAAATGGAAAAGTGCCAGAGCTAGATTCCTTTTAATTTGCTACTTGCATGGGTACTCACTGTCATTTCTTTCATTCTCTGCAATTTTTGTAAATGGGACTTCAGCTTCTGTTCTCCACGAGGAAACTGAAAATGATGATGAGTGATGTGACTTAGTTTGAGAAGTCTAAATAAATGTATACACAAATCAGTAAGGATTAATGATCCAATAAAAGTGAGTAATTCAGGAAATTGCTTCTTGTCAAAGCATTCTAAGTCATTGTTATGATAAAAAGAAAGGTCCCATGTTTTCATCCCAAAAAATAGCCCTAACAAATGTGTTAAGCCTCGTACACACGGCCGAGATTCTCGTCGAAAAAAACATGTCGTTTTTTTTTACGAGATTCTTGGACAAGAAACTTGTCCCGGCCGAGTGTACACACGCTCGATTCAAAGAACCCGATGTTCTTTGAATGGAGCGAACGCGGTGACGTCATTGAATACGACGAGCATGCGCTCGTCACATTCAATGCCATCGCCGCCATCTTGGTTCACCCTACCTATGCCTAGGAAGCTACCGCGCATGCGTCAAAGTCATTTCGAGCATGCGCGGGCTTCCCGGCGAAAAGGTAAGTGTACACACACACAATTTTCTCGTCGAGAAACAGGCTGACGAGAATCTCGACGAGAAAATAGAGAGCAGGTTCTCTATTTTCTCGTTGAGATTCTTGTCGCTTTTCTTGACGAGAAACCATACACACGAACGAATTTCTCGGCAAAAAATCTCTGCCAGCAAGTTTCTTGCTGGTTTTTGCAGAGAAACTCGTTCGTGTGTACGAGGCTTGAGACAGTGATATCAATTGTTCTACAAAGTGAATACATTACGATCTGTAAATGCTATAAGGGTTTTCTATCAGTAAAACAGGAAGGCCTCTCATGCGAATACATTTATCCTAATTCAAGTTAATGAATAACAAAAAGAAAATACTTCACATGCAAATACACCAGGGAATTGGAGGTGCATAAAATCAGGGGCATTGCTAGGATTGTGAAAAAAGAAAACATAGTTGCCCGCGCTATGGTGTATGCAACAAGGGGATAAATATTTTCAATCTCTTATTAAACAATTAGCTACTGCTGACGTATAAAGTTAAGGACCTTTTTAGAATGATACAAAAATGGTTAAACTCAGCGCTTCTCCTAAATATACAAGTAAATTAGTGAACAATAATGCCTGTGCAAACATATAAAGTGCAATCAAAAATAGAATAGATTCTATGGTGCAAAACAGATGAAGTCCTTTGGTGCAAGGTGACGTGTCCACTTCTGTCTATGAGGATAAGTGCCATTTCGTGCTCCCCTCCTGGGTCCCCACTCACCAGAAATAATCTTTAAATATGCAAGGTCTTTATCCTACGGCTCTAGTTGAGATGTCCCCCATCAGCCATAAACTTTAAGGGATTCCAAAATCTTTAATCCACTGCACTAGCGATGACTCCAATGTGATGATACAAGTATATCATATGCCAATGAAGAGAGAGATACTCATAGCGTAATATTGCTACAATTTATTGTTTAAAAACATATAGAACTGCACTTACATCAAAGGAAAGGCATACAGGTATCAAATCGCCGCCTTGGTGTGTTGCCAGCCATCACTGAACCTCGTGTGTGTGTGTCAGGGAAATAAACAGCTTCAATCCGTTCAGCGTGTCACATGACATCCTGGCTGCCTATATAAGCTGAGCAAATCTCCAAGCAAATTGCTGTTTTGTCTTCAGCTTCCTGTGTCTCAAGTTCCTGTTTCCTGCCTGCCTGATCTGCTGCTGTGACCCGGATAGGGTTGCCACCTGTCCAGGATTCACCCGGACAGTTCGGGTTTGGAACCATGTGTCCGGGTTTCAGACAGCCTGAAACCCGGACACATTATTTAGACTGGCCTATGGCTTCCCAGCAGGGTTGCTGGCTGCAGTTGTCTAAGCTGAGAAGAGTGTCTGTTATGCCCTGTACATACGGTCAGAATTTCCGATTGGAAAAGTCAGATGGGAGCTTTTCATCTGATATTCCGACCGTGTGTCTGCCCCATCGGACTTTTTCCGTCGGAAATTCCGACAGACTTAGATAGAGAACATGTTTTCAATTTTTCAGACGTAAAAAATTTCTAGCGGAAAATCCGTTCGTCTGTATGCAATTCCGACGCACTAAAAAACACGCATGCTCAGAATCAAGCAGAAGAGCCGAACTGCCTATTGAACTTCATTGATCTCGGCTCGTCGTACGTCTTGTACATCACCGCGTTCTTGACGGTCGGAATTTCTGACAAGATTTGTGTGACCGTGTGTATGCAAGACAGCTTGAGCGGAATTCCGTCGGAAAAACCATCCGAGCTTATTCCGACTGGAAAACCGGTCGTGTGTACAGGGCATTACACTCTTTCACACTGCCGAAAGCCAGAACTAACAATCCCCCCCCCCAAATACACACCCACACAAGGAAGAGGAGAGAGGGCTTGATCTGCTCCTCTTCCCCCCACCCCTACAACTCTGTGTCTGCCCAGCCTCCAATCCCCGACACTGTGCCTCAGAAAAGGAAAGTTGGGTACGAAAATTTGAAGTCCAGCAGCCACAGATACATCTGGATGAGAGGTGCTGACTAGGGTGACCACATTTCCAAACTACCATTCAGGGACACCCTCCCTTCTCAAAAATCAGCTTGTGCTGTAACGAATCACAGCACAGTGATTGGACACAAGAGGCGGGATTTAGGATTTCTCCAATCACAAGCAGGGGCGGGAATTGTGCTCCTCTAGGCATTCCCGGCCAGGGCAAGTACTGTCAGTGAGTAAAGCAGTGATGTGGTGGCTTTTTTTGGGGGCATCTGATTGACACAGCTACCCCCCGTGCCAGTTTCATTCCGGGACACTGTATTGTCCTGGAATGAATGTGTCCGGGACAGATCTGCAAAATGCGGGACTGTCCCGGGAAATCCGGGACACGTGGTCACCCTAGTGCTGACTGCCAAGGGGTGAGTGAGCTCACCACCCATCCCTGTCTGTGACTGAAGTCTCCCCCCGTCTCTCTCCTGCCTCTAAATACAGTAAAGCAAATCAGGGTTCTCAGAGCACCCCTTACATCAGAGTTCCCCTTTACACCAAAGGCCACAGTATTTCCCCTTACATCAGAGTCCTGTCTGTACATCAGAGTTCTCAGTGTTCCCCCCATAATTCAGCATCCCTTAGGTTAGAGTCCCCAGTGTTCTCCCTTACATCAGAGTCTGCAGAGTCCCTCCTTACAGTGAAAGGGGAACTCTGTGAGTTCAGATGTAAAGGGGGACTCTTGTTATTAACTTCATATGATTAGAAATGTTATTTAATAGCAAAATATATGTATAGTTTATACGATAAAACCAAATTGCCGTGTGCCGCTAAAGTGTTCGGGTTTGACTTGAAGAAAAGGTGGCAACCCTAGACCCGGATTGCCTCTTGACTACCCTGATCTCTCCTGACCTAACCCTTGGCTTGCTTATTGGACTTTGCTGCTGTCTCCTGTGTTTGACCCTCTGCTTGTGACCCGGACTTTGCTGCCAGCCTCCTGCACCTGACCATCTTGCCTGTGACCCGGATTACCTCCAGTCTCCAGTACTTGACCCTCTGCTTGACTTTGGACTTCCCTCCTGTTGGGTGTTTGACCCCCGGCCTGCTCTGGACAACTACACCAGCTGAGTTGTGACCACCATCAGTTCCTGTACCTGTCTTCTGTGACCTTCATGCAAGTCCTGCTCAGCTTACTGGTAGCTTGTGCCTCTTTGTGCCATCCACCCTCTGTCCCATCTCCAGGGGGTGGAGTGCACTTAGTCGCAAGAGTGAGCCGCTCTCTGCATCACGGCCTCGGTGAGTACCCTTTTCTGATAGTGTGGTCCCTGCTTGATGCGTTTTGCCCCTCCCACTGGGCGTCTTCAGACTGAGTGGCACTTAGCTTCACAGACAGAAGTGGACACGTCACCTTGCACCAAAGGACTTTATCTGTTTTGCACCATAGAATCTATTCTATTTTTGATTGCACTTTATATGTTTGCACATGCACTTTATATATTATTGTTCACTAATTTACTTGAATATTTAGGAGCAGCTCTGAGTTTAACCATTTTTGTATCATTGCTACTGTAGGATTGTGAATGGGGGCAGAAGTGGACCACCTCAAGTTCCCAACAGAGATGTCATACCATTTCAAAGAGAAGAAGGGGTTGCAGGGCGGGCAGTCTCAAACAATCCAAGAAAAGGGATGAGAAACAACTGAGTTCTGGAATATTCAATCTAAGTCGGGTAGAATTGGATCAGAAAGAATTACATACTAAATTTGGGTCTGAAATGTGCCACTAGGAAAATTATGAACAAGTTCAAAGTGTATATTGATACACATAAATTAATAAGAACACTCAACATGAAAAAATATTTTATGAGTCACCCTGCTAACCCTGAAATAAGGAATTATAATGTGCCTGATAGAATAGATAGTGGTCTCCAAAAACAAATCGATTTTTAATCCTCAAAATTCTAACAATCATTTTATTGAAGTGTTCAAGCATATGGTTTTGAAGGATATTGAAGAACTTCCTCCAAAAAAGAAAGCCAATCCAGAATACATTAAAGAACGTGTAAAAGCCCTATAAAAGAAGAAGAATATTATTATTCGCCCAGCGGATAAAGGGGAAGGGGTAGTAGTGAGGGACAACTCATTCTACCACAATCAGCTGATGGAATTGCTGGAGGACCAGATAACGTACAAGAAACTGAGATCGGATCCGACTGAATCATATAAAATTCGTAGGAGGGACGACATTCCACACATGCAAAAACAATTTTTGGGACATGTTTTGGATTTCTGCATGTCCCATGACTCTTTCTTCTCACAGCAGGTTGGCGTGGCTATGGGGGGCGAAGTTCGCCCCCAGCTTAGCCAACCTGTTTATGATGGAGTGGGAGGATAGGCATGTATTTAGGAATCGGAGACCCCAATTGCGATTCTACCGCAGATTTATTGACGACCTCCTGTTTTATTTGTGAGGGGTCGGAGAAATCTGTGGTGGAGTTTTTAGAGACCCTGAATAAAAACAACAATGGCATTAAACTGGATTACTAGATCAGTGACAAAATAGTGAACTTTCTTGATGTCACTATAGAAAAAGGTTTGGGAGGACTAAAGACTCAGGTCTACTTCAAGCCTACAGACCTAAATAGTTATATTTCCATTAGAAGTGGACATCATCCTGCCTGGATAAAAAATATCCCTAAAGAACAAATACTCAGAGTGCGACGTAATTGTACTAATCGGGAGGATTTAGTCGCACAGGCCAATACATTGAAAGATAAGTTTCTACAGAAGAGTTATCGGGAAGAAAGCCTAAAGAAACTAATACAAGAAGTGGGTGATGCTCCCAGAGAACAATGCTTTAAGAAGAAGGAAATCCAACCAAATAGTGGTCAACACCAATGGGGATTTATAACAGGCTTCCACTTTCAGTATAAGGAAATAGAGACCATTTAAAAAAAATACTGGCACATTTTAGGTCGTGACAGGCGTTTGGGTGAAGTGCTACCCAAACAACCCAAATTCATATATAGACGTGCCCGAGTTTTGGGGATCGAGTGGTACGCAAAATTCTGGATCCACCTGATGAGCAAATTTTAAGGATTGATCTGAAAGGATTCTATTCATGCAGAAAGTGCATATGCTGTAGAACTGTGAAAATACAAAACAGGGGTAGAATGAACATCATGAATAATGACCAGGAAACTTTTGATATCAAGGAATTTATCTTGTGTAATTCATCATATGTGGTGCCCCTGTGGGTTATACTATGTAGGGCGAACAAAAAGATTACTAAGAGTACGCATAGCTGAGCAGCTTGCTAATATAAAAAATGGTTTTAAGTACCATAGTGTTTCATTACACTTTAAAAAAAAAACATTAACAGGATACTTCCCTGCTTCAGTTTTGTGGCATAGATTGTGTGCACCCATCATGGAGGGCCTCTAATCGTGTGAGGGACCTGTCACAAAGAGAGACCAAATGGATTTTTATTTTAAAAAGTTTTTATCCTAGGGGCCTCAATATTGAGTTAGACCTCAATTGTTTTATTAATAATTTTAATTTTTTTAGGTTTGAGAAGTCTCCAATAATTATGTACTACTCAGTGCTTGATGCACCCATACCACTGAGTGTTTTAGTGCATGGTAATTTTTAGAATCCACCCATAATATAGTAAGATATGGATATTTTTTATCAGTTAATATATATTACATACATTTATCTATTATGTGGGTAAAAATCTTGAATTAAGTTTATTTATTTAATTGTATTTTAAACTTAATGTTTTCACTCAGTTTTTCATCAGTGTTGCCCACGTTGAGGTGGGTAAAGGATGAAATCTGGGATCCAGCACTCATCCAGAAATTGTATATATTTCTATATATATTGAATTATACTATTTTTAATAGAATGTGTAATTTTAAGTATTATTCAAATTCATAATATCCGATATTAGGACTAAATCTCGTAATGTTTGATGATATTAATATTTTACTTTCGCTCTGTGTATGAACTCTATGATCATGGAACACTATGTGGGCTTAGGAATCATGAAAATATTTGGAATGATGTAATCCTATTTTCCCGAGTGGTAAAATATAACCACAGGCGAGTGTATCATGGCCGCGGGGACACCTGTTGAGTCTAAGCACAGCTGCTGTTGTAGTCTTCTCTTCCGCCCATTGCCGGAGGGGTTCGTTTTTACTTCCCCCCCCCGGAGTTTGCGTGGGAGGGATAAGAGGAGGGGTTGCTGTGCCGCACAGCCAATCCCATGACTAAGTCTTTATGACGAAACATGTTGGGGCATGGCTGTGTGGCAACCGTCTAAGTGTATGTGTGACGTTACAAAGCTGATCAAGGAAGCGGTGATCCAGGGAGGAATAGCGGGGAGGTGGTGAGAGATCAGTGTGTTACCTCGGGTCCGCCGCGACCAATACACTCGGCTTTGGGTTTTGTCTTTAAACAAGTTTGCTGTGCTGTGCTGTGCATTGCTCAAATCTATGAGATTCATGAGTGTAATGTTTGAAGCTTTTACAGTGTGATATTAAAACAGATTTTACGGTATCACGCTATTGGAGTATTCTTTATATATTTACATGCGGAGCAATCTGGCAGTTAATTGGTTGGAACCTGGAACATCTGCTATCTGAGAGGTTTTTGTATACGCTTACATGCCGAGCATGAGAGTGTAAGGCAGTTTGAGTCGGTGAGTTTTGCATCTGACGGGAGAGGAATCACTGGCACCGGGTGTGGTGGAAGGTTTGAAGTTAATTTGTACACTATCAACCTGATTTGATTTATGGACATTTTCAAATAATATTTAAAAATATTTTTTGTGTTTGTGCACATACTCACATATGTCACAGGGTGATGTTTCAAGGACATTATCACTTTGATTGTCTGTGAAAACGGACATTCCTTATAGTTTATTCACAGCGCTGCTTATATTTTTCTGCACTATTTATAGGGTTTAAGAATATTATTTAAGGATTGTGAACATACCCTTGGGCTCAATAAAGAGAGAAAAGCTGTGCATGCCATGGCAAACAGTTCACTTGGCCACATTTTGCTGACCATTTGGTGTGGCTTAAAGGGGCGTTTGGAAATGGAACATGAGTCGCCGAACTAGTGACGCTTCCACTTTGTATTAGTATATCACGATAGTAAACCGCTGTGTGTGTTTTTTTGTTTTTTTTGCAACCTGCAAGGTAAACCCATGATGTGCTGGTACGCATCGCGTACCAGCACATTATGTGAAGCTTTCTTTAAAATGAAGCCTTCCAGCGGTGCGCTGTCACCGCTGACTGGGCTTCCATCTTCACCCGGTCTTCTTTCCGGGTTCGCGGACTCCAGCTGTGTGAGTGGCCGGAGCCATGATGATGTCACTCCCATTGTTTACAGCACATGACTCTGAAAGAATGGCCCGGGTGGCCGTTCCTTCAGAGTGCATGTGCCGGTGACGTCACTGGCTGCATCTACAGGAAATATCTCCTAAACGGTGCACGTTTAGGATATACAGTATTTATTTACAGTACCTATAGGTAAGCCTTGTTATAGGACTATCGATGGGTAAAAATTATGCATGGGAGTTTACTAAAACTTTAAGGATATAGAAAGAATTTTTTTTTTTAAACAGTACATGAACATATTCATAGTATACACTGAACACTTATGCTGCAGTCCTTGTACCAAAAAATCTCCTACAGGGTTCCCCGTGGACCACACAGCAAAGACCTATGAGAAAAGAGGCCTAGTTTAAGTTTGGAGGGGTTGTTTAAAGAAGATCCCCCATTTACCTCAGTGGTCAGTGGGAGTGCTGCCCCCTTACTTTGGTGGTCACTGGGAGACATTCCCTTTACCCTTTGGTAGTCTGTATCCATGCAAGGATTATACAGCCACTGTTTGTTTATGCTGTAGAATTTTCCAACACCATGCCTGAGATGCAAATTTAGATCAGGAATAGTGTATAAAATATAAAACTAAAATTACAATATACAGTACCTTGAAAAAATATTCATACCCCTTGAAACTTTCCATATTTTGTCATGTTACAACCAAAAAGGTAAATGTATTTTATTGGGGTTCTGTGTGATAGACCAACACAAAGTGGCACATGATTGTGAAGTGGAAGGAAAATGATAAACGGTTTTAATTTTTTTTTTACAAATAAATACGTGAAAAGTCTGGTGTGCATTTGTATTCAGCCCCCCTGAGTCAATACTTTGTAGAACCACCTTTCACTGCAATTACAGCTGCAAGTCTTTCTGGGTATGTCTCTAACAGCTTTGCCCATCTAGAGATTGAAATGTTTGCCCATTCTTCTTTGTAAAATGGCTCAAGCTCTGTCAGATTGGATGGAGAGTGTCTGTGAACAGCAATTTTCAAGTCTTGGGACAGATTCTCAATTGGATTTAGGTCTGGGCTTTGACTGGGCCATTCTAACACATGAATATGCTTTGATCTACACCATTCCATTGTAGCTCTGGCTGTATGTTTAGGGTCATTGTCGTGCTGGAAGGTGAACCTCTGCCCCATCTTAAGTCTTTTCTAGACTCTAACAGGTTTTCTTCTAAGATTGCCCTGTATTTGGCTCCATCCATCTTTCCATCAACTCTCACCAGCTTCCCTGTCCCTGCTGGAGAAAAGCAACCCCACAACATGATGCTGCCACCATGTTTCACAGTGGGGATGGTGTGTTCAGGGTGATGTGCAGTGTTAGTTTTCTGCCACACATAGCGTTTTACTTTTAGACCAAAAAGATCAACTTTGGTCTCATCTGACCAGAGCACCTTCTACATGTTTGCTGTGTCCCCCACATGGCTTCTCGCAAACTGCAAACATGACTTCTTATGGCTTTCTTTCAACAATGGCTTTCTTCTTGCCACTCTACCATAAAGGCCAGATTTGTGGATTGCACCACTTATAGTTGTCCTGTGGACAGATTCTTCCACCTAAGCTGTGAATCTCTGCAGCTCCTCCGGAGTTACCATGGGCCTCTTGGCTGCTTCTCTGATTAATGCTCTCCTTGCCCAGCCTGTCAGTTTAGGTGAATGGCCATGTATTGGTAGATTTGCAGTTGTGCCATATTCCTTCCATTTTCAGATGATGGATTGAACAGTGCTCCGTGAGATGTTCAAAGCTTGGGATATTTTTTTTATAACCTAACCCAGCTTTAAACTTCTCCAAAACTTTATCCCTAACCTGTCTGGTGTGTTCCTTGGCCTTCATGATGTGGTTTGTTCACTAAGGTTCTCTAACAAACCTCTGAGGGTTTCACAGAACAGCTATATTTATACTGAGAATAAATTGCACACAGGTGGACTCTATTTACTAATTAGATGACTTCTGAAGGCAATTGGTTCCACTAGACTTTAGTTAGGGTTATCAGAGTTAAGGGGGCTGAATACAAATGCACACCACACTTTTCACATATTTATTTGTAAAGAATTTTGAAAACCATTTATAATTTTCCTTCCATTTCACAATTATGTGCCACTTTGTGTTGGTCTATCACATAAAGTTCCAATAAAATAAATTTTGGTTATTGGTTAGAACATGTTCTAACCCTAACTAAAGTCTAGTGGAACCAATTGCCTTCAGAAGTCATCTTTGGAAAATTTCAAGGGGTATGAATACTTCATCAAGGCACTGTATATCAGGTTACTAATGTTATCTAATGTTGCAAAATCTAGCAAACTTTCAGACTTTTAACAATTAGTATATTGAACCAAGATTTATCATCCATTATTTTTTGCTGAAAATCTAACTTTCTAACTTGGAAATTTAATTCTAACTTGGAAACTCTGTGCGTTTCCATATACTCTTTAAATTCTGTGTGTTTCTTTCACTGTTATCCCAGTGCAGAAAAAAGCTGGTTGACTTTTATGCATGGTACATGGTAAGATGTTGAAGTAATTTAAAGCATTAGTAAAAGTGTCCATTCACCCTTCTGTGCTTAAGGTATGGAAAATCTTTTACTTCTATTAAAATTAAGCACAGGTGTGCATTTTAACTCTGCAGAAATACACAGAATTTTACTGCGTTTTATTGTCCTGAGTACAGGGGTGGTGGCAGTAACGTACCTGTCCGGCCACAGTGGGGGTTTTTTTTCTGAGTTAGAATCCGCATGCATTCCAGTGTTGTATCTGTGTTTATTGGTGGAGTAGTCCAGCCTCAGGGTCCAGGAGAACTATACCTTCGAACCTGCTGTAGTTTAGCTATGGGGACCCTGAGCTTTCTTTTCCTTTATTTTAAATCTCTCTACCTACATGCATGTCATCTTAATTTTAGGAATGATAATGTCATCCCCAAACTTTCTCTTTACAAGTTGTATAGCGGTATCCCACATAAATACATGCAAATCAAACACATGTAGACCATTTGTTTGTAAGGTAAGCCTCTAAAAAAAATATTTTTTTTTATATTTTTGAAACTGTCCGAATTAAAAAGATACATTCGATGAAGTTTGCCTTGTAACTCCTTTGTTTTTTATGAATGACTAAAAACATTTTGTTCATAGAAGCTAGTTCCGTAAGAAACATTATGCACACTTTTGTGCTGACACTGGCAGCTGCGACTGCAGGAGCGCGTGATTCCTGAGGGGCAGTTGTGTGCCTGGGTCGGTTACTATGGCAATACTCAGCTTAGTGGCCTCGGGAGCAGTAAGCTTAGTTCCCGAAAACTCGACATTCTCTCTCTAGTACCCTCTACTATGCTGCATGCATACAGATGACACCTCCTGTAGCCCTGCATGCTGATATTTCTGTTATTTATCAAGACAGATTCTTCATTATTAAACAGATACATTGTCCTTACTGCACAGAGAGGCCACAAATATTTTGCAAGTAGGTCAAAATAATTAAAGGTTTGATGGGAATTAATGCACAAATCATTAACTGAATTCTAAAATGGTTATAGGAGAATTGTAAATAGGAGAATTGTAACTGAAACTGAATGTTAGTTTCTTGGGAGCAGGTCTTTGCTTCTGTCGTTGTTGCCAGACTCAGAGGGGAATATGATACACTAAACATAGTTTCTGCTCTCACTGTCATCAGACTGGAGGAAAAAGTGTATTCAGGGGAGGCACAAATGATTGGGAAAGGGATGCCAGATTCACTATTTAAAATGTTCATTTACTAATTCTATGGAAAATTTACATTTAAATGGCACCATATGAGCCTTATGCTGGAGATTCTTCCAGTGTGAACAATTCACAGTATGAAGCCAGCTGTTTCAACTTCTTTTTAACCCTTTTCTACCCTGAATGCCTATATTAACATTTCTCAGCACAATGCCATGTTAACACACATCCCAGAACAGAACTGGTGTCAGGCACTTATTTTCCAGGTAGTTTTTAAGCTGGTCTACCCATTCCTTTCTCCTTCTCATTCTTAAAGTGGTTCTAAAGCTCCCGATTTATTTTTCCTTGAAAATAATAAACACATCATACTTTCCTGCTCTGTGCAATGGTTTTGCACAGAGCAGCCCCAATCCTCCTCTTATCGGGTCCCCTGCTGGTGCTTCTGGCCCCTCCCCCTTTCTGAGTGCTCTAGGGGCACTCGCATGTGCTTGCTCCCGAGCTGCCTCTGTACTCTAGACACGGTACACACAAATCAGGGCTCAGTTCTGCCCCTGCTCCCTCCACACTGGCTATGATTGACAACAGCACAAGCCAATGGCTCCCGCTGCTGTGTCTCAGTCAATGAGGAGAGAGAGACCTGGGAGAGCCTTGGCTCTTGTGCACATCGCTGGATCAGTATCAGGCTGAGGTAAATATTAGGGGGGCTGTGGGGGGAGCTGCACACTGAAGTTTTTTTTAACTTAATGCATAGAATCCAAACTTTTAAAAAGAAGGACTTTCAAAAGAAAAAGCTGCATGGGTGAATGCCAGTTTATTAAAATTGAAAACATGCATAATAAATCCCTCTTGGATGTAACCTTTTTAGAGCTCCCCAACACCCATCAGGGACCTGAAACAGATCGTTTATCTCTCCTGCTGAGTAACTTTTAGAGAAACTATCAAAATAACTAAATGTTAATAAATATGATACAATCAGCAATATGTGCAGGTTAATTCTCTGGGAATAATTCTCTGCTTTCTGGGAATAAACTGGAACATAGCCCTTGAGATACAATGGTGAGCCATCACCAAGGTAAACCATCTTACAAACATGACCCCATGAAATCTGGTTTATGTCCCACATCCCTTAGCAGATTGCATGGGCTTACCACAAACACATGGTCATTAGTGGGATACTGCCAAAAAACTTGGAAAGGGCAGGAATTCCAAAGCCTGTGTAGGTAACGGCAGGATAATTTTTTAAATTATCATTGTTCTTGGTTGAAATACAAAAAAAAAGCACAAATTGCATTAAAATGCATAAGTGCTGCGTAACACAAACACTAAAGCCCACATGAAAATATTTGTTTAGCACAGGGTTTTTCAACCAGGATTCCATGGAACCCTAGGATTCCTTCAGAGGTTGCTAGGGGTTCCTTGAGCAATGCACAATTTTTGCCTCTCAGATAGGTTCCCACTGACACCAGTTATCCTTTTAGCCATCTGTAAGGTGGTAATTATTCCCAATATTCACAAGTGTGTATCATGAGTTGTAGATATAACGGTAAATTGTTATCGATACTTACCGTAATTTTCCTTTCCTGGTTCTGCCCCATGCCATCATGACCTCGAGTCAACTCCGCCCCTTGACCCCATGTAGGACATACCTTATCTAGTACCATAAAATACAGGCAGTACCTGTTCCATAACTAGTCTGTGACGGAGCAGGGAGGGTATCTAGTGGTATGGGGCAAAGCCAGGAAAGGAAAATTACGGTAAGTATTGATAACAATTTTCAGTTTTCCTGGATCTGCCTCGTGCCATCATGACCTCGGGAATTAACTAGATCATTATCAGGGAGGGAAAAGTCAAACACCAGGTGCTGCCAAGTAAATTTATTAACAAGTGGACAAAGCATATGACAACACAGAAGTTCCCATACTTTTGGACTGAGAAGATGTCACGTCAAGCTTGTAATGGCTAATGGATGTTTTAGGAGAGCTCCAACTTGCAGCCCTGCAGACGACGTCTGCTGACACCGTAGACCATGCTGCCCTGGAAAAAGAGACTGCCCTGGTGGAGTGCACACAGACTTCCTGAGGAGGAGAGAGACCTTCTAGCTAGTAAGCAAACTGGATTGCCTTTACGACCCACGTCGAGATGACCCTTGGTGGGGCTGGCGTGCCCATTCTAGGACTATTTGAATATAAAAAAAGAGCTTCGGATTTGCAAAATAATTCCGTCCTCTCCAAATACGTTTGAAGGATTAATTTCAGATCCAACTTGCATAATTCTGATTCATCGACACCAGGTTCTGAAGGTGGAAAGGCTGGAAGTACTGAATGGCAGTTAAAGTGAAACTCCGTTGATACTAGGGGTGCACCGAATGGAAATTTTGGTACCGAAAAGGAAGGAAGCAGTAGGCCGAAAACCAAAACCGAAAAGGACATTTTATTTTTATATATAATTGTATAAAAATATTTTTTTTAATTAATATCATCAATTTAAATTAAGCTGAATTTATTGTTGGACATTGTTGGCACCTTTAGTGCAAGAAAAGTCAAGAAAAATGCAGTCTGCAGTCTCTGACCATCTCTTGTATCATGTCCTTAGTCTCTGACCATCTCTTGTATCATGTCCTCAGTCTCTGACCATCTCTTGTATCATGTCCTCAGTCTCTGACCATCTCTTGTATCATGTCTGCAATCTCTTGCTTAAACTTAAACAACATTGCCAATAGTATTAGCAAAATCTTCATTTGGTGCACCTCTAGCAGATATGATACAGGAGATGGTCAGAGACTGCAGACATAGTACAAGAGATCAATGCAGCCTCACCAGTTCCCATCATATGCAGCTTGCCAGTGCCCATCATATGCAGCTTGACAGTGCCCATCATATGCAGCTTGCCGGTGCCCATAATATGCAGCTTACCAGTGCCCAGAAGCCCCACCAGTGCCCATAATATCTAGCTTGCCAGTGCCCATAATATGCAGCTTGCCAGTGCCCATAATATGCTGCTTGCCAGTGCCCACAATATGCAGCTTGCCAGTGCCCACAATATGCAGCTTGCCAGTGCCCAGCAGTGCCCATAATATGCAGCTTGCCAGTGCCCAGCAGCCCCACCAGTGCACGTCATATGCAGCCGGACTGTGCCTGCATCAGCGTCGATCTCCGTGTGTCACGGAGCTGGATTTGAATTGCCCGGGCCGCATTAACAATGTGCCGTCTATCACAGGAGGCAGGACACACCCCCTTTTGGTATCAGCTGTTTTTTCCTTTCGGCTGATAATTTTCGGCGCCCGAAATTTCGGTGCACCTCTAGTTGATACCTTTGGCAGGAACGTCAGAGAAGGCCGAAGTACCACACTATCTGGAAAAAATTGTTATTGCCAGGACTTTTTCTTCTACAATCTTCTGTTCTGAATATTAAGGCAGTTGGAGGAAAAATGTAAACCAGCCGAAAATTCCACTTCTGAGAGAGGGCATCCTGGGCCAGAGCTTGCGGGCAGAAGAAATGGGAGAAGAACTTGGCTGCCAAAGATTTCTGAGGGCGTGGAATATATGCTTCCATCAGACCCAGTAGGCGGAGCTCGGCCAAATTGAAGATCTCTGATGCGACTTGGAGAAGACACAAACTCTGTGTACCTCCCTGCTTCAATACATAAGAGACCACCGTCTTGTTGCCCATCAGAAGTCTGACTCTCTTATCCTGGATAACGGGAAGGAAAGTCTTCAAAGCCTCCCCGCCACTCTCAGTTCTAGTGGGTTGGAAGAACATGGAACCTGAGGGCACCAGACTCCCTGAGCAATTCAGCTCCCGGCAACGGGCCTCCCAACCCTGGAGACTCGCATCTGACGTGATTGTTATCCAGTCTATAGGGTTGATGGGCCTGCCTACGGACAGGTTGTCCATTCTGCTCCACCACCAAAGGTCGTTGCGGATAAACAATGGTAAGTGAATTTTTTGATGGAAGGAATCACAATGCCAATGGCTCAGAAGGGAGAACTGAAATCGTCTTGTGTGCCATTGCACCCATGGAACTGCAGGGATGCAAGCCGTTAGACTCTCTAAGAAGCTGATTCCCTTTAGAATGGTTACCTAAGGCAAGGTCATCATCTGTACCGCCTCTGCCGAAATCTGAACTACTCGGCAAGGAATATCCTGTATTGCAGAGTGTTGAAATGCATGCCCAAATACACAAGGATTTGAGAAGGATACTGATGGCTCTACCCTAGATTCACCATCCACCCAAATTCCGCTAGGGAATGGAGGACCTGTTCTCTGTGCTGTAACAAAAGACTCCTGGAGGGAGCAAGAATCAGAACATCGTCCAAGTAATGAAATGTGCGTATACCTTTTTGCGGCAGATATGCAATCACTGTGACTAGTACTTTTGAGAAGGGTCTTGGAGCCGAGCTGAGGCCAAAGGGCAGACATCTGAACTGGTAATGGTCGCCTGCAAAGAAAAACCTCAAAAAATGTTGATGAGCTTCGTTCACCAGTACATGAGAAATAAATAGAAGCTTCTAACATTGATTACACAGCTCCCCCAGCTCCAGTCCACTACCCCACAGCTTACCACGATAAGCCTCTGGGAAGCAGACTGGCGGCCGCAGCGTCTCCAGCGGTGTTAGGGCTTTAAAATACCCATGCCGGCCGTCATCCAATCAAAAACGGGCCGATTCCAACCAATCGGCGGCCACTCTGAGGTCAGCTGAGGCCAGGAGTCAATCTTGGCTGCTCGGATGACATCATCGATCCACACCGCCGCTTGCTGGAACGCAGGAGGACTGCAGGACAAAGGGAGGCTATGGAAGCGCCGGGAGACACAGGAGAAAAGCCTCCTGATGTCATCAGCGGCGGCCGTGGCCAGGATAGAAGATAGTGAGTCAAGAAATGGAGACAGAGGAGGGAGAAGTAATCCAGGAGACATGAAAGCACTCAGGATGGTTTCCCACACTCCAGTTTACAGCATTTTATGCCTGCACAATCTTCGGCACCAGGAGTGTCTGCTTCAGGAGATTTTAACTCCAACTAGGGACCTTCTACCGTGGGAATACCAGTAGGACAGGGACGTCTGGAGCAAGGACAGAAAAAGAACAAGTACTCCAGGTACTGCCTGTCTTTTATGGTACTAGTTATGGGATGTCCTACATGAGGTAAGGGGGGGGAGTTGACCTGAGATCACGATGGCTTGGGGTAGAGCCAGGAAAATTATTTTTAGCAGGGGTTCCTTGAGACCAGAATGTTATTTTAATGGTTACTGTGTGTTGAAAAGATTGAGAAAGGCTGGTTTAGCACATTGCAGTGATCCTTAAAGACCTGGTATAATAGCTAGAAATCCTGGATGTGGGCACTGCACTTTAGCAACCATATACAGTAATACCTTGGATTACGAGCATAATTCGTTTCCAGAAGCATGCTTGTAATCCAAAGCACTCGTATATCAAAGCAAATTTTCCCAATAAGAAATAATGTAAACTCTGGTGTATGTAGTACTGTATGTGGCCAGAGGTGCGGGGGCACTGGTGGCTCCCAGCGCTTCCTGGAGACGCTCGGAGACACTCGGGAACTGTTGACACTTTTGGGTGTTCCAATGCACATTACACCCACCCCACCCAGCTGTGAGTGTCTCCGAGTTCTCGACAAAGTGCTGGGAGCCGCCAGCGCCCCCCGGACCTCTGGCCACATGCAGTACTGCATACACCAGCAGCTTTACTACATGGATTGTACTGCTCATATATCAAGTCAGTGCTCGCATATCAAGTAAAAAACTAAATAAAAAATGTTGCTCGTCTTTCAAAACGCTCGTTGACCGCGTTACTCATAATCCAAGGTATTACAGTAATTGCAACACAGAAGGAACACTAATTACCAGTGACTGGTAATTCACCTCTTGAGTTATGATTATTTAGAGGTTAGCATTAAAAAAAATAGGCCTCAGGACTGCTGTTAAAGCTTTAACAGAATTTATTTTTAAATATAGAAATTGTGGAGTGTTTCTTCTAAAAGAAAAGTGAATTGGAGGGATAACTAAATTGTGTCATCAGATGCACAGGGAACTGTACTATTTTCAAAACTGCAGGATAAAAAGCATATCATTTATAGGAAGATTTCCTCTGTAATGTAACTCGGGAAAAAATAGGTTAGCTGGGAAGAATTGGAACCTTTTGGCTTTGAAACAAGCTTTAGATGTCACTGCATCTCAGCTGGGTATCTTCATGTATTGTTTGGCTTTTCATCTTTATATGATACAGAAGGATGGAGCAGACAGGAATATATGACAGTTGTCCTATTCTCGGCTGACCCCTTAGAATTATCTTTTACTTGTTCGGGTTCCTTTCATCCTGTTGCTTTCATGCACTGTAAATTCATCTCCCAATTTTATTTTCAATTTACTTCCTTAAATGTTGTGTAGAGTTAAGTTTTTGACATTTAGAAAATTCAGCAAGTCTTGTGACTTGCAGGCAAACTAACATTGTTTTTTTAACGTTACTTTTCTGATTTTTTGATTAGTAAAGGGTATGATCATGCACTTTACTACCTGCCTTTGCAGAGTCATTCTAATTTGTCAATTTAAAGAGGGTTATTGTGACGAACGCGGGTAGCAGATCCCTGCCCTCCTCACCAACTCGTGACAAAGGGCCAATCTCACAGTGTGCTGTCACTTACGTAACAATGCTACTCTCAGCTGCACCCAGAACAAAGATTTTCCAGCTTGTGGGACCACAATCTAGTTGCCAGCAGCCTGAGAGCGATTGTCACTTGGCTAATTAAGCAATTAACCCTTTAACTGCCACCACTGACGTTTAATGAAGTGTCAGAACTTCTACCAATCTAGCATTACAATTAGAATTTTAGAATTATCGCCTGTAACACACACTGTCACCACAGACAGGTATGTTCACAAAGTTTATCCTATACAGTATCATTCTTCAAGAGACAAGTTATTGGTTAGCTTGCATTAAGAGCTTAGGGACAAGGTTAACACTTTTCAAAATAAGGTTTTAATAATGAAAAGGTCAAAATTGGTGCAAATAAAATATCTACAGAAAAAAGGTGTTTCAAAGAAATAATTCAGCAACAAATAAATAAGGTTTAATTGAGGAGTCGATCAATGTCCTTGGGTTGATCAGAGTTCGGTCGATGAGCCAGGTGTAATCGGTTCTCAAACTTGGCAGATGTTCCTGATTTGATGGTAAAGGAAAACTGACAACTGTCTTGGCATCCCCCCTTTTCTTTGGGATCAAAGTGGTTGAGACAGATGCCCTTGACTAATAAAACAGGTAAGGAGTGCCCATGGGCTGTCCAGAGTTGATGACAGTAGAGGTCGACCGATATTTGGCCATTTTGGAGAAATCGGCATTAGCCGATTTCTATCCAAATTAGGCCAATATTAAGCCCCGTACACACGGTCGGACTTTTGGCCAACAAGCTTAATTTTGAGCAAGTTGGACCAACAATCCGACCATGTGTATGCTCCATCGGACAAACTTTTTTTGCTTTTTTCTTGTTTTCATCGGACAAAAGTTGGGTCTGCAAACGGACAAACTTTTGCCCAACAAAAGTCCGATGAAGCAAAGTCCGACCGTGTGTACAGAAAACCATCGGACTTTTGTCCGATGGACAAAACAACTAATGTTAAAATCAATCAACAATAGCAGAAGTTGACCAAAGGGTGGCGGTAAAGAGCTGAAAAACCACGTGATGTTGCAAAAAGTTTTGGGAAAGTTTGCAGAAAAGTCTGAGCGTGTGTATGCTATGGGTGTTCCCGACCAACTCCGTTTTGAAAAGTCCGATGGAAGTCCGACCGTGTGTATGGGGATTAACACTGACCGCACCTCTGCCAGAGTGTGGAGAATCCTTCTCCCTTCTCCACACTGTTGGCAGAGCAGCGCCACGGTGTGTGAAACTGTATGGAGAGAGAGAGGAGCTGTCACAATTGAGGCTGGATGTCGGGGGGTGGGCGGGACCAAGCTATCCAACACCTGCCAATGGGATGGGATCTGGGTGGGCCGCTACGTGTATGTGACCCCACCCCTTTCTTAAACAGCCCAATCATTGGCTGGATAGCTTCTGGGTCCCGCCCACCTCCGACATCATGCTGAATTTGTCAGCTCCTCTCTTTCTCTCTCCATACAGTTTCACACACTGCGGCGCTGCAGAGAGCATTGTTTTACAGTTACTATCGGCTGTGAAACCTGCCAGTGCCATCTGCCAATGTCAACCAGTGCCTGCCAGTGCCACGTGCCACCTGCCAATCAGTGCCAACCAGTGCCACCAGCCAGTGCCAATCAGTGCCACCTGCCAGTGCCACCTGTCAGTGCCAGTGCCACCCAGTGCCCCCTGCCAGTGCCAACCAGTGCCCCCTGCCAGTGCAAATTAGTGCCATCCAGTGCCACCTGCCAGTACCAACCAGTGCCACCTGCCAGTGCCACCTGCCAATCGGTGCCATCCAGTGCCACCTGCCAGTGCCAATTGGTGCCATCCAGTGCCACCTGCCAGTGCCAATTAGTGCCACCAGCCAGTGCCCGCTACCAGTGCCAACCAGTGCCCCCTGCTAGTGCCACTTGCAAGTGCCACCTGTCAGTGTCACCTGCCAGTGCCAACCAGTGGTGCCTGCCAGTGCCACCTGAAAAAAAAATCGGCCTAAAATATCGGCCACAAAAATCTGCATCTTATATCGGCCATCGGCCGCCCCGATTTCTAAATATCGGCATCGGCCAGAGAAAAACCCATATCGGTCGACCTCTAGATGACAGTATAATGACCCTCCCTTACACACATTTTTTTACCACTATTCATCTCTCCCAATATGTACTGTTTGCATTCTGGAAACTGATAGATTATGGTTCAGCATTGAATTCTGTGTCCAGAGATACTAAACACAGGGTAGCCCAGATAAACTTGTCACCCAGGAGGCATCTGACAGCTATCCTCCCTTCTGTATGTTTTAGGGTGGTCATGTATGGCCTGGATTCGTTCAGTACGACATTCCACATTCAAAGATATACTTTTTATTAATTTGTCATGTTCCTGTGACAGCTGAGTTTATGAATCGTGTGTTGGTCTCTTAAGTTTTGAATAGGGCAGAGGTTTCTGAAAGGTCACTTCTGTCTCTAAATGCCTTTTATGATCCCCATTAATTCTGGACATCCTTTTATGGCATGATATGTATTCCTAATGGATTGTTCATAGTTTTGCGATGGGCCTGGACAGCAGAAACCGACATCCTGCCAGGACTTAATTAGCTGTTTTCTGAAGAAAAAGTTGTATGTTTGATTTATGTCAATGTGGCAAGTAAATCTGAATAATACCGGCGTACACATGTCCGTTTTTAATGACGAGAAAAATGCAATTTTTTTAAAATGGTCATTAAAAATTCAATATATGAAGGAGGATATACCGCGCTTAAATGGATAAAGAGTAATACAAATGATTGAATGAATGGATTGATGAACCCTAAAAATGCAGCAAACTCACACGTGTAGACCAAACACCAATATGCAGAAAAAAAGGAAAAAAGAGCTGCGCAAACCTGTATACAGTGAATATACAATCTAACAATAATCTGGAAATATTGTGCAATAACTATAACTTAATATAGTGACAAAAAAAATGTATAGTACCAAAAATTTTTTTTTTTTATATATAATGTATGGTATGATATGATAAACCGACACATTAATCGAGTTTGACCCCAAAGGAATAACGGTTAATCATATAAATGTCCATATAAGAGTCCATATAAATTCTGAACATAAACGAATTGCAATGCAAATTGGAAGAAGGGTGAACTCCTAAATTGCACCAAAAAATGCACACGTGCACCACCACCAAAATAATGTGCTTACCAGAGGCAAGCTATTGGAATGCCAAACTATGAATCACTCGCTTCCTTGCAGTAGATCGATATCCAAGGATGGAGAGGAACTCTTGAGATATTGGAACTCAGTATTCACCAGTCATAAAAATGAGAAGGGGAAACCACATAGTATATATTGTCCAAACAGCATTTATTCAAATAAAAAGGTGGTAACTTACATCAAGTAGGTGAAATTCAGGCATAAAAACATAGGAAGAGCCGGCCGGCATGCAGTCTCCCGTTCAGCGATGACATCAGCGCGTCAACCTCCCGACGTACGTTTCGCTATAGGTAGCGTCGTCTGGGGAACGGGCGACACACTGACTCATCGCAAATTTATAAACTTGGAACCACGCCTCTGTCTGAGTCACGGGCAGCCCCACGACCCGGAACAGGAACTTGTGAAGGTCACGAAGTGGAACCATAATAAATACAATACAAAGCACATAAAATACTAATTTAAATGTTGGTTGTTATTTACAAAAATGTTCATTTATATAATTAAAAAAGAATTGAACATGAATTAAAATATATAAAAGACACTGCTGGGAGGAAGTGTCACGGGGACAGAGAACTAAATAATCCCAGATAATCAGGAAATCCCAAATAATCAGGACGAAAAACAGCACCATCTTGTGGCCAAAAAGCAGAACAGCCACAGATTAAATTAATTAGTCACCAACAACATCTCACTCCTAAATAAAAACAAGGAGATGTAAACATGGTGCGATAGAGCTATGGAACCAGGGGGAGGTATTTCTCTAGTGTATTCGTCCCTCACTCATTCTAATGAGAAGTCCCCCTACATGACAGCTTGGGAAAAGGACTTCCGTTGTACTTTGGACCTGAAAGTCTGGCATACTGCTTGTTCGAAGTCCTTTAAAGGCGTTCTGAATGTATATCTGGTGGAAGCCAATGTAAAAGTTTTAACAAGGTGGTATCTTACCCCCTCTAAATTAGCTACTATTTACCCTTCAGCTGATCCTTCATGCTTCAGAGGTTGCCAACTTATAGGATCAATGGCCCATATATGGTGGGAGTGTCCTAGGATTCGCCCCTTTTGGAATAAAGTTTTTAATTTAATCTTTAAAGTCACTGGAAACCAGATTCCCAGATCCCCATTTGTTGCTCTCCTGAATGCACATCTTCCTCGTATATCTAAACCTATTCAATTACTGATTCACTTCATTCTCACCGGAGCCAAGATCACCATAGCAAAAGCTTGGAAAAAACAAAAACTCTTCCTTTTTGATGTCAAACGAAAGATTTCTTGGATTATGACTCAAGAAAAACTAGCTAGTATATTAAATAACACAGTTCCAAAATTTGAAGAGATATGGGAACATTGGGCGAATTATATTGGATTATCTCTTCATTAAATTGTTCCATTGTTTTCCAGCTTGGGATCGTTAAGTCAGGCATGTACACCCCTCTCCCCCCCCCTCCTTACATCTTTTATTGTGCTTTTATCTTCTATTTTTATTTTTATCTTTATTTTTTCTGATATGAATCTTGGAGATCCTTATAAGAAACATATTCTTATGATATTCCTAGGGTCTTTACAACATTTTTTGATTGATAGGTTATAGTGTGGATGACCCTTTATCCTACTTCATTGGTTTTATCTCTTGATTTGTAAGGGTTAGAGGGCTTTCTTAAGAGCCCATTCAAATACACGTGGGATCCCCTCTTCTGGCACAGCATGATCCCTATAGGGGTGCCATGGAGGGGCGTGGATCTCAAATTAATTCATTTTTTCTTTTTATTCTGGTTTAGCTAAAGTAAATCTATATAACATTTTTTAGGCTTTCTGGCCTTTATCTGATAAATCTTCTATTGAAAGTAGAGATACATATTTGCTCTTTTATTTATTTTTATTTAATTTTTTGAATATGGAATATTATTTGTGCTGTCTATATTATTATTCTCCTGTATGAATTATTCGTATGTTATACTGTATATTATTTGTTTTATTTTATGATTATTGAAAAATAAAATATTTTGAAAGAGAAAACAAGGAGATGTGTATAAACTCAATAAATAATCATAGGGCTCAATCTAAAGACCCAAAACAGATGGCAAAAACCTTATATGCTGCCCGGGACTCAGACCGGATGTCAAAATCTGAAAAAGACAATACTAACATTACTCATATAAATGTAAATGTGAATTGAACTAGATTCCCGGATCAACCGAGAAACAAAAATAAAAATAAGAAATAAAGAAAAAACACAAAAGGAATAAAAAATTCCACAATGCAGAATAGATAATAAAAGATATCAATCAGGAATTATCTATAAAAGCATTTAAATCTGTATCCACATTTAACCCGAAAGGGGCATAGCATTTTATTCTATGTATCCAAGACATCTCTAACCTAGAGATACTCTGCACTAGGGAATCCCCCCTCCACTGAGGGGTGTATCTATCAATGCCAAGAAACAAGGTCTTGGCAGGGTTTTTGTTATGTACCTCTAGGTAGTGGCGAGACACAGGGTGCTTGGGGAACCCTGTCAAAATGTTCGTAACGTGTTCATTGAGTCTTACTTTTAAGGGTCGCTTAGTCTTGCCCACATATTGGAGCCCACATGGGCACTGCAGGAGATAAACGACCCCCTCAGTGGAACACGTTATAAAGGACTTAATAGTAAATTCAGACCTAGTGCTGGTGGATATAAATGTGTGGGTGCGTCTATGTAAACAGCCACTCAAAGAGCACATCCTATATTTCCTGCACTGATAGAAACCTAACAGATATTCAAAGAAACCTCTCCTAATAGGGGGAGGATCCAGAATATTAGGAGCCATTCTCCCTCTAAGCGATGGAGCCCCCTTATAAATGACCCGAGGTCTTTCCGGAATGGTGGAACCCAAGACCAAGTCGTTAGTAAGAATATGCCAATGCTTGGCTATAAGGTTCTTAACGTCCTGGTGCTGAATAGAAAAGGAATGGGAGGGGGCCCACCAACTTTTGGTGGCCTGTCCTTAAGTAGCTCACTTCTATCGAGATCAGTCACACTAATAAGGGTCTGTATTAGGGAGTTGTGAGTATATCCCTTATCCAGAAAACGTTGGGTCAAAACCTTGGCCTGAGACAGGAACTCTCTATTATCTGAGCAGTTCCTCTTCAGGCGGAGATACTGGCTCTTAGGTACTGAATCAAGCCAGTTCTTATGATGACAGCTACTGACAGGAATGTAGGAATTCCTGTCGGTGCTTTTGAAAAAGGTAGAAGTGGTAAACTTATTATCCACAATGCCAATACATAGATCTAAGAAGTTATTCTTAGTCTGGCTAGCCTTGAAATTGAGAAAAATACCCCTGGTGTTCTGGTTGAGCCCGGCAATGAAATTATCAAGATCACAACGATCACCATCCCATAGGAGGAGGATGTCGTCTATATACCTGGCCCACAGCACCACCTGGGGTCGCTGTTGGGCATAGACGACATCCTGCTCCCATAGGGCCTGTGGGAGATTAGCTCGTGGGGATCACCTTTTCACAGAATGAAGGTCGGCCCAAATAAACAGCGCTCCTCTTACTCAGATTCCCTTCTGAGTCTCAGGCCAGAGCAATCCTGTGCTCTCTTCCTGGATCTTTAAAGCCCAGCTGCCTATGGATTCCAGTGAACCTGAATATCCGGACCGGAACCCAGCCAACTACAGAGGCTGGAAAAACCTGGGCCGGATTCTGGTTCAGTCCCTTACAATGGGCCGAATGCGAGGTGAAACATAGCGATTGTCATATATCTCACCTCGCATACCGTCACAGGCCATAAACAAATTCGCCAGACTGGGGGCATATTTGGCCCCCATGGCGACCCCTCTATCTTGTCTATAAAACTTTTGGCCAAACCAAAAATAGCTGTGTGAAGCCGCGAAAGACAACAGTTCTAAGATGAACACAATCTGCTCGTCGACCAATCCGGAGTCACGTCTCAGACTCGACGGCAAAAAGGCCCAGGTCATGTGGTATGACCGTATATAGTGATGTGACATCGGCCGTCACTAGCCACATCCCAGGCGTTGGAACATGCTCGGCCAATGTGTTAATCACTTGACGTGAATCCTTAATATGTGATGGCATTTTAAAGACATGGGGTTGTAAATAAAAGTCAATATACCTACCCACCCGGGACATGACAGAATCTATGCCACTAATGATAGGACGTCCCGGGGGGCAGGTAGGGTGTTTATGGATCTTGGGAAGGTAATAAATAATAGGGGTGCGGGGTGTTAAGGTTACTAGGTAGTCCCTCTCTTTTTTTATTTAAGATCCCCTGTTCCAATCCCCTTTGAACAATACCATCCAGGATCTCACGATATCTGAATTTGGGGTCAGATGGTAGTGGTGTATAGGTATCTCGGCCATTCAAGATCCGATACATTTCGGCTACATAATCCTTTTTATCCAATATAATGATTCCCCCACCCTTATCGGCCGTCCTTATTATGATCTCTTTGTTTTCACAAAGAGAATTAAGGCCAAGTATCATATCGTGATCCGATCTGGTCCTTTTATTGGGCATCAGATCTAGATCACGTAAGACCACATCTTTAAAGGTCTTTATAGCTGGGGCTAACGCCCCCCGGATGATTAAATAAAGAAGCATTATGTAGTCCAGAATGTGTGAATCCCTGAGGGATACCGGAATCTGTTTGTATAGGGTTTAATAACATATGACGTTTAATACTCAACCTCCGAACAAATTTATGGACATCAATATATGTCTGAAACCTATTGAGTCCACGTGGAGGTGCGTATTTAAGACCCCTATCTAATACCGATTTCTCGGCGGTAGTAAGAACAACTGTACATAAATTGAATATCCCGGATCCCATTAAAGCTTTTTTCTTTTTGGATCGTACTCGTTTACCTCCTCTAGATCCTCTCTTTGGCCTCCAGACCGTTTGGTGCCCTGATTTGTTTTGTGAAAACCCCAGTGCTGGCTGTTAGAAGGCCCAGAGTTGCTTATGGACTCGTCAGGAGGTCCATTCCTCTCATACAATGGGAAGAAATGATTGAAGGTGCTAACATTGTAATCAAACTCATACCCTCGATCACCTGAATCAGAGGGTTCAGAGTGTTGAGGCTCAAAACCCAAACGTTCAAATTGGTTGGGCCTAAGGCCCAATGGGGGACCCTGACTATATTGTGGGGGGCCTCCTTGACCATACCCCTGGTGTGAGGGAGGGCCACCATAATAATTATTGACTGGTGGGCCATAATTATAGTTATAATTAGGCCGATTGGATTGTGGTCCAGGATATTGATAACTCCCACCTCTACCTCTCCCTGAACCAGGATGTTGGTTGGATCCCCGAGGGCGTCGCTGTGGCAGAGGACGGTATGGTGGGCCACCAGAATTGTTACCTCTAGCTCCACCAGATCTAATTGGTGATGAGTAGGATCCCTGTCTAGGTTTATGGGGAAGAGGGACCCTAGATGCACCCTTATGGGGGGCTTTAGTGGAAGGAAAGTCCGCTGCAAGAGCTGTATTAGCGGAAAGTTCCATATCGGAATTATTGGCATTTGATTGTTCAGCCAAAAGCTTATTTTGCCACTCAAAGACCACACCCCCTTGGTAATCTAGGAGGTCTCTATTGTATTTCTTTTTCTTTTTAACTTTCTGTTCTCTGTCCTCTTTTTCTAAAATTTTATGTGGGCAGGACTAAGCGACCCCTAAAAGTGAGACTCAATGAACACGTTACGAACATTTTGATAGAGTTCCCCAAGCACCCTGTGTCTCGCCACTACCTAGAGGTACATAACAAAAACCCTGCCAAGACCTTGTTTCTTGGCATTGATAGATACACCCCTCAGAGATGTCTTGGATACATAGAATAAAATGCTATTCCCCTTTCGGGTTAAATGTGGATACAGATTTAAATGCATTTATAGATAATTCCTGATTGATATTTTTTATTATCTATTCTGCATTGTGGAATTTTTTATTCCTTTTGTGTTTTTTCTTTATTTCTTATTTTTATTTTTGTTTCTCGGTTGATCCGGGAATCTAGTTCAATTCACATTTACATTTATATGAGTAATGTTAGTATTGTCTTTTTCAGATTTTGACATCCGGTCTGAGTCCCGGGCAGCATATAAGGTTTTTGCCATCTGTTTTGGGTCTTTAGATTGAGCCCTATGATTATTTATTGAGTTTATACACATCTCCTTGTTTTTATTTAGGAGTGAGATGTTGTTGGTGACTAATTAATTTAATCTGTGGCTGTTCTGCTTTTTGGCCACAAGATGGTGCTGTTTTTCGTCCTGATTATTTGGGATTTCCTGATTATCTGGGATTATTTAGTTCTCTGTCCCCGTGACACTTTCTCCCAGCAGTGTCTTTTATATATTTTAATTCATGTTCAATTCTTTTTTAATTATATAAATGAAAATTTTTTGTAAATAACAACCAACATTTAAATTAGTATTTTATGTGCTTTGTATTGTATTTATTATGGTTCCACTTCGTGACCTTCACAAGTTCCTGTTCCGGGTCGTGGGTAGGGTTGCCACCTCATCCCTTTAAAACCGAACACATATTAATTATACAGGTTCTGTGGCTGATTAAGGTGGTAATTAAGCTCACTTGGTGCCTTATCTGCATTAAATTAGCCTCAGAACCTGTGTCATTCATATGTGTTCGGATTTAAAGGGATGAGGTGGCAACCCTAGTCGTGAGGCTGCCCGTGACTCAGACAGAGGCGTGGTTCCAAGTGTATAAATTTGCGATGAGTCAGTGTGTCGCCCGTTCCCCAGACGACGCTACCCAGACGACGCTAGCGAAACGTACGTCGGGAGGTTGACGCGCTGATGTCATCGCTGAACGGGAGACTGCATGGCGGCCTGCTATTCCTATGTTTTTATGCCTGAATTTTACCTACTTGATGTAAGTTACCACCTTTTTATTTGAATAAATGCTGTTTGGACGATATACACTATGTGGTTTCCCCTTCTCATTTTTATGACTGGTGAATACTGAGTTCCAATATCTCAAGAGTTCCTCTCCATCCTTGGATATCCATCTACTGCAAGGAAGCGAGTGATTCATAGTTTGGCATTCCAATAGCTTGCCTCTGGTAAGCACATTATTTTGGTGGTGGTGCACGTGTGCATTTTTTGGTGCAATTTAGGAATTCACCCTTCTTCCAATTTGCATTGCAATTCGTTTATGTTCAGAATTTATATGGTGTCGGTTTCTCATATCATACATTATATAAAAAAAAAAAATTGTCATTAAAAATGATCGTGTCTGGGATTCAGAGCATTTTTCACGAAGTGAAAAATGGGCATGAAAAAATTGGAACATGCTCTAATTTTTCTCATCGTTTTTCACCTCGTTGTTTTTCTCGTCATGAAAAACGGCCGTGTGTAGGCTTTAATGACGTGAAAAAAAATGCACATGCTCAGAATCAAGTATGAGACGGGAGCGCTCGTTCTGGTAAAACTAGCATTCGTAATGGAGATGGCACATTCGTCACGCTGTAACGGACTGAAAAGCACGAGGCTGAAAAGCACGAATCGTCTCAACAAACTTTACTAACATGAAGGGTGGCGCCATCCGAATGGAACTTCCCCTTTATAGTGCCGTTGTACGTGTTGTATGTCACCGCGCTTTACTCAAGCATTTTTTTCAACGATAGTGTGTAGGCAAGGCAGGCTTGAGAAGAATCACGTTGAGAAAAACTTCATTTTTTTCAATGACATTAAAAACGGCTTAAGAGTCTGTTCAATCTAATCAGCTTATGGTCTTGCAATATTCTAATGAGGAAAGTTTCAGTGTCTGCATCCGTTTAGATGTAAATATCCCTTTGGGAGTATTAAATTTTTGTTGCAGAGGATACCTAAAATCTGACTGTTCTATCATGTTCAGAAAATTGTGTACAGAATGCCTTCAGTTTGTCATATTATATTGAATTTTACAGAAAATTACAGTGGCTGCAGATTGAGAAGGATAGGTAATTTTTAATGACCTTCAATTTGGCCAGTGTAGTAATTGTATATGCTCCATTTTGTTTTTTGTTGCTGTTTTTTTCCCCCCACAAAAGGGGAGTTACTCTTTTGGCTCAGCTCACACTGAGGAAACCCTGCGACTCCAGTGCTGGTTCCCGCATTGCACTTGAATTGCCGGCGGTTCGCACTGTCCTCTGTGAACTGCTGCGGGTGTCAATACAAAGTTAATGACACCCCCAGATGGCAGTGCGAACTGTGAATTCGGACAGGAATCAGATCGCATTAGTGTGAGCACCCATACGATTCGGTTCCAGTGCAGTCCAAAAAAAGGGTCCTGCACCATTTTGATCCGAATGTGATGCAAATTGAGCCATACAATCTGTATGGCTGATGTCGCATTGCATAGATATCGCATGTGATCTGCACAGCAGTGTGGTGCGAATCACATGTGATGTCTGACATCGCTGTAGTGTAAAACCAAGCCTTAAGCCACTTAAAGTCTATACGAAGCCTCTTGTTTTTGTTTTTATTTTTATAGTGACAAAGAGGCATTTTAAGGCAAGGTGGCATGCCAAATATAGAAACAAAAACAAAAAACAAGTCTCATTAATGGTAAATGCAACTGGGAAGCTGAATTAAAAGTGGTTTTAATGATAGAAGGTTTTTTTTTTGCATAACCTTTTTTTTTTAACAAAACCTTTTTTTTAACAAAACCTTCTGTCTGCAGCTCCCCCCTCTTATACTTCCCTGAGCCTGATCTTGATCCAGTGCTGTGCCCGAGAACAGCATCTTTCTCTGCTCTCTCCCTCCTCACAGGACATGGGCAGCCATTGGCTCCTGCTGTTGTCAGTCAAATCCTGTGACGAGGGAGCAGGGCCAAGCTGCACGGTCTGTGTCTATAGACGCAGGCAGCGCTGCTCGGCAACGAGCCTCCAGGTGTGCTCCAATAGGAAGAGGCTTTTTATGGTGGCACAGTGAGAGGAAGAGTAGCCAGGAGCACAGCAGGGGACCAGAAAAGAGGAGGATTGAGGCTGTTCTGTGCAAAACTATTGCACAGAGCAGGTAAGTATAAAATGTGTTATTTAAAAAATAGGTTTACAATCACTTTAACTTAATTTCCACAATCTAAATGGATGTGGAAAGAGCTAGCTTATTAAATGATAAGGCTATCAATGGTGCCAGCATCTAAGTAGCTACAGCAGCAATGGGGGGAACCTTGATGTAACGGGAAGGCCCGGGGAACTCAGAATCGCTTAGAAAGTATGAGATACCCTTGCTTCAGCTCCCCCAATGCCTCTTATGTGTCAACCACCCTGTGTCTCTATTAGGGGCACAGGGTGAATGAAAACCCCAATATGGTCTATGATAGCCATATTCAATGCTGCACATACATTGTATCTAGATTGGATGTGTACTGTGAGGGGGGAGGGGTTGTGTAATCATTGCTGTGAGGAGTTAAGGTGATTTGCATTCTATTGTCTATTATGGCTTGTGGGAATTAAGCCTATAATTATAGCTTGCGGAACTAGCAGCAGACAGGTTAATCACCTGCCTGCTTGTGTTGTAAATGAGTCTAGGAGGGTCTGGAGACCCTTTTGGTGTGAAAGGGATAGTTAACTCCATGCCTGTGTGCATTGTACTCGGCAGACGGACCGTCTACCAACCCTTTCATTATAAGATGCGTATTGAAGGTCGTTACGTTCTATTGTGTAAAGTCTTTTGAAGCCTAACAGACGTCAAAATAATGGGTATTGGGCCTTGTTATGTGTGGGTGGAGCTGGGCCATTGTTCATGTTAAACTAATGCAGTAGTAGATGTGTGTAAAAGTTACAATATCTTCTTCAATAAAGAGACTCGATCCTGGAAGATACAGAGTACGTCTCGTTCTTCTAGAAGGATTAATTCCTAGGGGAAGTGGTCGGCTGGCTGTGGAGGATCGACAGCGAATTTGTGTCCAGGAGAGGGAACATCTTAAACGGCGTTAACCCCCTTTATATTTGGGGTGCCGTTACATTGGTTGGCAGCAGTGGGATTTTTCCCTCCAGTTCCTGGGACACTTCAAACCACCACAGTGAATGACCAGCTATGCAGCCTGCAGGAGAGACACGCTGAAAGACTTACTTGAGAGCCGTGGAGGGACCGGTGGGACAAAGAACAAAGTCACCTTGATCAGGTAGCTAGCAGAGATGGATCAGAAGGATGGTGGTGCAGGACCCCAGTCAGTTGAAGACTTGTTTCAGCAACGAGTTCAACAGCGGTTGGCATTATATGGTGCTAACCCATAAGAGGCCGCCATACAGGAAGCCATTAAAGGCATCCAGCTGCAGGATGCCCGACAAGAGAGAGAACGAGAGCGATAAAAGAGAGAACTAGAGCGGCAACATGAGCGGAGAATGGCGGAAATACGGCAATCGGAGACAACGCCTAAAGAACCAGCCGCCATGGAAGAGGAATTCGGAAGGAGCTTGCGAGAGATGCAGATACAGCATAGAGGACCAGTATCAGAGGAGGTCCTGCTGGGATGGTCGGATTCGATCCGCTGCGAACTCTGGAAGAAAGTGCTAGCTCTCGAGCAGCAACACCAGGCAAAGACTCTCCCCTCCATCTATGTAAGGTACTGGTCGCAGTATGAAGTACGAATGCCGTTATTGGGGGAACAACCAAAGCAGGAGTGGACAGCTGAGTTAAGCAGGCTGATCCGGGCAGAGATGCGGTTGGACAAGAGCTACAGAGCCCTCCGGTGGTATGTAGCCCAAGAGTGCCCATGGTCAGCGGATGACAGCCCCATGGAAGGCTTTGACTATGATGGCCTGGGATTGTTGTATTGGGGGCTGTCCAGTGACCCTGACTTTGGGAGTGATCGGGAGTGGCGTTTGGAGGAAATAATGGAGCACAGAGAGCGAAAACTGAATGTCTCAGAAGGGCACTGGGCAGAGGAAGATTTGGAATTTCTGGCCGTTCAGGAATGGGAGCTGGAGATCGCCTACAGACAGCTGCTAGAATCTGCTCAGCAGCAGGGTGGTGCTACCTTTGCCAGGGACTATCAGGAAATACCAGTTGACCACTCTGAAATCCTGGCTGAAGAATCAGCAGTGGAAAATCTGGAGATTGCCATCCCTAAAGCCGAAGTGGATGATGTGGAGTTCCAGGGAGCTAGGGCAGTTGGCTCATCTCGCCACAGATTACAGAAGGTATGGACTTAATGGACTGTTCAGAGGATGTTATGGATTATGCATCGTCCGCTCAAGTACTGGCAGCAGGACAGGGTACTGCAGACCCCTGCTCTACACCCGTGGCAGTTTTGGAGGCCCGAGGTGAGAAGGTGATGGCTCCCCCTTCCCAGTGGATTTCAGAGATGCAGGGAGGAGAAGCAGCCATTTTCCCTACCCAACAGGTAGCCAGAGCAGATGGTGTGGAGTCCCCAGCAGAAGTGCTGGCAACAGGGCAGAGTGCTAGCAACCTCTGCCCAGCACCGGTAACAACTGTGGAGTTTCAGGGAGCCGGGGCAGTTGGCCCCTCTCTCCAGCAACAAGCTGCGGTAGTAAAGCTTTTACCCCCAGCTGAATCACTGGCAGCAGGGCAGAAGGCTACTGGCCTCTGCACACAATGGCAACTTGAGCTGATATCGGTGGATGGGACTGCGGTCTCCACTCACAGCAACCCAGCAAAAGAGCTGGCAACAGAGCAGAGTGCCACGGGCCTCTGCTCTCTACTAACAGAAGAGGGAGTTCCTGTGGTATTGGATGGGACTTCAGTCCTCACTGACACAACCCCAGAAAATGGTGTGACACTGAGACAGGAGGATGTCAGCCTTGCTTTGCAAGCACTGGGGGATTTTCACCTACCACAAGTGGATGGGACTTCAGTCTCCACTTGTATACCCCAGGGATGCTGGGTAGTCGGCCCAGATCCCCAACAGCATGACGGACTGAGCCCAGTCACCCTGTCTTCTCTCCAGCGGCTGAAAGGACTCCAGGGAGAAGGGCCAGTCCAGGCCTCTCCCCAGCGGCGGGTATGTTCTCTAAGAGAGGCAGAGGTTGGCTGGGTAAGTAATACTCTGTTTGGAACAATTTATTTGGGGTACTGTGTGGATACCGGCATTAGAAGAAGGGACCTATGGACTAATTTCGGAGTCAACCCGTCTGGGGTCCCCTCTGTTAGTCTCCTGCCGAAAGGGGAGAGATGTAACGGGAAGGCCCGGGGAACTCAGAATCGCTTAGAAAGTATGAGATACCCTTGCTTCAGCTCCCCCAATGCCTCTTATGTGTCAACCACCCTGTGTCTCTATTAGGGGCACAGGGTGAATGAAAACCCCAATATGGTCTATGATAGCCATATTCAATGCTGCACATACATTGTATCTAGATTGGATGTGTACTGTGAGGGGGGGGGGGGGTTGTGTAATCATTGCTGTGAGGAGTTAAGGTGATTTGCATTCTATTGTCTATTATGGCTTGTGGGAATTAAGCCTATAATTATAGGTTGTGGAACTAGCAGCAGACAGGTTAATCACCTGCCTGCTTGTGTTGTAAATGAATCTAGGAGGGTCTGGAGACCCTTTTGGTGTGAAAGGGATAGTTAACTCTATGCCTGTGTGCATTGTACTCGGCAGACGGACCGTCTACCAACCCTTTCATTATAAGATGTGTATTGAAGGTCGTTACGTTCTATTGTGTAAAGTCTTTTGAAGCCTAACAGACGTCAAAATAATGGGTATTGGGCCTTGTTATGTGTGGGTGGAGCTGGGCCATTGTTCATGTTAAACTAATACAGTAGTAGATGTGTATAAAAGTTACAATATCTTCTTCAATAAAGAGACTCGATCCTGGAAGCTACAGAGTACGTCTCGTTCTTCCAGAAGGATTAATTCCTAGGGGAAGTGGTCGGCTGGCTGTGGAGGATCGACAGCGAATGTGTGTCCAGGAGAGGGAACATCTTAAATGGCGTTAACCCCCTTTATATTTGGGGTGCCGTTACACTTGCAATGATTTCACTGCATAAGGAAAATAATTGTAAGCATATTGAAGGAAATGCTATTCTGATGGCTCTATTGGAGGGATCAACTGGTATTTGCAAAGTTGTCCAGAGAGTACTGGGAAAAACAAAGAGCCCAGCCTATATCAAACATTCTTGGATCACATTGATGTAAGTCAGTTTGATTCATTTATAGTTATGTCAGCTTAAATAAACTGTACATTAGCTATGTGTATACAAAAGAACACAGCAGTGATGAAGACATTTAATACATTTTCTGCCTTTTTCTCTGGTCACCAATTTGTCATTGTCAAAAGCTACAAGACCCTTACCTTGTCTTCTGACTTAGGCTTTTTGCTGTTATTTCTATTTAAAGCATTTTTAAAAGAAGTTATATAGCTTTGCCACTCTGGTTTACTTTTTTGCTGATTTTCTTGTACATGTATGTATATATATATATATATGTGTGTGTGTGTGTGTGTGTGTATATATATATATATATATATATATATATGTATATGTAGCGGACTCCTCACTCCCCTCTTTCTCTCGTCTCGTCTTTCTTTTGTCTAGGGGTATCTTAGAGGGGAGGGAGCGGGGACACTACGCCTGGCTTCCACCACATGTGTCAGTGCGGTATAAGCAACGTTCTTGTATTACCTTCGGGTCAGTGCTGTGCACCTGGATCCTCCCTCCAAGAGTCACCTTGAACAATGTCTGTCAGGAAATGAGCCCCACACCATTAAAGTTCAACACTCCTTTATTCTTCTGCGAATGAACACAATCAGTTGAACTCCCTTGATAGAAACAGAACAGGAAAGGAGGTGTGGATGCGAATAGGCCCAGACACAATGTAGTTCTCCACTTTCCTTCCTGAAAGTGGGTTACGGTCTCCGCACGAGGGGGGATTTCCTTCCAGGCGGTCTCCGGCGAGAGGCTCACCTGTCACCGGCAATATGCTGCACCGGGTCTTCAAGTGAGGAGCTCCCCCTGGTCCATTGCGCCTTCCGGATTCGGGTACCCAATCCCTGGGTTCCCTAGGACCTCCTTCCCTCGCGGAACTCAGTGTTGGGCACTGAGCTCCAGACCTCCATCCGAGTACCTCACCCCAGGCTAAAGGTGCCTGGGATGGAACACGACCTCCGGACGTCCTCTAGGCCTAGGCCGCCTAGAGGACCGACACGAACCACCGTCCACAAGCTGAAGGTGCCTGGGACTTCGAACCCGTGACAAAGATGGCCGGCCCCTTTATACCCTCTCCCAGCAAGCACGGCGGGTTCCCCGCCCCACCATACTGCTGCCGAGGGAGGACAAAAAGGAGGCACAGCACACAGCAATGATTCAACCCCAGCCCAGGGCGACAGCGTCACCCACCGGGCTGCAGGGAATTACACAACACTGATGTCTCTGCCAAGTTCAAATTTACACCCGGGAAAGTACATACCCGCTACATATATATATATATTATTTTTTATTTTATTTTTAGTGATGAACGTGCCCTGTTTTTCCACAAAATATTATTTTAATGTTTCATAAGGTGCTAAAAAAAAGTTTTTTTCAGCAGAACCCATAGCGATTTGAAATTTGTGATCTTTAGCCTTGTGTAAAGTTTTTTGTGAATTGAGCCTTTTGTGACATAAAGTAACTACTGTATTACAGAGCAAATTTGGGCTTTCAACAGTTAGACACCCACTTCATATGAAACAATTACAATTCCACACCAAAATTATATTTATGCTTGTGAACTGAAAATTTAGACCATTTTTAGGAGAAAATCATTATTCAATAGAATAATAAATAATAATAAATAATAAATCTTCATCAAAAGATTGTTCATATTAAGATGCTCACTTTCCTGTTTAGAATATGCTGACTAAAGCAAACTAATGTGCACTTGGATAACAGATGGGTTACAATATGCATGTACACAAGTGCCAAACTGTTGTATGTATGTTCTCATAGATCAACCTCTCCTCTCCTTAACCCCCTCGGGGCACTAAAGTTCTCCTAACTGGGCGCTATGTCACTATAGGATACAGTAGTGATGTAGTGGCTGGTGGGAAGAACGATTGAGCCCAGTGGGTGTCACACTTTCAAATGCCAGCTAGCAGTAGTGCTCTTGACTGTGCAAGACCGCAAAGATTCAACACACCACCCACCATAAAGTACTGCTTTTAAAAGGGTGGCTGTGTTTGGATTTTGTAATCATTGTGACAGGGTCACTTTAAGACACCATTTTAGCTTTCAAATATACTATTATTTATAGGATGTTGTATTTTTACTTTTTCTGCAGTAAATATAACCTTTCACCCGACCATGTTCCATTTGCAGAGTGTAATTTCAGCTGCCAGGTGCAAACAGAATAACTGTATGTTTCTTCCAAGAGTGCAGAAGCCTGAACACTCACAGCTGCAGCTTTATAAATGGCATTGTCAGCCACCACAGCCCAGATATTGGAATGTTCCCACTGCAGATGAGGAGGGGGAGCTACTATCGATCACTGTGCTCAGTGTGCATGAGCAGTGATCAGTCTTGCCATCTTCACAGCCACGTCCCTTCCTGTCTATTTTATTGATAGACCAACCAAGCCTGTTAATTTATTCTGTTTTCACTAAGCCTTGATGTTTGTACGTGTTTGAATCCTATGCTGTCTTTATCAAATAAACACCTGCTACACAGCATACTAAAAATAAAATAAAATGAAATACTGGGATGCACCATTTCCAATATACAGTCATATTTATGTCCATACTGGCTAAAGGCTCTTATGTGCACAGACAGGCATCATCCCAGTGTGTTTCAGGAGTCCTAGGGTGTATTTAATATTTATTTTGGGGCCACAGAATATACAGCAGTTTTGGTCAGCACTTCATTTTATACCTCATGAAGTACATAATGTGAAACTCTGAAGTGTAGAATTATATAGCGTGGCTATAAAACCAAAATTAATAGGTGCATCTTCGAACTGTGACTAAGCTCTTGTTATTTACTGAACCCAAGTGAGTTTAACACCATGTTCTGAATATATTAACTGTAAAAATTATTGTTTAAATTTTGTATCAAATGATTTTAAAAATGGTGCACATGGGACCGCAGGCCACAACCCCCCTGCCCAGACCCACAGCGCCCTAAATAAAAGACCAATACACAGATAATGGCATGAAATGGCCGCGGCTCTATTTATTGGCTTACCAAAATCCATAAAATTCATATTTTCAATAACTTTATTAAACAAACAATGAAATCTTTACCATACTACAAAATTATGCCCAGTTATTGGAACTCGAGCAGTTGAATTCACAGAACAACACTCACCCTGGATCCAGGGTGGCGGAAAAAACACATAAATTTGCCGCAACGGGGCGGGGGGGAGGGAAAGCTGTTTGCTTGAAGGGCCAAAAAGGACTATTTCCTGTTCTGGCCCCTTTTTATTAGCACCCCCAGCACCTTCCAGGTATTCCCAATGCCCTAATTAACTCCCTTATGCAGCACATATTCCTCTTAAAGGGGAAGCGCACCCACCAACTCATTCCTTAGCCTATACCTGAGCTGAGGGGAAAAGAGAGGGGGCAGCCGTGGACCCATGAAGGTTGTGCCCCCCTTTTACATTCTCTGCAGTTGGTGTAGGGCCACACATGCCACAATCCTCTTCATCAACAAATATGAAGTAAATGCTGCTCCCTGTCATACCTTTTGGCACTTTCCTGTACATAGAGTTGTGCTCATTTTCATACACTGGCAGAATTTATGATTTCTTGGCCATTTTTCAGAGAATATGAATAACACAAAAACTTTTCTTTCACTCATGGTTAGGGTTTGGCTGAAGCCATTTATTATCAACCAACTATGTTTACTCTATTTAATCATAATCACAACAAAAACTATCCAAATGACCATGATTAAAAGTTTACATACCCCAGTTCTTAATACTGTGTATTACCCCCTTTAACATCAATGACAGCTTGGAGTCTTTTGTGGTATTTGTGGATGAGGCTCTTTATCTTCTCAGATAGTAAAACTGTCCATTCCTCTTGGCAAAAAAAGCCTCCAGTTCATGTAAATTCATGGGCTGTCTTGCATGAACTGCACGTTTTGAGATCTCCCCTGAGTGGCTCAATGATATTAAGGTCAGGAGACTGAGATTGCCACTCCAGAACCTTCACTTTATTCTGCTGTAGCAAATGACAGGTTGACTTGGCTTTGTGTTTTGGATCATTGTCATGTTGGAATGTCCAAGTACATCCCATACGCATTATGAATGCAAATGTTCCTCCAGCATTTTTTGAGAACATACTGCATTCATCTTGCCATCAATTTTGACCAAATTTCCTGTGCCTTTGTAGCTCGCACATCACCAAAACATCAGTGATCTACCTCCATGTTTCACAGTAGGAATGGTTTACCTTTCATCATAGGCCTTGTTGACCCCTCTCCAAATGTAGCATTTATGGTTGTGGCCGAAAAGCAAAATTTTGGTCTCATCACTCCAAATGACTTTGTGCCTGAAGGTTTGAGGCTTGTCTCTGTGCTGTTTGGCGTATTGCAAGAGGAATACTGTGTGGCATTTGCATAGTAATGGCTTTCTTCTGGCGACTCGACCATGCAGCCCATCTTTCTTCAAGTGCCTCCTTATTGTGCATCTTGAAACAGCCACATCACTTGTTTTCAGAGAGTCCTGTATTTCACCTGAAGTTATTTGTGTGTTTTTCTTTGCATCCCGAACAATTTTCCTGGCAGTTGTGACTGAAATTGTAGTTGGTCTACCTGACCGTGGTTTGGTTTCAACAGAACCCCTCATTTTGCACTTCTTGATTAGAGTTTGAACTAGTGGTGCAACGGATTGGTGGCAATCCGTGATCCGAACGGGTCACCCTGTTCGGATCGGCACACCACGCGATCCGCGGAGCGCACCGGAGCCTCAGCCATAGGAAAGGCCGCGGCTTCGGCCTAGTTCTTGAGCGGCCGGCCATCTTTGTACACAAGGCGGCCGCTGCTGTAGTGACGTTTCGCTGCTGCCATCTTGCTCCACCCCACACTCCTGCACAGTAATGATAGTGAGAAGGGGCCATGCGGACATCTTGTTACACCCAACAGAGTTTTAGATTTCAGTTATTTTCAACAAAAAACAGAGCTAGTATGCTTAAATACATTATTTGGAAATCCAACAGACTGTTTACATGTTAAATTTTAAAAGCAGCAGCAAACCTTACATGCTTGCTAATGTAACAGAACACCTCTGATTTTCACATTTAACATTTAGTTAAATGTGAAAATCAGAGGTCTTCTGTCACATTAGCAACCATGTAAGGTCAGCAGATTTGCTGCTGCTTTTAAAATTGAACATTTAAAGAGTCCGTCCGATTTACAAATACTGTATTTAAGCATACAAGCTCCGTTTTATGTTGAAAATAACTGTGAAATCTAAAACTCCGTGGGTGTAACAAGATTTGTCTTTTTTTTTGCCGATCCGAAAAATGATCCGATCTGTGACTCTGATCCGAGGATCGATCCGTTCCATGAGTTTTTTTGATCCGTTGCACCCCTAGTTTGAACACTGCTGTTGGCATTCGCAATTCCTTGGATATCTTTTTATATCCCTTTCCTGTTTTATACAGTTCAACTACCTTTTCCGGCAGATCTTTTGACAATTCTTTTGCTTTCCCCATGACTCAGAATCCAGAAACGTCAGTGCAGCATTGGATGAAAGATGCAAGGGTCTGTCAGGAGTCCAGTAACCTTTTATACACACACACTAATTACAAGCAAATAGATCACAGGTGAGGATGGTTACCTTTAATAGCCATTCAAACCCATTTGTGTCAACTTGTGTGGATGTTATCAGGCCAAAATCACCAGGGTATGTAAACTTTTGATCAGGGTCATTTGGGTAGTTTCTGTTGTGATTATGACTTAAAAAGAGTAAATACAGTTGATTGATAATAAATGGCTTCAGCCAAACACTAACCATGAGTGAAAGAAATGTTTTTGTGTCATCATATTCTCTGAAAAATGGCCAAGAAATCTTAAATCCTGCCAGGGTATGTAAACTTATGATCACAACTGTATGTATACACTCAGCGGGAAGGGGTTATAGTAAACCTGTGCCCAGACTATAAACACTAAAGCATTTACATATTTTGAACAATCTGGAAAATAAGTTTAAAAACAAGCCTTCATTCACATTTTAGTTATAAGCTTTGTGGAGCAATTCATCTTAAAGTTCACAGTGGAAGCACTGAAATGGCGTTGTCTATCCCCTTCACCTTATCGAGCAGATCTTGGCACCCCAGCAGCCCTTTAATGTAAACACAAAGCTGGTGTTTCTAAGCTGCTAGAGACTTGTAATCCTGAACGATAACAGTAGATTACTTGCAGCTAGGGAGGTCAGGGGTGGTTTGTTTAAAAACTCTAACCAATATTTAACCACTTGCCCACTGGGCACTTTTACCCCCTTACTGCCCAGACCAATATTCAGCTTTCAGCACTGTCACAATTTGATTGACAATTGCGCAGTCATGCAACGCTGTACCCAAAACTATTTTTTATAATTTTTTTCCCTCACAAATAGAGCTTTCTTTTGGTGGTATTTTTTTATACAGGTGATACTCGAAAGATTTGAATATCGGGCAAAAGTTCATTTATTTCACTAATGCAACTTAAAAGGTGAAACTAATATATGAGATAGACTCATTACATGCAAAGCAAGATCGTTCAAGCCGTGATTTGTCATAATTGTAAAGATTATGGCTTACAGCTCATGAAAACCCCAAATCCACAATCTCAGAAAATTAGAATATTGTGAAATGGTGCAATATTCTAGGCTCAAATTGTCCCACTCTAATCAGCTAATCAACTAATTAAGCCATAACACCTGCAAAGGGTTCCTGAGCCTTTAAATTGTGTCTCAGTCTGGTTTAGTAGGAATCACAATCATGGGAAAGACTGCTATCCTGACAGTTGTGCAGAAAACCATCATTTACACCCTCCATAAGGAGGGAAAGCCTCAAAAGGTAATTGCAAAAGAAGTTGGATGTTCCCAAAGTGCACAGTTATGTGGAAGGGAAAAGTGTGGAAGAAAAAGGTGCACAAGCAGCAGGGATGACCGCAGCCTGGATAGGATTGTCAGGAAAAGGCCATTCAAAAGTGTTGGGGACTTTCACAAGGAGTGGACTGAGGCTGTAGTCAGTGCATCAAGAGCCACCACACACAGACGGATCCTGGACATGGGCTTCAAATGTCGTATTCCTCTTGTCAAGCCACTCCTGAACAACAAACAACGTCAGAAGCGTCTTACCTGGGCTAAAGAAAAACAGACCTGGTCTGTTGCCCAGTGGTCCAAAGTTCTCTTTTCTGATGAGAGCAAACTTTGCATCTCATTTGGAAACCAAGGACCCAGAGTATGGAGGAAGAGTGGAGAGGCACCCACTGCAAGATGCTTGAAGTCCAGTGTGAAGTTTCCACAGTCTGTGTTGATTTGGGGAGCCATGTCATCTGCTGGTGTTGGTCCACTGTGCTTCATTAAGTCCAGGGTCAATGCAGCAGTCTACCAGGAGATTTTGGAGCACTTCATGCTTCCTTCCGCAGACAAGCTCTATGGGGGTGCTTACTTAATTTTCCAGCAGGACTTGGCACCAGCCCACACTGCCAAAATCACCAAAACCTGGTTCAATGACCGTGGGATTACTGTGCTTGATTGGCCAGCAAACTCGCCTGACCTGAACCCCATAGAGAATAGCTATGGGGCATTGCCAAGAGAAAGATGAGACTGAACTATGCAGAAGAGCTGAAGGCCGCTATAGAAGTATCCTGGTCTTCCATAACACCTTAGCAGTGCCACAGGCTGATAGCTTCCATGCCACGCTGCATTGAGGCAGTAATTGCTGCAAAAGGGGCCCAAACCAAGTACTGAGTACATATGCATGCTTATATTTTTCAGAGGTCCAATATTGTTCTATGTACAATCCTTGTTTTATTGATTGCATGTAATATTCTAATTTTCTGAGATTGTGGCTTTGGGTTTTTCATGAGCTGTAAGCCAAAATCATCACAATTATGGCAAATCACGGCTTGACCTATCTTGCTTTGCATGTAATGAGTTTATCTCATTAGTTTTACCTTTTAAGTTGCATTAGTGAAATAAATGAACTTTTGCACGATATTCTACTTTTTTGATATTCACCTGTATTTTGCTAAAAAAAAAAAAAAAAACTATTTGGGAAATTTGTTTTTACTTTCTGTCCTAATATTTTGTAAATAAGTAATTTATCTCCTTCACTGATGTGCTCTGATGAGGCTGCAACGATGGGCACCGATAGGCTGCACTGATGGGCACTTATGAGGAGGCACTAATATGCAGCACTGATAGCCAATGATAGGTGGCACTGATGAGCGGGCACCAATGGGCACTGAATGGCCGCACTGACTTCAGATTGGTATCACTGGGCACAGATTGGCATCACTGATGGGCACAGATTGGTGTCACTGATGGACACAGACTGGCATCACTGCTGGGCACTGGGGCTGCCCTGATAATCAGTGCCCTGATTATCTGTACAGGTCTCCCCTGTGAGGTGATGCCACTGATCAGCTCTCCTCCCCTCACACTCTGTCAGTGTGAGAAGAGGAGAACTGATAAACGGCAATTCTTTGTTGACATATGATTGAGCTGATCACATGGGTAAAGAGTAGGGGTGCAGAATTTAATCGCTGCATCGGTGCATCCCGATTCGGGTGTCCCCGATGCATGCGACCCTAATAATCGATGTCTAGCCCCGCCCCTCCCCTCCCGGGAGAGCTGTTACCTCATTTGTTAGTGTTTGTATATGCCGCGCTCATGTGACTGCCCCTCTCTGCTTTCACAGCTCATATCTCTCCTGGCGTCAGCCCCGCCCACTGACTGTAGCTATCAGATCAGAAGACAGGCGGGCGAGGCTGATGTCAGGAGAGACGTGAAAGCAGAGAGGAGAGATGGCAGTCACATGAGTGCGGCATATACACACTGATAATTCCAGGTGTTGTGCCGAGAATGGTTTCCCCACCGGATTCTGTTCCCCCTAGCTCTCGGCTCCTATCGGAACTCCGCCCCCCCAGCCCTGTAAATTGCCGCTCCCTCCTACTGTTCCTCACGAATGCAAATGCTCCTAATACCGACCCGCCTCTCCAGCCCTCTGCTTTGCCGCTCACGCCTACTGTTTTTTCAGGAATGCTAATGAGCAGAGGGCTGGAGAGGCGGGGCGGTATTAGGAGCATTTGCATTCGTGAGGAACAGTAGGAGGGAGCAACAATGTACAGGGCTGGGGGGCAGAGTTCCGATAGGTGCCGAGAGCTAGGGGGAACAGAATCCGGCGGGGAACCATTCTCGGCACAACACCTGCGGCTGGAATGGAGATCGGGGGCTGGTGAGCAGGCAGATTGCCCTTCTTATTACAAGGCTGCCATGGTCAGAGGGGCAGCAATGACACAAGTAAGTTCCCTCCAATCATCCTCTATTGCCCGAGTAGTGTGCGCCTGCCTGACTACTATCCAAGTTGCTGCCAAAAGACTCAATGATTTGTTAAAGTGATACTAAAGGGTATTATTTTTTCTTTCAATTAAAAAAGATATTATACTTACCTGCTGATCTTCTGTATCATGTCTGCAGTCTGAACATCTTCTGTATCATTTCTGCAGTCTCTGACCATCTCCTGTAGCATGTCGGCAGTCTCTGACCATCTCCTGTAGCATGTCCGCAGTCTCTGACCATCTCCTGTAGCATGTCCGCAGTCTCTGACCATCTCCTGTAGCATGTCCGCAGTCTCTGACCATCTCCTGTAGCATGTCCGCAGTCTCTGGCCATCTCCTGTAGCATGTCCGCAGTCTCTGATCATCTCCTGTAGCATTACCCGCAGTCTCTGGCCATCTCCTGTAGCATGTCCGCAGTCTCTCTGGCCATCTCTTGTAGCATGTCTATAAAACAAAAAACATCAGCGCTAAAACCCACAGCAGAACTAGTCACAATTATGGTGGAGTGGGAAGGAAGGGAAAGGGGGGAGGGGGAGGGGGAGGAAAATTTAATAAGGAATGATCAAAATGCCCAGTGCTGCATGGAACCTATGGCTGGAGCACAATTATGAACTCTAATTAAAAGGCATTTTTAGCAATTGAATTTTTATTATCTGATCTTTGTCCATTGAGCGCTGGTTTTTAGTTTTATTTTATTCTTGTAGCATGTCCACAGTCTCTGGTCATCTCCTGTAGCATGTCCGCAGTCTCTGGCCATCTCCTGTAGCATGTCCGCAGTCTCTGGCCATCTCCTGTAGCATGTCCACAGTCGCTGATCATCTCCTGTACTAGGTCCGCAGTCTCTGATCATCTCCTGTACTAGGTCTGCACTCTCTGACCATCTCCTGTACTAGGTCTGCACTCTCTGACCATCTCCTGTACTATGTCTGCAGTCTCTGATCATCTCCTGTACTATGTACAAGTTGTTGTCTGCTTTGTTTAGACTTTGCTACATGCAGGGAGTGTTGTCTTTTTTTTAAAAGAACAGATAGAATAAAAAAAATGGAGTTCTCCTGACTGCTTGATTTTTTTTTAATGAAAACCATGCGCACTTGTGCTGTAATCGTGATGCATCGCGATGCATCGCGGAATCGAATCGAATCGTATCGTTGACCTGATAATCGTAATCGAATCGTGAGGCCAGTGAAGAGCTGCGTCATCGCAGGACACAGCGTGCCAGCAATCACAGCGCTTCCTCATATTACCTCGGCCCAGAACAAGAGGATCCCATTTGCCGTCATTTGTCTATACGACGGGTGGGAGCAGTTAAATACTTTCATGTCCATAGTCTGGGCCCAGGTACGTGTAAAGACCTATTTCAGTTCTAGGATCCTCTGTGCCATTTATGTCTTTAATAGTTTCAGCATTTAGAACATCTTTAAAATATTTTCACCTTTCTACTGTTATTAAGTGTTCTTGCATAGCAAGATCACTTATTGTTATCTCACATATATATAATTATTATTATTATAGCCAAATTTACCACCCTAACTCCTCCCACAGCTTTTACACTACATAGACAAGTAATATACCGAAACATGCGGATTGTTCCCGATTGGTGTGCTATTAATTGTGGAACGTTTTGCCGAATGGTTCACGAAATATCGTCGTTTTTGCGGCGAAATTTGTCCCATAGGAATGAATGGCGAAACTAGAGTGTGAGCTGACAAAAGCTGAAAAATAAGGGCATGATTTCTAAACTGCCACCACTCCCTCATTTTCAAGCCCACCTACACAAATCTTATATCAAAATGTTCAGCTATCCCTGCTGCCACTACACATGTCCACGGCTAAGCCATAGTCCTCATAGTTTTCACAATATGACCATTTGTTTGCAACTCACGCCATCCATTGACATTTATTGAAACTACACTCTAGACACCTAAAATTTGAGGGGCAATATCTAAACTGCGACTGTGCCTTCAATTTTAACATTTTAGAGACATACTATATATCACAATATAAATCTCTTCGCTGTAGGATTTATAGTTTTTAAAATACAACCGTTTGAAGAATGCAAAGTATTCAGGAGAGTCAAAATACTCTGACCTGTGCTTAGAGCCTGCATAAACAAACATTGGTTTCCTGGCAACGCTGAGGGGAATTATAACTCTTCCCACACAGCTCTGAGGGGAATTGTAGCTCCTCCCACACAGCTATGAGGGGAATTATAGCTCCTCCCACACAACGCTGAGGAGAATTGTAGCTCCTCCCACAAAGCTCTGAGGATGGGGCAAGTTTGATGGGGGCAGTTGTTAATGGGGGCAATTTTTGATGGGGGCAGTTTTTGATGGGGCAATGGATCGAAATAGATTGACACACTGTTGGATCACATTTACATCTCCAGGGGCACTGTCTCCAGTCAGGAGTATTGGTGGAGGCAAGAACACTTCACACAATTTCCCTAGAAATTGTAGCTTTTCTAGTTTGCTCCTGTTCTTTTTCTTAAAAACTGCTTTTTAAAGTAATATTATTAAAGCCTTTTTTTTAGTAAAGAGCATCCATAAGTGATAGATTCATATTTGAGTTTGCAGTTGAAAAGACATCCTTATTCTCCAAAAATAACCATTACACATCCACTACATGATTCTGTAATGTATTTTTCATTAAACTATTTCTTCACTGTGTTTTCTGCCTCCTTATCCTCCATGAGCTCCCGATCTCCCCCCCCCCCCCCCCGCCCCATAGCTTCCATTTGTTTGGAACAAGCAGGGAATATTAGATGCACTGCTCTATCCACACTACAAATCCCATAATCCTTACTCCAGTTCGGGAGCACGCAAGAAAGGGTGGTTATATTCCTATATACAGTAGGACCATGCAGAATGAATGATGCCACCCTCTAACAGAAAGTTGGATCACAAAAAAACAAAAAAATAAAAAAATAAATGGAATATGATTTGGAGGAGGCTGAAGGCAATAGAAGGTACTTTTTTGTTTTTTTTAAGCTCCATTCACACCTTTAGCGTTCTGGATCGCAGGAGGAATTGCCGCAATTCTTATTTCTTAATGGCACCTGAAACGCGGAGTGTTTTTGCTGTGATTTTTAAGTGACAAATCACACTACAATCGTGGCAGAAATCGTGACCGCAAATGCTCCGGGCTCTGTGTCAAGATTTAGTACATGAGCTTTTTTTGGAACAGAGGGAGGCCCATTAAAATTAATTGTGCCACTCCAAAAACACTCAACAAAAAAAGCTAAAAAAAGCAAGTGGCTCCTGATCGCTCAGGTGTGAATGGAGCCTTACATAAGAAAAACATACTTGAATACATTTTTTTTCATTTGTGTTTTTAGGCCAGAGTTTAGCATCAGACTTGTAACTGTTCAGCAAGGCAGACCTGTTCTTACAAAACATGTAGAAAGTTGGTAAAACTGGTTTTATTACCTCAAGATTTGTGCACCAGTACCCTAATTGGTCCTTAGGATGAGCTGTGGATTTATGGTTTGTAAAATACTTAAAATGCCACCACCAGAGCACATCTTTGGGTGGGGGGTTTCTGCCTAAAATTCTCTTTTAAACATTTGATAAATATTTAGGCCCCTTTCACACTGAGGAGTTTTTCAGGCGTTTTGCGCTAAAAATAGCGCCTAAAAAACACCTGAAAAACTCCTGCCTCTGCAGTCTCAATGTGAAAGCCAGAGTGCTTTCACACTGAGGCGATGCGCTGGCAGGATGAGACAAAAAGTCCCGCAAGCAGCATCTTTGAGGCGGTGAAGGAGCGGTGTGTATACAGCTACTTTACCGCTGCTGCCTATTGAAATCAATGGGACAGCGCGGCTATACCGCCCGCAAAGCGCCTCTGCAGAGGCGCTTTGCGGTGGTTTTTAACCCCTTCTCAGCCGATAGCGGGGGTTAAAACTGCACCGCTAGCGGCCGAATAGCGCTGCAAAAACAACAGTATATCGGAGCTATAAATAGCGGTGCTATACCACCAGCGCATCCAGCGCTTCAGTGTGAAAGCGGCCTTAAGGTAAGCTTGCATTTTCCATTCAACCACATCAAATTGGCTAAGCAATTTTCTACATCCTGTATTGTATTTTTGGTTAGACTTTAAAGCTGACCTTCACCTAAAATTGGAAGTTCCTCCTCCCACTCTACCACTTTTGGAACGGGTACCAACTTCTGACAGGTACTCGCTCCAGAACACCGTAAGTTATGCACACCCTCCCGTAGTCTAATGGGACATGTCACAAGTCCAAGGAGGCTCTGGGTCCAGTCCACATGCACTGTGGGTTGCTGGCTGTCAGAAAGTCTCAGCCAGCCTCCTAAAAGCATGATGGCAGCAACTGTTTGAATGAGACTAATTATTTCTAACTATACGAAGACCTGAATAAATAAGATCTTTCACAGGTCAGCTGACTGTATGCTATTAGGAAAACCCATATATGGATATGATAAAATACAGTAGAATTAACTTAATTCCCCTTTTTGTAGGCTATATCCGAAAGTAGTATTTAACCACTTTATTTCCTCTTCACCAGATGTGGATTATCCATTACGGAAAGACAATGTTTTGTCAGAGGGGACCACTCTAGAGGCTCTGCTACGTGGTGATGGACTAGAAAAGAAAGATATCCGAGATGAGGATAGTCTACAGGAAATTCAGGTATTTTTTAATACAGAAAGGAATGTAAGATTATTTTTTATTTTAAACTGCATATTATGTGTAGTGGACCCCCAAAATTTGGGGGTCGCTATGCCTTAAATTTAAAGGTAGCCTGAGTAATAGTATGGCTCAGGTTCTCTAATTCTGTTAGTTTGGACTCTGCTCTGCTGTGGTGTTGCCTGGAGTGTAGTTCCCTTTGGCCTGTGGGTGGCGCTGTTGCCTAGGTGTCACGTACCTGACAGTGACGAGCCCGGTTAGCAGAGGGAGGCCTCCCTTACGGCTCCCACCGGCGGCCCCTGGTGGTATAACAGGAAGCACGGAGGTGGAAGGGGTACGAGTGCCTGGCAGGATCAAGAACTACCGCAGGTGATCAGGAACCAGCAGGTGAGGAGGCAGGAACCAGGAACTACAGCAGGTGAGTGGACAGGAACCAGGAACTACAGCAGGTGAGTAGACAGGAACCAGGAACTCAGCAGATGACCCGGACCGGGAGGCACAGCAGGTAGACTGGAACCACTGGGCAGCAGCAGGTGAACAGGAACCAGCAGATGAGCAGACAGGAACCAGCAGATGAGCAGACAGGAACCAGCAGATGAGCAGACAGGAACCAGGAACTCAGCAGATGACCCGGACCGGGAGGCACAGCAGGTAAACTGGAACCACTAGGCAGCAGCAGGTGAACAAGAACCAGCAGATGAGCAGACAGGAACCAGCAGATGAGCAGACAGGAACCAGCAGATGTGCAGACAGGAACCAGGAACTCAGCAGATGACCCGGACCGGGAGACACAGCAGGTAAACTGGAACCACTAGGCAGCAGCAGGTGAACAAGAGCCAAGGTCAGGCAGGATCGTCAGACAAGCCGGGGTCGGGTAAACTGGCAGGCAGCGAGGCACAAAAGGATCAGGCAATACCGAAGTCAGAAAACAGGCCGATGGTCAGGTACAGGCAGATAGCAGGAGGGTCACAGGAAGCCGGGTCAGATACAGGTAAACAAGGCAGATCAGGTCACTTGGGATAAACGCTGTAGAGCAGACAGCAGGGACTGTCTGCAAGTGAGGAGTTTAAATAGCCCTTCGGGCGTCACCTGCGGGGGCGGGAACCAGGAAGTCCAGGGCGTCTGTTCCTGACAGGGTTTCCATGACATTGCCCCCCCCCAAGGGGCAGCCTCCGGATGCCCCTAGGAGCAAACTTCTCGGGGTGAGACCTCCTGAAGGCTTGTATCAGGTCTTTGGCGTGAATGTTCTCTTCGGGTTCCCAGGAGTTCTCCTCTGGTCCGTAACCCTTCCATTTTATTAAAAATTTACTCTGGCTATTTCTTCTTCGTGCGTCTAAAATAGCTTCTACCTCGAATTCCTGTTCCCCGTCTATGATGACGGGATCAGGGCGAGTCGGGGTCCGACCTGGGAATGGGTTGGAGACTGACGGTTTCAATAGAGAAACATGAAAAACAGGGTGGACCCTCAGGGAGTCGGGGAGCTCCAGCTCGTAGGCCACCTCGTTGATTTTCCTTTTGATAGGAAAAGGCCCTAGAAACTTGGGGCCCAATTTCTTGGATGGGCAAGCCAATCTTAGATTGATGGTGGAAAGCCATACTTGGTCGCCCAGTGCCAGCGCTAATTCACCCCGTCTCCTCCTGTCGTAGACCGTCTTGTTATACTCCTGAGTTCTTGCCATGGCTTCGCGTAGAAGCTGGTTGTTAGAGGAGAAGAAATTCACTTTTTCCAGAACTGCGGGCACTGAGCACTCAGGGAGAGAGTTGGGCAGAAATGTGGGGTGAAACCCGAAGTTCGCAAAAAATGGGGTCTGGTTAGTTGCGGAGTGGATGGAGTTATTGTAGGAGAACTCCGCTAGCGGAAGCAGGGAGAGCCAGTCATTCTGAGCAAAGGAGGAGAAACAACGCAAATATTGCTCGAGGGTCTGATTTGTTCTCTCAGTCTGTCCGTTGGTTTGAGGGTGGTAAGCCGAAGAGAATGATAGCTCTATTCCCAGAGTCTTGCAGAGGGACCTCCAGAACCGGGAGGTAAATTGTACCCCCCGATCGGAGACTATATTAGCAGGTACCCCGTGGAGCCTGACGACTTCTTTAATGAACATTTGTGCAGTTTCCGGGGCCGAGGGGGTCCCTCTCATAGGAACAAAATGTGCCATCTTGGACAGACGGTCCACAATCACAAAGATGGTGGTGTGATTCTCAGCCGGGGGGAGTTCAACTATGAAGTCGATAGAAAGCATTTTCCACGGTCTCTCTGGAACGGGTAAGGGCTTCAGTAGTCCCCAGGCTTTGGATCTGGACCCTTTATTCTGGGTACATGTAGTACAGGACTCCACGAACCTCCTGCAATCCTTGCGTAGTCTAGGCCACCAGAAGGTGCGTTGTACCAACTCAGTGGTCTTAGCCACGCCAAAGTGCCCAGCAAGGGCATGATCGTGGCAGAGCTCTAGCACGGTTATTTTTAGTTCTTCTGGTATGAATATCCTGTCTTGGTGCCAGAGTAATCCATCCTTGGTTTGCAGATCCAGTTCAGGAGAGGGTTCCTGTCTAGTGGTGGCTTGTCTGATCCGGGAGAGTAGGTCCTCCTGAAGTAGGAGAAAATTCCCAGGAGCGAGGATTGTATCGGGTGAGGAGAGTTCTTTGGATCCATGAAACATTCGGGACAAGGCGTCAGGTTTAGTGTTCTTGGCACCGGGGCGGTATGTCACATGGAAGGAGAACCGGGAAAAAAACAGGGCCCATCTGGCTTGTCGTGGTTTTAGTCTTTTTGCAGTTTTCAGGTACTCTAAGTTCTTATGGTCGGTGAATACTAAGATCGGGTGAGCAGCACCTTCAAGTAAGTACCTCCATTCTTCCAGGGCGGACTTAATCGCCAAGAGTTCCCGGTCTCCCACGTCATAGTTCTTTTCTGCCGCAGATAATTTGCGAGAAAAGAAAGCCACCGGATGAAGCAAAGCCTTGGTTCCTTGCCTCTGTGACAATATTGCCCCTACTGCAACCTCAGAAGCATCTACCTCAAGTACAAATGGTAGGGAGGAATCTGGGTGTTTTAAGATGGATGCAGAGGTGAAGAGCCCTTTGAGATCCTCAAAGGCCTTTTGGGCCTCAGGGGACCAGTGGAAGCGGGTACCTTGCTTGGTTAGCTGAGTAATGGGTGCAATGATGGCGGAGAACCCCCGGATAAATTTACGATAAAAGTTGGCGAATCCAACGAACCGTTGGAGTCCCTTCTTATCCACTGGCGCTGGCCAGTCCAAGATTGCGGTGATCTTCTGTGGGTCTATCCTGATGCCTTAGCCAGAGATGATTAATCCCAGAAATGCTATGCTCTCCCGCTCAAACTCGCATTTCTCAGCCTTCGCATATAGTTTATGCTGCCGAAGCCGGTCTAACACACTTCTGACATGCCTGCGATGAGAGTCAAGGGAGGAAGAGAAGATTAGTATGTCATCTAAATAAGCAATCACAAAGAGATCTAAAAAGTCCCGAAGAACATCATTAATTAAATACTGGAAGGTGGCAGGGGCATTGCACAGCCCAAAGGGCATCACTAAATATTCGAAATGTCCGAACCGGGAGCGGAAGGCGGTTTTCCACTCATCGCCCTCCTTGATTCGGACCAGGTTATAGGCTCCCCGGAGGTCAAGCTTAGTAAAAATAACGGCAGCTCCCAATCTTTGGAACAACTCTGGTACCAGAGGAAGAGGATAACGATTTTTAATGGTGACCTTATTTAGTTCACGGTAGTCCACACATGGCCTGAGGGTATGGTCCTTCTTTTCTACAAAGAAAATGCCTGCGCCTGCTGGCGACGTAGAGGGGCGAATGAACCCCTTTAAAAGGTTCTCATCGATGTAGTCCTTCAGGGCCCCCTGTTCCACCTCCGTTAAAGGGAAAATCCTACCGAAAGGAATAGCTGCTCCGGGAAGTAGATCAATGGGGCAGTCGTAGGCTCGGTGGGGTGGTAGTGTCTCTGCCCCCTGTTTACTAAACACATCGAGAAAGTCCAGGTAAGCGTCAGGGATGGCCTGACGTATTCCGGCCTCAGTGTCGGTACACATTAAGGTGGCAGGCCCAGGGGGTTTGTGTGAGCCACAGGACCGTTGGCAGTAGGAGGAAGGAAACGTGATCACCCCCGTGACCCAGTTAATGGTAGGATTATGGGCTTGTAGCCAGGGCATACCGAGAATTATGGGGAACAGTGGAGAGGAGATAATATCCAGCCGTAGATATTCTCGGTGCACCCCGGTAGAGGAGAAGACAGTGACAGGTAGGGGAGCCGTCTCTTCGACCACGGGCCCCGACTTGATAAGGGACCCATCAGCCAGGTGAACCTGTAGTCCATGGGTCTTGGGAAGTAGAGGAATAAGTTGAGTACGGGCAAAAGTTGAGTCCATGAAGCAACTACAAGCCCCAGAGTCAATAATTGCGACGACTTGCAGGGTCCTTCCTGGGAGCTGCAGGGAGATAGAAAGAGCGAAGTGAGAGGAGGATTTAGTCTGAGGGTTGATCACAGCAGGGAATACTGACAAGCACTTACGGAACTTCAGGGGACAGTTCCTAACGAAGTGACCGGGCTCCCCGCAGTACAGGCACAGGTTGTGCGCGCGTCGGCGTTGGCGTTCCTCCGGAGTAAGGGAAGGGCGGAGGACCCCAAGCTGCATGGGTTCAGGAGCATCGTACGAGGGGGTCAAGGGTGCTGCAGAAGCTGGGTGCGGATGACTGGGGACCCGGGGAAGCATCCAGGTCGGCCGGGTGAAGCCCGTGGCCCTCTCAACCCTCCGTTCCCTCAGGCGTCGGTCGATCTGAATTGTCAGATCGATCAGTAGGTTCAAATTTTCTGGTATTCCTACCCTAGCCAGTTCGTCCTTCAATGGGTCAGAAAGGCCTATGCGAAACTGGTGACGGAGGGCAGCGTCATTCCAGCTGGTGTCTGCGCTCCAGCGCCTGAATTCAGCTACATAATCTTCCGCTGCTCTGCGTCCCTGCTGAAGGGTCCGCAGGGCGTTCTCTGCCGTGACCGAGAGCTGAGGGTCCTCGTACAATTGGGCAATGGCGTCAAAAAAAAGTGTAAGGCTGTCCAAGGACGCATCTTTGCGTTCTAGCAGGCGGTGGGCCCAGTTCTGTGGGTCTCCGGAAAGCAGCGAAATTACAAAGCCCACCTTGGTAGCTTCTAAGGAAAAGGTGCGGGGCTGTAAGGCAAAGTACAACTCACAAGAGTTCCGGAAAGCCCTGAACTTGCTCCGGTCCCCGGAGAATCTTTCGGGTGTAGGGACCCTGGGTTCAGGGGGAAGCATGACCACCGTGGGCGCAGCTCCTGCCCCGGCGGAAGAAGTGGAGGCACGTGGACCCCCTTGAGCTCCATCGGGGTTGGTGAGGGCCCGCACTTGTCCTTCCAGGTGAGTGTAGCCTTGCTGGAGGCTCTTAACGGCCTCGGTCAGTCCCGCCAGGTGTCGGCATAGTTCCTCCATAGGTGAGGCTCCCTGCTCGGGCTCAGACATGGCTGTCTGCTACTGTCACATACCTGACGGTGACGAGCCCGGTTAGCAGAGGGAGGCCTCCCTTACGGCTCCCACCGGCGGCCCCTGGTGGTATAACAGGAAGCACGGAGGTGGAAGGGGTACGAGTGCCTGGCAGGATCAAGAACTACCGCAGGTGATCAGGAACCAGCAGGTGAGGAGGCAGGAACTACAGCAGGTGAGTGGACAGGAACCAGGAACTACAGCAGGTGAGTAGACAGGAACCAGGAACTCAGCAGATGACCCGGACCGGGAGGCACAGCAGGTAGACTGGAACCACTGGGCAGCAGCAGGTGAACAGGAACCAGCAGATGAGCAGACAGGAACCAGCAGATGAGCAGACAGGAACCAGGAACTCAGCAGATGACCCGGACCGGGAGGCACAGCAGGTAAACTGGAACCACTAGGCAGCAGCAGGTGAACAGGAACCAGCAGATGAGCAGACAGGAACCAGCAGATGAGCAGACAGGAACCAGCAGATGAGCAGACAGGAACCAGCAGATGAGCAGACAGGAACCAGGAACTCAGCAGATGACCCGGACCGGGAGACACAGCAGGTAAACTGGAACCACTAGGCAGCAGCAGGTGAACAAGAACCAGCAGATGAGCAGACAGGAACCAGCAGATGAGCAGACAGGAACCAGCAGATGTGCAGACAGGATCCAGGAACTCAGCAGATGACCCGGACCGGGAGGCACAGCAGGTAAACTGGAACCACTAGGCAGCAGCAGGTGAACAAGAGCCAAGGTCAGGCAGGATCGTCAGACAAGCCGGGGTCGGGTAAACTGGCAGGCAGCGAGGCACAAAAGGATCAGGCAATACCGAAGTCAGAAAACAGGCCGATGGTCAGGTACAGGCAGATAGCAGGAGGGTCACAGGAAGCCGGGTCAGATACAGGTAAACAAGGCAGATCAGGTCACTTGGGATAAACGCTGTAGAGCAGACAGCAGGGACTGTCTGCAAGTGAGGAGTTTAAATAGCCCTTCGGGCGTCACCTGCGGGGGCGGGAACCAGGAAGTCCAGGGCGTCTGTTCCTGACAGGGTTTCCATGACACTAGGTCTAGGGTTGAACCACAGGTGGCGTTGCAGGATTAGGTGTGTCCTCTCGGCTGCCATGCGGTGGGCGGGTTTGGCCTGCTGTGCATGCCGGGAGAGGGTACATAAAGGGCAGACGCCATTAACTGGTGGTGTGTGTCGGGGGATTCCAAGAAGGACCCCGGGTGGCGAAGTTGCGCCCATTGGCCTTGCGGGCCAGTGGTGCGTATATTGGTCGTGGAGTCTCGGGCACCTTTAGCCCGAGGCTGTAGTGTTCCATTTAGGCCCAGTACCTTCAACTGGGTCTACAACCAACCACTGGAGTCCCAGGGAGCCCGAGTGAGGATGGCCCGCTCTGAAGGAGAGGAAACCAGGGGAGGACCTGTCCGGAGGACCGGTGAAGGAAGTCACGGTCTCAGAGAGGCCTGGTTGCCTATCAGAGGAAAGGATTCGTGAGTTGCACAGTAGCGCCTGTGACGTGCCCCATTGGCACCTATGGTCTCTAAGGTTGCAGGCGTTAAAGAAGTTCTAATTTCGGAACTAAAGGATTCTGTGGCAGAGGATCTCCTGAACTTGTCTTTGAAGGGGACTAAACTGAAGTAACTGTTCGTGCTCCATTCCGGCTGCTAGAACTGTGAGAGGGATCTATCCGGGTGAGCAATACCCACTCAGGCTTGAGTGGAGAATAGGGTAACTGGGTGCCGCGTGCCTGAACCTATCTCCCTACCCACTTCTATTGCTGTCTTCAACCTTTCCCAATTTGTTCCAAGCAAAGGAAGAATAAACTCGTCTGTTGGCGTTTAAACACTGTCTGGACATTGGCCTTCTTTTGTGGAAAGAATAGACTTTTCCCTACATTCTAGGGACGAGAACCAATGGAGGGAGGTAATTCGCTGTAGGACCCAAAATTGTATGAACACCGCTCAACCTCTTATACCAGGAGGATACGGGCATGTGGCATGGTGTGCCTTTACCCTGCAAGTGAAGGTAAGCAGGAAAAAGGGTCCGTGTACTACATATATTTTGTAGCGATGGTTATTTGGCAAAATGCAGCCCATACATTCTTCACCAAGATTGAAATATGCTCTAGGACAGTGGTGGTCAGCTAGAAAATTATAGAGGGCCACAGTATATTTTCATGCATTGAGGTACATTGCGTCAAGTTACACAGCCCATTCAAGTGGAAGTAAAATGTAACTTCACCAAGCCCCCTGCATTGGTGGTCAGTGTCAGTAAAAGTTAAGCCCCACATTGACTAACCAGACTCCTGTGCCACGCTCTGGGAGTTGTAACGTGGGTGTTGATAACTCTGTCTTACACTGCAGTCTTTCTTTGACTGCTGGTTCTGGAATGCAGTGAGTGTTTCAGCGCCTGGCACTCCGCTGCCCAATTGCTGTTGGACCAGCGTGCTGTGTATTTGGCACCGGATCTCTAGGAACTGTAGGAGTCATAAGCAGAACCAGAAAAAGAAAATGTATGATTTCAAAAACACATCCAGAAAACAAGTGTTTGTGAAATAACTAGATTCCTCTGTGGGTATATTTATTGTTCTTTTGACTGCCCAAGTACTACTAGATTTTACTGTTGTAACTATGGCTTGTTACATGAGGAAGCCTTTAGAGCGGTATTTTATACTACAGTGCCTTGAAAAACTATTCATACCCCTTGAAATTTTCCACATTTTGCCATGTTACAACCAAAAACTTAAATCTATTTTGTTGGGATTTTATTTGATAGACCAACACAAAGTAGCACATAATTGTGAAGTGGAAGGAAAATGATAAATGGTTTTAATTTTTTTTTACAAATAAATATCTGTGGCGTGCATTTGCATTCAGCCCCTCTGAGTTAATACTTTGTAGAACCACCTTTCGCTGTAATTACAGCTGCAAGTCTTTTTGTGTATGTCTCTACCAACGTTGCCCATCTAGCGAGTGAAATTTTTGCCCATTCTTTCTTGCAAAATAGCTCAAACTCTGTCAGATTGGATGGAGAGTGTCTGTGAACAGCAATTTGCAAGTCTTGCCACAGATTCTCAATTGGATTTAGGTCTGGACTTTGATTAGGCCATTCTAACCCATGAATATGCTTTGATCTAAACTATTCCATTGTAGCTCTGGCTGTATATTTAAGGTCATTGTCCTAATGGAAGGTGAACCTCTGCCCCAGTCTCAAGTCTTTTGCAGACTCTTAACAGGTTTTCTTCTATGAGTGCCCTGTATTTATCTCCATCCATCTTCCCATCAATTCTGACCAGCTTCCCTGTCCCTGCTGAAGAAAAGCATCCCCACAACATGATGCTGCCACCACCATGTTTCACGGTTTCATGTTTTCAGGGTGATGTGCAGCGTTAGTTTTCCGCCACACAAAGCCTTTTGCTTTGAGGCCAAAAAGTTCAATTTTTGTTTCCTCTGACCAGAGCACCTTCTTCCACTTTTGCTGTGTCCCCCACGTGGCTTTTTGCAAACTGCAAACAGGACTTCTTATGGCTTTCTTTCAACAATGGCTTTTCTCTTGCCACTCTTCCATAAAGGCCTGATTTGTAGAGTGCACGACTAATAGTTGTCCTGTGGACAGATTCTCCCACCTCAGATGTCGATCCACACAGCTCCTCCAGAGTTACCATGGGCCACTTGGCTGCTCCTCTGATTAATGCTCTCCTTGCCCAGCCTGACAGTTAAGGTGGACGGCCATGTCTTGGTAGGTTTGCAGTTGTGCCATACTTTCCATTTTTGGATGATGAATTGAACAGTGCTCCGTGAGATGTTCAAAGCTAGAGATATTTTTTTATAACCTAAACCTGCTTTAAATTTCTCCACAACTTATTCCTTGACCTGTCTGGTGTGTTTCCTGGCCTTCATGATGCTGTTTGTTCACTAAGGTTCTCTAACGGAGGCGTGGCTTGGCAGCGGATGTAGCCGGACGCTGGAACAGCTCTCTCCGCCAAGTACCCTTCCTATGATTCTGCTGGCACCTCTCCTGCTCGGTACTGAACGGCACAGATCACACAGTTCGATTGCCTATTCCATCAGCGATCACCCACGGGTGTTCCCAAAGTTGACAGACATGTCAAAGCGTGGCTACACCACCTGCTCTCTCACAGACCCAAGATGGCGGCCTTCCTCCTCAGCTTGCGAAGAACACGTACAGAGAGGCTGCACAGAAGTTCTTTGCGAAGCCTGCTCATAAAGGCCCGACTCCGCAGTCCTCCTCACCCAGTGATGGCAGCGAGGAACACTGACGTGGGTGATATGGCACCCCTGAACAAAATTGCTATTCCTCTGTCAGACTGGGACACTGAGTGTACAGGCAGACATTTTTTTTCCCCCGAATGTAACACAAGCCCCAGGGCCTGCAGAGCCTGAACCTACGCTTAGAGACCTTCTTTCAGCGGTTACAACATGTAATACCTCCATTGCATCCCTTGCCAATGATATTCAGGGGGTTAAAGCTGAGGTGTCATTTATTGGACAAGACATGCAGAAACTCAGGGTCGCTTAAGTAGGTTGGAGGATGACTTGGCCCCCTTACAGCGGAAGGTTTCTTCTACCCATGCCACAGTCTCTCAACACGTGGCAAAATTGGAAGTCCTAGAAAATAGGCTGAGGAGAAATAATGTGCGAGAAATTGGTATCCCTGAGAAAACAGGAGGGGAAAAACATTACTGTTATCGAACAATGGCTATTTAACACTTTTGGGAAAGACTCTTTCTCCCCCATGTTTTTTGTAGAACGGGCGAACATAATCCCAGCGCGCCCATTGCCACCTGGCGCTCCTCCTCACCCCTTCTTGTTCAAAATGTTGAATTATAAAGACAGGGACATCATTCTTACGAAAGCCAGGACCATGGGGCCGACTATGGTGATAGCTAATTCTAAAATCTCTCTTCACTGACTTCTCAGATGTCTAAAAAAGGAGAGCTCAATTCACTGATGTTAAGAACACGAATGAGAGCACAGAAATTACCATATGCCATGTTGTACCCATGGCTGTAAGGGGAGAAGTTCACTTTTTTGAGAAGCCATCCTTGGCCCAGCAAAGGTTGGATCGCGAGGAAAAGGTGTTAATCATGCATTCATTATCTGTATTTTTTTAAATTTTTTATGATTCTCATTGTCTGTCACAAATCATGTCTTATAATGAATTTTTCATCATTAAATATATTACTTCATCAATTATATTGATTTTTTATGATTATATTATTTATATCATAAATGTTTTATTTCATCGGCTAATCATGTTTATTATTATCATGAACTACCCCTAGGGGATTGTGACATTCAATACATTTACTTATTTTATTACATTACCTTTATTTTATTTTAATATTTCTTATATAATATTACATACATCAACATGCCTCATGTAAAGTCCCAACCCTACCTTCCAACCTCTTTCACATATATTTAGGATGAGGATGACGGGGGAGAGAGAGCGAGAAGGATCACAAATATGAAAAAAAGAAAACAACACATTTTTGGCATGATCTGTATTATTTATGAATTTAGAAATTGGGAAATTTATTTTTAAAAGTTTAGAAATATCGATTATCTTAGTATGCACGTCTGCAGGCTATAACTGATACCGTTGAGGGGTCAACAAAAGAACACTGCAAAAACATGTACAGTGGTGTTATCTCGTTTATGGGAATCGCTGCCTCCTGAATTCCACTACAGCCTATGTCCTCATGCTTTTATGGGAGGCGGATCATCCATCAATCAAGATGTGACATCCTACCCACTGTGTTCTTTTTTTAGTTACTGGGCATGGAGGAGGAGGGAGGGACTGGGCTGTCATTTAGGATCTGTATACATGACCAAATGTGTGATGTCAATATCATGTGACCTGAAAAGCTCAACTGAAAACAGGAAATGTTCTCTCTAGCAATAGAGACCAAACTGAGCATGTACAGCAGGACTACCCTCACGTGACTTGTCCAGAGTGACAGTGCAGGAGGGGGAAGGATCTGTGCATACAGGATCAAAGAGCCTTTTTACACAATGCAGAGAAATAATCACTTAAGTTCCACAACGAGTATAACAAGCATGCTATTCTGCATACACAGACAGATTTTACTGTTGTGAGTTTAGTAACACTTTAAATCTGAAAACACGAATTAGAGCACAACCAACTAACAGCCAAAACAAGCCAAAAGCAAAGACCATTATCAAAACGACTATCACCTATTTAAGCAAGAAAATCCATATACTCAAATTTACAGAGTTGAGTATTGATGGGTGTTTTGCTCTAAAAGAAAAGCAGAAAGATGGATAGAGCCAATCCCACAGTAACAGCCAGCCCTCTTGAGATGCCAGACAGATTCTCCAACTTGCCTAATAAGAAGAGCCCGCCAAACATCTCCATCACCTCTGACAATTGGCCCCATCTGCACTGTGCCTTTCTACACTCCAGCCTGGCGAGCCCCACTGACTAAATGGTCAGCGTGTGATGTCCTTTGGGTTAGATCCCTAACTGTGCACGCGCAGTGCCAAGTATGAGGCCGCATCGAAACAGGGCACGGAAACTCGCTCGGCAGCCAATCAGGCCAGTGGACAGGAACATCCAGAGGCAAGTAATCACCACCAGAGGGCTCGCCACTCCAGAGATGGCATACCTGTAGACCCAAACTGCCAACACACCAAGTCCCAGCGAGCCAACATGATCTGGTGAACCAACGGTCACAGCAGTACATAGCCACAAACAAAACAAGATTATCAAAAAGCAACAACAAAGAAAAATAGGGGGAAACTGGAACCCACACAACCAACCGCATAAGCCAGCGGAGGGTACCAAGATTGCCCCTACACATGCGCCCCATCCTGCTGTGAGCTGTTAGATGGCAGCATGCTGAGGTCTGCCCAAAAAAGTGGGCCATGCCTCCCATGGGATGACACCGGAGCCTCCTAAAAAGTAAATTATCACAGTACCCTTGATCCACATGCTCCAGTGCTTGCTAGTGCTGTACCACCAACCGCAGATCTGCTTTTACCGGTCTGACATCTACCTTACCACACCCTGGGAAATGTTCTTAGGGACAATTCAGAGTTACTTTGCCTGCTTCGATTGGGCCCATCCCCCTCTCTGATGAGCCGCTGGACTCATGCACCTCGCTGGAACGGTTAAGTTCAGGTAAGAAAAAGGGTGTGCTCTGGGGGTAGCTGCAGCAATAGAAGGGTTTTCACCTTGATGTATAGAATGCATTAAGGTGAAAAACCATGAGACTCTACAACCCCATTAATACATTTTAGGCAAATTGTAGGCGTTTTAGGGTGTTAACAACTCATTAATTATGCCATTAGATAGACTGTGAAATCAACTATTACATAGGAAGTTTGCTACTACTCAAAACTATATATCTTTGGGTCACAGTGACTCTTATCTGCAGGATATAGCTTGAACAAAACAACATATTGTCAAAATTAGGAAAGAAGGACGAGAAAACATAATTAAAGCAGTACTCTGAATGTCCATCTTTCTCAGAATGGAAAAACATTGTTAGAAAACTGTACTATACAAGCAATAGAAAATGCTGTGGGGGGAGATTCCATTCTAGTACTTTTAATCTCCTTTCCCAGATTTGAGTGCGAGTATGAACATTTTTTATTTTAAGTCATTTACAGTACTTTTTTTATTAGATTTGTTTCATAGTGTAATCTTAAATTTTTTCGCCCCCCTTAGAGAGTACTAGAAAATGATGAAAATGATGATGCAAACGCCGATGATGACCTTGATGAAGAAGTTCCTAAAAGAAAATACCGGAGTAGGGGGCGGGTAAGCGAGCTGTTTATTTTCTAAAGCACTTGTTGCTACACTTCTTGGAATACAGAGAGAACTACTTTCACTTCTGTTTGTACAGTCTTGCAGTTTTAGGTTTAACAGTGAAGCATAGAAGGCTTTATTTACAAAATTATTTGTCCGCTCTTACCAGGGCCGCCATCAGGAATTTCAGGGCCCCTCACACAGCTTCAGGCATGGGCCCCCTGGGGCAGAGGAGAACCGGGGGGGTGCTACCGCCGAAAATTGAGGGGCGGGGGGCTGCCGCGAATTGAGAAGCAGGGGGTGCTGCCGCCGCAAATTGTTAAGGTCGGGGGGGCTTTGGGTGCTGACAAAAAAAAAAAGAACAAAAAAAAGGGGGGGTTGCCATCCGGGCCCCTGGGGACCTCCAGGCCTCTGGGGACCTCTGGGCCCCTTACAAAAAAAATTAAATTACATTTAAAAACAAATGTAAAAAAAAAATATAAAGAAAGGAAAAGGGGGGTTGCCATCCGGGGCCCTGGGGACCCCCGGGCCCCTTACAGGTGTACTGCCTGTACCCCCCTGATGGCGGCCCTGGCTCTTACTAAATCTAAACGCAGCTTCTGTATGTTATTTGCCCATGTTCTGAATTCCCAATAGTTTGTTAAAGCAGAGTTAAACTCTCTTAGAAAAAATACCAACAGGCAGGGTCTCTTCTGCCATAAGTGCTTCTCCCTGCCTGACAGCGATAATGTAAAGTTAGCCACGCATTCACATCTCAGAGTGCATTTACTGCACCACTCTGTTCTGTGATGAAGTGACTCTTGTGTGCATGCACGGAGTGATGTTATTGTGGCCCTGACTTTGAAGCGGCTGAACAGAGAGAACCCGGAAGGAAGACCTGGGGAAGGTGAAAGGTGAAGGTGAAAGCACCCGGGACCAGCTGGAGCACTGATAGCTCAGCACTAGAGGGCTTTGTTTGACTTGGAAATGTGCTATAATGTGCTGATATGCTATGCATACTAACACATTATGACATGAACCTCCTGGGAGCCAATTTAAAGCGGAGCTCCACCCTAAAGTGCAACTTCCGCTGATCGGAACCCTCCATCCCTCCGGTGTCACAATTGTCTAAGACAGGTATTTGCACCCACTTCCGGGAGTCCTCTCTGCGGGAAATCTGCGGGAAGCACGTCACTTCCCGCAGATTCCCCGTAGTGTTCTGGGAGACACTCGGCTCCCAGAACACAGGGGACCATTCAGAATGGCGCAGCGCGACTCGCGCATGCGCCGTAGGGAACCGGGCATGAAGCCGCAAGGCTTCATTTCCTGGTTCCCTCACCGAGGATGGCGGTGGGGGCAGCAGAGTGACGAGTGATTGCTCGTCCTCTGCTGCGGACGTCGCTGGACTCCAGGACAGGTAAGTGTCCATATATTAAAAGTCAGCAGCTGCTGTATTTGCAGCTGCTGGCTTTTAATATTTTTTTTCCCGTGGCACCTCCGCTTTAAAAAAAAATATGTACCAGAGCTTAAAGTTGAGCTCCAGGCATTCAGCCACTTTGTAATATATGCTGGCTAAAGCCTGGTAAACACTGTCCATTTGTTTTCGATCAAGGCTGATTAAAAAAAACAACTGAAGAGCTCAGGAGGAGCTCTTGTACTAACAATCGGATTTTAGTACAGGGATCTCCCCCGCTGAGCTATTATGTTCTGACAGGGGTCTTTGCTCCTGTAGCTGCAAAGTCACTTCCAGCTGCTGTGATCCCTGGTGGTCTTTGTGTTCTGTGAACCTATTTACAAAATACAAAGCCTTCTGTAAATGGCCAGCAGAGTGGAGGGATGGGCAGAGCTGCCAGGTGGAGAAACAGTGTCTCTCCTCCCAGAGCTATCCTAAAGCTGTCAGATGTAAAAGCGATAAGTCCCAGGAGGGGGCATATACCTAATTAGACCTAACTCCTAGTATGCCTGCACATATTACAAATTGGCTGAATTCCTGGAGTTCCACTTTAAATTAAGTTAAAAGTCTCAACTGTTGTTGTTATCTAAGGACTGCTTAAAAAATACTTATTTGCATAGGTTCTCCTGTAATCCATTTTTCTGGTTGTTCAATTAACCACTTCCAAACTGGGCCATAGTAAAAAGATGTCCTCTATTTGTAGTGGAATACCGGGGTTATGGCTGCAGCAATATGCCATAACCCTGGTATTGTTTTTTCTCAGCCGGCGATTCTCTAACTGCTAAAAATGAACTGAGCAGCTGATTAGCCACTGGAGTACTTTTAGAAGTGGCAGTAGGGGTCGGTAATATATTGTACATTCACATCAGTCCCTACCCTCAAGGAGCTTACAATCTAAGGTCTCTGACTCGCATTCATACACACACAAAGTAGGGCCAATTTAGACAGGAGCCAATAAATCTACCAGCATGTCTTTAGAGTGTGGGAGAAAACCGGAGCACCCAGAGGAAACCGATGCAGGCACAGGGAGAACATGCAAACTGCAGGAAGGTAGTGCCGTGGTTGGAATTCAAACCTACAGCCCTAGTGCTGCTAGACGGAAGTGCTAACTACTGTGCTGCCAGCATTATGATGGGTGAGAGGCTGCAACTAGAGGTAAAGTGAAGAAAAATGGCTTCCGGCTTTGAGGCTCTGTGCTGTCTAAAGTGAACTGCTATCTTATAGCCATATTTAGTAGGTCTCCTTCAAACTAATGCATATAGTGTTAACCACTTCAATACCAGGCACTTTCCTCCCTTCCTGCCCAAGTCAATTTTCGCTTTTTAAATGACAATTGCGCGGTCTTGCTACACTGTACCCAAACAAAATAAGATCACATCTGGGGTTTTTATTTTTTTGCTAAACAAATTAAAAAAGACCAAACATTTTGAAAAAATATAACTTTTTCTTTGTTTCTGTTATAAAATATTGTAAATAAGTAAGTTTTCTCCTTCACTGATGGGCACTGATGAGGCGGAGCTGATGAGGTGGCACCGATGATGGGCACTAATATGCAGCACTGATGGGCACTGAAAGGGTGCACTGATGGGTACTTATGGGTGGCACGAATGGGCACTGATAGGAGGCACTAATGGGAATCACTAATAAGCAGTCACTGGCAGGCATTAGTGATGGGCACTGATTGGCAACGTTTGTGGGCACAGATTGGCATGCCTGGTGGCCATGGGTGGCATACCTGGTGGTCGTCAGTGGTGGGTATCCCTGGTGGTCCTGGGTGGGCATTCTTGGGGGGCTGCGCTGATAATCAATCAACGCAGACCCCTCATCAGTTGAGAAGCCGATCGGCTCTCCTCTACTCGCGTCTGCCGATACACAGCTTTTCCTGTTAACACCGTGATCAGCTGTAATTGGACACAGCTGATCACGTGGTAAAGAACCTCAGTGTCAGAGGCTCTTTACCTCGATCAGAGTCGCGGTGTGTCAGACTGACACACCACAACAGCGATCGCCGGCTCGTTATCCTGAAACACGACATATGATGTCCAGTCAGGATAACCGAACCACCGCCCGGCCGTCATTTTGCTATAGGCCGGGCGGGAAGTGGTTAATATGTTCTATTGTAATACAAAGTGTGGGGTTGTCTCCCGTAAAGATTTGAAGGAAACTTGCACACTTTTTTTGTATTTTCTATAGTCAGTCTTTTAAAAAATAGTGATGTCTATGATTGGATATTGAGAGTTGATAAGATTAATCTATTCTGCTATTGTCGGTGGTTTGGGAGCTTTTTTAATATTTAAGGATTTAGACACTTGGCTGCATTTGGCAGATGAGGTAGCAATGTTCCCCTATACTTCGAAGCAGGCAAAAGTATGTTGTAGAATAAGAGGACCCATGGGTCCTGGTTAGAGAGTTCCGATTGTGATTTTTGCTATTAGGTAGACAGTTTGTTGTTTTTGGGGTGATGTGCAGTGCCATTCTCCCAACATTTCACAGGCTTGTCTAAATGTTGTGCAGAAAACTTTAAATTAGCGTAAACATGCTTTTTCTTCAGCAATGGAGTTTTTTATGCTGTGAGCGTGCATACAGGCCATGGCGGTTGAGTCCATTACTTATTGTTTTCTTTTAAACAATTGTACCTGCTAATTCCAGGTCTTTCTGAAGCTCTCCACAAGTGGTCCTTGGCTCTTGGATAACTCTTTTGATAAATCTTTTCATTCCTCTGTCAGAAATCTTGCAAAGAGCACTTGGTAATGGCCGGTTTATGGTGAAATTTTGGTTCTTTCCACTTCTGGATTATGGCCCCAACAGTGCTCACTGGAACATTCAGAAGTTTAGAAATCCCTTTGTAACCAATGCCATCAGTATGATTTGCAACAATAAGTTTGCAAAGGTCTTGAGAGAGCTCTTTGCTTTTACCCATCATGAGATGTTTCTTGTGTGATACCTTGGTAATGAGACACCTTTTTAGAGGCCATCAGTTGGGACTGAACCAGCTGATATTAATTTGCTCTGACATGGTGCAGGATTGCTTTCTAATTACTGATAGATTTCAGCCGGTGTCTTGGCTTTCAGTGTCTTTTTGCACCTCCCGTTCTTCATGTGTTCAATACTTTTTTCCTTTGTCATTCAATTTTATTACACAATATAATTTATGAATCAATTTTTATTAGTTTCTTTGTATGTATGGATTGCATGGGTTGTTACCAACATGTGGTAAAAAATTTCATGTCAATAGCTAGCACCTTTAGAAATATATTTTCCTAGAACAATGGTGACGTGTTTAACACTTATTTTACCTGCTGTATCTATTTGAACGGGAATGATGCATGTTTTTTTGAACAAAAATGTCAGTATCTGGTGTAGAATATAATTATATATACAGTGAAAAATAGTGTTACGCTACTCAGTGCTATATCTATAGCACAACACAATTTTTCACTGTATATTACTTTTTGGTGTGGGAATGCATTAAGCGTTTTGCTGCAACTCATCAACCCCTTCCCACCGAGGGTACACGTATATGTGGCCTCATTGGACTTGGCTTTTTTCCCTGGGGCTGTATATATTCGTACCTCTCTTTGTGCTGGGAGTGCGCTCCCAGCACAGAGATCGGGCTCTGACCAAGAGCCCTGGGTCTTGTACTAACGATCGGGACCCGAGCAGGGTTGCCAACCTCTCGTAGCTTTTTTTTTTTACTGACAGAACATGGAAATTTTACTGACAGAGCACTTCTTTTTTTTTTTTTTTGCTGCCAACCTGAAAATGTCAGAACTCCTATTATCAACGAAAATAATCAGTATTTAACCACTTAAGACCCGGACCATTATGCAGCCTTATGCCCCGTACACACGATCGTTTTTCATGCCGTTAAAAATGCCATTTTAAAAAATGGCCATTAAAAATGATCGTGTGTAGGCTCCAGAGCATTTTTAACGACGTGAAAAACGGGCATTAAAAATTCCGGACATGCTCTCTTTTTTCACGTCGTTTTTCATGTCGTTTTTTTTAACGACGTGAAAAATGATAGTGTGTATGCTTTCACGACGTGAAAAAAAAACGCGCATGCTCAGAAGCAACTATGAGACGGGAGCGCTCGTTTTGGTAAAGCTAATGTTGGAAATGGAGATGGCACATTCGTCACGGTGGAATTAATAGCATCGTTTTAATGGTGTGCATTCCGTTCTTCTTTTGATAATGCTTTAAAATTACCCTCTTTTGATAATGACATTGAGAGTTTTATGCCAAACTTGTTTCTAAAGTAATTCCAAATTGCTCTAATGATTATAAAATATTATTTATAAGCCGCACCTCCCTCCTAAATAATACTAATAATAATAAAATAATGTAATTCTCCTTTTTTCTTTAAATTTTATATTATTTTTGTTTTTGTTTTTTTGGCCTTTTTTTAAGTATTTTGGCTTAAATTATTCTTGTGTAAAGTTACCACAACAACCTTCCAAATGTGTCTCATTTGGCCTCAGGGAGGTTTGTGTCCCCTGATAATAACAATAATATAATTTGAGATGTCCCTGCCTGCTTCCTAGCAAGCTCTCTTTTGAAATACAAATCACATAGTCAAGTATTTAAAGGGCACTCAAATTTTTTTTATTTCAGAACATTAACAAATTAAAGTGGAAGGCAGCACTGGAGAGCCTGCTTGCATTTGTGCATCCCTTTCACCCCACAACAACCATACAAGATGTCCAAACCAAAATAGAGATTAGATCCCCCCAAAAAATGAGCCCAATCTTGTCTTGAGCTCCCAGAGGTCAGGAGCCACAGCAGATAAGTCCTATATGTCCCCAGTCTGTGGTACTACAGCAGGCATTATTTTCTCCTCTTCCTTGTAGCCTTCTCTCCAGCCTTCTCTGCAGCATTGGTTGGTTTCTTCCTTGGAGGCTGGGGATCAGGAGGAGAGGTTGTGGCAGGAGGAGTAGTAGGAGGAGGAGGAGGAGGTGGAGGAGTAGGGACAACCTCCGTTATGTCCGTGTACCTAGTGAGTTCACCCAGCACGCCCTTATTGATGACTTTCAATAGCAGGGTCTCACTGAAATTTTTTTGCTGCAACTCCATTTGCCCTAGTTTGTGGGCGAGGACTGCGGCAAATCCCTCATCAACAGAGGGTGCCTCTCTGAGGGCCGCTGTTGCCTCTCTGAGGAAGGCCCTGGTTTCCTCCTCCACCTGCCTACCTCTCCTTGGCCCTCATGGTTTAACTACCAGGGGAGGCATCTGGGCTCTTGTGCTGGGCCAAGCCTCCTCCTGGGTGCCACTGGGCCCAGCCTCCTCCTGGGTGCCACTGGGCCCTGCCTCCTCCTGATCCCCAACATCACCCTCTTCCTGGCTCTGCTCTGGCTGTAAAAAAAGAAAGGGACATTATTTATTTTGCCACATCATCATTCACAGACATTGTTCACCTCTAGACATTGTTGAAATCAATGCCAAAAGTTATGTCCTTTTCATTGATTACGCATCCTGGTTTTGTTGTCTTGGACACATAAAATTAGGCCACTACTGTATCTTGCTCTTCACAAACTTTATTGGTAGAAGTGTACATACCTTTAACAATACTAACATCTATTTAAAATCTACAATTTTGTACGATAGAAATATAGATAGCAAAACTTTACCTGGCTCCATATCTCCAAATCTGCCTCCTCAAGGCCCTGATCTTGATCCTCAGAGGAAGCCAGAGCAGGGTTGACAGGAAGGCTGGAGGACTGGCTGCAGGGAAGGCTGGAGGGTTGGGTACAAGGAAGGCTGGATTGACCTCTGGGGGGAAGGGTGGAGAGAGATTCCCGCACTTCCAGCTGGTCATCCAGAAAAGCAAGCTTACTGTAGTACCACAGACTGGGTTTATAAACCTTATCTGCTGGTGCACCTGACCTCTGGGACCTCAGGACCATAGTCCTCTGGGTCCTGTATGTCCCTCTGATGGTCCCAATTTTGTTTTTGACATCTTGGAGAGTTGTTGTGGGTATCTTTGTTTGCACAAATGCAAGCAGGCTCTCCAGTGCTGCTTTCCTGGCGTCTTTATTTTTATTACCGCCACTTTTTGTTTGCCATAATATAGGGAGCTCTTGCCATTTATCGATGAACTCCCCCATGAAGTCTGGGTTTTTAAAAGTATTCATGATATCTGTAAAAGCGATAAACCAAAAAAAATATATATTTCAGGCAACATTCCTCAACTGTGCATTGTCTACATATTTTGAGCACACAAATCTCCTCGTCTGATGAACCTCAAAAAGTAAAATTGTTAGGTACCTTGGTCACGACGTTCGTTGCTAACTCTCTCTCCCGAAAAATGAACGTATTTCCCAGACATGGATCTTCACTTTATATACACAGCGCATGCGTGAAACTCCGCACGCTTTCCCCGCCCCTGACGTTCGATATTGTACTTTCCCCGCCCCTTCTCGCTCGTAGTGCTGAACAAAGCATGGCGGAGACACAGGTGGCTGAGATTACCTCTACAGAGGATGAAATTACAGAGGAGCCCAAATCAAGACCCAGGAGATATAAGGCATCCAACATGTCATTCGAGGAAATGGTGGAGATGGTCGCCATTTTAAAGAAGGAGGATTATGATGCCAAGCATGGTCCGTATAAAAGGCCTAATCTGGTCAAGTCCAGAATTATGGGCAAAGTGGTCAAAAGTCTCCACCAAAAATTTGGGGTGTGCAGAACGAAGGAACAGCTCAGAAAACGATGGTCAGATCTGAAGTTGCGGGAGGCCGACCAATATAAAAGAATCAAGAAAGTTATATTAAAAAGTAAGTTGTTTTTTTTGACTTTCAATGGTACATATTATTTTCTGGTATTCTGTCGTGTATTTTGAACTTTCATATAGTACACTGAAAGATACCATCTTTTTTAGGTTCGTCCGCATAGTAAACGGACATATTAAACCTCTTTCTCCGTACAGTTCCTCAAACGATGTTTTAGGATCATCCAGTGTGAACACCCATGTTTTTTGGTTTATTTGGGGGAGTACATTTGGGCCACACTTATTTTTGGTGTGCTAATCCAAAGGACATTTGTTCATTTGAAAAAACGATATGCATGGTAATGTTAAAGGGAGTGAATGCTCAGCAGCTGATGAAACATCTGAACGCAGTAGTACAAGTGTGGGCCTAAAGCCAAAAAGCTTGAGGGAGTCACACACAGGTGATCCAGTGTAGATACTTTGGGGTGTTACAATGTTTCAAATTTGTTTACAAAATGTATATGCTCTGTTTTGGCCTATGTATCCAATCATTTGTCCCGGTTGGCACAGGGGGTAAAAATTAAAATGGAGCATGCTTCAAAAGAATGATTACAAAGTTTTTTTTTTCATGTTTCTTATTTTAGCAAAATTGAGTCGCTACTAATGAAACTATTCCTTTTATTTCAATCTCCCTAGGGATTCGAAAAGCTACCTCAGATGAGACGAGAATTGCAATACCTACAACAATACCCCCAGAACCCCAGGATGGAGAGGAATGTGATGTTGTGGAAGTGGAAAGTGGCACCACCACAGGTCAGAGTGAAACCAGACACATGCATGTTAAATAGATGTAGGCCTACATATTCTATCCTACATATTTCTTTTTACATTTAGGTGCAGTTCTGGCCGAAGACCCCAATAAGTTGACACATCACAGTGCCCAGATCCTGATCCAATACCTGATGGTCTGCTGTCGTGACCTCGAAAAAATTAAGGGAGATTTGCTAGAGATCAGGGCAAATACAAAGCGGGTGGAGGAAAGGCTCCAAAATATCATGGCTGTGCTTGGGCGTGTCTAATGTTTTTACACCAAATAACGTTTTACTTGCAGAGATTTCTATTTTTTTTGGTTATTTTACCCTTTAATGACTAGCACATGTTTAGCTTTTTCAAAATTTTGAGAAATATAGTTTGTTTATGCATGGCTGGTCATGCGTTTTAATACACCTGAAATTAAGGGAACATCCACATTTCTAAGGAAGTTGCCCACCTAAACAAAAAAAATAAAGGTATTTTTACATAACAAATCATTGTGGCTTCATTATGTAAATGTGGTGCTGAGTGAACTAATCAATGTTTGGTGTTTACACTGACAATGAAGGCTAATTAAAAGATTTTTTAATCCACATGGCAAAACAAGTGCACTAGGTAAACCTACCAGAAACATCAAACATTATACAATAAAAATGACAAACCAATCTTTATTTTTAAAAAAGTTTTATTTTTTTGGTCTAAAATTATTAGAGATTGTCTGGCATTTCAATGGCCCCCCTACCCATAAAATAGTCCACATATTGGTTACGGACCTCACGTCCGGTTGGGGGGGCCAAGCCAGGACGGCCAGGTTCCAGGGCCACCAAAGTTTCGGCATTGATTAAAGAGGCCTCAGGCCCACTCAAAGATATATAACTCGTTGAATGCACCCTTAGGAAATTATGCAGCACACAGCACGTCATAACCACATGGTTCCATTTGTATGGGGCAAGGTGGATGGAGGTAAGGAAGAGGCGAAATCGGCTGGCCATGATCCCAAACGCATTTTCCACCACCCTTCTGGCTCTGGCCAGCCGATAATTGAAAACCCTCCTCTCAGGGGTGAGGGTGCGTTGCGGGAATGGCCTCATCAAATGGGGTCCCAGGCCAAACGCCTCATCCGCCACAAACACAAAAGGTAGTCCCTGCACATTCTGCTCTGCTGGTGGCAAGGCCAGCAGATCCAAAAGGAGCCGTTCTCCAAACTCCGTCTGGGCAAAAACTCCTCCATCAGACATCCTGCCATTCTTGCCAACGTCCACATAGAGGAACTCGTAGGTGGCCGACACCACTGCCATCATCACGACGCTGTGGAACCCCTTATAATTATAATAAAAGGATCCCGAATGGGGTGGTGGGACGACCCGAACATGTTTGCCGTCGATGGCTCCTCCACATTTCGGAAAGTTCCATCGCTGGGCAAACTCGGAAGCCACATTCTGCCATTCATGTGGCGAAGAAGGGAACTGTGGAATTAAAGAAATAACAAATTAATACTTGGAGCCAGAAACCTTGAAAGCTGATTTCATACACACATTCATGGCCAACATTGGTAGAAACTGTTCAAAACATAAAAAATTGGAAGCAAGAAAAAAAAAAACTAAAAAAAAATTATGGGGGGGGGGGGGGGGGGTAAGGGTTGAAGATGAGTTGGGAATATCACACATGAAGGCTGTAGCACTCTGTATTGAAGTTAACAAAAATGAAACATTCCTAGGCCAAATTTAGGGTGCGTTTTGGGTAAAGCACTACGATGGAACATATAATAAAAAACATGGAAATGACTAGGCAATGTAGGTATGGCCCCAGGATAGCATGCTGGAGAGGTTAGGTAAGGCAAATTTACAGGTAGGCCTCAAACCCCAAACTTTAAATAATAAAACATGGGGAGAAAGGGGACATTCCCTGCAGCTAAGAATCATGTGAATTAGGGACTGCAAATAAAGCAAATTAAAAATATCCAAAAATAAATACCATACAATGTGAATTTTTGAAGAAGAACACTTACCTTAATATAGTCCTCCTGCAAAACTTGAAGGATGGCAGAACAAGTCTCTGGTATAATGATCCCCAGAGCCTGGGGGGATATGCCTGTGGAGAACTTAAGGTCCTGCAGGCTTCTCCCAGTAGCCAGGTATCGCAACGTGGCGATGAGCCTCTGCTCAGCACTGATGGCTTCCCGCATAACGGTGTCCTGCCTGGTAATATAGGGGGACACCAAAGCCAACAGCTGCTGAAATACGGGGTCAGACATCCTGAGAAAATTCCTGAAATCATCAGGATTATTCTCCCTGATCTCCCGCAACAAAGGCATGTGACAGAATTGGTGCCGCTGGAGCAACCAATTCTTGGTCCATGAATTCCTCCTGACCCTGCTCATGGCATGGAGTCGGGATACAGCATGAACCCCTGCACCAACTACAGCACGAACTCTACGACGAGTACGTAGCCGCAACATGGCTAGATAACGGTCGGCTGAACAGAACGAACTAGAAGAACGCACGGAAGAACAGCAAGGCCTATGAAGAACAAGCTGAAAAACACGAACGTGCAGAGCAGGCCGCACTGAATAAACAGATACGAACTGACTACAAGCAGTGCTAAACAGATACGAACCCACAGGCGCAATCTGAACTCCCGAAAACGATCTTCAAAGCACGAAGACTGAAAAGCGCAAATCGTCTCTCACCAAACTTTTACTAACACGCGGAAACACGGAATTAGCAAAAGCGTCCCAAAGGGTGGCGTCATTCGAACGGAACTTCCCCTTTATAGTGCCGTCGTACGTGTTGAACGTCACTGCGCTTTGCTTGATCGTTTTTTTTAATGATGGTGTGTACGCAAGGCAGGCTTGAGAGGAAACATGAAAAAAAACGAGGAGAAAAACGTCGGTTTAAAAAATGACATTAAAAACGATCGTGTGTACGGGGCATTAGGACCCGAGGTGTTTTAACAATTTGGCACTGCGCTGCTTTAACTGGTAATTGCGCGGTCATGCAATGTTGTACCCATACGAAATTTGTGTCCCTTTCTTCCCACAAATAGAGCTTATTTTTGATGGTATTTGATTGCCTCTGCAATTTTTATTTTTTGCAATATAAACGGAAAAAGACCGAAAATTTTGAAAAAAAAAAGATATTTTCTACTTTTTGTTATAAGAAAAATCGAATAAACTAAATTTTAGTCATACATTTAGGCCAAAATGTATTCAGCCACATGTCTTTAGTAAAGAAAATGTCAATAAGCGTATATTTATTGGTTTGCGCAAAAGTTATAGCGTCTACAAACTAGGGTACATTTTCTGGAATTTACACAGCTTTTAATTTATGACTGCTAATTTCTTGAGGTGCTAAAATGGCAGGGCAGTACAAACCCCCCCCCCAAATGACCGCATTTTGGAAAGTAGACACCCCAAGGTTGCTGAGAGGCATGTTGAGCCCATTGAATATTTTTTTTTGTCCCAAATGATTGAATAATGACAAAAAATAAAATATTTTTTTTTTACAAAAAGTTGTCACTAAATGATATATTGCTCACACATGCCACGGTTATATGTGGAATTGCACCCCAAAATAAATTTTGCTGCTTCTCCTGAGTACGAGGATACCATATGTGTGGGACTTTTTGGGAGCCTAGCCGCGTATGGGGCCCCAAAAACCAAGCACCGCCTTCAGGATTTCTAAGGGCGCAAATTTTTGATTTCACTCCTCACTACCTATCACAGTTTCGAAGGCCATAAAATGCCAAAATAGCACAAAACCCCCCCCAAATGACCCCATTTTGGAAAGTAGACACCCCAAGCTATTTGCTGAGAGGCATGTCGAGTCCATGGAATATTTTATATTTTGTCACAAGTTGTGGGAAAATAACAAACGGGGATACCACAGGTGTGGGACTTTTTGTGAGCCTAGCCACGTATGGGGCCCCAAAAACCAATCACCGCCTTCAAGATTTCTAAGGGCGCAAATTTTTGATTTCACTCCTCACCATCGATCACTACCTATCACAGTTTTGAAGGCCATAAAATGCCAAGATGGCACAAAACCCCCCAAATGACCCCATTTTGGAAAGTAGACACCCCAATCTATTTGCTGAGAGGCATGATCAGCCCATTGAATATTAAATTTTTTTCCCCAAGTGATTGAATAATGACAAAAAAAAATAAAACATTTTTACAAAAAGTTGTCACTAAATGATATATTGCTCACACATGCCATGGTTGTATGTGTAATTGCACCCCAAAATACATTCTGCTGCTTCTCCTGAGTACGGGGATACCACATGTGAGGGACTTTTTGGGAGCCTAGCCGCGTACGGGGCCCCGAAAATCAAGCACCGCCTTCAGGATTTCTAAGGGCGCAAATTTTTGATTTCACTCCTCACTACCTATCACAGTTTTGAAGGCCATAAAATGCCAAGATAGCACAAACCCCCCCAAATGACCCCATTTTGGAAAGTACTTAGACACCCCAAGGTATTTGCTGAGAGACATGGTGAGTATTTTACAGCTCTCATTTGTTTTTGAAAATGAAGAAAGAAAAGAAAACTGTATTTTTTTTTTAATTTTCAAAACTTTGTGACAAAAAGCGAGATCTGCAAAAATACTCACTATACCTCTCATCAAATAGCTTGGGGTGTCTACTTTCCAAAATGGGGTGATTTGGGGGGGGGTTGTGCAATCTGGGCATTACATGGCCTCCGAAACTGTGATAGGCAGTGAGGAGTGAAATCAAAAATTTACACCCTTAGAAAGCCTGAAGGCGGTGCTTGGTTTTTGGGGTCCCGTACGCGGTGTAATGTTCGGGGAATCCGCTAGATCGCAGGACACAGGCTTTTCAAACAAAAGGACGTTTATTTAAACTTAAATGGCTTCACAGCAGCAAAACAAAAGAAATGACAGTCTCACCGACTTGTAGAGTTTATAACTGCTGTCGCAGTTAAACAGTCCTTGCTTGGTGTTGCAGGTAAGTTTCCCAGATAGCAGGCTTCCATGCAGGCCACTGCCATGTACATTCACAGCTTCCCAGAGCTTTTCACAGCCTCCACAGCTTTTGCAGTGTCCGCCATTCACCATGCAGACTTCACTACACTCCTTCTCTCTCTCACCTACAACTTCCTGTCTCTCTTAAACCATTTCCTTGGACAGGTGGGTTAACCATTGCTGTTCCCTTAAAGGAACCACAGCCCAAACAGAGGGGAAATGTAGCGTCCTTCCAGGACCCAGCCACGGCGTCCTGTACAAATCCCCCCCCTGTGCCCCAACGCCAAGGACGTGGAGGCAACAGTGGAGCTAAAACAATGGACTCGGGAGAGGGCATCTGCATTTTGATGCAGTCTCCCGGGCCTATGCTCCACTACAAATTTTAATTCCTGGAGCGCCAGGAACCAACGTGTAATTCTGGCATTAGTCCCTTTACCTTGCCTCATCCATGTTAAAGGGGCATGGTCAGAAATTAACCTAAACTTCCTTCCAAGAGGTAATATCGGAGGGATTCCAGAGCCCACTTAATGGCCAGACATTCTCGTTCAACTATAGCGTAGTTTTTCTCCGCTGGTGTCAACTTCCTACTGAGGAAGACTACTGGGTGCTCCTCACCATGAACAACCTGTGACAACACAGCTCCCAATCCTACATCGGAAGCATCAGTCTGGACAACAAACTCGTTTGAAAAATTGGGTGCTATCAGGACAGGGTGTTGGCACAGTGCTGACTTGAGCTCCAAAAAAGCCTTTTCAGCATCTGCATTCCATTCCACCATGACCGATTTCCGTCCCTTAGTCAGATCGGTCAATGGAGCCGCCAATGTGGCAAAGTTGGGTACGAATCTCCTGTAGTATCCCACCATGCCCAGGAATGCACGTACCTGCTTTTTTGTGAGGGGGCAGGGCCAATTCTGTATAGCCTCTACCTTGTTAACCTGAGGTTTCACCACCCCTCTACCTACAATATAGCCCAGGTATTTCACCTCCTCCATTCCCAAAGCACATTTTTCAGGGTTTATTGTAAACCCCTCCTTCCAAAGAGAGTCCAGTACTGCCTGGACTTTGGGCAAGTGTGATTCCCAGTCTCTGCTAAAAATGACTATGTCGTCCAAGTACACTGAGGCATACTCCCGGTGAGGTCGTAAAATCCTATCCATTGCTTGCTGGAAAGTGGCTGGAGCAGTTTGTAGTCCAAAAGGCATTCTTTTGTACTGAAAACTCCCCTCTGGGGTAGAAAAAGCAGTTTTCTCTCTAGCAGCCTTAGTCAACGGGATTTGCTAATACCCCTTGGTAAGGTCTAATGTTGTAATATACCTGGCTGGACCTAGTCTCTCAATAAGCTCATCTACCCGGAGCATGGGGTAGGCATCAAACCGTGAAACCTCATTAAGTTTCCGGAAATCATTGCAGAATCGCAGAGTCCCGTTGGGCTTTGGTACCAACACAATTGGGCTCGACCACTCACTCTGCGACTCTTCAATGATCTCCAGGTCCAGCATCTTCTTCACTTCCTCTGAAACGGCCTTCCTTTGAGCCTCTGGGATGCGGTAGGGCCGGACAAAAACTTTGACTCCAGGTTCCGTGATAATATCATGTTCTATGACACTAGTTAGCCCTGGCAAGTCTGAAAACTTTTCTTTATTTCTCTGCAAGAACTCCTTTGCCTGCTGACTTTGGATTTTAGACAGGGTACTTGCTACTTGGACACTCTCCACCCCAACCTGAGGCTCAAGTCTTGCACTAGCCAGGGAGGTCACCGGTTCCCTGTCTGTCCAGGGCTTTAACAAGTTGACATGATATATCTGATACGGTTTCCTCTTGCCTGGCTGGTGGACTCTATAATTTACCTCTCCCACTTTTTCCACAACTTCAAAGGGACCTTGCCATCTGGCCAAGAATTTACTTTCCACAGTGGGAATTAGCACCGCTACTCGATCCCCCACTTGGAAGTGCCTTATTTTAGCAGCCCTGTTATAGACCCGTCGTTGAGCCTCCTGGGCTTTTTGCAAATGCTCTTTGACTAGTGGCATCACAGTTTGGATCCTTTCTTGCATTTGGAAGACATATTCAAGAACACTCTTATGCTGAACAGGTTCACTTTCCCATTCCTCTTTAATAAAGTCAAGTAGTCCACGAGGTCTCCGCCCATATACCAACTCAAAGGGCGAAAACCCAGTGGAGGCCTGGGGCACTTCCCTGATAGCAAACAGGAGAGCTGGTAACAGGCAGTCCCAGTCTTTCCCATCCCTTTGTACCACTCTCTTTAGCATAGACTTAAGGGTCTTGTTAAAGCGTTCCACTAACCCGTCCGTTTGGGGATGGTAGACCGATGTGCGCAGCTGTTTAATCCGGAACAGCTTGCACACATCGGCCATAACTCTCGACATAAATGGGGTGCCCTGGTCTGTGAGTATTTCCTTGGGAAAACCAGTCCGTGTAAACAACTGGAATAATTCCCGGGCAATAGCCTTAGAGGAGGTATTCCGCAGTGTAAGCGCCTCAGGATATCGGGTGGCATAGTCAAGAATCACCAATATGTAGGAGTAACCTCGAGCCGACTTTACCAAGGGACCCACTATATCCATGGCTATCCTCTCGAATGGGACCTCAATTATGGGCAGAGGGACCAAAGGGCTCCGGAAGTGGGTCACCGGAGCGGTCAACTGACAGGTGGGACAAGAGGCACAGTATTTCTTTACCTCTGCTTTCAGACCTGGCCAGTAAAACCGGTCGGTGATCCGTGCTTCCGTCTTCTCAACTCCCAGGTGTCCCCCTAACACATCATCATGGGCCAGGTCCAGAACCTTTCGTCTATGTTGTTGGGGTACCAACAATTGTTCTACCACATTTTCCCTCACCTTGGTAACCCGATACAATAACTCATTATACATTGCGAAGTGTGGCCACCGCTCATTTGCACCTGGCTCTTGGGGAACCCCATTTAATACTACAACTTGTTCCCGTGCACGGGCCAAAGTGAGGTTCTGCATCTGAGCAGTACCAAACGCCCCCTGGGGAACACCCAAATCTGGCAGGGCAGGGGTAGAGGCCACTTCCTCATCCTCTTCCCCCAGCATTACCTGAAGTGGGGAAGATCCTCCCCCTCAGTGTTTTGGTAGGTCTGTGGACCACCTGTCTTGACACTATCAACAGTATCAGCTCTACTTTCATCACCATTAACCCAACCATTAGCAATTTCATCATTTGGATCCACATTAAGAACATTTGGCAGTTCAGGGTTATTCCTCTCAGCAGCAGGAACAGGGAGGCTAGTTTCCCCCTAATCTCTGAACTGTTCTCCTTGTTCCCACAGTTTTGTAAACAACGGACAGTCTCGTCCTATTATAACATCATGTACCAAGTTCTTTACCACCCCCACCTCTTGAGTACCAGTGCCACATGCTGAGGAGATGGTCACCGAGATGAGAGGGTACTCTCTAGTGTCCCTGTGAATGCACACCACCCGTAAGGTTTTTCTTACCGGACCGATCTTCCCAATTACTCTAGGATGAACCAGGGTTACCATGCTTCCGGAGTCCAACAAAGCCCGGGCAGGGAGGTGGTTCACTTGGACTTCACACTCAAATTTTTCTTCACCCAGGTCGAGCTGTGTGGTGCATACTTTATGGGCATAAAAAACCCCCTCCGAAGAACCCCGCATTCCATGGGCTCCTCTTGCAGTGGGCAGTGTGCCCGGGTATGACCCCAGGAATGACATCGCCAACATTGTACATCCCCTCCTCTCCGAACAGGAACAGAACGCTGAGGAGGTACTGGGAATGACTCTTGACCTTCCGGGGTGTTTGCTCCAGGACTCCTTGGAACATCCTTTCGAAGGGCAGCAGTTGGTCGAACAGGCCGTGGTAGACTGGGGCCTATGCGCTTGGTAGGTCCGAGCAGGTCCTCCACCACTGTATATCGTTCCACCATCTCGACAAGGAGGTTTGCTGTTTTGGGGTCTCCATGGCTGACCCACCGTTGAAGGTCGTCTGGCAGGGATCGCAGGTATCGGTCCAGCACAACCCGTTCCACGATTTGGGGGCCCGACAACACCTCAGGCTGCAGCCATTTTTTTACCAGTTGCACCAGGTCATGCATTTGAGACCGAGGTGGCCGATCTGGACGATACTTCCATTGGTGCACTCGTTGGGCCCGAACGGCCGTAGTCACCCCCAGACGAGCCAGAATTTCTGCCTTTAACTTTTGATAGTCTTTAGCATCATCGGGTGGCAGGTCAAAGTAGGCTTTTTGAGGATCTCCGGTGAGAAAAGGGACAATGAGGCCGGCCCACTGGTCCTGAGGCCACCCTTCTCTCTCTGCCGTCCTCTCAAATGTAGCAAGAAATGCCTCTACATCATTGCTCAGGGACAATTTCTGCAAAAAATGGCTTGCCCTCACAGTCACCTGGTTGCCAGGGGCAACAGCCGCTTGCTCCCGAACCTGAGATAGCTGCTGCACTGCTTCCTTTAAGACAGCCACCTGAGCCTGCATAACCTCTTGCTGGGCTGCTTGCTGGGCTGCCAACTGGGTCACCAACAGGCGGGTATTTTCTTGCTGCAGCTGATTTGCTTCCTCATGGCGAGTTTGCGCTTGCATATTAGCCAGGGACAGCTGTTTAATTAGCTCCTCCATTGCTTCAGCTTTCAACGTTTGTACAGCTTTAACCCAGGACATAAATCCAATGTACTGTCCCTTTAACTGTCAGTTCAATGTCAAGTTCAATGCAAAAAAAAATGTTGTTTTTTTTTTCTTCTTATGCCTGTTATTCTGTCCTGCCCACATTCTCCACCAGTGTAATGTTCGGGGAACCCGCTAGATCGCAGGACACAGGCTTTTCAAACAAAAGGACGTTTATTTAAACTTAAATGGCTTCACAGCAGCAAAACAAAAGAAATGACAGTCTCACCGACTTGTAGAGTTTATAACTGCTGTCGCAGTTAAACAGTCCTTGCTTGGTGTTGCAGGTAAGTTTCCCAGATAGCAGGCTTCCATGCAGGCCACTGCCATGTACATTCACAGCTTCCCAGAGCTTTTCACAGCCTCCACAGCTTTTGCAGTGTCCGCCATTCACCATGCAGACTTCACTACACTCCTTCTCTCTCTCACCTACAACTTCCTGTCTCTCTTAAACCATTTCCTTGGACAGGTGTGTTAACCATTGCTGTTCCCTTAAAGGAACCACAGCCCAAACAGAGGGGAAATGTAGCGTCCTTCCAGGACCCAGCCACGGCGTCCTGTACAGCGGCTAGGCTCCCAAAAAGTCTCACACATGTGGTATCCCCGTACTCAGGAGAAGCAACAGAATGTATTTTGGGGTGTAATTCCACATATGCCTATGGCATGTTTGAGCAATATATCATTTAGTGACAACTTTGCGAAAAAAAAATGTATTTTTCCCGCAACTTGTGTCAAAATATTAAATATTCCATGGACTCGACATTCCTCTCAGCAAATAGCTTGGGGTGTCTACTTTCCAAAATTGGGTCATTTGGGGGGGTTTTAAACTGTCCTGGCATTTTATGCATAACATTAGGAAGCTTATGTCACACATCATCCACTCTTCTAACCACTTGAAGACAAAGCCCTTTCTGACACTTTTTGTTTACATGAAATCATATTTTTTTTGCAAGAAAATTACGTTGAACCCCCAAACATTATATATTTTTTTAAAGCAAAGGCCCTACAGATTAAAATGGCTGGTGTTGCATTTTTTTTCCCACAAAGTATTTGCGCAGCAATTTTTCAAACACATTTTTTTGGGGAAAAAAACAACCTTTTTTTAATTTTAATGCACTAAAACACACTATATTGCCCAAATGTTTGATGAAATAAAAAAGATTATCTTAGGCCGAGTACATGGATACCAAACACGACATGCTTTAAAATTGCGCACAAAGGCGCAGTGGCGACAAACTACATACATTTTTAAAAGCCTTTAAAAGCCTTTACAGGTTACCACATTAGATTTACAGAGGAGGTCTACTGCTAAAATTATTGCCCTCGATCCGACCTTCATGGTGATACCTCACATGCATGGTGCAATTGCTGTTTACATATGACGCCAGACCGACGCTTGCGTTTGCCTTTGCGCAATAGCAGGGGGGGACAGGGGTGCTTTTTTTTCTTTTTTAATTATTTATTTTTCTTTTTTCTTTTATTTTTAAACTGTTCCTTCCATTTTTTATTTATTTTTTACCATTTTTATTATCTCAAGGAATGTAAATATCCCCTATGATAGCAATAGGTAGTGACAGGTACTCTTTTTTTGAAAAAATTGGGGTCTATTAGACCCTAGATCTTTCCTCTGCCCTCAAAGCATCTGACCACACCAAGATCGGTGTGATAAAATGCTTTCCCAATTTCCCAATGGCGCTGTTTATATCCGGGTGGGACATTCCCTCCCACTGCTTGTAAAAGCAGTCTAGAGGCTAATTAGCCACTAGGATTGCTTTTACATGAAAGCCGACCGCTGGCTGAAAAGAATGATACCAAGATGATACCTAAATCCGCAGGCATCATTCTGGTATAACCATTCAAAGCCCAGCAACATACCAGTACTTTGCTGGTCCTTGTTGGACATGTATTGTAATCTTTTTTTTTTCATTCTGTTTGCTGAACGAAAAAAAATGATTGATCGGTGGGTATGCCCACCATTAGAATACCTCCCTTCATCCACCCACTTCTAATGATGGGCATACATGCACTATTTATTAATGCCGAAGCATTGGGGCATCCTCCCGCAAAAAAGTTATGCCGCGTACACACGGTCAGACTTTTCCACGGGCAAGCCTCCATCGGAATTTCGACTGTATGTACGTGGCATAAAAAGTTATGCCGCGTACACACGGTCGGACTTTTCGCACCTCCGCCCTGCTGCCCCCATGCTTTGGCATATATGCTCTTTTTTTTTAACTGTGGTGGTGAAATCACCTCCTACAGCGTTGGAGCGCCGGCTTAATGTATCGTGGGAACAAACGCTGTTGCTGTCAAGATAAATAAATCCGCGCTGCAACTGAATGGCGTACCTGCTAAGCAAATGATGGTTAACATTAAAACAAAGTAACATTACAGTATAACAGTAAGACCTTACCATACCATACCTGCAAAGCAAATACCAAAAAAAAAAATAGTAAAAAATAAAACATTTTTTAACGCAACCTGTGCCTAAAATATATATATGCCGAAGCATGGGGGCATCCTCCCACAAAAAAGTTATGCCGCATACAAAGGTCGGACTTTTCCACGGGCAAGCCTCCGTCGGAATTTCAACCGTATGTACGCGGCATGAAGTTATGCCACGTACACACAGTCGGACTTTTCCACAGGCAAGCCTCCATCGGAATTTCAACCGTATGTACGCGGTATTAGGAGCAAAATCGCTCCTCCGCCCCTGCTGCCCCTATGCTTCGGCATATATGTTCTTTTTTTTAACTGTGGTGGTGAAATCACCTCCTACCGCACTGGAGTCACGGTTTTATATATCGTGGGAGCAAACACTGTTGCTGTCAAGATAAATAAATCCGCGCTGCAGCTGAATGGCGTACCTGAAATGGCGTACCTGAAAACAAAAAAATGGTTAACAATAAAACACAGTAAAGTATAAAAAATTACATACCTGAAAAGCAAGCGTGATAAAACATAACAACAATAAAACATTGCAGAATAGAATACAGTAAAAAAGAGCAGAACAATAGAGATAGAATAGAGAGGGAGAGAACAATAAAATTAGAACAATTTTTTATTTTTATTTTTTTTTTATTTTTTTTTAACACTTATTTTTGTAACTGTAAAACTTTTCGATTCCAGGTTTGGGTCTCTGAAAATGCGATGGCATCTTGGGAGACCCTGTGTAAGTGTGTCCTATCCTGTTCATTGCTGTACCCTATGGTAAAACTTCACTAGTGTGTGGTAGCGTTCAAAACATTTACCAATGCAAAGACCAGGATCGTCAGGACAGCGGGGACAATAATAACGGGTGTCACGCCTAAATCCGCGCTTTCTACAGACACAACATTTTCTTTGGGGGGCTCGTTGGGTAGGGGTACTCTCGAGGACATACGAAAAATGCCTCTCATGCAGTCGGCTTACTGCATTTGGTTGGGAATGGTGAGGTGCAGCACCGCCTGGATACAGGAGGTTTGTGATGATCTCATCCTGGAATTGAAGGAAGGATCCAGTCTGTCCTGAAGCTCTGTATAGCACATGAGCGTTCAGCAAAGCCAATTGAAATAAGTATAGAGACACTTTTTTGTACCAGCGTCTCGCCTTACGGGCAATGTGATGTTTTGGTTATATTTGTGGATACAGAGGGGTTTCTCCACAACACCAGTCGCTGTACGAATTTTGTGCTGTACGAATTTGGACTGTCATGTCTGCGTGAAGGGAGGTAAGAACGAAAACATTCCTATTATCCCTCCACTTCACAGCGAGCAAGTTATTACACTTCAAGCAGGCTCTCTCCCCCAGCCTAAGATGAGAATTTACAAGCCCCTGGGGAAAGCCCCGGCGATTAGGTCGCACGGTGCCACATGCTCCAATCTGATGAACAAACAAGTGACTAAACAGTGGCATGCTTGTGTAATAATTGTCCACATACAAGTGGTACCCCTTTCCGAATTAGGGTGACACCAAGTCCCACACAATCTTGCCAGCGCTCCCTATGTAATCTGGGCAGTTCTCTGGCTCTACCTTACTGTCTGTTCCCTCATAAACCATAAAGCTCCATACATAGCCTGTTGCCCTGTCACAGAACTTATAGAGCTTGACCCCGTATCTGGCACGCTTGCTGGGAAGGTACTATTTGAAAGACAAGCGGCCAGAAAATTTAATCAGGGACTCCTCATTGCAGACAACTTGATGGGGAGTATACAAGGCTGCAAAACGTTAGTTGAAGTGGTTTATGAGGGGCCGAATTTTGTAGAGCCGATCGTATTCAGGGTCTCCACGTGGACGACAAAGTTCATTGTCGTTAAAATGCATGAACCGCAAGATCGCCTTGTATCGTTTCCTGGCCATGGAAGCAGAGAACATGGGCATATGGTCATGTGGGCGTGTGGACCAATACGTCCACATCTTCGGGAATTTAAGTATGCCCATGTTGAGGGAAAGGCCCAGAAAGATCTTAAATTCGGAAACCGTAACTGGTTTCCATTCTCTTGCAAGGGCGGACTGGGGACAAGTGGCGATGAATCGACCAGCATACAAATTAGTTTGGTCCACAATAGATCTATAGAGATCTTCCGTGAAAAACAGCGAATAAAAATCAAGTGACGTAAAATCAGCGGTTTCCACCTGAATACCAGGTTGGCCAGTGAATGGGGGAAGGACGGGTGCTGCAGAAGTGGTGGGGACCCAATCAGGATTGGCAAATGCAGCAGGAAGGGCACTATGGGTAAAACGGGCCTGTCTTTGTCTTCTTCTTGGTGGCAGCGGGACACTACTTGTGCTTGCCACCTCGCCAGCTTGAACTGCACTTATGGGTCTCGCCACGTCACCACGTGATACTGCAGTGCTGGATGTACGACCAGGGTGTACTAGACCGCTGGTGCTTGCCAATTCACCAGAAGGAATAGTGGCGCTAGTACTGGCTCTCTGCTCCATACGAGGGACCTGCAGTTCTTGCTCCTAAACAACAGCAGAATGGGGTGGGGGTACGCCTGTCCTTAGCAGGGACCTCATCTTCATCGTCAGTGCTATCTGACATAGAGCCGCTGTCTTCTACGGGGATGTATTCTTATCCGGAATCTGACAGATGCGTGACCTCCTCTTCACTATCTGTCATGCTCAGAAACTCGTAGGCCTCTTTACTAGTGTACCTTCGCTTTGCCATTTTGGGCTCTAAATTTAGTGGAACACTAGTAAGGATTCACAGGTAAAAAAGCACCTGACTGTTAGCAAATGTATAAAACGCTACCAAAAAAAACTGTTAGCGATCGCAGGGATCAGGCCTGTCTTCGAACGCTGCAGTTATGTGTGTGGTGTTTGGTTAGTGACAGTGATCGATCGATACTGCACTTGGTTGGGCTGGGCTGGGCTGGGCAGAGGGGCAAAACGCAGGTGCTAGCGGGTATCTGATCCCGCTAACAATGCGTTTTTGGGAACTCTAAACCAGTGTTTCTCAACTCCAGTCCTCAAGGTGCCCCAACAGGTCATGTTTTCAGGTTTTCCATTATTTTGCACAGGTGATTTGATCAGTTTCACTGCCTTAGTAAATACCACAGCAGTTTCATCTGATGGAAATCCTGAAAACATGACCTGTTGGGGCGCCTTGAGGACTGGAGTTGAGCAACACTGCCCTAAACTGCTGGGGACGCTAGTATAGATCTGATCAGATATTGATCTGTTCAGATACTATACCACTAAGGGAGGTGTATGCTTTGCGCGTGGGTGTTAGCCCTACTGGCACTAACCTGACGCTGCCTGGGGTCGATGCAGACCCTAACTGACGCTAAAACCTTATTGATGTCACCGCCGGGCGATCAGGGGGTTAAACATTTATTGGGTTATATACGGCGGGTGCCCTGATGCTCTAAAAAGCAAACTAACCAATCAGCGTCACTCGTAACACTTATACGGTGATCACTGGTGAAAGGATTAACTCTAGGGGCAATCAGGGGGTTAAAACCTTTATTAGGTAATATATGGGGCTGAATAAAAACGGGTAACCTAAATAACAAAATAATTAACTGGCTAACCAGTGTCACCAGTGACACTTATACGGTGATCACTGGTGAAAGAGTTAACTCTATGGGCAATCAGGGGGTTAAAACCTTTATTAGATAATATATGGGGGTACCTGATGCTATAAAAACCTGGCGGCGAACCTAAAAAAATAACTGGCTACCTAGCGGCACCAGCGACACTAATACAGCGATCAGAAAAACGATTGCTTAGTGACACTGGCGATAGGGGGTGAAAGGGTTACCTGGGGGGCGATCAAGGGGTTAAACCTTTATGGGGGGGTTAGGGGGCTACCCTGGACCTAAAGGGGCCTAAACCTAACTGCCCTGCAACTTTTTACTGTCTCAGATGACACTAAATGCAGTGATCAGTAAATAAATTATTACTGCAATCAGTGACACTGTGGCTGGGGGCTGAGGGTGATCTGGGGGGTGATCTGGGGGTGACTGGGGGGGTGATTTATGTGCCTATGTGTGCTGGTGTCAGTGTACTGTTAGTGCACTTACTTGATATCTTCTCTCCTCTGCACTCCGGACGAAAAGAGAGCCGCATGGAGAGATGACATCACTTCCTCCTGCCTGTGTTTACATTACACAGGCAGGGGGAGCATCTCATTCGCCAGGAGCGATCGTGTGGGGGTGGCCAGAAACCAATGGCTGCCCCCTCATCACGGATCGCTCCTGAAGTGAAACAGACCACCGCAGGCACCGGGGGGGGGGTCCGATTGGACCCCCACCCGCGGGAAGGCAGGGACGTACAGGTACGCCCATGTGCCCACCCGTGCCATTCTGCCGACGTACATCGGTGCGCGCCGGTCCTTAAGTAGTTAAACAGTATGAACACAATCTGTAAACACTGACAATACCCATAACAAGTAATTGGCCTGGTTTACATTAAAAAAGTCAACACAACATGACAAATTATCAGCCACCCTGATAGTTTAAAAAGAAGTTTGGTTATTGCGTTTAATAATGTGAGTTGCCTAAAAGAGGATGAATAAACAGAACCGCTCCCTGACCACCTACCTCAAAATTTCCATCGCCACTGCCTGGAAGAAATCTGTGGTTGAGTTAGCGGTAATGAAGCATAATCTTACATGCAGGGGCGGACTGACCAGTTGGGCACTGCCCAAGGGCCCCGTGGTGGGAGGGCCCGGGCCGGCTCAGTCCACCCCTGGAGGTGCCCGCAGCTTAATATGCAGATTTTTTTTTCTCTGAATAACGATACCCCCAAGGAAGCAGTAAAACCATGTAAATCCCGGTTGATGGGGCTATTTGAGAGCTGGTCGGGATGGTTCATCAGTGAGAGGCGAGCCGTCATCCGTGCAGGGATGATTTTAGTGACAGGCGCTCCGGCCACCTCTCCCCCGGGGCCATTCATCACAGCCGCGGGGGACAGCAGGTATTTTGTAAAGGAGCTGGAGGCTGCAGAGTGCCTGGCACACGGAAGCTGAGCGGAATCATCTTCATTTCATCTCCCTTTCCCAACGGCCCCTACACTGACCTGCCTTGTGTGCAGCAGCAGGTCAGTGTGATACAAATACAGCAGCAGTTAGTGTATGTGTTGTAATAAGAAAAACGAGCCATGCTGCTGAGTGTTCCTTCTTGCCCTGTGCTGTGCCTATTTACCAGGTGGCAGGTGCTATTCACTAGTGCACACTGACATCTGGTACATTGAATACCACTTAGTGCACTCAGGCCCCTTTCACACTGGGGCGGTGGGTGCGTCTGCGGTAAAGTGCCGCTGTTTTTAGCGGCGCTTTACCGTCAATTTCGCTGCACTATTCGCCCGCTAGCGGGGCAATTTTACCCCCGCTAGCGGCCGAGAAAGGGTTAAAACCACCCCAAAGAGCCTCTGCATACTGTTTATGTTTTGTTTCTTAATATGTTTACACATTTATCATACATTTACACATTTTCCATTTATAAAGTGCAAAATTGGGGAAAAAAAACACCTGATTTCATTTGTAAATAACTTTGCAACGCTTTATACTAGAATCATAATTGTAGTATCATTTTAACCACTTGCCTGCTTCCTGCCCAGACCAATTTTCAGCTTTTCAGTGCTCTCACACTTTAAGGCTCCATGTACACAGAAGCTCAAAAACGGTCGTTTTTAAAGCAGCAGAAAAAGCTAGCTTTTATCAGCGTTTTTTTACTAGCTTTTATTAGCGTTTTTCAGTGTAGCTTTTTTTAGGTTTTAAAAAAAAAAAAAATGTTTTTTTCAATGGACCAAAAACCGCTAAAAAACGCTCGCGGCCAGCGTTTTTGAGCGTTTATGAGCGTTTTTCGGCGTTTTTCGTTTTTTTTCTGCCGAAAAACGGCACTTTGCGTTCAGAAAAAAGCCCATTAACTCCACTGCTCATTAAAGCTAAAAAACGTTATGTGTACATGAACACATAGGCTAACATAAAGTGCAGTTAATGGGCTTTTTAAAAAAACGGCAAAACGCCCATTAACTGCAGTTTATCAGCTTCTGTGTACATGGAGCCTTAATGACAATTACTCAGTCGTGCAACACTGCAAATAAATTTGCATCCTTTTTTTACACAAATAGAGCTTTCTTTTGGTGGTATTTAATCACTAGTGGGTTTTTATTTTTTGTGCTATACATAAAAAAAGACCGAACATTTTGTGAAAGAATGCCTTTTTCGTTGTTTCTGTCATAAAATTTGGCATATTTGTAATTTTTCTTCATAAATTTTGGGCAAAATTTATACGGCCACATATCTTCGGTAAAAATAACCCTAATTAGTGTATATTATTTGGTCTTCGTAAAAGCTATAGAGTCTACAAGCTATAGTGCCAATCATTGAAAATTGATCACACCTTATGTACTGAAGGCCTATCTCATTTCTAACAAGCCAGGAAAGTTCAAATACCCCCCAAATGACCCCTTTTTGGAAAGTAGACACCCCAAAGTATTTAGTAAGTCGCATGGTGAGTTTTTTGAAGTTGTCATTTTTTTCCCACAATTCCTTGCAAAAGGAAGATTTTTATTTTTTTATTTTTTTTACAAAATTGTCATATTAGCAGGTTATTTCTCTCGTACAACATATGCATACTTGCAACTACACCCCAAAACACACATAGTTGCCAACATTGCAAAAAAAACATCTGGGACACTTTTTTTGTATTGAGGCGGAGCCTTGCTATAATCAGGGGGCGGGGCATTCGTTTGTAGGCGTGTCATGCTGGAGTGAAAAATGCGGGTGTGGCTAGAGTCCGAGGTGAGAGAAAGAGAGAGAAAGAAATAGAAAGAAAGAAGCCAGATCCTACACCACAATAGTAATGTGTAACAAAATTGGCAGATAAGGATACTCCAAAACACCTGTTGGTGCTTCAATCATCCCGGCACCATGGTTGTTACGGTGTCAGGATGATTGAAGTGCATTATTTCTATTTTTACATTGTAATATAAAATGAAATCATTCAACTCACCATAATGCCGAATCAGTGGAAGCCCTGAGCGTGTTACCTGCCACGTCGCCTGCCACCAGATGGCCTCCCCAGCAGTCCGTCCTTGCATCAGGTGCCTCCCCAGCAGTCCGTCCTTGCATCAGGTGCCTCCCCAGCAGTCCGTCCTTGCATCAGGTGCCTCCCCAGCAGAGCCCCCTCCACACTTGTGGACAAGGGTCCAAAAATCATGATTGTCCCGGGAAATTCGGGACTGTTGGTAACTATGCAGGCGTCCCCAGTGGAGTCCCCCCTTACATCAGGCGTCCCCAGTGGAGTCCCCCCTTACATCAAGTGTCCCCAGAGGAGTCCCTCCTTACATCAGGCGTCCCCAGCGGAGTCCCTCCTTACATCAGGCATCCCCAGCGGAGTCCCTCCTTACATCAGGCGTCCCCAGAGGAGTCCCTCCTTACCTCAGGCGTACCCAGCGGAGTCCTTCCTTACATCAGGTGTACCCAGAGGAGTCCCCCTTACATCAGGCGTCCCCAGCAGAGTCCCCCCTTACATCAGGCGTCCCCAGTGGAGTCCCCCCTTACATCAGGCGTCCCCAGCGGAGTCCCCCCTTACATCAGGCGTCCCCAGCGGAGTCCCCCCTTACATCAGGCGTCCCCAGCGGAGTCCCCCCTTACATCAGGCGTCCCCAGCGGAGTCCCCCCTTACATCAGGCGTCCCCAGTGGAGTCCCCCTTACATCAAGTGTCCCCAGCGGAGTCCCCCCTTACCTCAGGCGTCCCCAGCGGAGTCCCCCCTTACCTCAGGCGTCCCCAGCGGAGTCCCCCCTTACCTCAGGCGTCCCCAGCGGAGTCCCCCCTTACATCAGGCGTCCCCAGAGGAGTCCCTCCTTACCTCAGGCGTCCCCAGAGGAGTCCCTCCTTACCTCAGGCGTACCCAGAGGAGTCCCTCCTTACATCAGGCGTCCCCAGAGGAGTCCCTCCTTACCTCAGGTGTCCCCAGCGGAGTCCCTCCTTACATCAGGCGTCCCCAGAGGAGTCCCTCCTTACCTCAGGCGTACCCAGCGGAGTCCTTCCTTACATCAGGTGTACCCAGAGGAGTCCCCCTTACATCAGGCGTCCCCAGCGGAGTCCCCCCTTACATCAGGCGTCCCCAGCGGAGCCCCCCTTACATCAGGCGTCCCCAGCGGAGTCCCCCCTTACATCAGGCGTCCCCAGCGGAGTCCCTCCTTACATCAGGCGTCCCCAGAGGAGTCCCTCCTTACCTCAGGCGTACCCAGCGGAGTCCTTCCTTACATCAGGTGTACCCAGAGGAGTCCCCCTTACATCAGGCGTCCCCAGCAGAGTCCCCCCTTACATCAGGCGTCCCCAGCGGAGTCCCCCCTTACATCAGGCGTCCCCAGCGGAGTCCCCCTTACATCAGGCGTCCCCAGCGGAGTCCCCCCTTACATCAGGCGTCCCCAGGGGAGTCCCCCTTACATCAAGTGTCCCCAGCGGAGTCCCCCTTACCTCAGGCGTCCCCAGCGGAGTTCCCCTTACCTCAGGCGTCCCCAGCGGAGACCCCCCTTACATCAGGCGTCCCCAGCGGAGTCCCCCCTTACCTCAGGCGTCCCCAGCGGAGTCCCCCCTTACATCAGGCGTCCCCAGCGGAGTCCCCCCTTACATCAGGCGTTCCCAGCGGAGTCCCCCCTTACATCAGGCGTTCCCAGCGGAGTCCCCCCTTACCACAGGCATCCCCAGCGGAGTCCCCCCTTAACCACAGGCGTCTCCTGTCTCGGCCGCCATTATTGTTTCCCCTTCCCCGAAGGGGAACAAAATAGAGGCGGAGCCGACAGTGTGGCTGAAAAAAAAAAAATTTAACTGTGGCGCTGCCGACCCCCAGACAGACCTGCAGTGGGGCGGGGCGGGGCGGGGGGGTGGCCTGCCGGCCAGCCAAAACACAGATGTAGTACAATAGAAGATAAAGCTGCTGCGGCGCCGCCCACCCCCGGGGAGGTGCGGGGTGTGGGCGGCGCCGCAGCGGCTTTATTTTCTATTGTACTACATCCGTGTTTTGGTCTTCTTGAACATGGCGGCCGGCGGAGACATTGTCTCCGCCAGCCGTGGACCTCTAGCGGCGGCGGCCTGCGGCGTCCAAATTCGGGGAAAACGGGAAAAATCGGATTGGCCGGGACAAAATAAATCCGGGAAAAGGGTTTGAATCCCGGGAATGTCCCGGCCAATCCGTGACTGTTGGCAACTATGAACACATTCTGCTACTCCTCTTGAGTATGGCGATACTACATGTGTCAGACATTTTCACAGCCTGGCCACATACAGAGGCCCAACATGCAGGGAGCACTGACAGTTGTTCTAGGGACAAATTACACATATCGTTTTTTATGACGACCTATCACTTTTGAAGGCCCTGGAGCACCAGAACAATAGAAACGCCAACAAAATGACCCCATTTTGGAAAGAAAACACCCCAACGTATAATCTATGAGGCACAATGAGTCTTTTGAATGGTTCATTTTTTTCAAGAAGTTTTTTTTAAATGTGGAAAAAAAATATGAAAACGCATTTTTTTTTACACAAAGTTGTCCATTTATAAGATATTTTATTTCTAACACATAGAAAAAATTGCACCCCAAAATAGATTTTCCTACCTCTCCTGAGTATGACGATACCACATGTGTGAGACTTTTACACAGCCTGGCCACATACAGAGGCCCAACATTCAAATAGCAACTTCAGGCATTCTAGGAGCCAAAAATTACACATCTAATTTCCAGACAACCTATCATTTTTAAGGCCCTTTATATTTCTAACACATAGCATGTACATACCAAGAATTACACTCTGAAATAAATTCTATTGAAGAAAGGGTAAAGAAAAAATAAGTATTACCTGTGGTTTTAGTTGTGTTCACAGAGGAGAGAATTGGTCCAGGCAGCATTCAGTGATGTGTTTAGCGACAACAATAGTAATTATCCAGGCAGCAGGCAGGAATATTGTCTATAGTCAGAACAAGGATATCGTCAGCACAGCCAAAGCATTTGTCCATAGAAATTGTCCAGGCAGAGACAGCCAGCACAGCCATAATATTGGTCCTGGTACACTGTTACCTGCAGACACTAATTATTGTACCACTCTCTAGCCCTTCATAAACATACTGCCTCTTGCTAGAGCCAATTTAATTCCATAGTCCAGGTAGCAGGCAGAGGTGTGGTCAGTTCATGCGGCAGGCAGAGGCATGATGGCAGTAAGTCAGCAGCAGGCTGAGGGCTGCAATCGGGTAGGACCTGTGCACAGGGGTAGAGGCTTCACCCACCAAAATCTCTGTGAAACCTCCGGACTCCAGACACTAATCCGGAAAAAACATTTCTGGAGTCCCTCACATGTGAGACCCCTGTGTACTACAGTAGCAGGGCAACCGATCAGTCCAAGCGATAGACAAACGCATACTCCATAAAACAGGCCAGGGTCAGTTCACGTGCAAGCAGTCGCCAGAGGCATAGTCAAAAAACAGGCCAGGGTCAGTTCACATGGAAGGCATTGGCATGGTTATTTGAAGAAGTATGGGAAATGGTCAGCACAGATAATGAAAATGGGGAAATGGTTAAAAATTTGGGCTAATATTTTAGGGATGTGTGATACAGTCGGAAGCATTCACCAATGCAAAGGCCGTGTTTGGAGGGGCACTGGGGACAATGGTAGCTGGTATCTATTCAAAATCCTCTTTTGCTGCATACTCAACATCTTTTTTGGCATCTTCGGCCTGCTTCAGATGGTGGAATGTTGTCCGGGAAGTGGCCCTCATAAAGGCGGCTAACAGCATCAGAGCGAAGGCTTTCTGGGGGGGGGGGGGGGGGGATAAGGGACATGACAACTTCTTTGATAAATTTTAGGAAGTGGGCAGGGCTTTCCATGGATTTGGTGTAAATTATGTATGCATTATAAATGGCCAAATTAATTAAATAGATTGCTACTTTCTTGTACCAGAAACGGGACCTCCTTATTGACAAATAGGGCTGAAGCATTTGGTCGTTGAAATCACCCCCCCCCATGTAGAGATTGTAATCTTGAACACATGTTGGCTTTTCAATGGGACCTCGTTTTCTTTGAACCTCAACTATAGTGTCCTCATGGATGGTGGACATCATGTACACATTCCTGTTCTTCCACCTCAAGGCCAGCACTTCGTTGCATCTCAAAGTTGCTCTTTCGAATTTTATATAACTTATCGTAATTCGGATGATTGCGGGGAGGGCACTGGGTGTTGTCACTGAAATGAAGGAAGCACATAATCATCTCATATCGGGGCCTGGACATTACTGAAGAATAAATGGGCATGTAGTGGATGGGGTTGATGAATCAGTAGGCATGTCCTTCATTTTTTTTGTAAGCCCCGTGTTTATGGTGAGACCCATAAACAATTTGAACTCCTCCAGAGTCAAATCTCTCCTCTCAAATGGACAGGCGTATGATGATTGGGGGTTGTTGGCAATATGCTGCTGGGCATATAAATTGGTCTGATCCACGATGACTTGCAGCAAAGTGTCGGGCAAAAATAAATAAAAACAATCCATTTCTGTGTGAGATATGTAGCAACCTTGGCTTTTGGGGGACGTGGCACTCCTTTGCTGGTAGTTTGGGATTTGAAGTTCCTGTGCTGGTACTTGGGAGTGATGCAGCAGCGCTGGTACTGGGCCTGGGCATTTCTTGGGATCGTTCGCTTGCGGCAGCGCTGGTACTGGGCCTGGGAATTTGATCCTTGGGACTATTGCTGGGCGCTGCCTGGTTTCCAGAGCGTCATGCCCTTTTAGGAGGGATCCATTCTTCCTCTGGTTTTATTTGCCGATCCGCTACTACCGATCGTTTCAAATGCTGAATTTGATTCAGAATTGGAATTGGCATTTGAATCTGATGAGAACTCCCCGCTGCTCTCAACAGTCATGGAGAGGATCTGGAACGCCTCCTCAGTGGCAAAAACTTTTTTGGACATTTTTCTGATGGGCTGTGCGACGGGTGGCAGGTGACGATCACTAATGGGTTGTGTGATGGGTGACAGTCGGATGACAGGTGACACTCACTGATAATTGACAGGTGACACTCACTGATAATTGACAGGTGACACTCACTGATGGGTGACATGTGACGGTCACTGATGGGCGACGGTCACTGATGGCAGTCTATGTGTGAGGGAAATGGCCGTAGGAGAACTGGCAATAGTGCCAGTACTAGTAATGTCCGCCTCCAGCACATCCCCGTACATACTGACGCAAGAGGTGAGAATGGGCGCATGCAGATCCGCAACGGAACCAACAGGCGAACGAGCATGCGCAGAAACGCCAATCGGTGTACGCATGCATGTTCAACGCAACAGATGCGGCCACTTGCTGGCCTATATAAGACTGCCACTGAGCCCATCTCATTGCTGGATTGTCGTCAGCCTTCCTGTGTTCCTGAGCCTCTGTATAATTGCTGTTTGGATTTCCCATTGTGACCCAGCTTGTTCCTGACCTGTCTGATCTGCTCTCCTTGTTTGACCCCCTGGCTTGCTTTACCGACTTGTTACTTTCTCCAACACCTGATCCCGGCTTGTTTCACGGACTTTGCCACAGTTATCTGTTCCTGCCTGCTTCCTGATACCAGACCTTTGGCTTGTCTCCGTTCCTGCAACCTGCCTCTCCCTCCTGCTGGATCTAGGGTGTTTGACCCCCATCCTGGCTTCCACAATTCTCCTTGTGCACACCTTGCCAAGAGTTACCGAGGATTCTTGGCTGTTTACCATTTGTCGGTGACGAGCAGTGTTCCTGGGAACACGCTGCCACCGACATGACCACACAGTGTGCTCCCGATCGTGCGAATGCGCCGTCTTCAAAGGGGCAGTACCATTTGTGATCAGCCGTGATTACATCAGTATGCCCAATGGCTGTTCACCCCTGTTGGTGAGGCGCTGTGTCTCGGGAACAGGCCTCCACCGACAGTGCAGGGCTGCGTGCATGCGATCGCGTGCATGCCCTGTTTGAATGGGCTGACATCATATGACGTTGGCCCAGAACGAGAGCCGCCCCGCCGTCATATGACTGCAGGCGTATGGCAACTGGTTAAACAGAACCTTGCAGCCTCGGGTGGCAAATCTGAGAGATAATCATTAGAGGTAGGCTTAACAGAAATTCAGAGTTGGTAAAGCATAAGCAAGCCATGGCTCCCACACTTTGAGGAATTTAGATTGGGTATCCTTAAGAATACTGAAGGTATCCTTAAGAATATATGAGAAAATATCATTTTCTCATTGATCAGCGATGTATTTATGCTACATGAAAGGGAACGGACGTTTTTTCCATGGGTAAGCTATCGTCTGTTTAGCAGCAATAAACAGATATGGGGCTAGTTTTTCTGAGAAAAGGCCAGGAATAGGTTGATGCAGGAGGGCTAATTTCATGTCTTTAGGGATTCTAAGGTGGAATAGGATTTGGTGCAACTCAAAAGTCCTGGACAAAAATGTAGCTAGTTTTGGACAGGACATGCACATATGGGTGACATTCCCACGTTTACCACAACTATGGAAGCACCTATCATAGGTAAGGTTGGCAGGATCTATTCAGGCTTGTACCTAATACAACCTTAAGAGAACCTTATATGCAGATATGCATAATGAACTAACACTTTGCTATGTTCAACAGACCTCACTCCAGTCCTCGAATTCCATAGGGGCCACAGAGTCTCGCTCCTATTTAGTCACATATGACAATTAGGACAAGGAACCATAAGAGTTCAAGGAAGCATATAGGATGGGAGATAAGTCTCAGTGAACCAGGAGAATGAAGGCAAATATGTTCAAAGAAGATTTTCTGAAACAGGAACTCTTAAATCTGACACTTGTTACAATCTTTGCACAGACTCTTAAAGTACTGATACTATTTCAAAGTGGGGGCCTGATAATGTTCTTGAAGAGAGGCCTAAGAGGGAAAGCTGTGGGAGGTTAGGAAGTGATGAAGGTGCGTAATTCCATGGGTGGTCCACCATGTAAATGCAAGCACCTGCTCCCATCCTTGAAGAAACAGGAATTTTTACAGATTGGCACGCTAAGGAGGGAATGGCGGATGGAGTCCCACATGCTATGCTGCATCAAGGAGCTCAGAAGAGGCACGTGTGATTTATGGGGGAACCACAGCAGAGCCCAGATAGGAATGTTATCGCAGTTTGAGAGTTCTAAAAATATCCAAGGAGGAGCATCTGAAGTGGCATGTAGCATAGAGAGTTGTGATATTTGTTCTGCTTGATAGTATTTAGCAATTTTGGGAACCCCTAAACCCCCCCAAAGTATGTGCGTGTAGAAAGCAGGGTGGTGGACCCAAATAAAAAAAGGGTTTGGTTTTGGAGAAGTCTTAAGAAAAAAAGGAGGGGACCTGGAACAGCAGGGTACAGAAGTAATAAAGACGTTTTGGGAGAATGGACATTTTGACTGCATCGAGACAGCCAATCCAGGAGAGGGAAGGTAAGTTTGCTGATTTTAATGTGTGAAAAATTAAAGTGTCCTAGATGCAAAGTAGTCAAAGTATAAATAATTTAAGACACTATGCATGAGGTAATATAATGCAAATAAACCATAACTAGCACAGAGATTCACATGAAATAAGGAAAATAAACATATGTGGAAGGGGTTGAAATAGGATAAAATGCTCTATTGTATGGCCTATGGGTCGTTCACACGTGCATCAACACCATGTGTTTAAGTGCTATTTCTTCAGCAGTTTTAAAGCCTCATAACCGCCCTTCAGTGCCTATCATGAATGTTACAATAGGCACCACACATTGTAGTACACACAGCAGCGGAAGGATTGTGTTGTGTTAAAAAAACAGCATGTCACAGAGTGTGTTACCGTAGGTCCTTATCCCTACACACACCATTCGCTCCTATATTCTGCAACCCGGAGTTCCCACCTGGGTTGGTACCAAAATAACTTCAATGGTGGCCTCATAGTGGGTTATTAAGAATTTCTGATTACCTTAATGGAGACCAAGTACTTTACAACACTTTAAAGACAAAATGCAGATACCCTTTTAGCAAAATATTCAGATATAATCAAATTGCATCCTTTGTCAGATGTAAACTCAATCTAATAGTTGGACCTGTTACACTTACGACTTTGGAGTTGTCTTGCCAGGCTAGGGGTCTTTTGAGGGGACAAGTATCTGCGGTGTATGCCTCCCTCACTTAACCAAATTCAAAACTTTCTTATATGAATTAATGGGAAAAGGACCTAAATCTTACTTTTGACTGGTCTGAGTAGCAGGATATTGCCTACGCTTTATCTAAATCATTCAAGTCTCCATCATTACAACATTAATTGAAGCTAACTATAAAACACGTATGCGTTGGTACCTGGTCCCTGTTCGGGTGGCCAAAATGCATCCGTCCACATCGCCTCTTTTCGACGTTGTGGTCAGTTGGGGACAATTCATCATATCTGGTGGCAGTGCCCCCTTGTGACTAGGTTTTGGATTTGGATATTTAATTTAATTAATTCAGTGATGGGGTGAATATCCCTAGATACCCAGAGGTTGCTCGGTTTATATGTAGCGCTACCCCCCATTAAGAGAGCCGCTGAATTTGTTTTGGGCCCTGAATACAGCACCACCAACCCCCGGCAATCTACTCGACCCACTCTGGCACAGTTAGTCTAAGGGTTGTTATCTTATCACAATCTAGCAATATATGCACAATGATAACACACTGAGGACGAAGTGTTAAAGTATAACTAGTTTACTTCTGTGTAAAAGGCATAGATTAACACATAACACATATATTGTCTGCAGAGCCCTGCAACGGTAAATATAGTACACTCTGAGGATGCTGGCGATTACGCGCCAAGTGCAGCTATCCCTATCTATGCGCCCTTATGGCGCAGCAACAAAAAGTTCTAACTTCTGGTCAGGCCTGACTCAGATATAACTTAGTCTCTTGGGGAACAATTTCTTCGCATGCAGCTTGAACGGTGGTGCACATATAGAAAGAAACAGTATTTGTAATCCACACGATAGGTAATAGAAGAACACTTCACCGGAGACTACACGACCCAGTTCTGTTACTAGTCTCCGGTGGAACAACAGATAAAACTTGGTGGGCCAAGGCAGTCTCTAGGCCTAATCAGAGTAAAGTATTTTTTTGGTTTTGGATTGAGCAGGTGCTCGCTCACCACTCCGGACACGATCCCAGTCCGGGACTTCCACCGACTGTGTCTCCGCACACAGCGTCTGCAACGGCCGGGTCCCCGGTCCAACTGATGTCAGCAACTTGGAGAAGTCGGATGCCCCCCAGGCTCACAGTGGGGTGGAAGGCTCTCTGGAAGTTGAGCAAGGCCCTGTCTTCAGGCCATGTACTGCCGCAGATCCGCACGGGAAGACCTGTTGATAGCAGCGCGGTGTCCAAAGAGACCGAGCTCAGCCTCGCCCTCCTCTTATATAGTCCCACCCATGAGTCTCTGCGTGGCGAAAATGCACCCTGGGTGCCAAACGGGGTTATGGGTAACGTAGTCCCGGGGCCTTAAAGGAGACCCCGCTACACACTCCCCCCACTTTAACTCTTTGGTCCCCAAAGATAACTGTTAACATATACTACGCACAACATGAGACAAAGATGCGTATGACGTTGGCAAAGGAAGTTCCCACCAAAAACGAGGGGGTGGACTTCCTTGCCCACAGGTCACACTACCATTAGTGGCCTGCCTAGCTGTGCCAGCGGGCGAGTTGGGGTTGCCCCCCACCAAATGAACAGTGGAGGGATCAGGGTCTTCCACACTCCTCCTAGCAGTGACCAGTGTCTTCCGAGCTCTTCCCCATCTGTAGGTAAGTCAATTTTCGGGGCGGGGGGCCTTATGGTCCTTCTCATCCTTCGCTCCCTCTGGATTTCTGGTTCAGACAATACAGGTTCCTCTTCTGGAACCGACTTGGGAGTTTCCACTGGTTCTGGGACACTTGACTCAGGAGCAGGGAGATACATGGAATCTCTTGGATCCCCCTCTAAGACTAAGTCACAGGCATCTTCCCAAGAATCTGACAAAGGACTGGACGGGATGAACTCAGTAGCTTCTGCATTCAGTGTACTGTCTATGGTGTCTTCATCAGGTGGAAGATCAATAGCAGAAGTTTCTGGGGCCTGGGAAGGCCAAAGCCAATCAAGTTCTTCTCTCTCATCTTCACTTAGCTCCGAGGTTTCTGTATCCCCAATCTGAGGGGTCTGGGACCGAGTGTTCGGCCTGAGAGTATCCAGGATGGAAGTTGGCTCAGGGGAACCCATCGCAGGGGGAATCCGAACTGCTTCAGCTAGTGGGAAGAGGTGGTTCCGATGCCAAGTCTTTAAGGGCACCACCTTCCCTTCTGGCTTTAGTCTGTAAACAGGTAGGCCCGGTAGTTTTTTGCAAATAACATAGGGTTCAGGTCTCCATCTGTCTGCAAGCTTGTGTTTTCCAGGGATCCCCAAGTTCCGTAGCAACACTGTCTCCAGGTTGTAAATCTTGAATCCGAACTTTCAGATCAAAGTTTTTCTTGTTGCGAGCCCCCCTTTGTTCTGAGGCTGCTTGGGCCTGCTCATAGGCCAATTTTAAATTGTGTCTGAGTCTATCTACATATCCTTTGTGAGAAGTGGCAGAACAATGGTCTGTGGAGGTGCCAAAGGCCAGATCTACCGGTAGTCTTGCTTCTCTTCCGAACATAAGTCGATAGGGTGAGTACCCTGTAGCGTCACTTGTGGTGCTGTTGTATGCATGCACAACTACTGCTATGTGGTTGCTCCAATGCTGCTTCTTTTCACTGCTTAAGGTCCCCAGCATGTTTAGCAGGGTTCGGTTGAACCTCTCCGGCTGAGCATCACCTTGTGGATGGTAGGGGGTAGTTTGTGTCTTCTTGATCCCCAAGGAATCCAGGAGCTTCCGGATCAGCCGACTTTCAAAGTCCCTTCCTTGATCTGAGTGAAGCCGTTGTGGTAGCCCGTAGTGTACGAAGTATTTCTCCATAAGTACTTTGGCTACAGCGGACGCCTTCTGGTCTTTGGTTGGGAAGGCCTGGGCATACCGGGTGAAATGGTCGGTTACTACCAGAACATTTCCTAGCCCACTCAAGTCGGGTTTGAGGCAGAGAAAATCAATGCATACCAAATCTAGTGGGCCTTGACTTTGCAGATGGCCCATTGGGGCAGCTTGATGCGGTAAAGTCTTTCTCTGGATGCAGCGTGCACATGAGTGGCAGAATTCTTCAACTTCGGCCCTCATGCAGGGCCAATAGAAACGGTCCCTAACGAGTTGGAAGGTCCTTTCCGGCCCCAGGTGGCCATGGTTGTCGTGTACAGCAACCAAGACAGTCTCTCTGTGTTTCTCGGGCAGAAACAATTGCCATTTGTCTTCCAGGTCATCAGAGGGGCCCCTTCGGTAGACCACTCCCTGATGCACCTGTAACCTGTCCCACTCCTTCCTCAACAGGCGAGCTTCCTTTGAAGAGTGACGCAAGAGTCTATCTGGGTCCTGCCTCTCCAAGGCTTCCAAGACCAATCTCCCCATCGGGTCTTCTAATTGGTCACATCTCAACTACCTCTTTGACAGTTTTGGCAAGTTATCTTCCTCCAACTGGGTTACCCCACAGTACTGTTTCGGGACCCCTACTACAGTGACCCCTATTTCTTCTGCTCTTGAGCCGCCACTGGCCTGGAGTTCAGCCCCCTAACAGAGGGCCCGCACCCCGTCGGGTGCCCCTTGGGTCCAGTCTTCTGTACTGCTGATGGGGACATGAGATCTTCTAGACAAAGCGTCTGCATCTCGATTTCCAGCCCCAGGCCTGTATTTCAGGCTGAAATTGAAGGCAGACAGTGCCGCCAGCCACCTATGTCCTGTGGCATCCAGCTTTGCTGTGGTGAAAAGATAGGTAAGAGGGTTGTTGTCGGTTTTCACGGTGAACTCTGCCCCATACAGATAGTCTCGGAGTTTGTCAACTACCGCCCACTTGAGGGCCAGGAACTCCAACTTATGAGTAGGGTAGTTCTTTTCAGAGGGAGTCAGACTTCTGCTCACATATGCAACAGGTCTCAGTTGCCCTTCGTGCTCCTGATAAAGCACTCCTCCCAGACCATCATGACTGGCATCTACGTGGAGTTCATAAGGCTTCTTTGGGTCTGCGTAGGCCAGGACAGGGGCAGTGGTTAGACTTTTCTTCAACATCTGGAAGGCCTCTTCACAATTTTCATTCCACTGGTCCTTGACTGACTCCCCTGGCTTCTGGGGCCAGAGTCATCCTCTTCCCCCTCCGTCTTGAGCAGTTCATTCAGAGGCCTTGCTATCCGAGCAAACCCTTCCACGAAACTCCTATAATAAGAACAGAATCCTAAAAAGGATCTGAGTTCTGTCACAGTGGTGGGCCTTGACCAGGAGGTGACTGCCTCCAACTTTTCGGGGTCTGTGGGTACCCCATCCTCGGACACTATGTGTCCCAGATAGTTAACTGATGACTGATAGAACTGGCGCTTTTCAGGTGAGAGCTTGAGTCCCTCCTCACTTAGTCTTCTCAAAACTTTCTCCAGCCTCTCTTCATGTTCTTTCAAGGTTCTCCCGAAGACAATGATGTCATCCAAGTATACAAGGACTTCGATGAGGTTCATGTCTCCTACAGTCTTTTCCATGAGACGTTGGAAGGTGGCCGGGGCTCCAGACAGACCTTGGGGCATCCGGTTGAATTCAAAGAACCCCACTGGGGTTATGAAAGCTGTCTTCTCCTTGTCTTCTGGATGCATAGGGATCTGATAGTACCCGCTCTTGAGGTCCATGACTCTGAACCACTTGGCTCCAGACAAGCTCTGTAGGGCATCCTCTATCCTCGGAGTGGTGTACTGGTCGGGTATGGTCCTCCTGTTGAGAGTCCTGTAGTCTATGCACAGCCTCAATGACCCATTCTTCTTCCTGACCACCACTATCGGGGAGGCATAGGGGCTTCTAGATTCTCGAATCACACCAGTTCACTTGAGCTCGGCGAGCTGTTTCCTCAAGTCTTCGAGGTCTGCTAGCGGAACTCACCTAACCCTCTCCCTGAAGGGCTTGTCTTCCTGGAGGCGGATTCAATGGGTGACAATCTTTGCACACCCCACATCGAACTCATCTTGGGAGAAGATCTTTTTCCACCTGGTCAACTGGGCCTTGGCTCTCTCTTTCCAAGCCCTGGGCAGGTTTGGGTTCTCCATGGAAAGTTTCTCCCACACAGTCCTTTCTCCCTCTGCCTTCTCCATGTCCGACAAAGCAACTGGGGTAGCAGGGCTCACCTGGCCCAGCAACATCCTGGCTGGGATCTCAATGGGGCCATCCGTAGTATTCCTGACACTCACAGGTACTTTACAGTGTGCCTTCTTCAGGGCCCTCAACGGGACCACTTCTGGGACTACTTCTAAGCCCGAATGTTCTCCCCCTGGATCGGGTTCCAACATGACAAAGGGCCCAGGCTGCTCCCAAGTGAGTTTCATAGTGGCTTTTAAACAGGCTACTTCACCGGGCTGCAGCACTATTCCTCTTCTTCCCAGCCTCCAGACCTTCCCTACCCCCTCTTCTGGGGCCTGGTATGCATTGATCTCCCTCCTTTTAATGGGTGTAACTACCCGCTGAGGGACATTATTCTCTTTCTTTGGTGTACGTTCCCACTGAGGAACCCTGTGCTTCTTCTGAGAGGTTTTGTCCACTCTTTTCCTGTGCTTCTCATTCAGTTTGGAGCTCGCTGGAGATGATGGGCACCCGGTTGACTCCTTCACCGGGGCCCTCTGAAGTTTTCCGCCGGCTTGCGGTTATTCATCTTTTTTTTCCTTGGGCTGGAACACACTTTGGCAAAATGGCCAGCTCCTCCACAGTTGAAACAAATCACATCCCCCCAATCTTGCAAGGATGCGGGCGCTGAAATGTTTGGAAACAGTTCCTTCTTTGGGCTTCCCCTCTCCGGTACCCCTTGATCCTTGGCCATCATAGAGGTCAGCATCCCCAATACTTGGGACATCTGTGACTTCAAGGTATCCACCTCTGAGTCTCTCTCTCGAGGGTCATGGCCGTCCTGACCACCACTGCCGGAGGATTGGTTGGCTCGACTGATTGGTTCCTCCTTTTGTCTTCCAACATAGCCTCTTCTTCTCTGACCACTCGGATTAAGTTGGGGTACTCCAGGCTCTTCCCGTCCTGTCGAGTGCGTAACGCCAATGCGATGGGGTCCAAGGGCTGTGCTCCCCTCAACACCTGCTGCACACGGGCCTCATCCACCTTCCTTGGGTCGATCCCCTTCTTCAGTATAATTTTATGTAGGATCTTATCCAGACGCCTCATGAACTCTGACAGTTTCTCTCCTGTCTTCTGATAGCAGTGCTCCAGCTGGTAAGTGAGCTCAGTGACTTTTTCTGTTCCACCGAACACATTCTGCAGAATGTCCAGATAATCCTGTGCATCACAGTCTTTCTTGCTCAGCTTGAGGTTGCGTATGGCCTCCAAGGCAGGCCCCTTCAGACTCTCAGTGATTCTTTGTTTCTTTCAGTGTTCTGGGACCTCCCATTCTTCTAAAGCCTGGGTGGCGCCGTCTAGCCACTCCTCAAATCCCTTTTCTCCCGAAGGTACAGGTTTCCTTCCAGAAAACATCCTGAGTTTTCTGTATCCCGACATCGGGTAGTCTGTAGGATCCTTCATACACTGGGCTACAATCTCCCCCAGGACCGCACATAGTTCTGCGCTGAGGGTGGCCGGTGGTGTCCCGGGACTCTCTTTCGCCTTCTGCTTTCCTGCTTTTGGGGACTGCGGTGGAGATGTCTGTAGAGGTGATGGTTTTGGTGTCTGAAACCATCCTCCCTTGACTGGCAGCGCATGTATTAAGCTATAGGTCTGATCATCCACTGCTTTTATGCTTGGACTTTTGAAATGCTCTGGAATTTCATTCTTCCATTCTACTAGTGCGTGGGTCAGTGAAGAATTCGACCTGACATCCATCACCCATGCTTTCTGGTGTGGGGACAGCGACATTACTTGCTGCTTTACCGCTACTTCTTGCCAGATCCCCGGGAGTTCAATAACTACTGCCGCGGCTGAATCGGTGCCCGCCACCGTGCACCACTGTTCCACTTCCAGCGGGTCCATGCCGGTACTTTTGGCGCGTTGCTTGCTGTATCAGGATCCCGGACTCGGAGCCCCCACGTGTAGCGCTACCCCCAGTTAAGAGAGCCGCTGAATTTGTTTCGGGCCCTGAATACAGCACCGCCAACCCCCGGCAATCTACTCGACCCACTCTGGCACAGTTAGTCTAAGGGTTGTTATCTTATCACAATCTAGCAATATATGCACAATGATAACACACTGAGGACGAAGTGTTAAAGTATAACTAGTTTACTTCTGTGTAAAAGGCATAGATTAACACATAACACATATATTGTCTGCAGAGCCCTGCAACGGTAAATATAGTACACTCTGAGGATGCTGGCGATTACGCGCCAAGTGCAGCTATCCTTATCTATGTGCCCTTATGGCGCAGCAACAAAAAGTTCTAACTCCTGGTCAGGCCTGACTCAGATATAACTTAGTCTCTTGGGGAACAATTTCTTTGCATGCAGCTTGAACGGTGGTGCACATATAGAAAGAAACAGTATTTGTAATCCACACGATAGGTAATAGAAGAACACTTCACCGGAGACTACACGACCCAGTTCTGTTACTAGTCTCCGGTGGAACAACAGATAAAACTTGGTGGGCCAAGGCAGTCTCTAGGCCTAATCAGAGTAAAGTATTTTTTTGGATTGAGCAGGTGCTCGCTCACCACTCCGGAAGCGATCCCAGTCCGGGACTTCCACCGACTGTGTCTCCGCACACAGTGTCTGCAACGGCCGGGTCCACGGTCCAACTGATGTCAGCAACTTGGAGAAGTCGGATGCCACCCAGGCTCGCAGTAAGGTGGAAGGCTCTCTGGAAGTTGTGCAAGGCCCTGGCTTCAGGCCCTGTACTGCCGCAGATCCACACAGGAAGACCTGTTGATAGCAGCATGGTGTCCAAAGAGACCGAGCTCAGCCTCGCCCTCCTCTTATATAGTCCCACCCATGAGTCTCTGCGTGGCGAAAATGCACCCTGGGTGCCAAACGGGGTTATGGGTAACGTAGTCCCGGGGCCTTAAAGGAGACCCCGCTACACATAAATTACCTGATGAAAAGCCCAGGAAGTGCGTGAAGTTGATCACAAATATACTGTTGGCAGCGAGGATCACTATTGCTAGGCGTTGGAAACCGTTGGTTATTCCTCTGGATTACAACAAGAGTAAACTTAACTGGATAACGGTCAACGACAAACTCACTCATATACTCCATAATAACTCTAAAAAGTTTTGATAAAATGTGGTACCGGTGGATCCGTCACATCTTGGTTCCCTAATGAGCTCCGGGCTGACCTTCTTTTCTTTTACACTTTTCAATATATTATTCGATTTGAATTCAAATTATATTGGGTTGTCTTTAGAGCCTTATTAGGTTCTGTTCTTGATGACATTCTAAGGAATTGATACAAAGGTTCCCCCCGTTACTCGTTTTCCACCCGACCACATTATTTTTGTTTGTTCATGCTCTATGTGTTCATGTGTTGACATGTTTACAATCTGAGAATTGGCTTTTGTTTAAATGAGATTTCTTTCATTACCAGTTTTTTTTTTCAATGAAAACATTGAAATACAAAAAACAGCATGTCACTTTCATGAGGCATTGATGCTTGTCAGTTACTTTTGTTAATTTTAATGGTAAAGCTCTGTAACTGCACCATAACCGCACCTATAGCATATATGGCATGTTGGTGAAGCATTTATAAAGCGTTATTTGGGCATCAGAAGAGAGGCAGTGGAGGTTTCTGTATCCCAAAATGCACTGAGAAATAATAGAGAACTAGGACAGAGCAGCTCCAGCCACCTCCTGTTTGTACAGAGATGCCTTGTGGTAAAACCATTTGCTTCTGTGTGTAGGCAAGAGCATTAAGCTAGGCAGCAATACTGACAGTACCAAGTCAAAAGTCAGAGGTCAAAGTTTGTAAATTCTCTGCAAGATGGATTTGTATAAAGGTCTGCTCCTTTAACACCCCAACCTAACCACGCCTCAAGACAGATCATGTACACTACATCACTTCCCCTTTAAGCACTTCCCTCAAGAATTCCAACACTAATGGGCATTTATCAAGCATTCTTGAAGCATTTTCAACGGAGTGAGGGGGTGGAGTGAATCATGGCCTGTTCCAAGCCCAACCCAGAGTCCCAAAGTTGTTTAACTTTAAAGATTCTTTGAAAAACAATAAACAGTGCTAATGTGAAAACCAGCCATGGAGTTGGGGTGCATACATCGTACTGTAATTCCCAAGGAGATCTCAGTGAAAGTGAAAGGGATGAGACTGCGCACCAGTCGTAGTTTAGGAATTAAAAGATCACACGGCAATAGATGCAACATAGAACTGGTGGAGCTGTTGGGGGGGGGGGGGTGAGGCCAATGGGGGCACAAAAGGTAACCACTTGCCAACTGGGCCAATTCTGCCACTTTTCTCCTACATGTAAAAAAACGTTTTTGTTTTCTAGAAAATTATTTAGAACCTCCAAACATTATATGTATTTTTTATTTTTTTTAGCAGAGTCCCTATAGAATAAAATGCTGGGTGTTGCAATTTTTTTGTGTCACACATTATTTGCGCAACGGTTTTTCAAACGCAATTTTTTTTTTAGGACAAATGCACTTGAATTTTATTGCACACAAAAACAGTGCCTAGTTTTTGGAAAATCTAAAAGATAATGTTAGGCCAAGTATATACCGAACATGTCATGCTTTAACCACTTAAGCCCCAAAGGATTTGCCCCCTTCCTGACCAGGCCATTTTTTGCGATACGGCACTGTGTCACTTTAACTGACAATTGTGCGGTCGTGCGTCGCTGTACCCAAACAAAATTGACGTCCTTTTTTCCCACAAATAGAGCTTTCTTTTGATGGTATTTGATCACCTCTGCGTTGTTGTTTTTTTGCGCTATAAACAACAATTTTGAAAAAAATATATATTTTTTACTTTTTGCTATAATAAATATCCCAAAAAACAAACAAATACATTTCTTCATCAGTTTAGGCCAATATGTATTCTTCTACATATTTTTGGTAAAAAAATTGCAATAAGCGTTTATTGATTGGTTTTGCGCAAAAGTTTTAGCGTCTACAAAATAGGAGATATATTTATTGCATTTTTTTTGCATTATTATTATTATTATTTTTATTACTACTAATGTCGGTGATCTGCAACTTTTAGCGAGATCTCGACATTGTGGCGGACAGATCGGACAGTTTTGACACTTTTTTGGGACCATACAGCAATCACAGCTAAAAATAGCCAATGATTACTGTATAAATGTCCCTGGCAGGGAAGGGGTTAACACTAGGGGACGATCAATGGGTTAAGTGTGTCCTAGGGAGGTGTTTCTAACTGTGGGGGCATGTGACTGGGAGTAGACTGAGATTGCTATTCCTGATTACTAGGAACAGCAGATCTCTCTCTACTTCCCTGACAGAACAGGGGTCTGTCTGTTTACATTGGCAGATCCCTGTTCTGTCTCTGTGAGGAGCGATCGCGGGTGGCCGGTGGACATCGCGACCGCCGGCCACATCCATCGGCTCCGGCGTCTCGCCGCGGGTGCACCCCCTAGAGCTCTTAAAGCGGCCAACTTACACCTACGGCGATTCGCCCAGGAGAGCCAACCTGCCGCAGTATAATAATGGGGGCTGGTCGGCAAGCAGTTAAAATTGTGTCCGCCCGTGAAATGGCAGAAAACTACGGTACTTAAAATTCTCTATAGGCGAGGTTTTAAATGCCTTTACAGGTTACCAGTTTAGAAATACACAGGATGTCTGATGCTAGAATTATTGGCCTTACATATGTGGTGCAATCACCGTTTACATATGCGTGCGGGAGTAACGTATGCGTATCACAAAATCCCTTGTGATAGCATGGGCTGTGATAGGCCCTTTTTATGGAGGGTGCTTGGTTCTATTAGATTAGATCTCTCCTCTGCACTCTAAAGCAGCCAGAATCAAGGCATGTTTGATCAGCTCCTTTATAAGCCAGTTATGGCTTGTAAACAAACAAAGTAAAAAATTCCTCGTAGCTTCCAGTTTCTGACATCACAGAGGGGGAGGAACAATGGAAGTTTCTCTCTCTTTCAAATTCAAATAAGCTTTATTGGCAGGACCAAATACACGTTAGCATTGCCAAAGCAGTTGTTTGTATAAGAAAAGGGGAAGATGGATAATATAAAGGGGAATGGACATAAGTCTGTGTAGAGGATTTTTAAGTCCTCAATTTTTCATGTCCCTCTCAGTCTGTGACACGCTGTCACATATTGGGCAGCTATATTCACCATTGGTTCCTCTTCTCCCAGTAGAAATTGGAGTTTCCTCTTCTCTTCTATAGAACTGAAGTCCGGGATGAGAGCGGAGAGTCTCTGGAAGTGAGTGTCCCTCACTGATGAGTATTTTGGGCAATGTAGCAGGAAGTGATCCTCATCCTCCAGGACCCCCTGGTCACATTGCTGGCACAGTCTACTCTCCCTGGGCTTGTAGGTCTGTCTGTGCCGTCCTAATTCTATTTCCAGGCTGTGGGCGATCAGTCTGTACAGGCTCAGGGTCTGTCTGTCTTTGGGGTCTTGTAGCACCTCCAGGTACGGGGCCAGTTTGTAGTCTCTCTGCAGTGACTGGTAAACAGTTAGTTTTTTGGAGTTTGTTATTTAATTTCTCCATTCTCCAACATGTTTTTCTTTGGAGTTATTCATTATGTTTTTTATTTGAGATTTTGTCGGCAAAAGGAAATTGATGATATGGACAGCCTCACTCAAAAAAAACCTTGACGGTTGCCTTTATTGTAAAAACGGATAGGTGCACTAAGCTATGAATAAGCATTAGACTACAGTGTGAAACGCGTCAGCTGTTTTCCTGGTTTGCTGTGATTTGTAGTGCACCTATCCGTTTTTACAATAAAGGCAACGTCAAGGTTTTTTTTTGAGTGTGGCTGTCCAAATCATCCATTTCCTTTTGCTTGTATCGTGCATTGCCATCACCCATGGTTTCCTGAGAGAACATTGATTGCCTTAGTATATTTACCTGAAGCGGTAACTCACTTCCCTCATTTGAGATTTTGTCGGGCCGCATTGTTGAAAGTTTGGAATAGACAAGGTGTTGATGAGTTGTTGCAGGCCACATGGCTTGGACTGGTCCTTACTGTCCAGTAAGGCTTTATGGTGGTATGAGTTGGGACTGCTGTTTTGTAGGTGGTCCCAGTATGATAGCACCCTCTTCTGTACTGCGAGAAGTAAGGGAAATCTGCCCAACTCAGACCGGCAAGCACTGTTGGAGGTGCTCCGATGGACTTGGAGGAGTTGCTTGCAGAATTCCAGATGAATATTTCTGTTGGGATGGGGTCCCATTTGGATTGGTCTGGGTAGGTGACAGGACCCCAAACTTCACTGCCATAGAGCAGAATTGGGGTGATGACGCTATCAAATATTCGGAGCCAGACTCACACGGGTGATTTTAGGTGGTACAGCTGTCTCCTGATGGCATAGTAGGCTCTGCATGCCTTGTCTTTTAGTGCCTCTATGGCTGGCTTGAAACTTCCTGATTTGTTCATTTCTAGGCAGAGGTATGTGTAGTTGTTAGTTTCATCAATGGTGCTCTGTTGATGAGTCTCTCTCTCTCTCTCCCCCCCTCTCTCTCTCCCCCCCTCTCTCTCTCCCCCCTCTCTCTCCCCCCTCTCTCTCTCTCCCCCCTCTCTCTCTCTCCCCCCCTCTATCTCTCTCTCCCTCTCCATCTCTCTCTCTCTCCCTCTCCCCCCAGGTGGGACGGCATCACTTTTACATTGTAGGGAAATTGCCCGCCTCTAAAAAATTATCTGGAACATGGCTGCAACTGCACACTTGCACAGGTATTTTGTAGGATTAGAGGCAGTTGTATGATTAAACAATATCAAGCAGGTGCTAATGATCATCAATTTCATATGTAGATTTAAACACCGCCATTAACTGAAAAAGAAACAGCCGTGTAGGAGGCTTAAACCTGGGTGAGGAACAGCCAAACTCTGCTAGTAAGCTGAGGTTGTGGAATACAGTTTCATGTCACAGGTCATACACCATGGCAAGACTGAGCACAGCAACAAGACATGAGGTAGTTATACTACATCAGCAAGGTCTCACTCAAGCAAACATTTCAAAGCAGGCTGGGGTTTCAAGACTGGGGGTTCAAGCTCTTTTCAAGAAAAACAAAGAAATGGGCAACAGTGAGCAGCGTAGACACAGTGGTTAGCCAAGGAAACTTAATGCAGTAGATGAAAGATGCATCATGCTTACTGCCTTTGACATCAGAAGATGTCCAGGAGTGCCATCAGCAGCACAAAACTGGTGGAAACCAGTGGGATCCAGGTACAACCATCTACTGTCCAGAGAAGACTGACCAGAAGTGGTCTTCATTCAAGAATTGTGGGCAAAAAGCCATACCCCCGATGTGGAAACAAGACTAAGTGACTTAAAGCGGAGTTCCACCCTAAAGTGGAACTTCCACTTATCTGATTCCTCCCCCCCCTCCGGTGCCACAATTGGCACCTTTCTGGGGGGAGGGGGGACAGGATACCTGTCTTTTACTTCCAGGAGTATGGCCCGCGGCCCGTGACGTCACTGTGGGGCTCCCTTCTCCTCCCCCGGCCTCCGGGCCAATAGGAGAGATGAGCAGGGCCGAAAGGCTACACTGCCTGGTTCCCTTACCCGCAATGGCGGTGGCAGCATCCGACAGCTGATGGAAACACCAGCTGCGGTGCCGACATCGAGGGACTCCAGGACAGGTAAGTGTCCTATTATTAAAAGTCAGCAGCTGCAGTATGTGTAGCTGCTGGCTTCTAATTTTTTTTTTGTTGGCCGGAACACCGCTTTAACTATGCAAGAAAATATAGGAACTGGGTTGGAGAAAAATGACAGTAGGTGCTCTGGACTGATGAGTCAAAGTTTTAAATATTTGGCTGTAGCTGGAATTTTATCATGGTCACGTTATAGTTTGTTTTTGGGGGTTGCATTCAATATGTGCAAAGAGAGATCACACAAATATTTTAAAGTATAACAATTGGGTAATTAAGGATAAATAGAAAATATAAGAAGAATACTTAACTAACGATTCCGTTTCCACCACGGGTCCCTCTGTGATAGCGTGACTGATGTTTAGATCAGATGCATGCCTAATGGCAGCTCTGAGGTGCAGGGGCGGATCCAGGGGGGGGGCAACAGGGAAATTGCCCCCCCCCCGAGACCATCTGTCATACTCACTTGCTTGCTCTGTTTGTTTTTTTTTGTGCCTGATCTCCCGGACTTTGGGGACCCGGTACTGGCCGGTCATAGGTCCCCTGGACCCCAAACTTGGCACACATGTAGCCACATGTCTCCTCTAGACATGTGCAAAGTTTGGTGTCTGGGGGGCCTACGGCCGGGGAGCACTGATTTTTTAAAGCCGGGCACCCCTTCCATAGACTCCAATGTTAAACGGTCATTTCTCCGGTGACTTTGCAGACCCGGTACCGGCCGGTCCTTGGTGTCTGGGAGACCTACGGCCAGGGAGAACCGATTTTTCAAACCTGGGCACTCCTTCCATAGACTCCCATGTTAAACATTAGTCTAGTCATGGGCACAGTGAAGCATGGGCACAGTGAAGCATGGGCACAGTGAGGCATGGGCACAGTGAGGCATGCCGATGGACACCCTAGGCTTATACTCGAGTCAATAAGTTTTCCCAGTTTTTTGGGGTAAAATTAGGTGCCTCGGCTTATATTCGGGTCAGCTTATACTCGAGTATATACAGTACTTGTTCTGCGGCTGCCGCTGCCTCTCTGAGTCTCTCTCTCAGTTTCTCACATCAGCCGATCAGCGGCGCCGAGAGAGAGACTTGTCTAATGTAGTTACGCGGCGCACTGACACGATACCAGAAGCAGAGGAGGAGGTGGGTGGAGCCTCTTCCCTGCACTCGTTGCTAACGCCTGGGCCGATTGGTGTCTAGCAACGAGTGACTTCAGTGAGTCACGTCGGGCCGCTCTGCGGGCAGGTGCGATAGCGTGCGGCTCCACAGACGGGTAAGAAAGTGGGCGGCTCCGCTTGCGGCGCGGCTTGCGGGTGGTGCGGTTCGTCGGCAGACCGTGCTGCTCAGTGTGTTGGCAGCGCAGGTGAGAGTGAGAGAGCAGGCTCAGTGTGGCAGCTGGCCAATCAGCTATCCGGGAGCGGGGGAGCAGAGAGATGAGATCATCTCTCACCGCCCGTGCCTGCCCTACATTCCTGCAGTGTCTTACGCCCTCACTGTTCAGGCAGCAGAGAGATTACATTATCTCTCTGCTGCCTGACTCTGGGAGTCTGGGACACAGCAAGAGACAACCAAAACTACACCTTAGCAGGCAAGTTAGTGACAATCCGCAAGGTGTGGCAGGCAATGTGGCAAGTGACAATCCGCAAATTGTGTCAGGTGAAGTGGCAAATGACAACCTGCATCTGGTGGCAGGCAAGTGACAATCAGCAAGGTGTGGCAGGTGACGTGGCAAGTGACAACCCGCATGGTGTGGCTAGTGACAATCCGAAAGGTGTGGCAGGTGATGTGGCAAGTGACAATCCACAAAGTGTGGCAAGTGACAATCCACAAGATGTGGCAGGTGACGTGGCAAGTGACAATCCGCAACGTGTGGCAAGTGACATGCTCAGGGCTCCCACTAATTGCAGGCGACGGTGGAAAGTGACACACTCGGGGCTCCCACTGATTCTGCATTGAACTATTTAATTTTATATTACAATGTAATAATAGAAATAATGCGCTTCAATCATCCTGACACCACAACAACCATGGTGCCAGGATGATTGAAGCGCCGACACCAGCCATTTCCCCGATAAATTTCCCACAAAAAACATATTTTTTGGCAGTGCCCCTCCCGAGAAAAGACTCTGGATCCGCCCCTGCTGAGGTGAGACAGTTGCAAGTTCAGCTGTAGTATATTCATGTTGAGTTGGTATTAACCAGTCATTAGCAACATTACTTTCTAAGGAAGATAGCACATTCTTTTAGTATGAAATCAGCTAAAATGACCATCCTTTTATGTCTTGTATGTCACCTTTAGCAGGTTTAGAATTTGTTATTCGATATAATGAGCCAATTGCACAGCTTGAAATATGAAATATGCAATTTCCCCATCAGCAGGAGGCAGTTTGTATGCCCAAAGGCTGGAGAGCAGTACAATAATGAGTGTCTGCAGGCAACAGTGAAACATGTAAAAGGCAAAACAAAGTGCCAAACAAAATATTGATGACCTGAAAAAAAGTGCAACTATGTGAATATACACTTAATAAAGTCCAATTACTGATGCTGCTCCAGCAGCATACACATGAAAAGTTCAAAAGAAAAAATCCATAGAAAAAAATGCCACCAAAGTGTGTAAAAACACCAAAGTGTATAAAAAGGACAGCAGATATGGATCTTCAAACATGGGTATAGACTTCAGCGGCAAAGAATGTATACACAGGAGGCTTACCAGAACAGATGGGTCCCTATTACGGGGACCAAACGGGCTCAGCAAAGAAAACCGATCAAGGTGTCAGCGATGTGATCCTATGGGTCTTCGCTCAGCTCCAGCACCGGTCAGCAAACGTTGGTACTCCCCATAGTAGTGTAAACACTCGTCCAGCGTGATGTTGTTTTCAGAAGGAAAGATAATAAAGAGGCTTCATGGTGTAGATTTGTTTAAAAAGACAAATACCCTTTATTGCAATGTGCGGGTAAATAGACGTCCATACACGATAAAAACAAACGTTTTCAAAAAGGCACTGCAACCCCGCCAGGCGTCAGCCGATCAGCTGGGGGCGTGGTGACGTCAGGGTCCTGAGCTCCACCCTACGCTGCATTTCTCCGTAAGAGGCGTCGTTTGGGAAAGGAGGCCCCAGCCTCCTTTCCCAGACGACGCCTCTTACGGAGAAACGCAGCGTAGGGTGGAGCTCAGGACCCTGACGTCACCACGCCCCCAGCTGATCGGCTGAAGCCTGGCGGGGTTGCAGTGCCTTTTTGAAAATGTTTGTTTTTATCGTGTATGGACGTCTATTTACCCGCACATTGCAATAAAGGGTATTTGTCTTTTTAAACAAATCTACACCATGAAGCCTCTTTATTATCTTTCCTTCTGAAAACAACATCACGCTGGACGAGTGTTTACACTACTATGGGGAGTACCAACGTTTGCTGACTGGTGCTGGAGCTGAGCGAGGACCCATAGGATCACATCGCTGACACCTTGATCGGTTTTCTTTGCTGAGCCCGTTTGGTCCCCGTAATAGGGACCCATCTGTTCTGGTAAGCCTCCTGTGTATACATTCTTTGCCGCTGAAGTCTATACCCATGTTTGAAGATCCATATCTGCTGTCCTTTTTATACACTTTGGTGTTTTTACACACTTTGGTGGCATTTTTTTCTATGGATTTTTTCTTTTGAACTTTTCATGTGTATGCTGCTGGAGCAGCATCAGTAATTGGACTTTATTAAGTGTATATTCACATAGTTGCACTTTTTTCAGGTCATCAATATTTTGTTTGACACTTTGTTTTGCCTTTTACAGGGTTGCGCAATATATTTAATTTTATGCATATGTGTTTTTTGGCTGAGTATTCCAGCCAAAGGTTTATTTGCAGCACCAGTCATATTCTTATTTAATTTTTTGTGCTAGTTTTTTGTTAATATCATTTATGCACACACGTTTTCTTTTGCCTTTGTTTTTACAATACAACCTGCACTTAGTGTATTCACACTCAGGGTATGTTTTGTTTTTAGCACAGGGAGTTAGCGCGGATAACACCCCCCCCCCCTTTTACAACAGTGAAACATGGTGGAGGTTCCTTGCAAGTTTGGGGTTCATTTCTGCAAATGGAGTTGGAGATTTGGTCAGGATCAATGTTGTCCTCAATGCAGAGAAATGCAGCCAGATACTTATCCATCATGCCATATCATCAGGGAGGTGTGCGATTGGCTCCAAATGTATTCTGCAGCAGGACAATGACCCCAAACATGCAGCAATCTCATTAAAAACTATCTTCAGTGTAAAGAACAAGGAGTCCTGGTAGTGATGGTTTGGCCCCCACAGAGCCCTGATCTCAACATCATGGAGTCAATCTGCAATTACAAGAAGAGACAGAAGGACTTGAGGCAGCCTACATTCACAGAAGATCTGTGGTTGGCTTTCCAATATGTTTTGAACCTACCTGTCATGTTCCTTCAAAAACAAGTGTGCAAGTGTACCTAGAAGAATTGATGCTGTGTTGTAGGCAAAGGGTGGTCACACCAAATATTGATTTTGATTTCAAATATCTCTTTTGTTCATTTACTTTTCATTTTGTGGACTAATAAAAATAAACTATAAACACTTCTATTTCTTAAAGCATTCTTAATTTTGTTCACATCCAGGGCTGGACCTCATCAGTAGAACTACTGCTGAGGTCTGGCCCAAGAGGTAATGCTTATAAGGGGGTGGAGCCTCGTTGGTGATGCTATTTCCATGGCCATTTTGTATAGCCGGATGGCGAGATCGATGAAACTTATTACTGCCATTTTGGATAGAGATATGCGTTTTTAACACATACACATATACACACACACACACACACGTTTTAACCCTTTGTGTGCATTATTAAAGATATACAGAAAACACTATTAGTCCCCCTTTTTTTTCATATACAATCTTATTCATTAGAGCTGGCTTGGAGGACCTAAAGGGGAATGGAGGAGACTAGTGGAAGAGTACAGTTCCCTGTAGTAGCCGAGGAAAAGGGGCGACATAAAGTGCTATTTGACCTTAAATATTTCTGAGGACAAATAGGGAGGTGAGCAGTTAATAATTCATGTGATGGATTGCAGGTTTGTCACTATAGATAGAAGAACAGAAAGATATCATGTGTGGCACTGTGGTGATTGGCCTTTTAGAGAGTCGGTGGACCTTTTAATTTGAAGGATTTCTGCATTAACTTATGTATTGCTCTGTGTTGTGCTACACTTAAAAGGGTCATCAAAATTATAGTGTCTGAATACAAAAATCGATCATAAAGTGCAATGTGCCAAACAGCGCCCAAAATTGTGGACAAAAGTCTATGTATATAACAACAGGTCCCATATCCACATGTTCATACAATTAACAAGTGTTGAGTGTCCACAGAAGTTCATGAAGTGCAAAAATCATGTGCAAAGATTGTTCCATAAAAAGTTCATAAAGTGCAAAAATTATTGTGCAACGAAAGTTAATTAGATAAAAGTGCTAGTGCTCCAAACAATGTTTTCTTCTTAATTCCAAGTGTCCACACCATGTCTACTCCACATTCCACACTAGCTACTCATCAGAGCTCACAATCAACAGGCTTTTTCCATACTCGAAATTGCAAACACAAAGCAGTGTTTGTTTGCTTGCAGCCTGATAAATGCGGCTGGAGCTGACAATGTTATAGATGCCAATTCTGTTTAATCCTTGGTGTCGGGGCAGAGAAATCCGAATGTAAGTGTATCTTTGTTTTTATAAACTGAATAAAGAAGGTTTTATGTGATGGAGTACCTCTCTGTGTTTGTACCTATGGCCTCCAGTATGATGGTGGGGATTTATAGAGGAGATCGGACAGCCTTAACTCCATAGTGGCTGGAGGAGATTGTTTTTGCCATTTTAAATATGGAAAAAGCCCATTGATTGTGAGCTCTAGCTAGTGTGGAAGGTGGAGGAGACATAGGGCGGACACTGGGAATTAAAAGTTCCTTTAATTTAATTGCTTTAGGGTTAGCAGTTAAAGCAATGGTTGGCAAAATGAAAGTAGTAATTAATGTACTCCCTACAAAGAAGATCATTAATACTCGCCTCAAACAACAAAGAAAAATTCCCATCTCAACCTACCAGCCAGCCTGCAACAAACCATATTGTCCTGTCTAACAGTTCACGTCAAAAACTGGTTCATTTTGCACACATTTGCAAATACATACGTAAGCCAGCATTATCTGTAGTCCTAACTCTATAATTTTTGAGAGCCTCCGTAGTAAGAGCACATATAGAATAATGGATAGATTGAGGGCAGGTATGCCTGAAGGAAGCCCACACCTCCATTAACCACATCAATACTGGGCACTTTCACCCCCTTTCTTCCCAGACCAATTTTCAGCTTTCAGCACTCTCGCACTTTCAATGACAATTGCGCAGTCATGCAACGCTGTACCTAAATGAAATTTTTATCATTTTGTTCACACAAATAGAGCTTTCTTTTGGTGGTATTTATTCACAACTCCGTTTTTTATTTTTTGCGATATAAGCGAAAAAAAGAGCAGACATTTTGAAGAAAAAACAATATTTTCTTCTTTCTATTTTAAAAGAAATCCAATAAAATCGAATTCTGTCATAAATTTAAGCCTACATGTTTTTGGTAAAAAAAATCCTGTTAAGTGTATACTCACGGACATATGTACGCAGATGATCATGTACAGATGTGCGCAAATGATCACGGACATATGTGTGCAGATAATCATTGGGACATGTGGTTTTACTGTTACATATGTGGGGGGACAGGTGTTTTTACTCTGTGGGGACATGTGTGTTAACTTTGTGTGGGGACGTGTGTGGACACTGGGACGGTGATCAGTGTGTAAAAAGCTGTAAAAAACAGCTCATACTCACTGATCAACGGCCGGCTGCAGCGATCAGCTCTCCTCACCGACAACTTCTGTGTGAGGAGAGCCGATCGCCTAGCAACCGGCTCTCTTTTTACATCACATGATGGCTGTGATTGGACAGAGCCGTCATGTGATCAGGAGGGCCAATCACAGAGCCCTCCTGCTGATCGGAGATGCGCCATGTCTGAGTGACACAAGCGCATCGGGATCGCGCCGCGGCACGATCCCCCTCCTTCTGAGGGACATTCCTGAACGTTTACTCAGGAGGAAGCACCCATATATGTACAGTGGCCGGGTGGGAAGTAGTTAATACCCCAACGTGTGCTGCTGATCCCGCTGTATTGAAGCAAATTCTCAGCTTCAAGAATCCTCAGAATATGACACTTTTGAGATTATCTGATTCTTGGTCTCCCATGATCCCCCACATCACTATTATGTCCTGTAGTGACATAAGGTGTGGTGGGAGGAGGCAGAGGGCAGCAGTGGACCAGAAATTCAACACTTAGATTCTGAGGATTCTTTCATTCCTGGTCCTTCCCAACTCCCACGTTACTACAAGACCTAGTAGTGATGTCAGGGCCTGGAACAACAGAATACATCAAGAGGCCAGGAATCTGACACTCGTGAAGTTTTGGATTCTTTGAGCAGCAGTCTCTCTGCACTAGAGCGGCTACCAGCTGCACAGGACGTGGCAGAGGTGTTAGACGCATTTAGCATTTACATTTTAGTTACAAAGTCACTTAAAAAAAAAATATCCAAATTGAATTTGGTTATGTTAGTTTGTATAATGTATTTGTAAGATATTTTGATAATACCATTAACCGCTTGCCGATCGCCGCACGAACATTTACGTCGACAGAATGGCACGGACAGGCAAATGTGCGTATATATACGTCCCCTTTAAATTGCCGCTGTGTGGTCGCGCACGACCCTGCCGCGAGCTCTGTGACCTATTTTTGTTTATAGCGCAAAAAATAAAAAGCACAGAGGTGATCAAATGCCACCAAAAGAAAGCTCTATTAGCGAGAAAAAAAGGAAGTCAATTTTGTTTGGGAGCCACGTCGCACGACCACGCAATTGTCAGTTAAAGCGACGCAGTGCCGAAACGCAAAAAGTGGCCTGGTCTTTGGCCAGCGAAATGGTCCGGGGCTTAAGTGGTTAATGTATGTATATTTGTACAATAATTCTCCAATAAAACCGAGATTGAATATAAAAATATATATATATTTATATTTTATATATACACACACTTTTTACAGTAAATCGGTTACAGATGAGTCAAGGGACATGTAGTACATTATCCCATCTTGCAAGGTGCTCTGTGATGTTAGCTGTCATACCCCATTTTTGTGGGGGGGTTTGGAACAAACACACCTGACGCTAGCATTACGGGGCACCTAGGGAGATGGGATAAAGTGGTTGTCTTACTAGGAACTTAAGGATACTTTCTTGCTATGTTGCACAAATCTTTCTTGGGCAAATCACAGTTCTAAATAAGTGCACTTTCATCCAAATTATTGGAAATCATGCAATTCACAAATGGTGATTGCCTAGACTGAGATTCTTCACAGGTGAAATAAATTTGTGCATAAATTATCTTTAGAATTTCCAAAAAGGATCAGATTTGCCCAGTCTATTGGAGCTGTGGATTGATTTGCTCTCGGAGTACATTGAAAGTGTTCTTGTTTAGTTTTTTGGACTCCTAGAGATTTATATTTTCACATAGAATTTAGAGATTTGCCTACGATTCACATATTTTTCCAATTGAATCCAATTAGAAACGTGTGAATCTTGGTTGAATATTGTGTGAAAACATTCATAGACTTCTACATTCTTGGCCAAACAACGTGTAAGTATACCTCCCAACCGTCCCGGATTCGCTAGGACCACCCCGGAATTTCAAGTAAAACCCAGTGTCCTGCAAATCTAGGCACAGTGGAGCCCAGTGGCGGCACTGGACTCCACTAATCCCCCTGTCCAGTGCAAGTCATGCTGTGCTGCAGCTGTCAGGCTGAGGCTCGCTCAGTGCACAGCAGCACAGCCCCCCCCCTTCCACTGGCTTGCCCACCCGCTGTAGATCCCATACAAGGAGGGATGAGGAGGTAGGCTAGGTCCGCTCCACCTCCTCCCCATGTCCCTCTGTGCCTGCCTACGACCCCCGGCATGCAGCCAATGTTGTGCCTGTGAAGGGGTTGTGTGGGAAGAATTTTAGAGCAGCCAGTGTACATGATATCTGCCTAAGCCTCTGGAGAGCAGCCAGCCTCTAGTGAGTGAACGCTCCTCTCTCTCTCTCGCTTCCATGTGCCATAGTAATCCTTCCTTCCTGCCCTCCAGGTGCCATAGTGATCCTTCCTTCCGTGTGCCATAATGAGCCTTCCTTCCATGTGCCATAGTGATCTTTCCTTCGTGCCTTCCATATGCCATAGTGATCCTTCCTTCCTGCCCTCCATGTACCATAGTGATGATTCCTTCTTGCCCTCCATGTGCCATAGTGATCCTTCCTTCCATGTGCCATAGTTATCTTTTCCGCCTGCCTTCCATGTGCCATAGTGATCCTTCCTGCCTTCCATATGCCATAGTGATCCTTCCTTCCATATACCATAGTGATACGTCCTTTCTTCTATGTACCATAGTGATCCCTCCTTCCTTTCTTCCATTTACTATAGTAAAGGGTTGGTTCACACTGGAACAGCGCAGGAAAGGCATGTTCCGTATGCATTTCCCACACTGCATGCAACCATGTTGCCCTTGTGAGATGCATGTGGGTGCCATTAATTGGTAATGGCATTGTGTTTGTAGCCACCAAACATGATACTGCAGTACTATACGGTTTGGTGTGGTACAATTTGAAAAAGTAGTGCTTTGTAGAGTGTCCCCATTCACTTAAAAAGGTCATGGTTGGTGGGCAGTAGTGGCCGCCAATACATCAGGGGATATAACTCCTTCCGTAGCCACAAAGCAAAGCATCGCAGCTGCAGCATATGTACACCCCCTGCTGCTGCCTCTGCAGCTAAAGGGGAAGCCCTTGGCGAGGTGGTAAAACCCTGTGGTTGAGCCATGGTTTTACCACCCCTACAGCCACTAGTGTGGATGAGCCCTGATTGTTATTGTTGCATTTTTCTGACATTTGAGATAAGATTTCCTTCTGATGTTCATTTGTCCAAGCAATGCTGCACTGTATACAGCAACGAGGCTCAGCTTCTGTTCAATCATCCCTCTAAGCCACTCCCACTGTTAGGTGCAACTTGATCATGACCATCATTTGCTACTACTGTATGTGCTACACGTACTACAGTACCTATTTTTTGGCTCCATCCCAGGGTTCTTCAGGTCCTTCATAATCCTCTATTTTACGCGCTCTGTCTATTTTCAGTATATACAAAACCAGATGTAATAGAAGTTTTTTTTCTAAATGATTGTGTTGAGGTTTATATGTATCCCTGAGACTCCAACTTGTAGCACAGCAATCAATGCATATTTTATAGATACAAGGAAGCCCAGGTTTTGGTTAACAACTGCCCTTAAGCCCCTCCCCATATCATGTTTGGCCACACCCACTTCTAGCAGATCAATGAAATGTCCCTCATTCTTAAGTTCAAAAGTTCGGAGGTATGAGTGTAAGCCTTCCTACTGATATCAAAATAAAATGCGTAAAGCCAAAAGTGTGCTGTATTACTGTGAAAATAAAACATTCAGAAAAATGTTCCCTTTAAATTCTAGGCTCGTGGTGGAAGGAGGAGGAATGATACATCATTTGATGAGCATGACAAACCTTACGTATGTGACAGTAAGTAGTGCTCCCCCCTTACATTCCCTTTTTTGTGCTCTAACTTTGTTCCCAAGTGCACAGCTTGATACCCATCAGTAAGAATCATAGCCTTTTCATTTTTTTATTTTGTTTTTGCTTTTAGATATGCTGCTTTACTCGGTTGTCTGCTAGCCTTTATACTTAAGGTTGCAAGTGATCACATTCCCTCTGTTCTTAGCTGCATAAGAGCTGAAGGGAGGAGAAGCAGCAGGACACTGAGCTTCCCAGTGAAAGGCTGTGTAGGGGGGGCTGTCAGGACAGGTTAGATCATTGGAAGAGAGCAGGCTGAGTTCCCAGCACAGCTAGTGAACTGACCACGTTGTTTTCTCCTGCTTAGTGTGGTCAGTTTCTAATAGGAATACAGAGGGACTGGCAGGATCACCAGGGATTTTACACAAAATAAGTAAAACAAAGAGAACAGGATACTTTTTCATACTAGTACATGGTACAAAAGATACATATCATGAATATGAAATGTTGGGGTAACAAACACTTAAAGGGGTTGTAAAGGTTCGTGTTTTTTCACCTTAATGCATCCTATGCATTAAGGTGAAAAAAACCTTGCAATGACGGCAGCCCCAGCCCCCCCCCCCCCCCCGTTTTACTTACCTGAGCCTGTTCACCTGCTGTGCGTGTCCCCATCGTCCTCTTCTCTACGGAGTCTAGCCGTTGATTGGCTAGATTGGATGGATTGATGGCAGATGCTGCTGTCAATCACATCCAATGACTTGTGCGCCAGGGGGCGGGGCCGAGTAATACAGTCGGCGCAGAGGCGTATCTAGTGAAAATGGCGCCTATGGCAAGCACTGAAACTGCGCCCCTGTCAAAACATTTTAAGTGTACAGGGCCATGTTTTCACTGCATGAAAAGCACACAGATGTGCAGTACATGCACGGGCAGGCAGACCAATTCAAATCAATTGGGATGCAGCAGCTTCATGAACACAGCCCCTGCTTTCACCTTGATATCTGTTTGAGTGCAGGAAAATGCCCCTGAGCACAGATAGTGTGCATTCAAAGACACGCACCAGCACCCAAATGGATGCCAAATGGATGTCAAATTGGTAACAATAACCCTCCCTTACTCCATCCAACAACTCTAGTTCTACTTGAAGTATGAAGGAGACCTGTCCCTGCCCCTGCCCCAGGAAAGGTGCCCTCCATGACAGGTACCTGAGCAGAGTTTGGAGGTTTCAAAGAGCACAGTGTCAGTCTCCAGGTCCTGGATCTTGAAGCAAGTGAAGTCAATCCTGAACACATTCTCCTTAGGTCTGCACAGATAATCTGATGACAGAAGACAAGTGACGTTAATGACGCACAGGGGTTGATTTACTAAAGGAAAATCCACTTTGCACTTGGAAGTGCACATGGAAGTGCAGTCGCTGTAGATCGCTGTAAATCTGAGGGGAAGCTCTGAAATTAGGGGAAGCTCTGCTGATTTTATCATCCAATCATGTGCAAGCTAAAATGCTGTTTATTTTCCTTGCATGTCCCCTTCATATCTACAGCATCTGCACTTCCATGTGCACTTTTAAGTGCAAAGTGGATTTTCCTCTAATAAATCAACCCCACAGCGTCTAGCACAGGCCGGTAACAGGTCTCCTGACAGTAAGACCCCTTTCACACTGGGGCATTTTTTAAGGTGCTTTTGGGCTAAAAATAGCACCTGTAAAGCGCCTGAAATATGGCTCCCCTGCAGTGTCAGTGTGAAAACCCGAGGGTTTTCACACTGAGGCGATGCGCTGGCAGGACGTTAAAAAATGTCCTGCAAGCAGCATCTTCGGAGCGGTGTGTACACCTCTTCCACCGCTCTTGCCCACTGAAATGAATGGGCAGCGCGGCCGACCTGCTGGCAAAGCGCCGCTGCAGCGGTGCTTTGCGGGTGGTTTTAACCCTTTTTCGGCCGCTAGCGGGGGTTAAAATCACCCCACCAGCCCCGTAATACCTCTGCAAAAATGACGGCCCGTGCCCCAGTGTGAAAGCAGCGTAACTCACTCTCTGTGACCCGGCTCAGGCCTAGGACATGCTTCCGGTCTCAGCTCCTTCAGGCCTAACAACTCCTGTTTGGTGACCTCAGCCACTCCCCGGAGCTCCCCATCACCATCCTCCCTCTAATGCATGCGCCTTTATCCCAGTCAAAATGAACGGCCATCTGCAGGGTAGCAACAAGGCTGCCAGTTGGTCCCTCTGGAATCACTCCCATCCCTAGTGATCAACATTCTGTAGTAATCTGAGAGGAAGCAATTCCATAGAGGTAGGTGGGAGGTTCTCTGCCACTGCAGCGTTGTCACTAGCAACAGAGTCTCCCACCTGACATCAGCCTGAGAGGAAGGGGCTTCTCTGAAAAATGATATTGTGACAAAACAGAAATGCATTCATTCAGACTGGGAGGTAGAATGTGAGCTCTGATCCTATCTGCATACATGACTCTCTATCCCTCTCTGTCCTCCTCACTTCAGGACCTCCAGGATCCTGCTAGCTTCTTCCACCTGTAGGAAGCTGAGTTCCAGCTGGTCTATGCCCATGGGTCAGTCATATCTGTGGGGGGATCTTTCTATGTAAACACTTTGATGATCACCGATGCACAGAGCAGCCTCAGCCATGGAGTGGGAGCGATAAGCAGGCACATCTACAGGGATCCCGGGGATGCCAAGCTCCATATAAGCTGGGCAGTGTTATTGTGATTTGTCCCGTCCTGCTGCTCTGTGTGCTGGGATGCCAGACCCCGGATTTATTACCTCTCCTCCTCCTCCGATCTCAGCCTTCCTGCAGTGCACACACAGCGCCTTCTATAACTTTTCTCCAGCAGCCCAGGACACTCTGCAGACTGACAGTCTCCACAGCCAATCTGTGTGGAGCTCGGCACATGCAGCCACGCCCCCCTCTGGCTGTTACTTCTCAGAAGCACAGCACTCGCATCTCCGCACCTGAGGACGGGAGCAGGGCAGAGAATCACTCCGCCAATGAGCCGGGACTATTTGAGTAGCGGGGCGGCATGATGTACATGCGCCCCGAAAATTAAGAAAAAGTCCCTCCTTTACGCTCACTTCCTGGGCCCCTATTTTGACCTGATGGGACCCAGGAAACTGTAATTGCTTCTCCCCATAAGCAAGTAGGAAGGGGAGAAGTTTAAAAAGCTCTAGTTTTAACTTCAGTGAAGAACTTTTATGCTGGATTCCCTGCTCACTAGCACCCCCTTCATGTGTAGCGCCCATGGCACTTGCTTTGGCTTGCCATACCCTAGATACGCCACTGAGTCAGCGGCTATAGCCGCCGGCTGAATCACGGGAGCGCGCCCACAAACTAACCCCCTTGGGTGAGCGCTTCCCATGAAGGGGGTTAGCTCTTGTGGGGAGGAGCCGAGACAGCCGCCGAGGGACCCCAGAAGACGAGGATCGGGGCCACTCTGTGCAAAACGAACTGCACAGTGGAGGTAAGTATAACATGTTTGTTATTTAAAAAAAAAAACTTTACAACCCCTTTAAGTCCTGCTAGATCACTTCAGGCTGGCCCCCTTTTGAGGTATAGCTATGTAAAATAAGTGCCTATATGGTCTAAAATCCAGTAATACACTGTCCCACCATGCTCTGCACATGCTCAGTTGCTCTCTACTTTTCAGCACTGTGCCAATCTGCTGACTGCCTAAAGATTTAATGCTGTTCAGGGACTCTGGGCTTTTTCAATATGGCAGCCTCCAGCAAGAACAGATAGAATAATGCTGGAGGCAATTTACAACACACACTAATTTTGGTAGCATAAATATGTGGAATGTACGCTCCTTGCTAAAGAATATTATTTTTATCAAGTTGTTAAGGGTAAAGTTCTGCTTTAGGTACTTCATTAGTAACTTGCCTGGATCAAGAATACAGATCAGGAATTCTGACTTCACTTTGACCCAAACAAAGGGGAGTATTTTATTTTAGTGCTGCACCTTATTCCTAGTCCACATGGCTACAAGAAAGAGAAAGATATCAGGAAACGCTGGAAGCAATGAGATATTATTCTACAGTACTTTTACCTGTTTATGAGATCCATTTTTGTCTTGTGACAAGGTGTTTGCTGTAATTGTGTGCTGTAATTGTGTGGTTTCTCTGCTTATACCCAATTCCATATACATCCACCAACCTGGTTCATTTTATAGGTTGTGATGTTTGGGAGGTTGTTGGCACAAGTGTAATGCTCACCCAGTGAGTATAATCCGCACTAAATATGCTGCTTTGTGGCTTGTTGACCACTTTTTTATTTAAATGAAAAGAAAAGTTCCAAAACACTGATTTCCCTCACAGGGGTATCACTTGATAAAAATGAAAATAAGTGACCTCAGCCTCCTGGCTTAGTTCCGCAGCATCACTGCTCAGGTCCCAGGCTTTGACCTCTGGTCTGGTCCCACCGACCGAATCACTCTCAGCACCGTTGTGCTCTTGTGCAATCTATGCACCTGACACAGCTCTCTCTCACGGCTCCCTGCTGCTCTGGCTCTCAGACTTTTGGCCTAGATCTGTTCCATTACAGACCACACAGGCACGCATCTGGCTGCCACCTTGCAACCACACGGACTCCTCAGGAAGATGGAGCACAACCTGCTAGTCTTCAGCAAGGCTCAGACACAGGATTAAAGGCTTTTCCCACCCAAATCTCTCTAAAACCACTGAGCTTCAGACACTAATCTGGGACTTACAAAACCCAGAGAAAACCGGAGCCCCTCAATCTGCATCCTTAAGAATTCTGTGTACCTTTTCTTTTCCACAGTGGCAGGGCCCAGCACTGTAACAAAAAAAAAACATACATACATACACACACACACACACACACACAGTAGCTGCCTGCCCATACAGGATATACAGGCAGACAGCTGACAGAGTCTGCAGGATCCTGGCACTGCACCCACAATCTGCTGATCATGGGTACAATACCTTACAGGCTGCAGTGGAAAAAAATAAAATAATTGCACATTTCTTTATCGTACACCACGGGACATAGAGCCTAAGTCATTACATAGTGGGTTGTATAGTTCACCTCAGGTGATTGGACACTGGCACAACCAATAAAGACAAGTTCCCCTCTATATAACCCCTCCCATAAGAGAAGTACCTCAGTTTTTTTGCCAGTGTCTAAGGTGAAGGGCACGAGTAAGGATGTGCTAAGAAGGAGCTCTGTTGAAATCCCTTCGGGGGCTAAGGAGCTACACCGCCGGGCACGGGCGGGTTGGGCCGGGTGGCAGAGTGGAGATTTCCCCCTGGGCTGCTCTGATTCCCTGTAAAAGGGCCACTGTGCGGCCAGCTCAGAACTGCGCATGTGCAGTTTCCAGACCCGGCCAAGTTCTACTGCTCCGGTGGGAGGGGGTTAACAGGGATGGATCCTGAATTAGCAGCCGAATTGCAGACTTTGCAGTGATCCCTCCATGATCTCCATCCTGTGCTGCAGCTGCGCTGTGTCCTGTGACAGGGATATTAGCTGCAACTGTCACAGGGCTGAGAGTGTGTTCCGTCTTACAGAGTACAGCCCTCCCCCTCCTCTCCACTAATGGGAGAACGATCAGCTCTGCCTCCTCCCGCCCCTCTCTCACTCTCTTGTGCCCGCCCACGCTCGATGCAGCCTGTGTCCTGCTGTGAGTGTGAAGGAGATATGCGGGCGGAAAACTTTAAAGTCAGCAGCCACAATATCACTCACATCCTAAATGAAGACGCCGAGTGACTGAGCCAGTGAGCCTCCTGCTGGGACTGTACATTGTGCAAAGTGAGTGAGCTCAGCTGTGACCAGACTCTCCCCTCCTCCCTTTCTTTCTTCCTACTCCGTCTCTCCCTCAGCCTTATCATTTAACCTCTTGCCTGCCAGGCATTTTCTTTCACCCCCTTTCTGCCCAGGACAATTTTCAGCTTTCAGTGCTCACATTAAACCCTGGTTCACATTGGAGCGATTTGGCATGTGATTTGACATGTCAAATCGCATGCCAAATCGGTGGCAATTTCCAGCGATGGGACCATCCTAATCGGTGCAACGCCACATCAATTCCATTTGCGGTGTCGCACCGATTCTTAAAAGTAGTTTCTGTACTACTTTTACAAACTTCAGAGTGCGATTTCAATAGACATCTGTAATATGAACGCACACTGATGTCTCTGAAATCACACCCCAATGTCGGGACTGACATGCAAGTATGATATCATTCAATAATTCAGCTGAACTTGCTTGATTTCATTCCCAATGTCAGTGTGAACACAAATGGAGTTTTTTCGTTTTGGTGGTATTTAATCACAACTGAGGGTTTATCTTTTTTGCTAAAATATGAAAAAAGACAGAATAAAAAAAAAATATATATATATATTTTTTTCCTTTTTTTTTAGTAAATACATAGCCTTGAAATTTTCCACATTTTGTGATGTTACAACCAAAAACGTAAATGTACTTTATTGGGATTTTATGTGATAGACCACCACAAGGTGGCACATAATTGTGAAGTGGAAGGAAAATTATAAATGGTTTTCAAAATTAAAAAAAAATCTCAAAAGTGTGGAGGGACAATTGTATTCAGCCCCCCTTAACTCTGATACCCCTAACTAAAATCTAGGGGAACCAATTGTCTTTAGAAGTCACCTAATTAGTAAATAGAGTCCATCTGTGTTTTAATCTAAGTATAAACACAGCTGTTCTGTGAAGCCCTCAGAGGTTTGTTAGAAACCCATAGTGAACAAACAGCATCGTGAAGGCCAAGGAACACACCAGATAGGTCAGGAATAAAGTTGTGGAGAAGCAGGGTTAAGTTATAAAAAAATATCCCAATCTTTGAACATCTCACGGAGCTCTGTTCAATCCATCATCCGAAAATTGAAAGAGTATGGCAAAACTGCAAACTTACCAAGACATGGCTGTCCACCTAAACTGACAGGCCGGGCAAGGAGAGCATTCATCAGAGAAGCAGCCAAGAGGCCCATGGTAACTCTGGAGGAGCTGCAGAGATCCACAGCTCAGGTGGGAGAATCTGTCCACAGCAGTGGTCATTAACGCTGTCCTTTAGGGCCCACTAACAGGCCAGGTTTGCAAGATAACTGAAATACATTACAGGTGATATAATTTGCTGCTCAGTGATTGCAGCATTCTAGTCTGCATCTTCCCAAGGTAATACATAAAACCTGGCCTGTTAGTGGGCCCTGAGGACAGGGTTGATGACCACTGGTTTTCAGGACAACTATTAGTAGTGCACTCCACAAATCTGCCCTTTATGGAAGAGTGACAACAAGAAAGACATTGGTGAAAGAAAGCCATAAGAAGTCCTGTTTGCAGTTTGTCAGAAGCCATGTGGGGGACACAGCAAACATGTGGAAGAAGGTGCTCTGGTCACATGAGACCAAAATTCAACTTTTTGGCCTAAAAGCAAAACTCTATGTGTGGTGGAAAACTAACACTGCACATCACCCTGAACACACCATCCCCACCGTGAAACATGGTGGTGGCAGCATCATGGAGTGGGGATGCTTTTCTTCAGCAGGGATGGGGAAGCTGGTCAGAGTTGATGGGAAGATGGATGGAGACAAATACAGGACAATCTTAGAAGAAAACCTGTTGGAGTCTGAAAAAGACTTGAGACTGGGGCGGAGGTTCACCTTCCAGCAGGACAACGACCCTAAACATACAGCCAGAGCTACAATGGAATGGTTTAGATTAGTGGCAGCTGGTGCTCAAAATTTTTGGGGGGGCGCAAACAAACGAAAAACAAAACAAAACATCAATTGCATCCTCACTGTGCCTATCAATTGCCGCCACTGTGCCCATCAAACGCAGCCACTGTGCCCATCAAACGCAGCCACTGTGCCATAAAATTGTCGCCGCTGTGCCATAAAACTGTGCCATGCCATTAAACGCAGCCACTGTGCCCATCAATTGTCGCCACTGTGCCATGCCATCAATTGCAGCCACTGTGCACATCAATTGTCGCCACTGTGCCCATCAATTGTCGCCACTGTGCCCTGCCATCGTCGCCACTGTGCCATGCCATTGTCGCCACTGTGCCCATCAATTTTCGCCACTGTGCCATGCCAAACGCAGCCACTTTGCCATCAATTGTCGCCACAGTGCCATGCCAACCGCAGCCACTGTGCCATGCCATTGTCGCCACTGTGCCCATCAATTGTCACCACTGTGCCATGCCAAACGCAGCCACTGTGCCATGCCATTGTCGCCACTGTGCCCATTAATTGTTGCCACCGTGCCATGCCAAATGCAGCCACTGTGCCATGCCATTGTTGCCACCTTGCCCATCAATTGTCGACACTGTGCCATGCCAAACGCAGCCACTGTGCCATGCAATTGTCACCACTGTGCCCATCAATTGCCGCCAGTTTGCCCCTAAAATGCCGCCAGATTGCCCCCTCCGCCTGGCACTTACCTTTCTTGGTTAGCCATCCTCTGATCCTCCTCCACGATCCCTCGATGTAGTCCCGCCCTCAATGTCGCTTCAGCCAATCAGGTTACCGGTAACCAGATCCGGTGAACCTGATTGGCTGAGATGCGTGTCAGTGTTAACCAAGGAACGCACCCCCCGTGCGTCCCCTAGTTAACTATTTGGAAGCCGATTACAGCCCTCAAGCTGTAATTGGAAAGCCAATTGGAAAGCCTATCAGAGCCGCTGGCTCTGATAGACACTTCCACAGTCAACCAGCTGCCATTATTCAGATGGCCGGCGCTCGCCAAGGGGCCGGCCATCTGACTAGTGGGCGGCAGCGGCGACAATACATAGATTCATGCAATGCATGAATTTATGTATTGTTTTTCAGTGGCGGTGCAGGAGCGAGAGGAGGCGGTGCTCCTGTGCCCTCTATGGACGCACCGCCACTGGTTTAGATCAAAGCATATTCATGTGTTAGAATGGCCCAGTCACAGTCCAGACCTAAATCACATTGAGAATCTGTGGCAAGACTTGAAAATTGCTGTTCACAGACGCTCCCCATCCAATCTGACAGAACTTGAGATATTTTACAAAAAAGAATGAGCAAAAATGTCACTCTATAGATGGGCAAAGCTGGTAGAGACATCCCCAAAAAGACTTGCAGCTGTAATTGCAGAGAAAGGTGGTTCTACAAAGTATTGACTCAGGGGGGTGCCATACAAATGTACCCCACACTTTTCACATATTTATTTGTAAAAAAAATTGAAAACCATTTATTATTTTCCTTCCACTTCACAATTACGTGCCACTTTGTGTTGATCTATCACATAAAATCCCAATAAAATACATTTACGTTTCTGGTTGTAACATGACAAAATGTGGAAAGGGGGTATGAATACTTTTTCAAGGCACTGTAAGTAATTTTTCTCCTTCACTGAAGTTCACCGATAGGTGGTGGCACTGATTGGTGGCACCGATAGGCGGAACTTATGGGCGGTACTGTTGGGCACTGATGGGTGGCAATGATGGGCATTAATGGGTAGCACTGATGGGCACTGAAAGGCAGCACTGATTGGTGTCACTGATGGGCACTGATTGTTGTCACTGATGGGCACAGACTGACATCACTTGCTGGGCACTGCTAGGGCTGCACTGTAATCGGTGCCCTAATTGTCTGTACAGTCTCCACTGCGAGGAGATGCTGCTGATCGGGTCTCCTCACATGCTGTCATTTACATGTGATCGGCTGTTATTGGACATAGCCAATCACATGGGTAAAAAGCAGCGTCATCGGCTCTTTACCAAAATCGGGGTCATGCTGTCATTGCTGTGTCATATTTGTCTTGCTTCATAACATCCATACATGTTATAAAACCCGGTGGGCATGGATGGTGAGCTGATTCGGTCGTACAATGGGCCACTCGACTGGACTTGCCCCCCAGGCTTAAGGCTGCCAGCCCTCCCCTGCTGCCGGGTCCATCCAAAGTGCTTATTAATTACGCCTAATGGATGGGACCTGAGCCTCGCTGAAGACCGAGGCAGTGCCTGTAATGTCTCTTTGGAGGACTGGGCTCTGGGATCCAGCACTTTCGCAATTTAAAACGCACAAAAGTATTCTGGCAGAGTCTTCTACAAGGCCCAGGGAAGAGGATTCCTTTAAGTAGGAACTCATACCTCTGAAGTTTATCACAACACTACCCACCGTGAGGAGTGAAGATTGGTACTGTCTGATCTTAGCAGTCCTGCAGCGTGGATAAGGTAAGTGGGGAAAAAGTCTAAGTTTTAAACACTTAAGAATTTTCCCCTTTTTTGAGTATGACTGTCTTGCCTGAAAACCGCCACTAGAGGGAGTAAAGAGTTAGACCTCGTACACATGACCGGAGTTCTCGTCAAGAAACGTCAAGAAAACTGCTGGGAGAGCTTTCTTGCCGAGAAAACCGTTCGTGTGTATGGTTTTTCGTCGAGAAAACTGCTGGGAATTTCGACGAGAAAAAAAGAGAAGGCAGGAGACAAGATGCGAAGTGCCAGAGATGTGGAAATGAGGAAGGAGATTTGATACATATGGTCTGGAGGTGCCCCAAGCTGTATAGGTATTGGAAAGAAATAATAGATAGAATACATTTTGTATTCAGTACATCTTTACAGCCAGAGGCCAGGCTATGTGTGCTAGGCTTGATGGAAGAAAGGGGAATACCTGGAGATACGCAAACGGCAATATTAAGATGCCTGTTTCAAGGCAGGAAACTTATAGCACAAAGGTGGCAAGCAAAAGATCCCCCAACAGGAACAGAATGGAGGAAAGTAATAGACAGTACCATTAGAAAGGAAGAATTTATATATAATAAGAGAGGAAACTGATTTTTTTTTATGAAGATATGGAAACAATGGATAGAGGTGGAAGTGTGGTAGAGGGGAGGATGGGAGGGAGGAATGAGGGGGAGGGAAGAGGAAGGGAAATGTGTGGGGGGTGGGAAGGGAGAATGGGTTTATTGTTTCACTATATGTGGTAAAGGATATTTACAATGCTGTACGTGGAAAGAAAGTATATATGTAGAAGTATGTTTATATAAAAGAAATAAAGAATACCTGAAGATAGTTGTTTGGGTGGATTTCAGAGGTTTTAGTTTACCTGGTGCCATCTTATACTTAAGGGTAGGGGCTTTTCTATAGGTAATCTTGTTTTTTAAGTGAGGGTCTTGTAATACTATCCCCCAATGTTTGGTGTTTTTTTTTATCTTCTTGACCTGGAACAAACTTGCTCCTTTCGACCTACTTGTGCTCCTGTCCAGCCATGCAAGGAAATCCCTAGCTTGTGGTGGATCTCTAGCCCACCTTTAACAATGCGGAAGTCTTTGCTTCCTTATCAAAACAAAAATGTGTAGCGCTAAACTAAATGAGGACTGCACTCTGATCAAGTGCAGTATAAAACAGTGAAATTTGATTAAACAATCAACATAACATCTAACACAGATATGTGAAAACATTCAAATAATCCACCGTGATAAAAATTGAATCACACAATCCACAGTGATGTGAATTGTGTAACATTAAAAGTCATCAGAAAAAATTCATTAAATAAAAATAAAATAAATAAATGCTGATGAAAAAATTGTGAATGACAGTCAAATTAATAGTGCTCCCAAAAAACTTGACGTGAAGTGACCACCACCAATCGATTGTAAAAAAGGCTTACCGGAGAGAGTGGACCCCAAAAACATACGTTCAAAGGGTCAACCAGGCAAGGGTAAGCCACTGTGGACAGCAAATCTTCAATGGCAATTCAAACGGGAACCGCAAGCTTCAATCCAGGATAGAAAAAATAATCACTCCTGTCCGAATATGCGATGAAACTTACGGACAGTGTCCGGTTAGGGCCAGGTGGTGTTGCCAGATGAATTGGGAAAAAGTAAAGGAAAGAAAAGGCACATAGCGTAATACTGTATAAAAGGGTAATTTAATGTAGGTAGGAACACTTACATTTAGAAGAGTATAACAGCGCTTGTCAAATGATCAAAATGGCAACAGTAAGGTTTCCCGATGCGTTTCGCATCCTAATGCATCATCTGGGGTGATCCCCCACTGCTGCCCACCCTGAATTTATAGATAGTGTGACCCCTTGTTAGAGAGGCCATCCCCTGTGTTGATAAATCACTTCCTGGTTCAACCAAGATGGAAACCCCATGTGTGTTCCAAGCCTCTATCTGAAACTCACTATGTATATGTGATAACATGAAAACTGGAGGTGTACCAACATGGCCGCCCACCATGTGTGTCAAGCCTCCAATTGATTCAAGCAGAATGAGCTGGGCTATCTACTGAATATTTAATCCAAATTAGTAATCAGCCTTTATATGTATAGGGCAACGAGCCTGGTGTGACCAGGCAGTGCCATTACATACAACAAAAGCTCAGCCAAGCCGCACATCGAGCGGCCGCATTGGATTGCAGGCTTGTGTGTCAAGCCTCGTTCTGAATCCATACTGCGGATCTAGCCTCGCTTTGGTATTCTGGAAGTAACGCAGTGCCGCGCCTCGACCTGACGTGCGGGCGTGCACCAAGCCTCACTGTGAACTTACTGACGTCGCACGTCCACAATTGACATTGGGACGGACGGCGCAACATCGCGGGCGCGCACCAAGCCTCACTATGAGGTTGCTGACATCGCACATCCGCGAGTTTTATAATAGGACGGACGGCACTGCATGGTCCATGACTGCATAACGACACGCCCATAAAGGAAGATATGCTAATAGCGTGAATGCAATCACGTTACGCTTCACCAGCCTGTCATAATCTGAGCAACAACATAATGGGAGTATGTTGTATTCTGGAACGCATATTAAATGCGTTCCAGCAGTGGCTGACAGGAGGACTGCAAATTATCTAATTTAATCAGTATGTAAAAAAATCTAATGACAGAATTTATACTAAGCAAGTGATTCCACCGGAAAATAGAATAAAAACCATACAATTTAATTTAAAATCGAACATAACTCGGTATGATGAAAAATTGATTATGAATCTAAAATGGTAAAAATGGACATAGACACGGTCCATAATGTGGTATTTAGAGGTCTGTGAAATGAATCACACTCTTCTACAGGGCTTCAATATAATCCCTGTATTACTATGTAGGCCATATTAGTGTGCAGGAAGTAGTTGGCATGGAATGTAACTAAATAGGTGGATGCCTCCCCATATATTAGCATTTTCTCACGCCCAAGGGATGTGCTCCCACAAAATACATAAAGCAACATTATATATTTCTATATGTACATGGCCTACTGGAAACATACCATTAAAAACAAAAATTACAAAAAATGTATAAAATATGACTAATAAAAATATTGGTGAAAGAGAAAGATAAAATGAGTCCAAGTCTATCTAGGATTTATTGATAAATGAATTAATGTCCCACTCGACATTCAAACCAGAAGGCGTGTGCGACTGTAACTCATAAATCCAGTATGTTTCAAGTTGCGATACACCCCTGGTTTTAGGGCTACCCCTCCAAGGGGGGACAAATTGATCAATTACCAGGAATTGAGTGCCAGCAGGGTTTCTATTGTGATATGCCCTGTAGTGCCTCGGTACTGTGTGCTGTGTATCACCACTGAGAATGAGAGCTATATGCTCACCAACCCGCACAGAAAAAGATCGTATAGTGCGGCCAACGTATTGCTTACCACACGGACAAGTTATAAGATAAACCACATATTTAGTGGCACATGTGCAAAAACGCTTGATGGAATAAGTTTTACCCGTAATGGTGGAATTAAATTCCAAAGTCTTACTTCTCCCTGAAGTGTTAAATTTACACACAGAGCATTTCTTACAAGGGTGATAACCCACTAGTTGATAAAAAAAGGAGGGTCGCACCGGGGGATTTATAATATTAGGTGCGATTTTACTCTGAAGTGTGGGGACACCTCTAAACACCACTTTGGCTTGTTCCGGTAATACACTATGTAGGACTCTGTAATTTTTCAGCACTCCCCAATGTTTCGCTATGATGGCTCTAACTTGTTTATGTTGGATAGAAAAGGATGTAAGCATTGCCCATTTAAAGTTGTTATCCTGTTCTCTTTTCGGTTTGACCTCCAAAAGAGAACCTCTGTCTATTTCTAGGGTCCTCTGAAGGTCCCGTTCAATATCTATGGGGTTATAACCCTTCTCAATAAACCTAAGTTTAAGAACCTCAGCCTGTGCTTTGAATGACTCTATGGTGGTACAATTTCTACGGAGTCTTAGGAACTGGCTCCGTGGGACTGAGTTCAACCAGGAACGATGGTGACAGCTGTCAAAGGGGATGAACCCATTTCGATCTGTTTTTTTAAAAAGGTTTGAAACTGAAACCTCTGATCAATAATGCTGATCTCTAAGTCTAGAAATTGTATTTTGTCTCTACTAGCTGTATGTGTAAGGGAGATGCCTCTATCATTATTTTGGCAAAGTTTTTGTGGCATAGTCATATTAGATAAATGTGACTATGAAAAAGAGATGTACAGGATTTTAAATGAGCCTGGTACATACCAGATGTTAACTACTAACCCCACATCTCGCTTTAGAGCCGATCTTCAAAAGTTGGTTGACAGTGGTTTTGATCGATCCATTTTAAATAAGAAGGAGAAAGCTTTTTTAGTCCCCACAGTCCCTAGGATTCCCACTATTTACTTTTTGCCTAAGGTCCATAAGGACCCCATACATCCACCTGGTTGACCAATTGTAAGTGGTATCAATTCGGTCACTTCCAGAGTCGGTCGGTACATTGATCACTACTTACAGCCCTTGGTAAGACGGGTGCCATCCTATCTGTGTGATACGGGTGCCACCATTAGAAAATTGGAAAGTGTCAATATATGCAGCGACATCATTATGGTGACAGCGGATGTCGCTTCATTATACACTTGTATACCTCATGTTAAAGGATTCGAGGCAGTTCAGTATTTTTTGGAGAAGGAACCTTCTTTGGCCTCATTTCAATGCCAGTTTATTATGGAATTGTTAGAGTTTGCCACTAAACACAGTTATTTTTGGTTTAATGACAATTTTTATTTGCAATCACGCGGCGTGGCTATGGGGGCAAAATTTGCCCCTAGCCTCGCCAACCTTTTTATGGCTAAGTGGGAGGAGGATGTCGTCTATGCCCATGACACTCCGTCGTTGGTGTTGTGGGTAAGATATATAGACGACATCCTCCTCCTTTGGGATGGTGACATGGCGTCATTGGAGACCTTCATGTGCCATCTCAACCATAATGATAGAGGCATCTCCCTTACACATACAGCTAGTAGAGACAAAATACAATTTCTAGACTTAGAGATCAGCATTATTGATCAGAGGTTTCAGTTTCAAACCTTTTTCAAAAAAACAGATCGAAATGGGTTCATCCCCTTTGACAGCTGTCACCATCGTTCCTGGTTGAACTCAGTCCCACAGAGCCAGTTCCTAAGACTCCGTAGAAATTGTACCACCATAGAGTCATTCAAAGCACAGGCTGAGGTTCTTAAACTTAGGTTTATTGAGAAGGGTTATAACCCCATAGATATTGAACGGGACCTTCAGAGGACCCTAGAAATAGACAGAGGTTCTCTTTTGGAGGTCAAACCGAAAAGAGAACAGGATAACAACTTTAAATGGGCAATGCTTACATCCTTTTCTATCCAACATAAACAAGTTAGAGCCATCATAGCGAAACATTGGGGAGTGCTGAAAAATTACAGAGTCCTACATAGTGTATTACCGGAACAAGCCAAAGTGGTGTTTAGAGGTGTCCCCACACTTCAGAGTAAAATCGCACCTAATATTATTAATCCCCCGGTGCGACCCTCCTTTTTTTATCAACTAGTGGGTTATCACCCTTGTAAGAAATGCTCTGTGTGTAAATTTAACACTTCAGGGAGAAGTAAGAATTTGGAATTTAATTCCACCATTACGGGTAAAACTTATTCCATCAAGCGTTTTTGCACATGTGCCACTAAATATGTGGTTTATCTTATAACTTGTCCGTGTGGTAAGCAATACGTTGGCCGCACTATACGATCTTTTTCTGTGCGGGTTGGTGAGCATATAGCTCTCATTCTCAGTGGTGATACACAGCACACAGTACCGAGGCACTACAGGGCATATCACAATAGAAACCCTGCTGGCACTCAATTCCTGGTAATTGATCAATTTGTCCCCCCTTGGAGGGGTAGCCCTAAAACCAGGGGTGTATCGCAACTTGAAACATACTGGATTTATGAGTTACAGTCGCACACGCCTTCTGGTTTGAATGTCGAGTGGGACATTAATTCATTTATCAATAAATCCTAGATAGACTTGGACCCATTTTATCTTTCTCTTTCACCAATATTTTTATTAGTCATATTTTATAAATTTTTTGTAATTTTTGTTTTTAGTGGTATGTTTCCAGTAGGCCATGTACATATAGAAATATATAATGTTGCTTTATGTATTTTGTGGGAGCACATCCCTTGGGCGTGAGAAAATGCTAATATATGGGGAGGCATCCACCTATTTAGTTACATTCCATGCCAACTACTTCCTGCACACTAATATGGCCTACATAGTAATACAGGGATTATATTGAAGCCCTGTAGAAGAGTGTGATTCATTTCACAGACCTCTAAATACCACATTATGGACCGTGTCTATGTCCATTTTTACCATTTTAGATTCATAATCAATTTTTCGTCATACCGAGTTATGTTCGGTTTTAAATTAAATTGTATGGTTTTTATTCTATTTTCCGGTGGAATCACTTGCTTAGTATAAATTCTGTCATTAGATTTTTTTACATACTGATTAAATTAGATAATTTGCAGTCCTCCTGTCAGCCACTGCTGGAACGCATTTAATATGCGTTCCAGAATACAACATACTCCCATTATGTTGTTGCTCAGATTTTGACAGGCTGGTGAGGCGTCACGTGATTGCATTCACGCTATTAGCATATCTTCCTTTATGGGCGTGTCGTTATGCAGTCATGGACCATGCAGTGCCGTCCGTCCTATTATAAAACTCGCGGATGTGCGATGTCAGCAACCTCATAGTGAGGCTTGGTGCGCGCCCGCGATGTTGCGCCGTCCGTCCCAATGTCAATTGTGGACGTGCGACGTCAGTAAGTTCACAGTGAGGCTTGGTGCACGCCCGCACGTCAGGTCGAGGCGCGGCACGCAAGCGACACTGCGTTACTTCCAGAATACCAAAGCGAGGCTAGATCCGCAGTATGGATTCAGAACGAGGCTTGACACACAAGCCTGCAATCCAATGCGGCCGCTCGATGTGCGGCTTGGCTGAGCTTTTGTTGTATGTAATGGCACTGCCTGGTCACACCAGGCTCGTTGCCCTATACATATAAAGGCTGATTACTAATTTGGATTAAATATTCAGTAGATAGCCCAGCTCATTCTGCTTGAATCAATTGGAGGCTTGACACACATGGTGGGCGGCCATGTTGGTACACCTCCAGTTTTCATGTTATCACATATACATAGTGAGTTTCAGATAGAGGCTTGGAACACACATGGGGTTTCCATCTTGGTTGAACCAGGAAGTGATTTATCAACACAGGAACGCCCAGGGGATGGCCTCTCTAACAAGGGGTCACACTATCTATAAATTCAGGGTGGGCAGCAGTGGGGGATCACCCCAGATGATGCATTAGGATGCGAAACGCGTCGGGAGACCTTACTGTTGCCATTTTGATCATTTGACAAGCGCTGTTATACTCTTCTAAATGTAAGTGTTCCTACCTACATTAAATTACCCTTTTATACAGTATTACGCTATGTGCCTTTTCTTTCCTTTACTTTTTCGCAATTCATCTGGCAACACCACCTGGCCCTAACCGGACACTGTCCGTAAGTTTCATCGCATATTCGGACAGGAGTGATTATTTTTTCTATCCTGGATTGAAGCTTGCGGTTCCCGTTTGAATTGCCATTGAAGATTTGCTGTCCACAGTGGCTTACCCTTGCCTGGTTGACCCTTTGAACGTATGTTTTTGGGGTCCACTCTCTCCGGTAAGCCTTTTTTACAATCGATTGGTGGTGGTCACTTCACGTCAAGTTTTTTGGGAGCACTATTAATTTGACTGTCATTCACAATTTTTTCATCAGCATTTATTTATTTTATTTTTATTTAATGAATTTTTTCTGATGACTTTCAATGTTACACAATTCACATCACTGTGGATTGTGTGATTCAATTTTTATCACGGTGGATTATTTGAATGTTTTCACATATCTGTGTTAGATGTTATGTTGATTGTTTAATCAAATTTCACTGTTTTATACTGCACTTGATCAGAGTGCAGTCCTCATTTAGTTTAGCGCTACACATTTTTGTTTTGTTTGTTCTTCACCATTTTCAACTGGTTGTGTGAGCTGCTATCTCACTAGGCGGCACGGATTTTTTTTGTATTTGGTTTTCTTTTGCTTCCTTATCACTTGAAAGTGAGAACAAACAGGCTGGGGAAGAGTGTTCTAGTCCCTCACGGTCCAGGGAACATGGTTATTGGTGGAAGCCAAGCTCACCATCAACATCCTGAAGCTCAGAGCAATATGAATTGCTTTTCAACACTGGACCTCTTCTGCAGAGATATCGAATCAGGGTACAAGCAAACAATGCTATGGCTGTGGCCTACATCAGTCACCAAGGGGCACCAGGAGTCATGTAACCTTAAAGGAAGCAAGCCAGATCACCTCATAGATGGAGACTCGCTGTGTAAGTGATTTCTGCAGTCCACATTCGAGGAGTGGACAATTGTAAAGCTGATTACCTCAGCCGCCAACACTTGAATCAATGGGAATGGACACTTCTCCCTGACATTTTCAACCCAATATGTCAGATTGGGGACCCCAGATATGGATATCCTTGTCTTCATATTCAACAAGCTACCTCTATTTGTGGCCAGGGCCAAGGATGCTCTTGCACTGGTTGCCTTGATAATTCAGGCTAATCTATGTCTTGCCTCCCGTGTGAATTCTGCCTTGTCTGCCTTGTGTAGAGAAAGAGAATAAACCAATGATTATTACATCAAACTGTCCCAAAAGAACAGGAGACACAGGCATACTCAAACTATTAGGGGATGGCCCCTGGCCTCTCCCCACAGGCCAGGCCTGCTTCTCCAGGGCCCGCTATTCCATCCTGCTTCTTAGTCACTAGCATTAATAGCATGGCTGTTAAGGGTCAGATCTTCCCTGCTAAAAAGCAAGAAAAGCCACTTCCAGAAATATCTATTATTGCACCTGGAAATCCTTCTTTGCTTGGTGTGAAAACAGAAACTTCAGTCCCAGAGATCTGTGCCTTGCATTCTGGCTTTTCTTCAATCTGGACTTGCCCAGAACTTCATACAAATTTATGAGAAAGACTGTAGGACTTTATAGGCACCCCATGGATCACAGCAATATAATATAAAATAGAACTGTATTAAACAATTATCTTTAAAGCAGCAGGACATAAAACAATGCATATACACCCAAACAGGAAGGAGACCTCTCATATCACTAATGTTCCCTGTGTATATTGAAGGGCACTTTCACCATCCTTGTCCTTAACATGTTTCAGGATCCCGCTTCCTCAGGATGAATTTTAAAATCCAAACAAACAAAATTACTAGCGTATTATATACTGTATATACAACAAAATATTTTAACAACAGCTTATGTATATACAATAAAATATTTTAACAGCTTATTCATGAGGTATGGTATAAACGGGCATGGGTGACTTACACCCATGTCGGACAGGAGGAGGACGCACTACAGGCGCCAAAGAAGCCAACATACCCCTGGGCAAGCGTGAGAGCACATAAGGATTCACTAAAAAGGAAAAAAATATTTAATCCTTTAACTTAAATACACATTTTAGAGGGTGGGAATTATCCCCACCTACCCTGATAAACTATCAGCAGGTAGACATTGTAACAAATTCAGATAAGGGAAATGTTCTTGGTCTTAAACTACAGGTACAGGAAATGCTTTGCTAAGGTAGCTTGCCTGTTTGTGAAAAGCGTACCTTACAATAGTGTATAAACCATACCAGTAAGAAAACAAAATAATCATAAAATATATTTTAGCTGGTAGTTAAAGGTAGCCAAGAGTGCAGAAATGGGTAACCATCTCCTCATTTCCTTATTTTCTGGCAGTGTTAGATTTTTATTTATTTTTTTCTCAAAGGAAAAAAATAGAAATGGAGCCTGATCCATTTTCTACTGATTTTCAGGTGTCAAGTTATCTATAAATGAAGGGATTGTGTATTTTTAGGAGGCCCTGGTTTGCAATACTTTCTTACATGAAGATGCTGCTGGTGAAGAAACACTTTGTGATGATCCAGAAGCAGCATTTTTTAGAGGTGCGCCGAAAATTTGGCGGCTGAAACATTTTGGCCGAAAATAGTGTTTTCGGCATATTGCCGAAAGAAAAAAAGGCACCGAAAAGGGGGCAGTCTGCCTCGGGTGCCACACCGTGCAGGGGACGTCATCCTGGCACGCCCCTGTCAAAGTCCTCCCCTTCCTCCTTCTCAAGCAGAGCGTCAAGCAGAGTGGTGTTTTCCTGTTGTGTTATGGAGCTTTAATCTGAAATGTTCGGCAGCCCCTGTAACAAAGTCCTAGAGCGAGTTCCTGTGATGGACGGCACACTGATCCAATGTTGGGAAATTGAATCAGTGTGGCGTGTATCATAGGAACCGGTCTAGGAAGCAGGACTTTGTCACAGAGGCCGCCCGGCCTGGGTAATACAAATACAAGCTCCGTGACACAGCGGGAGATCACCGCTGTGTGATCCAGGCACTGGCAGGCTGCATCTTATGGGCACTGATGAGGCTGCATTGATCTCTCGTATCATGTCTGCAGTCTCTGACCGTCTTCTATGTCTGAAGTCTCTAACCGTCTCCTTTAGTATGTTTGCAGTCTCTGACATCTCCTGTAGTGTGTCTGCAGTCTCTGACCATCTCCTGTAGTGTGTCTGCAGTCTCTGACCATCTCCTGTACTGTGTCTGCAGTCTCTGACCATCTCCTGTACTGTGTCTGCAGTCTCTGACCATCTCCATGTGTCTGCTAGAGGTGCACCGAATGACAATTTTGCTAATACTATTAGCAATGTGTTTAAGTAAGAGAGTGCAGACATGATACAAGAGATGGTCAGAGACTGCATTTTTTTTTTTGTTTTTCTTGCAGTAAAGGTGCCAATAATGGGCAACAAAAAATTCATATTAATTTAAGTTGATATTAATTAAAAAGTTGAATATATGTTACCAGCACTCCTACATATTTGTATTTTTCATCACTACTGTCTTTGTGTCAAGGTCACCTGTGGCCAGGTGACAGATGCACACCGTAGGGGGACAGGAGTGCACCGCGAGATAGTGAACCCTATGGCTGGCTTCTGCGGATAGGAAACTGGGTGGTTGTGGAAAGCGGGACCAGAGGAGCACAACCGGGATCCTAACGGAAGCTAGAGCCAAGATTCCCCAGGGCGCGGAGTCTAAGACCCAGCTGGTCTTCTCCAGGGCCTCTAGTGGTGAGGATGTTATGCTGCAGGCTGGGACCAGGTCGCGGCCCCTGGAGTTTCCTAGCTCACGCCCCGTAGGATAAGGGGAAAAGAGGGGAAGCAGCAGCACACGATAAGAGAGAACCGAATAACAAGCTGAAGGTCAGGGGCCACAAGCAGACAAGGATAACGAAGAACGAGCCAAAGGTCAAGGGTCACGAGCAGACAGGGATAGTCGGGGACAAGCCAATAACGTAACAGAGAGACAGACGTAGCACACGGCAGGCAGGAACCCAAACACACAATGCCTAACAAACACGTTGATCAGCAAAGCAGGCTTGCAGTGCACAGGTTAATATAGTGTTCTGTGATAGGGCCTGGGGTGGAGTCTGGCTGGGAGGAGATTATAAAGGAAGCCAGGTGAAAGGGCTCAGGCCTCTAAGATGAACACATGGGAAGGAAGGTAAGCTGACAGACAAACACTACTGCATATCCATGACACTTTGTATTTATAATGCAACTTTGTGGCTAAATAAAAGAAGTACAAAAAAAAGTTGAATATATACCGTATATACTCGAGTATAAGCCGAGTTTTTCAGCACATTTTTTTGTGCTGAAAATGCCCCCCTCAGCTTATTCTCGAGTCACCTTTTTGCGCCTGATTTCCCGGACTTTGTGGAACGGGTACTGGCCGGCCGTAGGTCTCCAAACTTGGCACACATGTAGCCTCACTACATGGGGGACCTACGGCCGGGGAGCACCGATTTTTCAAAGCCGGGCACCCCTTCCATAGACTCCCATGTTAAACGGTAATTTCTCTGGTGACTTTGGGGACAGTGAGACATGCAGATGGACACCCTAGGCTTATACTCGAGTCAATAAGTTTTCCCATTTTTTGTGATAAAATTAGGTGCCTCGGCTTATATTCGAGTCGGCTTATACTCGAGTATATACGGTATGTGACAGCAGGAAGGTAAAGTCACCTGGTTGCATCCAGGGGGGTAGATATATTTCTCCCAGATTCAGGCTTTATGCCGACTTATACAACTAGGGAGGGAGTTGATGAAGCCCAGCTGAGGCTAGTGGGCTCATGGATGACTCATACCTCTAGGGAGAGGGCTGGGCGTCGTGCAGGCAGGGAGTTGATGAGACCAGCTGAAGCCTGTCAGTTCGTTTAAGGCCTCTATAAAAACTCCCAGATTCATTAGGTGTTGGCTCATGCCTGGAACCAGACCTGTGTGGACTGTCTAGGGAGAGTGAACCCCTGTGCGGTGAGAAAAAGCCTGTGTGGCTATTTGTTTGGACATTGACTAAACCAGGGACTTAGGGACTAGGACAGCACCAGGCTGATCCCAGTTGTTAGTTAGGAAACCTGCATGTTTAGTCAGAGGTCAAGCTGACCAGGATTTATTTTGTTTATGTTTCTTTTTGGCTTTGCTGTGTTTTTGTCACTGTACATAGAGAAATAAACCGCACCTTTTGATTTTGAAAACCACAACCTCCGTCTGCTGGCCCTGTTTTTGTGTGGGGAGCCCAACCAGGGGGTCACCCACACCCGCTACCGAGTTAACCCCCTCACAGTTGGTGGAGAATGCGGGCAGTTTTTTTAAGCCAGCATGGAGGAGATACTGAAACAGCTGGCTCTAGCAAATGCCAATCAACAGCAGACAAATGCAGGTTTGCAAAGGAGCCTTGCAGCCCAGCAGCAAGCTCATCAACAGAGCCTTTCCGGCCAGCAGCAAGCTCACCAACAGAGTCTGGAAGCTCAGCAACAAGCCCAGCAGCAATCTGAGGCCCGCTTCATAGACCTGTTACAGAAGCAAGAGCAGAGACTACAACAAATGGAAGCAGTAATGCAGCAACGTCCGCAGACCAGTGAGGAAAGCCGTCCCACTAATACCGCGTCCTTTGGGGTGAGTCGTTTATTGACAAAAATGACTGGAGAGGATGATCCAGAGGTATTTTTGACCACATTTGAAAGGACTGCTGAAAGAGAAAAGTGGCCTGAGGAGCAGTGGGCTGGACCGGTGGCTCCTCTGTTAACTGGTGAATCGCAGAAGGCTTACTATGACCTAGAGCCTGACCAAGCAAAAGACTATGTGATGCTAAAAGCTGAAATATTGGCAAGGCTGGGTGTCACCCTGGCTGTCCGGGCTCAGCGTGTGCATAACTGGACTTTCCAGCTTGGAAAACCCCCCAGGTCTCAAATGTATGATCTCATTCACCTGAGCAGGAAGTGGCTACAGCCAGAGACTTTGTCCGCACCAGAGATTGTGGAACGTGTTGTAATGGATCGGTTTTTGAGAGCTCTTCCTACTGCCATCCAAAAGTGGGTAAGCCATGGAGACCCAGAGACGGCCGGTGGTCTTGTGGATCGTGTAGAGAAATACTTGGCTACAGAGAACCTGACGGCCTCTTCCAGAGACTCTCGGACTTTCCACCCTAAGACCAGATCATCCCCAAGGGCGGATAAGAGGATTCCAAGGGGTGAGGGTGGAGAGAGTGAGAGGGTGGGAGCTCTACCCAAAGTTTGGCGAGAACAGCCTGGGAAGTCAGGGGCTCAAGAGGCAGCCAAATAGATTGTTTGCTACCGCTGCCGGCAAGCGGGACATATTGCAGCAAATTGCCCGGTTGTGGAGGAACCCATGCAATGTGACTTTCTGACGGACCGACGTCAGTCGCTGTGTGCGACAGTCGCATGCACTGCCATTCGGGGAACTGAGAAACATTTATGCAAAATGTGTATTAATGGTAGAAATGTTGTGGTATTACTGGATTCAGGTAGCCTTGTGACCCTGATAAAGGCTGAATTAGTTAAAACAGAGGTCTCTGGGAATAGCAAGGTAGCTGTTATTTGTGTGCATGGGGACACCCGAGAGTATCGAGTGACTACAGTGTGTTTCGAGACCCCCAAAGGTACCCTCTCTCATCCAGTGGGGTTAGTATCTCAATTACCGCATGATGCCATTGTGGGAAGGGATTTTCCGAAGTTCTGGGAACTGTGGGATGATCCTGAGCCCCCCACTGGTGCCCCTATGTACCAGGAATGTAATAGCCAGAACTCCTCTGAGAGTGGTGAGGACTCTCCAGAATTTCCCTTGTCAGTATTGGCAGGGGAGACTCAAGAAACTGGAGAGGAGCCCACCTCCTCAGACGGAAACCTACCGTCTGTGGAGTTTTCTGATCTGGAGGTTCACAGGGAAAATTTTGCCACAGAACAGTTAAAAGACCCCGCCCTAATAAAGGCACGGGAAAACGTAGTGGAAATAGATGGCGAGTTAGTGAACCCAGATAATACCTGCACTTACCCATACTTCAGCGTAGAGAAGGACCTACTGTATCGGGTGGCAAAAAGGGCAGAAGAAACCGTTGAGCAGCTTGTGGTGCCCAAACCTTACAGGAAGTTGGTGTTGGAGTTGGCCCATGGGCACATTCTTGGAGGTCATCTGGGGACAGAGAAAACCCGAGAGAGGGTATTACAGAGATTCTGTTGGCCTGGGGTGATGAAGGACATAGAAAATTATTGTTCCTCCTGCCCTGTGTGTCAGAGGTCGGCCCCGATGCCACATTTCCGTAGCCCGCTGGTCCCTCTACCCATCATTGAGGTCCCGTTTGAGAGAATCGCAATGGATTTGGTAGGTCCTATAATCAAGTCCGCTAGGGGGCACCAGTACATATTGGTTATAATGGACTATGCCACCCGTTATCCAGAAGCGATCCCTCTCAGAAATACCTCGGCCAAAACCATAGCCAAAGAGCTATCTCTTGTTTTTAGCCGGGTGGGTATTTGTAAAGAACTGCTTACGGACCAAGGTACACCCTTTATGTCCCGGGTTATGAAAGAGCTGTGTAAATTGTTCAAAGTGACGCAATTGCGTACATCTGTGTATCACCCCCAAACCGATGGGCTGGTTGAAAGATTCAACAAAACCCTAAAACAAATGTTGAAGAAAGTGGTGGATAGAGATGGAAGGGATTGGGACTGTCTACTTCCTTATTTGATGTTTGCTATTAGGGAGGTGCCCCAATCCTCTACGGGATTCTCCCCCTTTGAGTTACTGTATGGGAGACACCCAAGAGGGCTGTTGGATATTGCCAAGGAAACTTGGGAAAGTGAGAGTTCTCCCCACAGGAGTGTGATTGAGCATGTCGCCCTGATGCAAGATCGAATTGCACAGGTAATGCCCATCGTGAAGGAACATTTGGCCCAAGTGCAGTTGGCACAGCAGAGAGTGTACAACCGTGGAGCCAAGACCCGTACCTTTTCCCCGGGGGATAGGATATTGGTACTTGTCCCTACGGTTGAAAGTAAATTCCTTGCCAAATGGCAAGGCCCCTACGAGATAATGGAAAAAGTGAGCGAAGTGAATTACAAGGTCAGACAACCAGGAAGGCGAAAGCCCGAACAGATATATCACGTTAATCTGTTGAAAGCCTGGAGGGATAGAGAGTCCCTAGTCGCAGAAACTTGGTCACCAGCTCAAACTGGTTGCGTGATTCCGGAGGTTGGAATAGCAGCCACCTTGTCACAACCCCAACAACAGGAGGTTAAGGAGTTTGTGCTTCGCAACAAGGAGGTGTTCTCTGAGCTGCCGGGACAAACATCTGGGGTAGAGCATGATATTATTACCCCGCCCGGTGAAAGGGTGAAGTTAAAACCCTATCGGATCCCAGAGGCCCGACGGGAGGCAATACGGGAGGAAGTACAGAAAATGCTGAACTTAGGGGTGATAGAGGAGTCCCAAAGTGATTGGTCTAGTCCCATTGTGTTGGTGCCTAAACCGGATGGGAGCTGGCGATTTTGTAACGATTTTCGTCAGTTGAACAAAGTTACAAAATTTGACACCTACCCCATGCCACGTATAGATGAGTTGATCGACCGGCTGGGAACAGCCCGATACATGACGACTCTTGACCTCACAAAAGGGTATTGGCAAATTCCCCTGGCCAAGTCGGCCAAAGAGAAAACCGCATTTGTAACCCCAGACGGGGCGTTCCAATATAAGAGAATGCCGTTCGGGTTACAGAATGCGCCGGCCACATTCCAGCGGAAAATGGACCAGATACTGAGGCCCCATCGGAAGTATGCTGCGGCTTACCTGGATGACGTAATTGTCCATAGCACAGATTGGGCCTCACATCTGCCAAAAGTGCAAGCAGTCCTAGACTCTATCCGTGAAGCGGGGTTTACGGCTAACCCCAAGAAGTGTACCATTGGGCAGGAGGAGGCCAAATATCTTGGGTACACCATTGGCAGGGGAGTGATAAAACCCCAACTCAACAAAGTCGAGGCCATCCAGAGTTGGCCACGTCCCAACAGCAAGAAGCAGGTACGGGCCTTTCTGGGAATCGCGGGTTATTATCGGCGCTTCATTCCCCACTTTGCTTCTAAGGCTGTGCCCCTAACCAACCTGACGAAAGGGAAAGGGTCGGTCATGATTAAATGGACCCCCGAGGCTGAGGCAGCATTCCAATTCTTGAAACAAGCCTTATGTAGCCAGCCAGTGTTGTACTCACCCGACTTCTCTAAAGACTTTGTCGTACAAAGTGATGCGTCAGATGTGGGGTTAGGAGCAGTATTGTCCCAGGTCTGGAACGGGGAAGAGCACCCAGTCATTTACCTCAGCAGGAAGTTGAAGTCCCATGAGGTAAATTACGCCACGGTTGAAAAGGAGTGTTTAGCGGTGAAGTGGGCTCTAGATTCCCTTCGGTACTATCTGCTAGGTAGGCACTTTGACATGGTTACGGATCACGCTCCGTTAAAGTGGATGGCTCAAAACAAGGAGACAAATAGAAGAGTGAATAGGTGGTTCCTGGCCCTACAGGAATTCAACTTCACAGTAAAGCATCGCCCTGGCGTTCAAATGGGGAATGTGGATGCTTTGTCTCGAGTACATGAATGCCTGATTGCTGGTGTTCCAACCCCAAGGTTAAAACAAGAGGGGGGGGTATGTGACAGCAGGAAGGTAAAGTCACCTGGTTGCATCCAGGGGGGTAGATATATTTCTCCCAGATTCAGGCTTTATGCCGACTTATACAACTAGGGAGGGAGTTGATGAAGCCCAGCTGAGGCTAGTGGGCTCATGGATGACTCATACCTCTAGGGAGAGGGCTGGGCGTCGTGCAGGCAGGGAGTTGATGAGACCAGCTGAAGCCTGTCAGTTCGTTTAAGGCCTCTATAAAAACTCCCAGATTCATTAGGTGTTGGCTCATGCCTGGAACCAGACCTGTGTGGACTGTCTAGGGAGAGTGAACCCCTGTGCGGTGAGAAAAAGCCTGTGTGGCTATTTGTTTGGACATTGACTAAACCAGGGACTTAGGGACTAGGACAGCACCAGGCTGATCCCAGTTGTTAGTTAGGAAACCTGCATGTTTAGTCAGAGGTCAAGCTGACCAGGATTTATTTTGTTTATTTTTCTTTTTGGCTTTGCTGTGTTTTTGTCACTGTACATAGAGAAATAAACCGCACCTTTTGATTTTGAAAACCACAACCTCCGTCTGCTGGCCCTGTTTTTGTGTGGGGAGCCCAACCAGGGGGTCACCCACACCCGCTACCGAGTTAACCCCCTCACAGGTAATACATTAATTAATAAAAAATATAAATAATTTTTTAAAGCTGTCATTTTTGGTTTCGGCTAAGTGCATCCTAGATTTTCGGCTTCGGCACCAAAATTTCCATTCGGTGCACCTCTAGTATTTTTAATGTCTCCGTGGCACCTCTGGCGATCCAGGATGTATTTTGTCATCCTTGTAGCATTTGGAAAATAATATTTCTTCTCACAATATTTGTAAATTGCAGCTTTGCTGTCAGCAGAAATTGCACTATGGAAATGTTTCCAAACTCTAGATGTTGGTCTCACCGTTTACTGTGAGGAGGAAAAGAAAAAGCAATTTTCTGACCAGACTACATGTAAACACTATGCTGTGATGGTGGAGAACATTAGTTAGAATTATTAGAACATTTAAAGGTTATTTAAGGTAAACCAAGTTGTCATAAAAATGTACCGTTACCTGTCAATTAAGGCCTGAGAGGACATAAACTATCATCTATTGTATCCCAACAATCGCCCAACTGTAGGAGGTACAAGATGGCACCCACAAGCAAACTAAACTGAAGCCTTTCCCCTGCAGTGCCCTCTTAAGCCCTGTACACACGATCGGTTTTACAGATGAAAACAGTCCGATGGACTTTTTTCATCGGACAAACCGATCGTGTATGGGACCCATCGGTCTTTTTTCCATCGGTTTTTAAAAATAGAACATGTTTTAAATTTTTCCGATGGATGAAATACCGATAGCAAATTCCGATCGTCAAAGTCCATCGGATAAAAAACCCACGCGTGCTCAGAATCAAGTCAACGCATGCTCAGAAGCATTAAACTTAATTTTTCTCGGCTCATCAGAGTGTTTTACGTCACCGCGTTTGGAACGGTCGGTTTTTTGACTGATGGTGTGTAGGCAAGACTGATGGAAGTCAGCTTCATCGGATTTCCGATGGACAAACCATCGGATTAGAATCCATAGGATATCCGATCGTGTGTACGAGGCTTTAGTTTCAGAAATGCATATTTCTCTTGTTTGAGAACTGCATTGAGAAGTATAGTGTTACTTTAACTGTTCAGTATTCCAGGATTTGCCTGTCTTCAGCTGAGAGAACGTGCACTTTGGTCTGCGAGTACCTGTGTATTGTCTTGAGTATTAGTGTCAGGAAGCTAGATGTCAGGTAATTTGGACAGGGTATAATCCCCAATCCTCATTAAATTAGTAGATACGATGCCCCGCAGGTATGGAGATGCGACTCGGTGTACATCTTGCATGTACCCATTCCTTGATCATTAGATCGAGGGCGAATACTGCTGTGCAAAATGTAAGCACATTGTTACCCTGGAAGCCCAGGTTCTGAATCTGGGGAAGCAACTGTCAGCACTGAGAAGACCCTCCCATACTAAAGAAGAGCCAGGAACATACACAGCAGGGGCCAGCACAGAGGCGGGTGGAGACAAAGAGGTGCAGGCACTAGGAAAGAGTGGATGGGTGACAGTCAGGAAGGGTAGAGGGGGAAGTGCCAGGGAAGCCGATCCAGGGCTGGAGCATCCCCATAAGTATGTTTCATTGAGTGACATTGGTGAAACAAGTTGGGGACCAGCACTGCTGGAGCTGAGGCACTCTCCTAGCTGCCGGGGAAAGAACTTCTCCAGCGAGAGTGGGGGGAAGCGAAGGGAAAGGAAAGACAGATTCTGGTGGTAGGAGACTCAATTCTTAGGACAGAAAGGGTAATCTGTAACAAAGACCTGAAGTGCCGAACTGTATGTTGCCTACCGGGCACTCGGGTTCGGCACATCACGGATCTGGTGGACAGATTACTGGGAGGGGCTGGGGAAGGCCCGGCTGTCATGGTGCACGTTGACACCAATGACAAAGTCAGATGGATTGTCCTAAAGAACGATTTTAGGGACTTGGGAGCTAAATACTCCAAGGTAGTATTCTCAGGAATACTACCGGTACCTCGAGCCACACCAGAAAAGCAGTGGGAGATTAGGGAAGTAAACAAGTGGCTGAGGAGTTGGTGTAGTAAGGAGGGGTTTGGGTTCCCGGAGGACAGGGCCGACTTCTCAGCCGGTCACCAGTACTATAGAAGGGTCGGACTGCACCTAAATGAGGAGGGTGCAGATCTGCTGGGAGTGAAGATGGCCGAAAAGTTAGAGGGGTTTTTAAACTAGGCGATAGGGAGGGAGCCCAGAGGTAGAGATAATCAGCGCGGAACATATTTTAGAGGGTAGTATTGGGGAAATTAGTGGTGGGTTGACTAAAGCACATAAACCCAAGGTAAGTATAGTAACAAGTCCTAGTTGCAATCTCCGAATTCCCAATAAGAGGATTGTATGCGACCGGTCTAAACTACGTGGCATGTTCACCAATGCCAGGAGAGCTTGGCGGACAAGATGGGTGAACTAGAGATACTGCTGTACGAGGAGGATTTGGATTTTGTGGGAATTTCAGAGACCTGGTTCAACAGCTCTCATGATTGGCTGTCAACCATTCAAGGGTATACCCTTTATCGCAAGGATAGAGAGGGTAAAAAGGGGGAGGGGTATGCCTATATATCAAGAATAGTGTACAAGTGATTGTGAGAGATGACATCACTAAGGGAGCTAGGGAGGAGGTAGAATCCTTATGGGTGGAGCTCCAGAGGGATGAAGCCAAGGTGAAAATAATACTGGGAGTATGCTATAGGCCCCCTAACCTGAGGGAGGAGGGAGAGACGGATTTCCTATCAGAAGTTGGATTAGCAGCAAGGATGGGAAGTGTTACCATAATGGGGGATTTTAATTATCCAGACATAGACTGGGCAGAGGGAACTACGCATTCGTTTGAAGCCTAGTGCACACGGCCGAGAATCCCGTCAGGAAAAAAACGTTTTTCTTGATGAGATTCCTGGCAAGCTTTTCTTGCCAAGCCGTGCATACAGATGGCCATTCAAAAGTACCGCCGTTCTTTTGAATGGCAAGAACGCGGTGACGTCATCGACTACGACGAGCATGCGCTCGTCACATTCGATGCCGTCGCCGCCATCTTGCTTCACCCTACACTACCCTTGTAAGCTACCGCGCATGCGTTGAAGTCTCATCGAGCATGTGTGGGCTTACCGGAGGGCAGGTAAGCTTGTAGCCGCATACACACACACAGTTTTCTCGTCGGGAAACAGGCCGACGAGAATCCAGACGAGAAAAAAGAGAGCAGGTTCTCTATTTTTCTCGTCTAGATTCCAAGCAGTTTCTCGACGAGAAAACATAAACACGACCAGTTTTCTCAGCAAAAAGCTCTGCCATCAGAGAAAAACGGTCATGTGTACAAAGGCCTAAGGCTCGCCAGTTCCTAAATGTCTTGCAGGACAATTTCATGGTTCAGATGGTAGACGTACCAACTAGAAATAAAACCTTTTATCAATCTACTGATTACCAACAATACAGACCTGATTACGGATGTGGAAATACGGGGCAATTTAGGAAACAGCGATCACAGGTCAATTGGCTTCAGTATAAATTACACAAATAGGAAACATAAGGGGAATGAAAAATAAGGCATGAATTGGGATAAAATCTTAGGAACAAAGAACACGGAGGAGAGATGGGTTTGCTTTAAGAGCATATTAAATAAGGGCATTAGCCAATGCATCTCATTGGGTAATAAACTTAAAAGAGCGAACAATTACCAATATCCCATAATGTGTTGGAAATGTACAAAGTCATTGTAATTGGTTTTCCATTTTGTACTTGATATTCTTATCTTTATTGTTTAAAAATTTCAATAAAAAATTATTGAAAGTAAAAGAGCGTACAAAAGTCCTGGATGGCTTTACTCCAGTGTAAAATGCATATAAAAGCAAAGGAGAAGGTCTTCAAAAAATACAGGGTTGAGGGATCATCATCAGCATTCAGACTGCAACAAGAAATGTATGGGTGCAATTAGGGCGGCTAAGATAGAACACGAAAGACACATAGTGGAGGAGAGCAAAAAAAATCCCAAGGAATTCTTTAACCACTTAAGCCCCGGACCAATATGCAGCATAAAGACCAGGCCCCTTTTTGCGATTCGGCACTGTGTTGCTTTAACTGACAATTGCGCGGCCGTGCGACGTGGCTCCCAAACAAAATTGACGTCCTTTTTTTCCCACAAATAGAGCTTTCTTTTGGTGGTATTTGATCACCTCAGCGGTTTTTATTTTTTGCGCTATAAACAAAAATAAAGCGACAGTTTTGAAAAAAATTCTATATTTTTAACTTTTTGCTATAATAAATATCCCCAAAAAATATATAAAAACATTTTTTTTCCCTCAGTTTAGGTCGATACATATTCTTCTACATATTTTTGGTAAAAAAAATCGCAATCGGCGTTTATTGATTGGTTTGCGCAAAAGTTATAGCATTTACAAAATAGGGGATAGTTTTATGGCATTTTTATAATTTTTTTTTTTACTAGTAATGGCGGCGATCATCAATTTTTTTTGTGACTGCGACATTATGGCGGACACTTTTGACACATTTTTAGGACCAGTGTCATTTTTACAGCGATCAGTGCTATAAAAATGCACTGGTTACTGTAAAAATGACACTGGCAGTGGAGGGGTTAACCACTAGGGGCGCTGAAGGGGTTAAGTGTGCCTAAGGGAGTGATTCTCACTGTTAGGGGGCGTGGCTACGAGTGATACGTCACTGATCTCCGCTCTGATTAAACAGAGCGGAGATCGGTGACAGTGTCAGTAGGCGAGCGGGGAGATGTTGTGTTTACACTAACAGCTCCCAGCTCCATCCCTCCGTGAGACGATCGCGGGGATCCCCGTGGCGATCGAGTCCGCGGAACCCGCGGTCCGACTCACAGGGATGGCGGCAGGGTCGCGAGCGCGGGACCACACGGCAGGCAGTTAAAGGCGACGTACAGGTACGTGATTGTGCCTGTACGAGCCATTCTACCGACGTATATAGGCGGTCGTTAAGTGGTTAAGTACGTAAACAGTAAAAAAGGAGGACAGACCATATTGGCCCCATAAAGAATGAGGAAGGACATTTGATTACAAAGGATGGGGAGATGGCAAAGGTATTGAATTTATTCTTCTCCTCAGTCTTCACGAGGGAATCGGGGGCTTCAGTAACCAAAACTGCAGTGTTTATCCACATGACACATCACAGGAAGCACCTCCATGGTTATCAGAGGACAGAATTGGGGAAACTTATAGGAAACTTGGGAAACTTAACATTAATAAATCACTGGGACCATATGGCTTGCATCTGAGGGTACTTGGGGAACTCAGTCAAGTAATTGCCTGACCATTTTTTTCTAATTGTTACTGACAGTCTACTGACTGGAATGGTACCAGCTGATTGGAGAAAAGCCAATGTAGCACCAATATTTAAAAAGGGCCCAAAATATATCTCTGAGAATTACAGACCAGTTAGCCTAACATCAATAGTATGCAAGCTCCTGGAGGGGATGATAAGGGACTATACACAAGATTTTGGTAATAAGAACGGTATCATTAGCAGTTTACAGCATGAATTCATGAAGAATCGTTCTTGCCAAACCAATCTATTAACCTTCTATGGGGAGGTGAGTTGCCATCTAGATAAAGGAAGGCCCGAAGACGTGATGTATCTGGATTTTGCAAAAGCATTTGACACAGTTCCCCATAAACGTTTACTGTACAAAATAAGGTCCGTTGGCATAGACCATATGGTGAGTACATGGATTGAAAGCTGGCTACAAGGGCGAGTTCAGAGGGTGGTGATAAATGGGAAGTACTCGGAATGGTCAGGGGTGGGTAGTGGGGTCCCCCAGTGTTCTGTGCTAGGACCAATCCTATTTAATTTGTTCATAAACGACCTGGAGGATGGGGTAAACGGTTCAATTTCTGGATTTGTGGACTATACAAAGCTAAGCAGGGCAATAACTTCTCCGCAGCATGTGGAAACCTTGCAAAAAGATATGAACAAATTAATGGGGTGTGCAAATAGATGGCAAAATTTAAAATAATGCATTTGGGTGGCAAAAATATGAATGCAATCTATACACTGGGGGGAGAACCTCTGGTGGAATCTAGGATGGAAAAGGACCTGGAGGTTCTAGTAGATGATGGGCTTGGCACTGGCATGCAATGCCAAGCTGCTGCTAACAAAGCAAACAGAATATTGGCATGCATTAAAAAGGGGATCAACTCCAGAGATAAAACGATAATTCTCCCGCTCTACAAGACTCTGGTCCGGCCACACCTACAGTATGCTGTCCAGTTCTTGGCACCAGTCCTCAGGAAGGATGTCCTGGAAATGGAGCAAGTACAAAGAAGAGCAGCAAAGCTAATAAAGGGTCTGGAGGATATTACTGTAGTTATGAGGAAAGGTTGAGAGCACTGAACTTATTCTCTCTGGAGAAGAGACGCTTGAGAGGGGATACGATTTCAATTTACAAATACCATACTGGTGACCCCACAATAGGGATAACTTTTGCGCGGAAGGGAGTTTAATAAGATGCGTGGCCACTCGTTAAAATTTGAAGAAACAAGGTTTAACCTTAAACTACGTAGAGGGTTCTTTACTGTAAGAGCGACAAGGATGTGGAATTCCCTTCCACAGATGGTGGTCTCAGCAGGGAGCATCGATAGTTTAAAAAAACTATTAGATAAGCACCTGAACTACCACAACATACAGGGATATACAATGTAATACTGAGATATAATCACACACGTAGGTTGGACTTATGGACTTTTTTTTTTCAACCTCACCTACTATGTAACTATAAAAAAGAACTTGCAATACTTTAAGTCTTAAGACTCAAAAGTGGAACTTCCGCTTTAAGGACTCCTAACCCCCTGATATGCCACATTTGGGGGTACGTAATTTTGACAGGTACCCAGCTCCCACTTCCGCTCGGGCCACCTAGGCGACTGGAACGGAAGTTCTCTTCTCCCCCTCCCTCCCTGCAATCTTCTGGGATTGCCTGGCCAATGAGAAGAAGCAGCACGACTCGCGCATGCGTGGTGCACACCTGGCTGAAGCCGCAAGCTGTCACAGCCGGGTGCCCACACTTGGGATGCCGGCGCAGAGTAGAGGGAGAGATCCGAGGCTTCAGGCAGCTGGATTGTGGGACAGGCGAGTGTGTGTTTAGTAAAAGTCAGCAGCTACACTTTTTGGAGCTGCTGACTTTTAATTAACGGAAAAATTATTCCATACTTTCAATTTTTCCAGAAAAAAAAATGCGGGGATCCCCGTGGCGATCGAGTCCGCGGAACCCGCGGTCCGACTCACAGGGATGGCGGCAGGGTCGCGAGCGCGGGACCACACGGCAGGCAGTTAAAGGCGACGTACAGGTACGTGATTGTGCCTGTACGAGCCATTCTACCGACGTATATAGGCGGTCGTTAAGTGGTTAAGTACGTAAACAGTAAAAAAGGAGGACAGACCATATTGGCCCCATAAAGAATGAGGAAGGACATTTGATTACAAAGGATGGGGAGATGGCAAAGGTATTGAATTTATTCTTCTCAGTCTTCACGAGGGAATCGGGGGCTTCAGTAACCAAAACTGCAGTGTTTATCCACATGACACATCACAGGAAGCACCTCCATGGTTATCAGAGGACAGAATTGGGGAAACTTATAGGAAACTTGGGAAACTTAACATTAATAAATCACTGGGACCATATGGCTTGCATCTGAGGGTACTTGGGGAACTCAGTCAAGTAATTGCCTGACCATTTTTTTCTAATTGTTACTGACAGTCTACTGACTGGAATGGTACCAGCTGATTGGAGAAAAGCCAATGTAGCACCAATATTTAAAAAGGGCCCAAAATATATCTCTGGGAATTACAGACCAGTTAGCCTAACATCAATAGTATGCAAGCTCCTGGAGGGGATGATAAGGGACTATACACAAGATTTTGGTAATAAGAACGGTATCATTAGCAGTTTACAGCATGAATTCATGAAGAATCGTTCTTGCCAAACCAATCTATTAACCTTCTATGGGGAGGTGAGTTACCATCTAGATAAAGGAAGGCCCGAAGACGTGATGTATCTGGATTTTGCAAAAGCATTTGACACAGTTCCCCATAAACGTTTACTGTACAAAATAAGGTCCGTTGGCATAGACCATATGGTGAGTACATGGATTGAAAGCTGGCTACAAGGGCGAGTTCAGAGGGTGGTGATAAATGGGAAGTACTCGGAATGGTCAGGGGTGGGTAGTGGGGTCCCCCAGTGTTCTGTGCTAGGACCAATCCTATTTAATTTGTTCATAAACGACCTGGAGGATGGGGTAAACGGTTCAATTTCTGGATTTGTGGACTATACAAAGCTAAGCAGGGCAATAACTTCTCCGCAGCATGTGGAAACCTTGCAAAAAGATATGAACAAATTAATGGGGTGTGCAAATAGATGGCAAAATTTAAAATAATGCATTTGGGTGGCAAAAATATGAATGCAATCTATACACTGGGGGGAGAACCTCTGGTGGAATCTAGGATGGAAAAGGACCTGGAGGTTCTAGTAGATGATGGGCTTGGCACTGGCATGCAATGCCAAGCTGCTGCTAACAAAGCAAACAGAATATTGGCATGCATTAAAAAGGGGATCAACTCCAGAGATAAAACGATAACTCTCCCGCTCTACAAGACTCTGGTCCGGCCACACCTACAGTATGCTGTCCAGTTCTTGGCACCAGTCCTCAGGAAGGATGTCCTGGAAATGGAGCAAGTACAAAGAAGAGCAGCAAAGCTAATAAAGGGTCTGGAGGATATTACTGTAGTTATGAGGAAAGGTTGAGAGCACTGAACTTATTCTCTCTGGAGAAGAGACGCTTGAGAGGGGATACGATTTCAATTTACAAATACCATACTGGTGACCCCACAATAGGGATAACTTTTCCGCGGAAGGGAGTTTAATAAGATGCGTGGCCACTCGTTAAAATTTGAAGAAACAAGGTTTAACCTTAAACTACGTAGAGGGTTCTTTACTGTAAGAGCGACAAGGATGTGGAATTCCCTTCCACAGATGGTGGTCTCAGCAGGGAGCATCGATAGTTTAAAAAAACTATTAGATAAGCACCTGAACGACCACAACATACAGGGATATACAATGTAATACTGAGATATAATCACACACGTAGGTTGGACTTATGGACTTGTCTTTTTTCAACCTCACCTACTATGTAACTATAAAAAAGAACTTGCAATACTTTAAGTCTTAAGACTCAAAAGTGGAACTTCCGCTTTAAGGACTCCTAACCCCCTGATATGCCACATTTGGGGGTACGTAATTTTGACAGGTACCCAGCTCCCACTTCCGCTCGGGCCACCTAGGCGACTGGAGCGGAAGTTCTCTTCTCCCCCTCCCTCCCTGCAATCTTCTGGGATTGCCTGGCCAATGAGAAGAAGCAGCACGACTCGCGCATGCATGGTGCACACCTGGCTGAAGCCGCAAGCTGTCACAGCCGGGTGCCCACACTTGGGATGCCGGCGCAGAGTAGAGGGAGAGATCCGAGGCTTCAGGCAGCTGGATTGTGGGACAGGCGAGTGTGTGTTTAGTAAAAGTCAGCAGCTACACTTTTTGGAGCTGCTGACTTTTACTTAACGGAAAAATTATTCCATACTTTCAATTTTTCCAGAAAAAAAAATGCTTTGGGGGGAAAAAAAACCCTTTTTCCCAATTTTTTTTATTTCTTTTTTTATGATTCTTTCATGCCGCGTACACACGATCGTGATTCACGGCGGTGAAAACACCGCCGTGAATCACGGCATGAAAAAAAATGAAAAACGAGGGAACGGCATGTTCCCCCACACACGACCGTTTTTCCCGTCATTTTTTCTTTGACGAGAAAAACGACCGTCTGTGGGCTCCGCGGCAGTGTCTCCCTATGGGAAAACTGCCGCGGAAAAAAATGATGGAAAAAACGATGAGAAAATTTAGAACATGTTCTAATTTTTCTCGTCGTTTTTCCTGCCGTTTTTCTCAACGAGAAAAACGGCATAAAGCCCACAGACGATCGTTTTTCTCGGCGAAAAAAAAAATGTCATTTTTCCCGACGGGAAAAATGATCGTGTGTACGCGGCATTAGGGGCAGTAAAATTCCACTGTGTATGCTAAAATTTGTGCTGTAGATGGGGTTACTATTTTAAGGGGTTCTGCATATATATGTAAAATGTGTAAATTTTCTTAAAGCGGAGTTCCATTCGTTTTTCAGTTTATTCAAAGTCAGCAGCTACAAAAAGTGTAGCTGCTGACTTTTGATAAGCACACACTCACCTGTCCCACGGTCGAGCGATGCGGCCGCTCGAATCCTCATTTCTCTCCACTGCCTCTCCTCTGCGCCGGCATCACTAGTGTGGGCACATGGCTGTGACAGTTTTCAGCAGTTTGCAGCAAGTCGCGCTGCGCTGTCCTGAATGGCCGAGCAATCTTCTGGTACGTGTCCCAAAAGATTGCAGGGAGGGGGAGAGAAGTCGCCGCCTAGGTCGCGTGGCCGGAAGTGGAAGCTGGGTACCTGTCAAAACTAGGTACCCACCCCCCAAAAAAATTACATGCCAAATGTAGCATGTCAGGGGGTTAGGACTCTTTAAATCTGAAGTTCCACTTTTGGGTGGAACTCTGCTTTAAATGTTTTTATTTTAATTTTAAAAACAACCAATCTGGCTACACTAGGTTGCGTTTATAAGAATAAAATGTTGTTTTTTAACTTGTATAGGTCTGTCTTCCCTTAAGAGGTAATACACTATTAAAGTCCCCAGTGCATTTTGTTGACGGTTTTTCAGTGAGCCATTTTTGTCATTTTTGGATGTGGTGTTGAGCAAGTCCTCTTTGTGAAGCCATGGCATTATCTACTTTCATCCTGTGGTGGATCTAAATCAGGGGTCTCCAAACTTTTTAGCCCGAGGGCCACATTGTAGATTTTACATATATTCGCGGGCCGAAAAAATGTATTCATTATAAATAAATGAATAAAATGTAAATAATCTCATTATAGCCTTTCCGCATGTCTTTGTCCCCATCAGAGTCTCCTTGCACATTGTGTCCCCATCAGAGCCTTTCCACACATCTGTGTCCCCATCAGAGCTGTTCCGTGCCTCTGTGTCCCCCATCAGAGTCTCCCCCATATCTGTGTCCTCCATTAGAGTCTCCTCATCATCAGTGTCCCCAGCAGAGTGTCCCGATCAGTGTCCCCAGCATCAAGTTCCCCATCAGAGTCCCCAGCATCAAGTTCCCCATCAGAGTGTCCCCAGCATCAATGTCCCCAGCATCAAGTTCCCCATCAGAGTGTCTCCAGCATCAATGTTACCATCAGAGTGTTCCCAGCATCAATGTCCCCATCAGTGTCCCCAGCAGAGTGTCCCCAGCATCAATGTCCCCAGCATCAAGTTCCCCATCAGTGTCCCCCCAGCATCAAGTTCCCCATCAGTGTCCCCAGTATCAAGTTCCCCAGCAGAGTGTCTCCAGCATCAATGTCCCCATCAGTGTCCCCAGCATCAAGTTCCCCATCAGTGTCCCCCCAGCATCAAGTTCCCCATCAGTGTCCCCCCAGCATCAAGTTCCCCATCAGTGTCCCCAGCATCAAGTTCCCCATCAGTGTCCCCAGCATCAAGTTCCCCATCAGTGTCCCCAGCATCAAGTTCCCCATCAGTGTCCCCAGCATCAAGTTCAACAGCAGTGTCCCCAGCATCAATGTCCCCATCAGTGTCCCCAGCATCAAGTTCCCCATCAGTGTCCCCAGCATCAAGTTCCCCATCAGAGTGTCCCCAGAATCAAGTTCCCCATCAGAGTGTCCCCCCAGCATCAAGTTCCCCATCAGAGTGTCCCCAGCATCAAGTTCCCCATCAGAGTGTCCCCCCAGCATCAAGTTCCCCATCAGAGTGTCCCCCCAGCATCAAGTTCCCCATCAGAGTGTCCCCCCAGCATCAAGTTCCCCATCAGAGTGTCCCCCCAGCATTAAGTTCCCCATCAGAGTGTCCCCCCAGCATCAAGTTCCCCAGCAGTGTCCCCAGCATCAAGTTCCCCATCAGAGTGTTCCAAGCATCAATTTCCACAGCAGTGTCCCCAGCATCAAGTTCCCCAGCAGTGTCCCCAGCATCAAGTTCCCCATCAGAGTGTCCCCAGCATCAATTTCCACAGCAGTGTCCCCAAGCATCAAGTTCCCCAGCAGTGTCCCCAGCATCAAGTTCCCCATCAGAGTGTCCCCCCAGCATTAAGTTCCCCATCAGAGTGTCCCCCCAGCATCAAGTTCCCCAGCAGTGTCCCCAGCATCAAGTTCCCCATCAGAGTGTCCCAAGCATCAATTTCCACAGCAGTGTCCCCAGCATCAAGTTCCCCAGCAGTGTCCCCAGCATCAAGTTCCCCATCAGAGTGTCCCCAGCATCAATTTCCACAGCAGTGTCCCCAAGCATCAAGTTCCCCAGCAGTGTCCCCAGCATCAAGTTCCCCATCAGAGTGTCCCCAGCATCAATTTCCACAGCAGTGTCCCCAGCATCAAGTTCCCCATCAGAGTGTCCCCAGCATCAAGTTCCCCATCAGAGTGTCCCCAGCATCAAGTTCCACAGTAGTGTCCCCAGCATCAAGTTCCACAGTAGTGTCCCCAGCATCAAGTTCCCCAGCAGTGTCCCCAGCATCAAGTTCCCCAGCAGTGTCCCCAGCATCAAGTTCCCCATCAGAGTGTCCCCAGCATCAATTTCCACAGCAGTGTCCCCAGCATCAAGTTCCCCAGCATCAAGTTCCCCATCAGAGTGTCCCCAGCATCAATTTCCACAGCAGTGTCCCCAAGCATCAAGTTCCCCAGCAGTGTCCCCAGCATCAAGTTCCCCATCAGAGTGTCCCCAGCATCAATTTCCACAGCAGTGTCCCCAACATCAAGTTCCCTATCAGAGTGTCCCCAGCATCAAGTTCCCCATCAGAGTGTCCCCAGCATCAAGTTCCACAGAAGTGTCCCCAGCATCAAGTTCCACAGTAGTGTCCCCAGCATCAAGTTCCACAGTAGTGTCCCCAGCATCAATTTCCAGAGCAGTGTCCCCAGCATCAAGTTCCCCAGCAGTGTCCCCAGCATCAAGTTCCCCATCAGAGTGTCCCCAGCATCAATTTCCACAGCAGTGTCCCCAGCATCAAGTTCCCCATCAGAGTGTCCCCAGCATCAAGTTCCCCATCAGAGTGTCCCCAGCATCAAGTTCCACAGTAGTGTCCCCAGCATCAAGTTCCACAGTAGTGTCCCCAGCATCAAGTTCCACAGTAGTGTCCCCAGCATCAAGTCCCACAGCAGTGTCCCCCCAGCAGAGTGTCCCCAGCATCAAAGTCCCCAGCAGTGTCCCCATTTGCCTCTTACCTTATGCAGACTTCAGCTCTCCTGCACCTCCCGGCTCCCGCCCGCTGCTACACACGCGGAAGGATTTCTAATACAAACAGCGGGCAGGAAGCCGGGAGGTGCCGTGCTGATGACGTCACTGGTTGCTAGGACATCGGCGCTCCCAGCAGCCAATCCTCAGCACATCGTGGAAGGATGTGAGGTGTGGGGGCGGGGCAGATTTGTTTGTGGGACCTGCCAGACATACTGCCGATAACAGCAGCTGCTATGTTGGCAGAGTCTGAGCTGCGGGCCGGAGAAAACACACTAGCGGGCCGGATGTGGCCCGCGGGCCGGGGTTTGGAGACCCCTGATCTAAATCATTCTAAAGCCTCATACACATGGTCGGACTTCAAACAAACTTTTCTGTGGATTTTAGTTTGAAGGGCGTTGGCCGTGAACTTGTATAGCATACACACGGCAGGACTTTTTCAGCAAACTTTCCCAAAATCACATGGTTTTTCTGCTCTTTACCACCACCCTTTAGTCAACTTCTGCTATTGTTGGTTGATTTTAACATTGGTTTTGAGCATGCGTGTTTGTACTTTGGACAAAAGTCCGATGGACTTCTGTACACACGATAGGACTTTGCACCGTAGGACTTTTCTTTGCCGAAAAGTTTGTCCGTTTGCAGAGCGAACTTTTGTCCGATGAAAACCGAAAAAGTTTGTCCGATGGAGCGTACACACGCTCAGATTTTTTTGAAAACCTGCTCATTTTGAAGTTTGTCAAAAAGTCACACCGTGTGGGGCTTAACAGGTTAACAATGCAAGTGGTTTCTTGGTGTTCAAGCTTTTATAAAATTGTAAATAGTATCGCTCCACCTCTGTGTTCATGGAGATACCTGAATTTATAAAAATATGTAACGAAAGGGACTTGTTAGAAGATGTGTGTGTTGGAAATATAGGGGCTGATTTAAGAAAATGTTGGCGCATTTGCGTGGGCAGGAATAATTATTGCGACATGGCGCATGCTGTCGACTTGCGCCGGATTCGCGGAATCGTTGCGCATACGGGCGCATACACATTCTTAAAGATGAAACAGACATCGGGCACTTTCTCATTGTAATGCTAATCATTTTAATGAGCTTTTCCTTATCACATGGAGAATATTGCTTCCACTTTTATTCCTTTCATTTATTTCTTTTTTAAACAACTCAATATTCATTTTAGAGATCTTCCTGCTATCAACAACTGTGCAGATGTTTACTGGACTTGTAATTGTGAATTTTATGGTGATAGTCTATAATCATTGGTGGAGCCAAAACTTCCATGAAATCATCTTCTCAACACATGTCTGTGTATTGTGCATTCTGGACAATTCTTTCCCCATACACTGTCCAATCTGATTGGATGACATTTACATCCACTCATTTCTCTGAGCAATTAATTTCCCCATACACTGTGCAATCAGATTGCACAGTGTATGGGGAAAGAATTGTCCAGAATGCACAATACACAGACATATGTGGAGAAGATTTGGCTCCACCAATGATTATAGACTATCACCATAAAACGCACAATTACAAGTCCAGTAAACATCTGCACAGTTGTTGATAGGAGGAAGATCTCTAGAATGATTATTGAGTTGTTTCAAAAAGAAGTGAATGAAAGGAATAAAAGTGGAAGCAATATTCTCCAAGTGATGAGGAAAAGCTCATTAACATGATCAGCATTACAATGAGCAAGTGCCTGATGTCTGTTTCATCTTTAAGAATGTGTATGCGCCCGTATGCGCAACGATTCTGCGAATCCGGCGCAAGTCGACAGCATGCGCCATGTCGCAATAATTATTCCTGCCCACGCAATGCGCCAACATTTTCTTAAATCAACCCCTATATTTCTAACACACACATCTTCTCACAAGTCCTTTTCGTTACACATTTTTGAAAGAAGGGTGTAAAAAGGCTTGATTAGTTGTAAGACAGGTGTACATGTTCTGGACAGAATTTGTGCATTTAAACAATATTATATACATACTTTTTAGCCTGGTAAAATAAGATGGTAAACTAGTAAAGTTATCTACAGTATTCAGACAAAAATGTTGAAGATTACATTGGCTGTGCTTGCTAATGGTAGGCGCGAATGATTGCGCAAGTGCGCAACAGCACTTCCTATGTAAATATGGTTTAGTGCATATTAGTGTACCATAATTTTTGATAAATGTTTTGAGTCCCGTTTTTTGCGCAATTGCTCCAATTTCTCCACTGCACCACAGGCGCAGGTCTTTAGTAAATCACCCCCATATAGTATTTTTTTAGGGGGTATAATATGCCTAAGTTGTAATGTACCAAAAAATTACAAATAAAAACACAAATATTAGCCCTGTCAGTATCGAAAACATTTTCAGCCCAAATCAAAGAATGATTTATGTAATAAGTGCTGTTGTCATAAGTTTTGACAGATTGGGCTAAATTTAGTGTCATCTCATATATGCATCGTAAAATTAAAGTTTGTTCTAAACCATGGGTCTCCAATCTTTCTAAACAAAGGGCCTGTTAACTACCTTCAGACTTTAGGGGGGCCTGGACTGTTGCCAGTGGGAATAGACAATCTCCCAGCATCATGAGGAATAGTGCCCATTGTTTCTATCAGTTTGAGGAACAGTGGCCCATCATTAGTGACAGTGGGAGGAATAGTGCCTCGTATCCGTGGGAGAAATAGTGCTACAAGGGCTGGCAAGCAAAGGGCCACAGTATTGGTATTGGTGATAAAAATTCAGAATAGATATATGGAATCCATTAAGTTGAAATGTTTCAGGAGGCCAGTAATGTTCCACATTAGTTATCAGTGAAGGCTAGGGAGGTTTAAGCTTCCTGATGAAAGACATTCTTACATGATGGATGTTTTCACTTTAGGTTTTTGGTGTCTCCAAATGAATGTTGTTTGTTAAGATGTAAGGGAAGATGTTGGGTTTGGATGTAGGTTGTTTAATAGTATGTTTTAGACAGCTATTACTAAGCACCAGAGAAGGTTGTGAAACGTGTTAACTGTGCTGTATATTCTGTCATCTGCTTGGTGAGTGGGGCCATCTGGACTTTTATTCACTACAAACTCCCTATGTTTAGACAGAACTGTCATTTGAACTGCATGTAGTCTGCATAGCCATGATGATTTTTATGAGCTTGCAGATAAATCAAGTTTTTGGATGATGGTGTATATGAGCTTTATGTTTTAGGAATATTATCAGCCTGGGCTTCATTTTAGAAAAAAGTCACAACTCTAATGCAAAAAAATTGGGAAGCAGTGTAAAATCTACATAAAAACAGAATGCAATAATTTGCATATCCCATAAACCCATATTTTATTCACAATAGAAAACAGAAATCATATCAAATATTTAAACTTAAAAAATGTACCGCTTTAAGAAAAATGTATTTTGAATTTTGAAATAGATGGCAGCAACATGTCTTAAAGCTAGGACATGGCAACAAAAAGCTGATAAAGTAAGTAGTACTAACAAGAAAGAGCTGGAAGAACATTTTGCATCCAATTAGGTTTACCTACAACAGGTCGGTAAGATAATTGGGTATAAAAAGAGCATCTTAGGGGGTAAGTGTCTCAGAAATAAAGATGGGCAGAGGTCCAACAATCTGGAAAGCTGTGTATAAAATTTGTTAAAACAATTTTAGAATGTCCCTCAATGTAAAATTGCAAAGACTTTAAATATATCATCTACAGTACATCATATCATCAAAAATTTCTGAGAATCTGAAGAAATCTCTGTGCCCAAGGGACAAGGCCAATACGCAATAGTGAATTCCAGTCGGCACTGCATTAAAAATTGCATGATTCTGCGATGGACATCACTGCATTGTCTCAGGAATACTTCACAAAATCCCTGTCTTTGAACAGTTTGCCATGCCATCTAAAAATGCAAGATAAAGCTCTATCATGAAAAGAATAAGCCATGTAGAAAAAATGAAAAAAGAGGGGCACACCGACTTTGTGCATTACCCAAGTGGTGTTTATTGGTATAAAACAGAAAAGAAATATACTCACAAAAAGTCAGTCATAAAAGCATTTCAAAGTCCACAATTGATAAAAAGCATCAAGGTCACCAGAACCCTGTCCCCTCTTCCTCAGAAGCCAGATCTGAACGTGATCCAGAAAAGCCGCCATCTTCTCTGGCCAAAGCTCATCTGTTACAAAGTGGAAAATATCAAAATTTGACATTCTTTTTGGCAACCATGGACACCATGTAAACTAGACTAAAGAGGAGTGGGACCTTCCGGTTTATCAGCACTCAAAAGTCTGCATCTCTGATGGTATGGGGGTGCATTAGTGCACGTGGAATGGGCAGCTTGCACACCTGGAAAGGCACCATCAATGTTGAAACATACTGTATATCCAGGTTTTAGCACTCCATATGTTTCCATCCAGACAACCGCATCTAGGACAGCAGCATGACTTTGTAGTAGAAGAGTCCAGATGCTCACCTGGCCTGCCTGCAGTCCATACCAATTGAAAATATTTGGCACATCTTGAAACAAAGAATACAACAAAGATGACCCAGGACTTTTGAGCATTTAGAATCCTATATTAGGCAAGCATTTGACCATCTTTCACTCCCAAAACTTCAGCAACTGGTCTCCTCAGTTCCCAGATGTTTTCAGAGTGTTGTTAAAAGAAGAGGGGATGCTACACCGTGACAAACATGGCCCTGGCGCTTTTTTTTTTTTTTGGAGACGTGCTGCTGCCAATTTTAAAAGTAACTTTTTTTCTTAAAATGGTACATTTTCTCAGCTTAAACCTTTTATATGGTTTTTATTTAATATTGTGAACAAAATATGGGTTTATGAGATTTGCAAATCATTGCATTCTGTTTTTATGTAGATTTTACACCGCATCCCAACTTTTTGGAATTGGGGTTGTAATACTTGAACGTAAACCATGCCCAAGCCTGAAAGGGAAACGGTCCTGTGAAGATGTCTGATTAGACGAAACGTGTCGGGGCAGAGACTTTTGTGCTGACGTCACGGCGCTGCACATTTCCCTGTTGGCAGCAGCTTTACATGTGAGTTACCAGAGTTTTTACCGATAATCTTCCCTTGTCATTTGGATATGTATTCAGAATATAAGGAATAGAGTAGGGTGCCAGATTAGTATTAGTAGGGAGTTAAAAACAAAACTTTTTTAGCTGGCTCACTTACATAGATAACTCAGCTGATGCAAATGTGTAGGGACAGCTTCAGCAATCTGAAAGGGAATGTACGGCACAGGCAGGGGTCCACTTTGGGGTGGAATGTTGGCGGTGTCTCAAACCCTCACTCATGCCACTGACAGGAGACCAGAACAAGCAGGAGGGGGTGAATCGTGACACTTTTCCAAGGCCCCGCCTCCTTTTTCAAGCTGGCACACCCCAGGGAAAGGGAAATTTTGAGCTCTCGGCTTGACACTGGCCAATCAGATGGGATGGGCAGAGCCTTCCACATGGGAGTCTACAACGCTGACAGCAAAGATACCAATGGAATAGACACAATATAAATGTGCGTATGGAAACAGTTACTACATATATGGAAATGAGAGAGAAAAGGAAAAAACATAGCCTTACAAGTAGCGTCTCCAGTCGCCCCAATCAACACGATGAACATACTGGGCGACACAAAGAATAAATCACGATAATGAAAAATTGGATTATATGAATCAAATTGAAATGAAAATGCATTAAATAATGTTCCGTTGTATTAATACAAAGCAATGGATAAAAACTTAGTGGCAAACAATAAAATTCAATGCAGTGTAGTTACTGATCTCACAACACAATTCATTATATGTAAATTGTATAGCTATATACAGTATAAAAATATGCCTCAAAATACACATCCAAAATTAAGTAAATTAAAAATCACTTAGAAAAAAAGAATGTGTTTTTTTTTAAATCAAATGTTTTAATAAATAAACAAAAGCAAATTATTATTTAGGTGAGCCCAAAGCATTATATAATGGTATTGATTTCTAGTTCCCCATTTAACCCTCCAGGTGTTAAGTGTAAAGATCCAGTAGAACTGCTTTGCTTGTGCTCCACTGCTCACTCAATTAGCAACAGGCATCAGAACTTGACTCCATCAGAAAGAAAGGCTTTGGATAATTTGGCTAATAATGATCTAATTCTCAAAAAGGGGAGGCATTGTTATTCAGAATAGGTCAGACTATATCAGTGAGGCAGAGAGGTTACTCTCTAATCAGAACATTTACCTTAAACTTCCAAAAGAACCCCCCTGGAGGCATAAATTCAAACTCAAGGCTTTGGTTGATTCAGCATCCTGCAACAAGGTTACTGACCTAGGGGAATACCACCTTCTATATAAAGAACTTTATAAGCACCCATATTTTTACCACCTTCCAAAGGTGCATAAAGACCCTACCTGTCCCCCTGGGAGACCTATTATTGCAGCTATGGAAAGCCTTACGAGTGGTCTTTCCTAGTATGTGAATTCCTTTCTCCAGCCCATAGTTCAGTCTGCACCTTCCTATGTCCGTGACGCTTCACAATTGCTTGACACCTTGTCACACTACCCATGGGAAAATTCTTACATCTGGCTTTTCCTTGATGTTACATCTCTTTATGCTTCGATTCCTCATGAAGTTGAGCTTACTGCTGTGGGACATTTTTTAGCACAATGATCCAATCTTCATCATAGGCAGGCTCAGTTCATTTTGGATAACACACGTTTTTGCTTGGAGCATAACTACTTCACGTTCCAAGGGGCTATTTTTTCCAGGTGCATGGCACTGCCATGAGTGCATCATTTGTGTCGTGTTATGCCAGTCTCGCCATGGGTAGGTGTGAGGAGTCATCTATCTGGAGAAATAACCCCTTTGCTGCCCACATTGTCTACTATGGGAGGTATTTCGATGATGTGATCGTCATTTGGGACGATCCATTATCTTCCATTGTCTCCTTTGTCAGTCAATGTGTCCACAATCAGTTGGGCCTACAATCAGTTGGGCCTTTCATTCACCCATGTGTGCAGTACAGAGTCCCTAGTCATTTAGATCTTGAGCTGTTCAATATAGGGGGTCATATAATATCCAAGACTCAGTTTAAACCCTCTGCAGGCAATTCCTATCACTATTTTGCAAGTTGTCACCACCCCAATGGAAATAGAACATTCCCAAGGGTCAGTTCTGCAGATTGAGAAAGAACTGCACTTTGAATGATAATTATGCCCAACAAGGACAGGTTTTGAAGGATCAGTTCCTGGCCAAAGGTTATGACTCATAGTTGGTCAATAAAGCTTTCCTAGATTGCCAGTCCATTGCTCCAGAGATAGCCTTACATCCTTTATGGCTAACTCTGAAGTCAAGTTTATCAATCAGTATCATTTTAAACAAACAAATGGAGATCATTAAACAACATTGGGGTATCCTTTTACAGGACCCCAAATTAGGTTCAGTACTTGCTGAGAGACGTAGGGTAATCTATAGAAGAGCATGCAGCATAAAAAATATAAAATGTTGTGTTACCGGCGCCAAGAATCTATTACAAAAAATATATATATAATAGTCTGCTGCAATCAATTGTAACCATGTTGGTTATATCAAGAAATTAATGAAAAGTGGATTGCGCTATTATGATATATGTACTTATGACTGGGCTGCGTCCCTACTTTATCTGCACTTTTTCATTCACCATACCTAATAAAAAACGTTTGTATTAAAAAAAAGAAAAGTGGATTGCGCTGACTTGAACACTAAACCTGTGATCTTCTACACCATATGTGAACTCAGTGCTCTAAACATTAATAATTGGAACCACAATTAAACATCCTATGTGAGCTCAGTGCGCTAAACATTAATGATTGAAACCACAATTACTATGCCATTCAGTGTGTCATTAGTAGCAGGAATCCTGCTGTGATTTTTTAAAGTGCATGTGCAACAAACAAACAATCCCTTATACAATAAAATATATGCCAGAAATGAAACATATAAAAAATGAAACACATATAAAAATAAACCATAACAAATATTTTTTAGTTCATTGAATCCTCCCAGTGGACTGAATGGAAATATTATATGAATACATTTCCAAATAAATGTGATCCAGTGCCGGTGATATGTTCTATTCCCAGTGACTTGCTAGATATTCCCTAGATTTTCACCTTCACCGCGTATGTGCTTTAAACCACCTCCAGGTTAATTGGCCGCTCACCAGATAGGCTGAATATGTGTGCCTTTGGTTCATATGGATAACCACTCTGTATCACAGATTTATCCAGCAGTTCCTCCCAATATGTCGGTGGTAAATGTCACTCTATGATTGCTCATAAGACATAAAGGGCCATCATGGTGCAGTATGTATCAAAATTGTTTATTAAAGTAAAAAAAATGCCATACACTCACATTTATATGTGCCTCCAAGCCGGCACTGAGCTGATCCAGCAATGTATAGGTGGTCTTTATGTCTGGTCCGCACGAGTGCCCCTTAAGGTTCCTTTCTGATCTGAGTGATGTTGCAAATCTTGTTACAATCGCCAGAAATGACAAGCAATGTCCCCGCAGCCTCAATGCATTTAGAAATCGATTCGTCATCAGGAAATGCATTGAGGCTGCGGGGACATTGCTTGTCATTTCTGGCGATTGTAACAAGATTTGCAACATCACTCAGATCAGAAAGGAACCTTAAGGGGCACTCGTGCGGACCAGACATAAAGACCACCTATACATTGCTGGATCAGCTCAGTGCCGGCTTGGAGGCACATATAAATGTGAGTGTATGGCATTTTTTTAACTTTAATAAACAATTTTGATACATACTGCACCATGATGGCCCTTTATGTCTTATGAGCAATCATAGAGTGACATTTACCACCGACATATTGGGAGGAACTGCTGGATAAATCTGTGATACGGGGTGGTTATCCATATGAACCAAAGGCGCACATATTCAGCCTATCTGATGAGTGGCCAATTTACCTAGTGGTGGTTTAAAGCACATACGTGGTGAAGGTGAAAATCTAGGGAATATCTAGCAAGTCACTGGGAATAGAACATATCACCGGCACTGGATCACATTTATTTGGAAATGTATTCATATAATATTTCCATTCAGTCCACTGGGAGGATTCAATGAACTAAAAAATATTTTTTTATGGTTTATTTGTATATGTGTTAAATTTTTTATATATGTTTCATTTCTGGCATATAGTTTATTGTATAAGGGATTGTTTGTTTGGACATGCACTTTAAAAAATCACAGCAGGATTCCTGCTACTAATGACACACAGATTGGCATAGTAATTGTGGTTTCAATCATTAATGTTTAGAGCACTGAGCTCACATATGATGTTTAATTGTGGTTCCAATTATTAATGTTTAGAGCACTGAGTTCACATATGGTGTAGAAGATCACAGGTTTAGTGTTCAAGTCAGCGCAATCCACTTTTCATTCACAGCATAAAAAATATAGCTGCCCCCAGAAGGATCCATCTGTGACGGGAGTAACTTTGGGTGGCGGGCTTGTGGAACCCAGCTTACCTTGGAGAGCTCTGGAAACTCCTTGTCCAGCTCTCCCGGCCCCTCCTATGTGTAAGTTATCCTGTGTCTATTAGGAGCACAGGGTGACCGAGAACCCCAGTCGTGTCTGCTTAACCCGACCCACCGTACAACCACACCAGACTCAGCATTTTGCTTTACCCGTTATCCAGGGTTTTATATGCGTGGTTTGTGCTGAAAGAATGAAGGGGCTCTTTCACTTGGGACATTAATATTCCTGAACAATATCCCTTAAGAAAATATGAAGATAAATATTTTCACCTTTCAGACTGCTAGATTGTTTGCGGTGTAGCTGTATCCCATTGTTCTATTGTTACTATCTGCCTTGGGAGCAACCTATTATGGGATGTATGTGGATTAGCTAGGAGAGGGAAGGGGGGTTCTCCAGCAGCTTCTCCCAAAGACGGTCTACTGTTGAAATGTTTGAATACCTGTGTGTCATGTTACTGGAGGAGGTAAAGTTTACCGTGCCCTGTGTCATTATGTAAAGAAGGTGGATGGTTTCCTGAGTGTATATCTATTTGTGCCTGTGTTTGAATAAAGAGTGTGATGTTTTCACCCTACACTGATGCTTCGACAAGTGATTGCGTGGGCTAAGGAACCCTGGATCATGCTGGTACGGACAAAGGAAGCTTTTACGATGGACAGACTCTTGAGTATGGGGGTCCCTGACATTGGTGGCAAGCGGTGGTATTGTGCTTCCTAGTTGTGAACACGTCCAAACCACCACCGGGATCCAAGGTCCGGAAAGCAGGAGTCAAGAGGTACAGATACCTGCCGCCATGGAATAGGAATTCGGAAGGAGGTTGCAGAGATGCGGATACAGCACAGGGGACCAGTGTCAGAGCAGGTCCTGTTGGAATGGTATGTTTCTATCCGCTGGGAACTCTGAAAGGAAGCGCTAGCCCATGAGCAGCGACACCTGGGAGAAATTCTCTCCTCCTTCCAGGAAAGGTACTGGTCTCAGTACGAAGTGCGAATAGTGTTTTTGGGAAAATAACCGCACAAAGAATGGAAAGTTGAGTTAAACAGGCTGGTCCAGGCAGCGATGCGGTTGGACAAGAGCTACAGAACCCTCCGCTGGTATGTAGCCCAAATGTGCCCAAGGACAGCGGTTGACACCCCAACAGAAGGCTTTGGCTACAGCGGCCTGGGGCTGTTATGAGAGAGGCTGTCCGAAGACCCTGACTTTGGGAGCGATTTGGAGTGGCTTTTGGAGGAAATCTTGGAATACAGAATGAATGTCTCGGAAGTTCTCTGGGCACTGAAAGATTTGGAGTTTCTAGCCAATCAGGAATGGAAGATGGAGATTGCCTACAGACAGCTGCTGGATACTGCTTAGCAGCAGGTCTGGGCTCCCTTTGCCTGGGACTATCCAGAAGTACCAGCCAACAGTCCTAAATTCAGGCTGAAGAGTCGGAAATGTGGCAGAGTAACAGTGTGCTTTGCCTATCTCCGCCTGCAGTTATAAACGTGGATGTCTTATGGCGGCTGCAGCAAGTGTTGACTGACCTGGACGATCCTGTTTCTGCACAGGACGAGCTTGGATGGAGGAATGCGTCTGTTCAGCAGCTGTGTAAAGGTACAGGAGATGAAGCAGCCAGCTCATCTTCCCATTTGCAGTTCCAGAGCTTGGGAGAAGAGGAAGCCATCCTCATTCCCCAGCCACCGATCACAGAATGTATGAATATAATCAACTTTTCATTGAAGGATGTAACATTTACTGAAATTCAAACTGAAGTGCTAACAGGGCAGAGCTCTGCTAGCCTCTGCCCAGCACCAGTAACATCTTCTTCATTCTACGGACAGGCGATGGTGAACCTCTATCCCCAGACACCAGTTTCAGAGACTAGGGATTTAATAGACTTTTCTGCTGAGCAGGAACAACCCGAAGAGCCTTCAGCAGAAGAGCTGGCTTCAAAACATGGCGCTGTTGACTTCTGCCCACAACAATCAGCTTCGCATGAGTTCCAGGGTGAAAATGCAATCCTCACCTCACAACTGCAGCTTGAGCTGATATCGGTGGATGGGACTGCAGTCTCCACTGACAGCAACCCAGCAGAAGAGCTTGCAAAGGGGTAGAGTGCTGCTGGCCTTTGCCCTCAACTAACAGAAAATGGAATTCCTATGGTAGTGGATGGGACTTCAGTCTCCACTGACACAACCCCAGAAAAAGGTCCTGCATTGGGACAGGAGGATGTCAGCCTTGCTCTGAAAACACTGGGGGATTTTCATCTAGTAAAAGTGGATGGGACTTCAGTCTCCACCTGTATACCCCAGGGATGCTGGGCAGTCAGCCCAGATACCCAACAGCATGACGGAGTGATCCCAGCCACCCCGTCTTCTCTCCAGAGGCTAAAAGGACTACAGGGGGAAGGACCAGTCTGCACTTCTCCCCAGCAGCAGGTATGTTCTACAAGAGAGGCAGAGGTTGGCTGGATGAGTAATGCTGTTTGGGACAATTTGTTTTGGGGTACAGGCATTGTGGGGCTGAAACTATGGACTAATTTAGAAGTCAACCCATTTGGGGTCTCCTTCTGTGTTACGTCTTCTGCCAAAAATGGGAGATGTGTGACAGAAGTCACTTTGGGTGGGGGTCTTGTGGAACCCAGCTTACCTTGGAGAGCTCTGGAAACTCCTTGTCCGCCCAGGCCCCTCCTGTGTCTATTAGGGGCACAGGGTGACCGAGAACTCCAGTCAGGTCTGCCTAACCCGACTCACTGTACAACCACACCAGACTGTGCATTTTGCTTTACCCCAGTTACCCAGGGTTCTATATGTGTGGTTTGTGATGAAAGAATGAAGGGGCTCTTTCACTTGGGACAATAATATTCCTGAACAATATCCCTCAAGAAAATATGAAGATAAATAATTTCACCTTTCAGACTGCAGGATTGTTTGAGGTGTGGCTGTATCCCATTGTTCTATTGTTTTGGTCTGCCTTGGGAGCAACCTATTATGGGATGTACAGTTGCAAAAAAAGTATGTGAACCCTTTTGGAATGATATGGATTTCTGCACAAATTGATCATAAAATGTGATCTGATCTTTATCTAAGTCACAACAATAGACAATCACAGTCTGCTTAAACTAGTAACACACAAAGAATTAAATGTTACCATGTTTTTATTGAACACACCATGTAAACATTCACAGTGCAGGTGGAAAAAGTATGTGAACCCTTGGATTTAATAACTGGTTGAACCTCCTTTGGCAGCAATAACTTCAACCAAACGTTTCCTGTAGTTGCAGATCAGACGTGCACAATGGTTCTTGACCATTCCTCTTTACAGAACTGTTTCAGTTCAGCAATATTCTTGGGATGTCTGGTGTGAATCGCTTTCTTGAGGTCATGCCACAGCATCTCAATCGGGTTGAGGTCAGGACTCTTGACTGGGCCACTCCAGAAGGCATATTTTCTTCTGTTTAAGCCATTCTGTTGTTGATTTACTTCTATGCTTTGGGTCGTTGTCCTGTTGCAACACCCATCTTCTGTTGAGCTACAGCTGGTGGACAGATGGCCTTAAGTTCTCCTGCAAAATGTCTTGATAAACTTGGGAATTCATTTTTCCTTTGATGATAGCAATCCGCCTGGATGGAGCAAAAGCAGCAAAGCAGCCCCAAACCATGATGCCCCCACCACCATACTTCACAGTTGGGATGAGGTTTTGATGTTGGTGTGCTGTGCCTCTTTTTCTCCACACATAGTGTTGTGTGTTTCTTCCAAACAACTCAACTTTGGTTTCATCTGTCCACAGGATATTTTGCCAGTACTGCTGTGGAACATCCAGGTGCTCTTGTGCAAACTGTAAACGTGCAGCAATGTTTTTTTTGGACAGCAGTGGCTTCCTCTGTGGTATCCTCCCATGAAATCCATTCTTGTTTAGTGGTTTACGTATCGTAGATTAGCCAACAGGGATGTTAGCATATGCCAGAGACTTTTGTAAGTCTTTAGCTGACACTCTAGGATTCTTCTTCACCTCATTGAGCAGTCTGCGCTGTGCTCTTGCAGTCATCTTTACAGGACGCCCACTCCTAGGGAGAGTAGCAGCAGTGCTGAACTTTCTCCATTTATAGACAATTTGTCTTACCGTGGACTGATGAACAGCAAGGCATTTGGAAATACTTTTATAACCCTTTCCAGCTTTATGCAAGTCAACAATTCCTAAACGTAGGTCTTCTGAGAGCTCTTTTGTGCGAGGCATCATTAACATCAGGCAATGCTTCTTGTGAAAAGCAAACCCAGAACTGGTATGTGTTTTTTATAGGGCAGGGCAGCTGTAACCAACACCAATCTCATCTCATTGATTGGACTCCAGTTGGCTGACACCTCACTCCAATTAGCTCTTGGAGATCTCATTAGTCTAGGGTTCACATACTTTTTCCACCTGCACTGTGAATGTTTACATGATGTGTTCAATAAAAACATGGTAACATTTAATTCTTTGTGTGTTATTAGTTTAAGCAGACTGTGATTGTCTATTGTTGTGACTTAGATGAAGATCAGATCACAATTTATGACCAATTTGTGCAGAAATCCATATCATTCCAAAAGGGTTCACATACTTTTTTTTGCAACTGTATATGTGTATGGGAGAGGGGGGGGGGTTTCTCCAGCAGCCTCTCCCAAATACGGTCTACTGTTGAAATGTTTGAATACCTGTGTATCAAGTTACTGGAGAATGTAAAGTTTACCCTGCCCTGTGTCATTATGCAAAGAAGGGGGATTGTCTCCTGAGTGTAGATCTATTTGTGCCTGTGTTTGAATAAAGAGTCTGTTTTTACCCTACACTGATGATTCGACAAGTGACTGGGTGGGCTAAGGGACCTTGGATAGTGCTGGTACCAGATGAAGGAAGCTTTTACGGCAGACAGACTCTTCTTGAGTACGGGGGCCTGTGACACCACCATCCAGTGTCTAGTTCCTCTCACCCCCTAGCCATGTTTTGTAATCTAACTGGCATGTTTCAGTGTAAAAAATATTAAATAAGTGTAAGGTGTGTCATTTTGTACATCGATAAAAGAGTGTCAAAGATACCTCTGGCAAGACCTATTCCATTAGAAATTTTTTCACCTGTTCCACTGAATATGTGGTCTACTGTTTGTCTTGCCCCTGTGGTCTCTCCTATGTGGGCCGCACTGTTCGCATGGGGAGGGCCCGCTTTGGGGAGCACAGGAGGTTTATCGAGGATGGTGAGGAAGACCACAGTGTCCCCAGGTACTTCATAAGACAAGTCAAGGGAAGGTGGTGTAATTCTCAAGCTGAAAGATTCCAGAGGCTTGGTTATAGAGAGACCTACTGGATCTTTACACTCAACACCATGACACCTGGAGGAACTAGAAATCAATACCATTATACTGTAGAATGCTTAGGGCTAACCTAATTATATCCTTTGCCTAGTTATCAAAATATTAAATTAATAATATTTTTTTTTTCCTTTTTCTGCAAGTAATTACACTGCATTGAATTTTATTGTTTGCCACTAAGTTTTTATCCATTGCTGAGTATTTTAATTTCAATTTGATTCATATAATGCAATTTTTCATTTAATTCTTTGTGTTCGCCAGTATGTTCATCATGTTGATCAGGGGGACTAGAAATGCTACTTGTAAAGCTATGTTTTTCCCTGTTCTTCCCCTTTCCGTATATATTAATCGTTTCCATACACAGATTTATATTGTGTCTATTCCATTGTTATCTTTGCTGTCAGCGTTGTAGTCTCCTGTGTGCCGAACCGAGCTGACAGCTCAAAAGTCTCCTTTCCTCGGGGCAGGTCAGCTTGAAAAAGTAGGTGGGGCCTCGGAAACACATCTCCTGCCCCTCCTCCTGCTTGTTCTGGTCTCTGGTCAGTGGCGTGAGTGAGGGCTTGAGATGCTGCCGACATTCCACTATACATCAATTCCCTGCCTGTGCCCTAGAGCTATCATTCAGTCCCTCCAAATTGCTGAAGCTATCCCTACACGTTTGCACCAACCACATGAGCAGTATACAGGAGTTTTCTATAAGTGAGCTTGCAATAAACTGTTTTTAATTCATACTAATCTGGCGCCCTGCTCTATTTCTTTGCAAGTCCATGAGGGATTCCCAGATCCTCGACGAGGAGCTGCCAGAGATTGTGTGTGCCTTTCCCATCCATCTTCCCAGTTGACTACTCATCACTGTTTGGACTTTATATTGTTCATTCCACTGTGGTACTGAGCGCTGATTGGACTTGTTTTACAAGTCTAATATGTATTCAGCCTGTTTTTAATAAAATACTATACTAATGGTATGGTATTTATCAGCTCCGGTGTGAGGTTTTTTTTTATACAAGAAAATGGCGCAAAACTGAAAACCCAAAAAAAGTATCCAATGGTGAACAAACAAAAAGGTACTGAATGAGCATACAATTATATACACAAAGAGGAGGCAACAAGTCCACTCTTTGTGAAGAAGTCAATGATTGATGCACATTGGCAGTGCAGGTGCAGTATGCTGGATGGTAATATAAATGGGATATGGTGTGGGATGGATGAAGAGAGGAAAGGGTAAGTCTGCGCTCACGGCAGCCATCCAGGGGGAACAGAACTCATGTTCCCAAACACTGAAAAACACAAGAACAGGAAGCGCCTCTGGGTGCAGACTGTACAAAAAGTTTAATCAAATAGAAAGGTTAGTATAAACTCACATTTAAGTGGTAAGTTTGTGCATGATAAGGTCCCAAACAACCAGGGTCAGACTGTAATCCAGGCGAGGAGAGATGAGCCTGAAGAATGAGCGCGGTCGTCACGTCATTTACAAGACGCCAGCTCAAGAAAAGTCGCGTATTCCAGTGACATCATCTCTCCTCACCTGCATTACAGTCTGCTCCTCAAGCCTCGCTCTGATGTACATCCACTGCTGCCGGCTGTACATCCAAAGCTCCATAGAGACAGATATCACTGATGACCCTGGTTGTTTGGGACCTCATCATGCACAAACTTACCACTTAAATGTGAGTATTTATACTAACCTTTCTATTTGATTAAACTTTTTGTACAGTCTGCATCCAGAGGCGCTTCCTGTTCTTGTGTTTTTCGGTGTGAGTTTTGTTTTGCTGGAGCTGACATTGGATCTGGGCAGAACACAAAGGAGTTTATCGTGAGTGGATGCACGTGCTACCTGAAGTGACTCTGACCTGGGATGACATGTTAAGCTTGCTACATATGTTGTAGCTTTACAGTTGCTGAGTGTTTACTTCATGAAGTGGTAGTTGGCCCCACATACTGGCCCCACATACTGGATAATTGGTTGGCAGTTCGGATGAGTGAATGATTTACTAATGCACACGTCACCTTATGGACCGTTATGGACTTTTTTCACACTTGATGTATATGAGCACTAAGGCACTTTTGTTATTGCACTATAATTTTGTATACATTTATATCTGATTATATGCACTTTGGATATGTGATGACAATGTATACATAATATTTATATTATTAGCACTGATTCTTTTTGGTTTTTATTCTAATTATGTTATTTCTTGGCACTGGAGACATTCACAATTTAAGGTCTTGTAGACTTTGTATATCAAGCTATTTTACTAGCAGCCGTTTGCATCACAGCGAAGAGTACATTTTGAGATATTGCATCTTTAGAATTACTTTGGCCTTTTGTAGTTAGATGTACTTGTGTTTGAGGGTCTGAAAAGGTCTTTCTGAAAAAAAGTGGTTCTTTTGTATTTGCACAAAATCTTGATTGGATGCATTTAAGGAATATGTTGACAGCACTAGTAATAACATTGCTCAATTTAGATATGGTAGTTTCAAATCAGCTTGGGTGGAGTTACGCGAGTGATATCAAGACCCCACATCGATCTGTGGTGTGGCGGCAAAAAATGTAAGTGCATGGCAGCGTTTGCTTGATTTTTGTGAACCTAATATTGATGCATATGCCACTATAATGCTTGTAGAAAGATTTTAAACTAATAAATACTACACTATAAGTTAGAGCTGCACGATTAATCGTATGATAATCGCAATCTCGATTCACCCCCCCCCCCGGCGATCTCCAGCCCGGATTACCGCGATTCTCCCGGGATGTAGCCTGGACCGGAGGAGAAGCTGTCGGAACCATCGTGGAACACAAATGGCGCCGATACCGGAACTGACGTCAGAGCAGAGAGCGTGATGCGCCGCTGTTCTGTCAGAGGACGTCAATGTGATTCACGTCGTCTTCCTATTAGTATCCAACTTCACAGTGCGCCTGCGCGGTCGTTCATTAACACGCTAATCCCCTGAATAAATTAAATACATTTACACCACTCGCCGCTGCACTGCTCCTGTCACGTACGAAATTCAAAATACATAGAAAGCACATTAACATGCTAATCCCCTGAATACATTAAATACAGTAACACCACTAATCCCCTGACTATATTAAATACTTTAACACCACTCGCCGCTGCACTGCTCCTGCACGCCTGTCACCTATGAAATTCAAAAGCACTGCACGCTACACTAAAATAAATTAAATACATTAACAAATTCAAAAGCAAAAAAATAAAAAAATTTGTTGGTGACAGGCGCTGTATTTAATTTATTTTAGTGTAGCGTGCAGTGCTTTTGATCAGTGCTTTTGAATTTCATAGGTGACAGGCGTGCAGGAGCAGTGCAGCGGCGAGTGGTAAAGTATTTAATATAGTCGGGATTAGTGGTGGTACTGTATTTAATGTATTCAGGGGATTAGTGTGTTAAAGTGCTTTCTATGTATTGTTTTGAATTTCGTACGTGACAGGAGCAGTGCAGCGGTGAGTTGTAGATCTGTGGGTGGTGCATGGTGACATAGGGAGGACCGAGAGAATCGTGATCTTTAATTTAAGCAAAAGAATCGTGATTCTCATTTTTCCCAGAATCGTGCAGCTCTACTATAAGTTAGATCTTTTACCCATGGTGTATGGCATGATTTCAGGAGTACGTGAGTGGAGCATATAGGAGAAGTGCTTCCAAATCAATGGAGACCAGGGTGAATATTGGAGACAAGGGAGAATAGCGGCGGATAACCATATGTGGAGTGGAATGAATGTTTGTGCTGCTTATAATTTGGCAGCCTGTCCGTCTGGCGAGTGTGCATTTTGCTCACTTGGTACAGGATAATGCAGTGTTACTGGTGTGATTTGAAGCACTTTAGTGCTGATAAGAAAGATGAATATACATCTATGTAAATGCTGATGTTTTTAGACATTTGCTATTGTTTTAATTTGGGACTTTATCACTCTAGCACTTTAAATGTTTATTTTTTTTTTAAGCGCTGCAAGTTTGTATTATACTAGTAATAACATGTTCAATTGAGATACGGTAGTTCCAAATCGGCTTGTATGGGAGCAGTCTTGTGAATTTTTGTTCTCAAGAAGTAGTAATGAGGAATTTTCTAATCTAGATTTTCAATTCTAATCTTCCAATTTTAGCAGTTCTCTACAGATTTGGGCCTGCCACCAAGTATCTTTGGTTATTGCAGAGGAGTACTACAGAGAGGGGAATAGGGTACCACAGATAACATTTTAGCATGTCATGATTTGACAAAGGATATAAAACATTTCAAAATGGCATTTACAACTTCCCTTGTGTATGCAACAAAGGAAAATCTTTAATTAAGAATAGCTACAGTATCTTTGACAGCAGAGTTCAAAGGGAATACTTATCTGAAGGACATTCTTTTTCCAGTCAACCATTTAATTGTTTGTGTTGAGTAGCAAAGTTACTAAAGTAGACTTTACAAATGAATGGTGTTAGCATTGTAGAAATACGTTTCTTAAAAAAAAAGAAATATTTTTTTTTTACATTTCTGAAAAGGTCATCCCTCTTTTTTCTGGTTTGTGAAGAACCTTGCTTTGTGGCTTATTATACACTTACAAAAAATAAGATAAGGAAATCGGTGAGTCAAATTATGCCAACAATTTATTAAATTATACAAGCAAGATTGAACCTCCATAAACAGTATATCTCCAGTGTTTTAAAATCCTTTAGAACCCATAGACAATGTCAAACAGCAACAGGCTAGTGCATTTATAGAAAACACCTGTATATATTTGTTTCATGACAAAATGTGCTTCAGGCCGGTTTCACACTTGTCCGACAAACGCTCCGACATTGGGAGCTCATGTCGCAAGACGTGTGAAAATCAATGTTTCCCTATGGGAGCCGTCTTAACTGGTCCGACACATGTCGGTCCGACTTTGAAGATGCTCCCTGTATGACTTTGATCCTACTTCAGCTCATTGACTATCATTGAAGTCGGATCAAAGTCGGACCGCGGTCTTGCATAATCCGACTTTGGCATGCGACTTGTGCTCTGCTGATCTTGAGGGGGAACTCCACGCCAAATTTTGAATAAAAAAAAACGGCATGGGTTCCCCTCCAGGAGCATACCAGGCCCTTCGGTTTGGTATGGATTTTAAGGGGAACCCCCTAAGCCAAAAAACCGGCGTGGGGGTCCCCCTCAAAATCCAAACCAGACCCTTATCTGAGCACACAACCTGGCAGGCCACAGGAAAAGAGGGGGGATGAGAGAGCGCCCCCCTCCCTCCTGAACCGTACCAGGCCGCATGCGCTCAACATGGGGGGTTTGGTGCTTTGGGGCAGGGAGGCGACCTGCGGCCCACCACCTCAAAGCACCCTGCCCCCATGTTGATGGGGACAAGGGCCTCTTCCCGACAACCCTGGCCGTTGGTTGTTGGGGTCTGCAGATGGGGGGCTTATCGGAATCCAGGAGACCCCAGATCCTGGCCCCCCACCCTATGTGAATGAGTATGGGGTACATCGTACCCCTACCCCTACCCATTCACCTGGTGGAAAAAAATGTCAATAAAAAAACACTACACAGGTTTTTAAAGTAATTTATTACACAGCTCTGGGGGTCCCCAGTACCCCATACTCATTCACATAGGGTGGGGTCCCCCTTAATAAAAGGGGCTCCTGGATTCCGATAAGCCCCCCACCCGCAGACCCCGACAACCAACGGCCAGGGTTGTCGGGAAGAGGCCCTTGTCCCCATCAACATGGGGGCAGGGTGCTTTGGGGTGGGGGGGCTGCAGGTCGCCCCCTGCCCCAAACCCCCCATGTTAAGGTATGGTTCAGGAGGGAGGGGGGGCACTCGTCCCCCCCTCTTTTCCTGTGGCCTGCCAGGTTGCGTGCTCGGATAAGGGTCTGGATTTTGGGGGGGACCCCACGCCGTTTTTTCGGCGTAAGGGGCCCCCTTAAAATCCAGACCAGACCGAAGGGCCTGGTATGCTCTTGGAGGGGGAACCCATGCCGGTTTTTTATTTAAAATTTGGCATGGAGTTCCCCCTCAAGATCAGCAGAGCACAAGTCGCATGCCAAAGTCGGATCATGCAAGACCGCGGTCCGACTTTGATCCGACTTCAATGATAGTCAATGGGCTGAAGTAGGATCAAAGTCAGACCAAAGTAGTACAGGGAGCATTTTCAGTTGGACCGACATGTGTCGGACCAGTTAAGATGGCTCCCATAGGGAAACATTGATTTTCGCACGTCATGCGTCATGAGCTCCCAATGTCGGAGCATTTGTCGCACCAGTGTAAACCCGGCCCAAAAGATCAATCCCAGGCAACAATGGAGTTCAGCCGGTGAACAGTTAATTCCATTTAAACTTGTTTTAAAGGCAGAAGGTTTTTTACTTTATCAAATTCTCCGTATTAAAGGGGTTGTAAAGGTTTGTTTTTTATTTTCTAAATAGGTTCCTTTAAGCTAGTGCATTGTTGGTTCACTTACCTTTTCCTTAGATTTCCCTTCTAAATATTTGTTTTCTTTGTCTGAATTTCTCACTTCCTGTTCCTCCCCAGTAAGCTGTTCAGTAAGCTGTTCTGGCTGACTCCACACCATTCGGATGATGGTGTGAAGTTTAGTGAGGAGAAACAGGACGTGAGAAATTCAGACAAAGAAAAAAAAACATTTAGAAGGTAAATCAAAGGAAAAGGTAAGTGAACCAGCAATGCACTTAGCTTAAAGGAACCTATTTAGCAAATAAAAAACGAACCTTTACAACCCCTTTAAGGTAAAACACCTTGCTGTTGTCAATCGCAGCCAGGGAGCGGGGGTGGGGCCAAGCCACGCTGTGTGTGTCTTTTGGACACACATAGCTAGCTCAGGAGCGACCACACACAAGTGACTTGCTATTGGGGTATTCTGTGGGCAGGGAGGAGCCAGAAGCACTGGTGGGGTGACCCGATAGGAGGGAGGTTGGGGCTGCTCTGTGCAAAACCATTTGTCAGGTCACCTGTGGCCAGATGACAGATGCTCACTGTCGGGGGTCAGGAGTGCACCACAAGGTAGTGAACCCTATGGCTGACTGCTGCGGATGGGAAACTGGGTGGTTGTGGAAAGCGGGACCAGTGGAGCACAACAGGGATCCACAGGGAGCTAGAGCCCAAGATTCCCCAGGGCGCGGAGTCTAAGACCCAGCAGGTTTTCACCAGAGCCTATAGTGGTGAGGATGGCCTACACTGCAGCTGGGTCCAGGTCGCGGCCCCAGAGTCCCCTAGATCACGCTCCGTAGGGTAAAGAGGATAGAGGGGAATCAGCAGCACAGGATACAAGATTAGTGAGGGGGGAAAAGCCAAGGTCAGGGCAACAAGCAGACAATGATAAACGAAGGACAAGCCGAATGTCAAGGTCACTAGCAGACAGGGATAGTCGGGAACAAGCCAATATCGTAACACAGAGACAGACGTAGCACATGGCAGGCAGGGACTCAAACACACAATGCTTAACAAACACGTTGATCAGCAAGGCTGGCTTGCAGTGCACAGGTTAATATAGTGTTCCCTAATAGGGTCTGGGGTGGAGCATACTGGGAGGAGAGATTATAAAAGCAGCCAGGTGAGAGAGTCTGGCCTCTAAGGTGAACACATTAAGCGGAAGGTAAGATGGCAGACAAACATTACTGCATATCCATGACAGTACCCCTCCTCTTATGGGGCCCCCTCCCCCGCCTGGGCCCAGGCTTAGAGGGAAACCTCAGATGAAACCTCCTCAACAGACGAGGTGCAAAGACCTCAGATGCAGCGATACAAGACGCCTCCTCAGGACCAAACTCTCTCCAAAGCACAAGGTACTGAAGAATACCTATGCAGAGCCGAGAATCCAGAACTTGACTAACCTCGTACTTTAGATTATCCTCAGAGACCGGAACCGAGGTAGGGAGAGGAGGAGAGGATTTATTGAGGACCAAAGGCCTTTTAGGAATAAGCAAGGGCATAAGAGGATCAACAGGGATCAGAGGAGGGTCCCCCAGACCCTTAAAGAAGATCTGGAAATCTAGCACAGGACCATCAGACTGGGCAGAGGTCAGTGGAACCCTGAGGTCAGGTTGGTTAGAAGGTGACATGTCACAAGAGTCAAGCTGAATAGCTGAAAAGACAAGCAGAATGTCCTGAATAAGAAAAAGTAGGAGGCTCACTGGGCATGGACTGGACTGGCATAACTAGTACAGAGGCCGAGTGAATAGCAGAGTCAGGTGTAGCGACTACCTGAATCGCATCGCAAGACATAGCGACTGCAGAACTTGTAGACAAGCTAGCCTGGCTGTGCGTCCAAGGTTGATTAGGGACAGACAAATGTAAATGGTTATGCAAACTGGAGTGAATGATCGGCTCAGGTTCACAGGGGGCAACCTTGGGTAGGCAGAACGAGGAACAGGAGGAACCCCAAGCCAGGATCTGTCCAGAAGTCCAGTCAACGTGTGGAGAATGAAGCCGTAACCATGGGAGACCCAAAATGATAGGAGTTGAGGCCTTAGGTAAGAAAGGAAGGATATCCACTCCTGGTGGAGTGTCCCTACCGACATCTTAACAGGGGAGGGTCTGGAAGCGGATAGGACCCCCTGGGAGAACAGTGCCATCAATCGCCAAGACCACTAAGGGCGTGGTGAGTGGCAAAAGGGTAAGTCTCGTAGAAGATGCAATTTCCGAGTCCATGAAATTGCCAGCGGCTCCGGAATCCAGATATGCTGCGACCAAATGGGAAGAAGCACCAACATGAAGGAACACAGAAAGAAGACAAGAAGGTGAGGGGGATATTTCTGGGTCCAATACTCCACTTTCCAGATGTATTGGAGCCGAACGTTTTTCCGCACAAAGAGAGCAAGTGTCACAAAAATGACCTTTGTCCCCACAGTAGAGACACAGGCCTAGAGATCTGCACCTAGCACATTCCTCGGGGGATAGCCTGGTCCGACCCAGTTGCATGGGTTCCTCAGCTTGCAGGAGATACTCTACGGGTCAAAGAGAGGGGAGGTCAGGCTGACTAAGAACCAAGGAGTGCTGGCGTCGCTTTTCTACGGTCCTTTCCTGAAAGCGGATATCGATCTGGTTACACAAGGAGATAACCCCGTCCAGATCAGTGGGAATGGTTCTTCCTGCTAATTCATCCTTCACTCTATCAGAAAGGCCATGCAAATAGGTTGCAACTAAGGCCTCATTGTTCCAGCTCAACTCAGCCGCCAGAATGCGGAAATGTCCCACAGAAGCAGACTCTTGGCGGAGACGTAAAAGGGCGCTGGACGCTGAAGAGACACGAGTCGGTTCTTCAAAAATATTCCGAAAAAGTTACAAAAAGTCAGACAGGCTAGAAACCACTGGATCATTCAGTTCCCACAGAGGGGCTGCCCAGGATAAAGCTTCACTGGAGAGGAGGAAAATAATATAGGCTACCTTTGCCCGATCAGACAGGAAGTTTTGGGGCTGGGGCTCAAAATGAATAGTGCATTGGCTAAGGAACCCCCTGCAGGCCTTGGAGTCCCCAGAGAAACGGGACAGAGCTGGTAGTTGTAGTGAATGTGTGGCTGCAACTGCGCCTGGAATAGGTGCAGTCGCTGATGGCAGTTAAGGTTGTTGAACCGGGGGTCCTAAGGAGACCTGAAGCTGCTCGAAGCGGGAAGCCAGATCCTGGAGGAATCGCATCACCTGAGTTTGATTTGATTCCTGGGTCTCAAGTCTGCGGACTATGCCCTGTAATGGATCATCTATGGAAAGCGGCACGTCAGCCGGGTCCATGGCTGATCAAACTGTCAGGTCACCTGTGGCCAGATGACAAATGCTCACCGGTGGGTGTGAGGAGTGCACCACAAGGTAGTGAACCCTATGGCCTGACTGCTGCGGATTGGAAACTGGGTGGTTGTGGAAAGCGGGACCAGTGGAGCACAACAGGGATCTAGAGCCCAAGATTCCCCAGGGTGCGGAGTCTAAGATCCAGCAGGTTTTCACCAGAGCCTCTAGTGGTGAGGATGGCCTACGCTGCAGCTGGGTCCAGGTCGCTGCCCCCAGTGTCCCCTAGCTCACGCTCTGTAGGGTAAAGAGGATAGAGGGGAATCAGCAGCACAGGATACAAGAATAGTGAGGGGAAAAGCCAAGGTCAGGGCAACAAGCAGACAAGGATAAACGAAGGACAAGCCAAAGGTCAAGGTCACTAGCAGACAGGGATAGTCGGGAACAAGCCAATATCGTAATACAGAGACAGGCGTAGCACACGGCAGGCAGGAACCCAAACACTTAACAAACACGTTGATCAGCAAGGCTGGCTTGCAGTGCACAGGTTAATATAGTTGTAACGAGCCCCTTGCTCGCTCGGTTCCACTCCCCCGACACTCCTCTGCTACTATTGGATCATATTGCAGATCGCAACGTCTAATGGTTCGGTCATCCGATGCTCCAGGATTCAAACTACAGCTATGTGCCGTTCTAATCCATTTTTGACAGTTCAGAACAAACACCAGGCAGGCTGTATGTAAGTTCAAACAGGAATCTCTTTTTATTGGATGCACACACACACTTTTATACAGCAGTTTGAACACCCTGCCTACCAACAACCACTTTCCTATAGGTCAATTGTAAAGTCCATTGTATTTCTCAATTAGGTTCTCTTGGCCATGCAAATGAGGACTTGAAACAGGGTCAGCCGGGATTGGTCCGATAGCTTGAATAGGAGAACAGAGATGTGTATTGACACAGAATGTGTATTGACACAGAAGCCCCAGGGGGTAATTAAAGTACATAAACAAACAGTCAAACACAGAACAATGCTTTTCTTCCAGACCATGAAGCCGTCTGGAGGGGGGGTTAGCCTTAAGACCGGGCAGAAGACCCCCCACTGTGTAATAGATTCAAAGGAGAAATACTTCAGTATTCAAAGGTTCATGACAATACTCCCTCCTGGGAAATAGTCCAACAGCCACAGTGGGACCCCGAACGGGTCAACTCGAGGATGTTGGAAAAGTAGTCTTAAGGTTCCAGGTCTGTCTGTCGGGATAACCCATCCGCATTCCTGTCTTGAGGCCCTGGCCCATAATCGGCGGGCAAGAGGCTAGCATTCAGTCCTCTCCAAAAGCCTCTGTCCCTGCTAGATCTGCCACACATCACCCCTTTCGGCAGGAGACCAACACAGGAGGAGACCCCTGACGGGTTGACTCCGAAGTTAGTCCATAGTTCTATTCCCCCAATGCCAGTATCCACACAGTACCCCAAACAAATTGCTCCAAACAGCATTACTCACCCAGCCAACCTCTGCCTCTCTCAGAGAACATACCCACCACTGGGGAGAGGCCTGGACTGGCCCTTCTCCCTGGAGTTCTTTCAGCCGCTGGAGAGAAGACAGGGTGACTGGGCTCAGTCCGTCATGCTGTTGGGGATCTGGGCCAACTGCCCAGCATCCCTGGGGTATACAAGTGAAGACTGAATTCCCATCCACTTGTGGTAGGTGAAAATCCCCCAGTGCTTGCAAAGCAAGGTTGACATCCTCCTGTCTCAGTGTCACACCATTTTCTGGGATTGTGTCAGTGAGGACCGAAGTCCCATCCAGTACCACAGGAACTCCCTCTTCTGTTAGTTGAGAGCAGAGGCCCGCGGCACTCTGCTCTGTTGCCAGCTCTTGTGCTGGGTTGCTGTGAGTGGAGACCGCAGTCCCATCCACCGATCTCCGCTCAAGTTGCAGTTGTGTGCAGAGGCCAGTAGCATTCTGCCCTGCTGCCAGTGATTCAGCTGTGGGTAAAAGCTTTACCACCTCAGCTTGTTGCTGGAGAGATGGGCCAACTGCCCTGGCTCCCTGAAACTCCACAGTTGTTTCCGGTGCTGGGCAGAGGTTGCTAGCACTCTGCCCTGTTGCCAGCACTTCTGCTGGGGACTCCACACCATCTGCTCTGGCTAACTGTTGGGGAGGGAAAAGGGCTGCTTCTCCCCCCTGCATCTCTGAAATCCACTGGGAAAGAGGAACCATCACCTTCTCACCTCTGGCCTCCAAAACTGCCACGGGTGTAGAGCAGGGGTCTGCAGTACTCTGTCCTGCTGCCAGTACTTGAGCAGGCGATGCATAATCCATAACATCCTCCGAACAGTCCCTTAAGTCCATACCTTCTGTAATCTGTGGCTGGGAGATGAGCTAACTGCCCTAGCTCCCTGGAACTCCATATCATCCACTTCGGCTTTAGGGATGGCAATCTTCAGATTTTCCACTGCCGATTCTTCAGCCAGGCTAGCTCCCTGGAACTCCATATCATCCACTTCGGCTTTAGGGATGGCAATCTTCAGATTTTCCACTGCCGATTCTTCAGCCAGGCTAGCTCCCTGGAACTCCATATCATCCACTTCGGCTTTAGGGATAGAAATCTCCAGATTTTCCACTGCCGATTCTCTGGCATGCTGCGGGACAGGTACATTCCTCCATCCAAGATCATCCCAAGCAGAAACAGGATCATCAAGGTCAGTCAGCACTTCTGCTTTGGGGATGGCAATCTCCAGATTTTCCACTGCCGATTCTTCAGCCAGGATTTCATAGTTGTCAACTGGTATTTCCTGATAGTCCCAGGCAAAGGTAGCACCACCCTGCTGCTGAGCAGATTCTAGCAGCTGTCTGTAGGCGATCTCCGATTGCCATATTTCCGCCATTCTCCGCTCATGTTGTCGCTCTAGTTCTCTCTTTTGTCGCTCTCGTTCTCTCTCTTGTCACTCTTGTTCTCTCTTTTGTCTCGCATCCTGCAGCTGGATGCCTCTAATGGCTTCCTGTATGGCGGTCTCTGATGGGTTAGCACCATATAATGCCAAGCGCTGTCGAACTCGTTGCTGAAACAAGTCTTCAACTGAACGGGGTCCTGCATCACCATCCCTCTGATCCATCTCGGCTAGCTCCCTGATCAAGGTGGCCTTGTTCTTTGTCCCACCAGTCCCTCCACAGCTCTCAAGTAAGTCTTTCAGCGTGGGCTTTCCTGCCGGCTGCATAGCTGGTCATTCACTGTGGTGGTTTGGAGTGTCCCAGTAACTGGAGAGCAAATCCCACCGCTGCCAACCAATGTAACGAGCCCCTTGCTCGCTCGGTTCCACTCTCCCGACACTCCTCTGCTACTATTGGATCATATTGCAGATCGCAACGTCTGATGGTTCGGTCATCCGATGCTCCAGGATTCAAACTACAGCTATGTGCCGTTCTAATCCATTTGTGATAGTTCAGAACAAACACCAGGCAGGCTGTATGTAAGTTCAAACAGGAATCTCTTTTTATTGGATGCACACACACACTTTTATACGGCAGTTTGAACACCCTGCCCCCAACAACCACTTTCCTATTGGTCAATTGTAAAGTCCATTGTATTTCTCAATTAGGTTCTCTTGGCCATGCAAATGAGGACTTGAAACAGGGTCAGCCGGGATTGGTCCGATAGCTTGAATAGGAGACCTGAGATGTGTATTGACACAGAATGTGTATTGACACAGAAGCCCCAGGGGGTAATTAAAGTACATAAACAAACAGTCAAACACAGAACAATGCTTTTCTTCCAGACCATGAAGCCGTCTGGAGGGGGGGTTAGCCTTAAGACCGGGCAGAAGACCCCCCACTGTGTAATAGATTCAAAGGAGAAATACTTCAGTATTCAAAGGTTCATGACAATACTCCCTCCTGGGAAATAGTTCAACAGCCACAGTGGGACCCCGAACGGGTCAACTCGAGGATGTTGGAAAAGTAGTCTTAAGATTCCAGGTCTGTCTGTCGGGATAACCCATCCGCATTCCTGTCTTGAGGCCCTGGCCCATAATCGGCGGGCAAGAGGCTAGCATTCAGTCCTCTCCAAAAGCCTCTGTCCCGGCTAGATCTGTCACAATAGTGTTCCCTAATAGGGCCTGGGGTGGAGCATACTGGAAGGAGAGATTATAAAAGCAGCCAGGTGAGAGAGTCTGGCCTCCAAGGTGAACACATAAAGGGGAAGTTAAGATGGCAGACAAACATTACTGCATATCCATGACACCATTGCACAGAGCAGGTAAACATGACATGTTTTTTATTAAAAAAAGAAAAGAAAAATTGAGCCTTTAGAATCGTTTTAAGAAAATGAGCTTCACTAGAAAGTAGAAGTGTGTGCCTGTTTACACCAGAACGGGTGTCAAGGTCACCTGTGGCCAGGTGACAGATGCACACCGTAGGGGGACAGGAGTGCACCGCAAGGTAGTGAACCCTATGGCTGACTGCTGCGGATAGGAAACTGGGTGGTTGTGGAAAGCGGGACCAGAGGAGCACAACCGGGATCCTAACGGAAGCTAGAGCCAAGATTCCCCAGGGCACGGAGTCTAAGACCCAGCAGGTCTTCTCCAGGGCCTCTAGTGGTGAGGATGTTATGCTGCAGGCTGGGACCAGGTCGCGGCCCCTGGAGTTTCCTAGCTCACGCCCCGTAGGATAAGGGGAAAAGAGGGGAAGCAGCAGCACAAGATATGAGAGAACCGAATAACAAGCTGAAGGTCAGGGGCCACAAGCAGACAAGGATAACGAAAGAACGAGCCGAAGGTCAAGGGTCACGAGCAGACAGGGATAGTCGGGGACAAGCCAAATATGTAACAGAGAGACAGACGTAGCACACGGCAGGCAGGAACCCAAACACACAATGCCTAACAAACACGTTGATCAGCAAAGCAGGCTTGCAGTGCACAGGTTAATATAGTGTTCTGTGATAGGGCCTGGGGTGGAGTCTGGCTGGGAGGAGATTATAAAGGAAGCCAGGTGAAAGGGCTCAGGCCTCTAAGATGAACACATAGGAAGGAAGGTAAGCTGACAGACAAACACTACTGCATATCCATGACAGTACCCTCCCTCTTATGGGCCCTCCCCCGCCTGGGCCCAGGCTTAAAGGGAAATCTCTGATGAAACCTTCTCAACAGATGAGGTGCAGCGACATCAGATGCAGCGATCCAAGACGCCTCCTCAGGACCAAAACCTCTCCAATGCACAAGGTACTGAAGAATACCTCTGCAGAGCCGAGAATCCAGAACTTGTCTAACCTCATACTTAAGATTATCCTCAGAGACCGAAAACGAGGTAGGGAGATGACAAGAAGATCTATTGAGGACCAAAGGCTCTCTAGGAATAAGCAAGGGCATGAGAGGATCAACAGGAATCTGAGGAGGGTCCCCTAGACCCTTAAAGGGGAACTGGTCATCTTGCACAGGACCATCAGACTGGGCAGATGTCAGTGGAACCCTGAAGTCAGGTTGGTTAGAGTGTGACATGTCGCCGGAGTCAAACTGAATAGCTGAAGGACAAGCAGAATGTCCCGAACAAGAAAAAGTAGGAGGCTCACTGGGCATGGGCTGGACTGGCATAACTAGTACAGAGGCAGAGTGAATAGCTGAGTCAGGTGTAGCGACTACCTGAATCGCATCGCAAGACGTAGCGACTGCAGGACTTGTAGACAAGCTAGCCTGGCTGTGCGTCCAAGGGTGGTTAGGGACAGAGAAATGTAAATGGTTATGCAACCTGGAATGAATGACCGGCTCAGATTCACAGGGGGCAACCTTGGGTAGGCAGGACGAGGAACAGGAGGGACCCCAAGCCAGGATCTGTCCAGTAGTCCAGTCCACATGAGGAGAATGGAGCTGTAACCATGGGAGACCCAAAATTATAGGCGTTGAGGCCTTGGGTAAGATAAGGAAGGATATCCACTCCTGGTGGAGTGTCCCTACCGACATCTTAACAGGGAGGGTCTGGAAGCGGATAGGTCCCCCTGGGAGAACAGTACCATCAATCGCCAAGACCACCAATGGTGTGGTGAGGGGCAAAAGAGTAAGTCTCATGGACGATGCGATTTCCCAGTCCATAAAATTACCAGCGGCTCCGGAATCCAGATATGCTGAGACCGAATGAGAAGAAGCACCAACATGAAGGAACACAGAAAGCAGAAGGCGAGAAGGGGAAGGTGATATTTCTGGGTCCAATACTCCACTTTCCAGATGAAGTGGACCCGAACGTTTTTCTGGACAAAGAGAGCAAGTGTCACGAAAATGACCTTTGCCCCCACAGTAAAGACACAGACCAAGAGTTCTGCGCCTAGCACGTTCCTCGGGGGATAGCCTGGTCCGACCCAGCTGCATGGGTTCCTCAGCTGGTAGGAGATGCTCTACGGGTCGAAGAGAGGGGAGCTCAGGCTGACTAAGAACCAAGGAGTGCTGGCGTTGCTTTTCTAAGGTCCTCTCCTGAAAGCGAATATCGATCTGGTTACACAAGGAGATAACGCCGGCCAGATCAGTGGGGATGGTTCTTCCTGCTAATTCATCCTTCACTCTATCAGACAGGCCATGCAAAAAGGTTGCGACTAAGGCCTCATTGTTCCAGCTCAACTCAGCCGACAGTATGCGGAAATGAAGGGCATACTGTCCCACAGAAGCAGACTCTTGGCGGAGACGTAAAAGGGCGCTGGCCGCTGAAGAGACACGAGCCGGTTCTTCGAAGATATTCCGAAAAAGTTTCAAGAAGCCAGACAGGCTAGAAACCACTGGATCATTCAGTTCCCACAGAGGGGCTGCCCAGGCTAAAGCTTCACCAGAGAGGAGGGAAATGATATAGGCTACCTTAGCCCGATCAGACAGGAAGTTTTGGAGCTGGAGCTCAAAATGAATTGGGCATTGGCTAAGGAACCCCCTGCAAGCCTTGGAGTCCCCAGAGAAACGGGACGGAGCTGGCAGTTATAGTGAGTGTGTGGCTGCGACTGGTGCAATAGGTGCAGCCGCTGGTTGTATTTGAGGTTGCGGATTCAGGGTTCCCAAGGAGGCCTGAAGCTGCTCAAAGCGAGAAGCCAGATCCTGGAGGAATCGCATCACCTGAGTCTGATTCGATTCCTGGGTTTCAAGTCTGCAAACTATGCCCTGCAACGGATCATCCACGGGTAACGGGATGTCAGCCGGGTTCATGGCTGATCAAACTGTCAAGGTCACCTGTGGCCAGGTGACAGATGCACACCGTAGGGGGACAGGAGTGCACCGCAAGGTAGTGAACCCTATGGCTGACTGCTGCGGATAGGAAACTGGGTGGTTGTGGAAAGCGGGACCAGAGGAGCACAACCGGGATCCTAACGGAAGCTAGAGCCAAGATTCCCCAGGGCACGGAGTCTAAGACCCAGCAGGTCTTCTCCAGGGCCTCTAGTGGTGAGGATGTTATGCTGCAGGCTGGGACCAGGTCGCGGCCCCTGGAGTTTCCTAGCTCACGCCCCGTAGGATAAGGGGAAAAGAGGGGAAGCAGCAGCACAAGATATGAGAGAACCGAATAACAAGCTGAAGGTCAGGGGCCACAAGCAGACAAGGATAACGAAAGAACGAGCCGAAGGTCAAGGGTCACGAGCAGACAGGGATAGTCGGGAACAAGCCAAATATGTAACAGAGAGACAGACGTAGCACACGGCAGGCAGGAACCCAAACACACAATGCCTAACAAACACGTTGATCAGCAAAGCAGGCTTGCAGTGCACAGGTTAATATAGTGTTCTGTGATAGGGCCTGGGGTGGAGTCTGGCTGGGAGGAGATTATAAAGGAAGCCAGGTGAAAGGGCTCAGGCCTCTAAGATGAACACATAGGAAGGAAGGTAAGCTGACAGACAAACACTACTGCATATCCATGACAAGGGGGTGTGGGAAACCCGCATTTCCCGCACTGTGTTTAAAATGCACTGCAGTTGCGATCTGCAGCGGGTGTCAAGGCTATGTTAATGACACTTCAAATGCAGGTTGCAAACACAGTGCCATGCAATCCAATTGCAGTGCATTTTTTTAAAGTAGTAGTTTGTTTATGTGTGTGATGACTGCACTTTTTTTTGTGGTAGCTGCTCTTAGGTAATGTAGATTTTCTTTATTTAGCTATGATTTTTTCCACTTGTACACTTGGTTGGCTATATCAAGGTGTGCTAGTAGCGTGTGGGTTTCCTTTTTGTATTTTATGTTTATGCACTAATTTTGATGCGGTCCAGTGCGATTCAGCCCCCTTTCAAAATGAATGATCTCAAATCGCACCTCACTGCATGTGAATTACACAATAATGTGAAAGCGCATCCTTGTGCGATTTGCGATGTGAGTCGCCACTTAGAAAAAAAAGAAAATAGTTTTGCCTTAAGGATCGAGTATGGGAGGTTTTGAGTTTTTTTTTTTTTTTTTGGCCATCTGTGCATCTCATTGAGGAGCTTTCCTATCACTTCTGACCCATAGCCAAAACTGAAAGTTAGGAGATCCCTAGTTGTCACCAGAACTAGTGTCCCCATTGGAAAATATCCCCTCTATTCCTGTTATGGTAACAACCCAAAATTTGGGATTTTGCTTTCATTCTTGGTGATGATAGTAACATAACAAATAGGGTGAATCTCCTCTAATGGGGACACAGACAGTGACAGGTGCTTAATCATTCTTCATACTACCCAAATCTAAAAACAAAGTTTTGGCTTTAGTCATACTTTTGTAGCAATACCCCCTAGAGGGCCGCTGGTTAGTTTTGGGTTTTGCACGTTACCTCTTCAGCTTCGTTGTCCGGGTGGGAAAGTCTGTAGTAATGCAATGTCCACACAGATGTAAAACCTCAAACAGTTAGGCTTTATTTTTCTTATGCAGTAAACATTGGGAAGTAGAAGGCATAGAAGAGTAGGGGAAGGTTCAGGCACTCGCCACCAAAGATAACAGTCTCAGATTAAAGTCACTCACCACTCTCAATGTTAGAGTGGGTATTGGTCCCCTCTCACATGGCCTAGCAGCCGGGATTACACACGAACCAGCAACAGGGCAGTCTCTGCCACAGACTGCCCAAGATGAAGTAGGTCTCTGCCACAGACCTTTTGAAGTGTACAAAGTCTCTGACACAGACCTTTTTAAGTTGAGCAAATGGATAGTCCAGGAATCCTCTGCCACAGGATTTCAATGTCCCAAACTTCCAGCTGTACAATTAAAGGGCCTTTAAGCAAATCCGGCAAACTGCAGGGCTTGTAGTATAGCGGATCCCTCCTTGCCAAAGTTACCAGGCCTCACCCGAGACAGCAGCACTTTGCCGGTCTCCTCCAGGGCAGCTCCTCCCCTGGTCTACTTCACCAAGATAGCTTCCTCCCAATGTGGACGGACAGCTTGGGATCCCCTCTCCGACTGTAGGCCCCAGCCAGACTAGCTGGGCCTACTAGATAGCGATGCAGCCTCGGGCCAACGTGGCCCCGAGACCAGGACCACACACACACACACACACACACACACCTCGCGCCCGGAGGGCTGCGGGACGAGAACCAACCCCAAACAATGGCGTCTGCCCCTTAAGTATCCCCTCCCAGCAGGCACAGCGGGTCGACCACTCCCACTGTACCGCTGCTGAGAAGGGCCACTCAATGCACCATGGTTTGCCCGTGTTACAACAGGTGCCCGAGGTGGTAACACCACCTACAGGCAAAAAGGGAAAATGCTATCAGGCAAACCACAGCTAGAGCAGAGGTTAAATTAAATGCAATTCAACCGTCTGAGCCCAACTACTGGCTCAGACATCCCTCTATATTTTTAAATAACGTCCCAACCTTTTGGGGAGGGCGCTACACTTCAATTTCAGTTTTATGTAATCGACTGCAGCAGGATTTCACAGGGCTCTTTAAATGATCAGTGAGAGTGTCTCCTTCCTGAAGCTTGTATGGGGAAAGGGTATTTGTCTGATAACCAGTCATTTTTAGATTTTAGCATGCAAAAGAGGTATGTAGCAGTATGCTTAATGCTTTTTAGAGGCAGGGCCATGCCTCCTTCGAAATCCTCTGATGGAGGCATGGCCCTGCCTCTGAAACGCGTCTACCCAATCTCACTTCGGCAGCATTGGAGACTCACACACGCGGCGTCCGCCGCCGGTTCCACGGGTTCCTTCGGATTGATATTGTCATCCTGATCACTCTCTGGCACAGTGGAGACTCATATACGCTGTACCCGCCGCTGGTTCCACAGGTTCCCGCGGACTGATACTGTCACCCTGACAAGTCTGAGCAAAACAGGAAAAGGATTTTTCTGGATAGCAGCACTCCAAGATAAAAAGCCTTTATTTCAAAAGTCCAGGAATCCAAAGCATACACTGCACATCACGACACACTGATCAAAAATTGGCTGACATGTTTCGCATCAATTGATGCTTACTCATAGCTACCCAATGCACAAATGTTTACTATAATATACCCTAAAGGAAGGTCATGTGATCCAACACCAAGGTGAAAATGATTGTTCAGTGATTGACTGCATGTGAGGAGATTCAAGTAAAAAAGGTGTGGTTCTCTAACCACAGTGATAGAGAAATCCCTCTTAGAATGTGCAATCAGTAAAAATATATACGATGTGTATATAGAGAAATGTGTATATACATAAAAAAGTATCTGAAGGATGTGATGTGAACAAAGTGAGATAAAAATGTAGGTATAAAATAAAATAAGAATAAAAAAAAAAAGGTAAACATAAAAATAAAAATAAAAATGAAAATAAATATGTATCAAAAGAATATATAAGAGAATGAGCTAAAAGAAATGTGAATGAAGTAAATATGTCAATGAAAATGCAAATGCATAAATAACTAAATTCAAAAATATATATGTAAATCAAGCAAGACAAAAGGCGGAGAAGCGGATGTGTAAAAGTGAATGTGTATATATAAGTCAAATGTGTTTAAAAATGAAGTGAAATTACATGAAATATGGAGAAACTAGTGAAACCATGGAATGGTGAAAATAACAGCTGTTCGTACCAGTTATTTTCACCATTCCATGGTTTCACTAGTTTCTCCATATTTCATGTAATTTCACTTCATTTTTAAACACATTTGACTTATATATACACATTCACTTTTACACATCCGCTTCTCCACCTTTTGTCTTGCTTGATTTACATATATATTTTTGAATTTAGTTATTTATGCATTTGCATTTTCATTGACATATTTACTTCATTCACATTTCTTTTAGCTCATTCTCTTATATATTCTTTTGATACATATTTATTTTTATTTTTATGTTTACCTTTTTTTTTTATACTTATTTTATTTTATACCTACATTTTTATCTCACTTTGTTCACATCACATCCTTCAGATACTTTTTTATGTATATACACATTTCCCTATATACACATCGTATATATTTTTACTGATTGCACATTCTAAGAGGGATTTCTCTATCACTGTGGTTAGAGAACCACACCTTTTTTACTTGAATCTCCTCACATGCAGTCAATCACTGAACAATCATTTTCACCTTGGTGTTGGATCACATGACCTTCCTTTAGGGTATTGTGACAGCAGGAAGGTAAAGTCACCTGGTTGCATCCAGGGGGGTAGATATATTTCGCCCAGATTCAGGCTTTACGCCGACTTATACAACTAGGTGGAGAGTTGTATAAGCCCAGCTGAGGATAGTGGGCTCATGGATGACTCATACCTCTAGGGAGAGTGTGGGGCGTCGTGCAGACAGGGAGTTGATGAGACCAGCTGAAGCTTGTCAGCTCATTTAGGCCTCTATAAGAACTCCCAGCTTCATTAGGGGTTAGCTCATGCCTGGAAGCAGACCTGTGTGGACTTCCTGGAGAGAGTGAACCCTTGTGCGGTGAGACAAAGCCTGTGTGGCTATTTGCTTGGACATTTAAAACCAGGGACTTAGGGACTAGGACAGCACTAGGCTGATCCCAGTTGTTAGTTAGGAAACCTGTATGTTTAGTCAGAGGTCAAATTGACCAGGATTTATTTTGTTTATGTTTCTTTTGCTTTGCTGTGTTTTTGTCACTGTAAATAGAAAATAAACCGCACCTTTTTGATTTTGAAAACCACAACCTCCGTCTGCTGGGCCTGTTTTTGTGTGGGGAGCCCATCCCGGGGGTCACACACACATGCTGCCGAGCTAACCCCCTCACAGTTGGTGGAGAATGCGGGCAGTTTTTTTTAAGCCAGCATGGAGGAGATACTGAAACAGCTGGCTCTAGCAAATGGCAATCAACAGCAGACAAATGCAGGTTTGCAAAAGAGCCTTGCAGCTCATCAACAGAGCCTTGCAGCTCAACAACAGAACTTCACAGCCCAGCAGCAAGCTCATCAACAGAGCCTTGCAGCCCAGCAGCAGACAAACGCAACTTTGCAACAGAGTCTGGAGGCTCAGCAACAAGCCCAGCAGCAATCTGAGGCCCGCTTCATAGACCTGTTGCAGAAGCAAGAGCAGAGACTACAACAACAGATGGAAGCAGTAATGCAGCAACGTCCGCAGACCAGTGAGGAAAGCCGTCCCACTAATACCGCGTCCTTTGGGGTGAGTCGTTTATTGACAAAAATGACTGGAGAGGATGATCCAGAGGTATTTTTGACCACATTTGAAAGGACCGCTGAAAGAGAAAAGTGGCCTGAGGAGCAGTGGGCTGGACTAGTGGCTCCTCTGTTAACTGGTGAATCGCAGAAAGCTTACTATGACCTAGAGCCTAACCAAGCAAAAGACTATGTGATGCTAAAAGCTGAAATATTGGCAAGGCTGGGTGTCACCCTGGCTGTCCGGGCTCAGCGTGTGCATAACTGGACTTTCCAGCTTGGAAAACCCCCCAGGTCTCAAATGTATGATCTCATTCACCTGAGCAGAAAGTGGCTACAGCCAGAGACTTTGTCCGCACCAAAGATTGTGGAACGTGTTGTAATGGATCGGTTTTTGAGAGCTCTTCCTACTGCCATCCAAAAGTGGGTAAGCCATGGAGACCCAGAGACGGCCGATGGTCTTGTGGATCGTGTGGAGAAATACTTGGCTACAGAGAACCTGACGGTCTCTTCCAGAGACACTCGGACTTTCCACCCTAAGACCAGACCATCCCCAGGGGCGGATAAGATGATTCCAAGGGGTAAGGGTGGAGAGAGTGAGAGGGTGGGAGCTCTACCCCAAGTTTGGCGAGAACAGCCTGGGAAATCAGCGGCTCAAGAGGCGGCAAGAAGGATCGTTTGCTACCGCTGCCGGCAAGCGGGACATATTGCAGCAAATTGCCCGGTTGTGGAGGAACCCATGCAGTGTGACTTTCTGACGGGCAGACGTCAGTCGCTGTGTGCGACAGTCGCATGCACTGCCATTCGAGGAACTGAGAAACATTTATGCAAAATGTGTGTTAATGGTAGAAATGTTGTGGTATTGCTGGATTCAGGTAGCCTTGTGACCCTGATAAAGGCTGAGTTAGTTAAAACAGAGGTCTCTGGGAATAGCAAGGTAGCTGTTATTTGTGTGCATGGGGACACCCGAGAGTATCCAGTGACTACAGTGTGTTTCGAGACCCCCAAAGGTACCCTCTCTCATCCAGTGGGCTTAGTATCTCAGTTACCGCATGACGCCATTGTGGGAAGGGATTTTCCGAAGTTCTGGGAACTGTGGGATGATCCTGAGCCCCCCACTAGTGCCCCTATGTACCAGGAATGTGATAGCCAGAACTCCCCTGAGAGTGGTGAGGACTCTCCGGAATTTCCTTTGTCAGTATTGGCAGGGGAGACTCAAGAAACTGGAGAGGAGCCCACCTCCTCAGACGAAAACCTACCGTCTGTGGAGTTTTCTGATCTTGAGGTTCACAGGGAAAACTTTGCCACAGAACAGTTGAAAGACCCCGCCCTAATAAAGGCACGGGAAAACGTAGTGAAAATAGATGGCGAGTTAGTGAACCCAGATAATACCTGCACTTACCCATACTTCAGCGTAGAGAAGGACCTACTGTATCGGGTGGCAAAAAGGGCAGAAGAAACCGTTGAGCAGCTTGTGGTGCCCAAACCGTACAGGAAGTTGGTGTTGGAGTTGGCCCATGGGCACATTCTTGGAGGTCATCTGGGGACAGAGAAAACCCGAGAGAGGGTATTACAGAGATTCTATTGGCCGGGGGTGATGAAGGACATAGAAAATTATTGTTCCTCCTGCCCTGTGTGTCAGAGGTCGGCCCCGATGCCACATTTCCGTAGCCCGCTGGTCCCTCTACCCATCATTGAGGTCCCGTTTGAGAGGATCGCCATGGATTTGGTAGGTCCTATAATCAAGTCCGCTAGGGGGCACCAGTACATATTAGTTATAATGGACTATGCCACCCGTTATCCAGAAGCGATCCCTCTCCGAAATACCTCGGCCAAAACCATAGCCAAAGAGCTATCTCTTGTGTTTAGCCGGGTGGGTATTTGTAAAGAACTGCTTACGGACCAAGGTACACCCTTTATGTCCCGGGTTATGAAGGAGCTATGTAAATTGTTCAAAGTGACTCAATTACGTACATCTGTGTATCACCCCCAAACCGATGGGCTGGTTGAAAGATTCAACAAAACCCTAAAACAAATGTTGAAGAAAGTGGTGGATAGAGATGGAAAGGATTGGGACTGTCTACTTCCTTATCTGATGTTTGCTATTAGGGAGGTGCCCCAATCCTCTACGGGATTCTCCCCCTTTGAGTTACTGTATGGGAGACACCCAAGAGGGCTGTTGGATATTGCCAAGGAAACTTGGGAAAGTGAGAGTTCTCCCCACAGGAGTGTGATTGAGCATGTCGCCCTGATGCAAGACCGAATTGCACAGGTAATGCCCATCGTGAAGGAACATTTGGCCCAAGCGCAGTTAGCACAGCAGAGAGTGTACAACCGTGGAGCCAAGACCCGTACCTTTTCCCCGGGGGATAGGATACTGGTACTGGTCCCTACGGTTGAAAGTAAATTCCTTGCCAAATGGCAAGGCCCCTACGAGATAATGGAAAAAGTGAGCGAAGTGAATTACAAGGTCAGACAACCAGGAAGGCGAAAGCCCGAACAGATCTATCACGTTAATCTGTTGAAAGCCTGGAGGGATAGAGAGTCCCTAGTCGCAGACACTTGGTCACCAGCTCAAACTGGTTGCGTGATTCCTGAGGTTGGAATCACAGCCACCTTGTCACAACCCCAACAACAGGAGGTTAAGGAGTTTGTGCTTCGCAACAAGGAGGTATTCTCTGAGCTGCCGGGACAAACATCTGGGGTAGAGCATGACATTATTACCCTGCCCGGTGAAAGGGTGAAGTTAAAACCCTATCGGATCCCAGAGGCCCGACGGGAGGCAATACGGGAGGAAGTACAGAAAATGCTGAACTTAGGGGTGATAGAGGAGTCCCAAAGTGATTGGTCTAGTCCCATTGTGTTGGTGCCTAAACCGGATGGGAGCTGGCGATTTTGTAACGATTTTCGTCAGTTGAACAAAGTTACAAAATTTGACACCTACCCCATGCCACGTATAGATGAGTTGATCGACCGGCTGGGAACAGCCCGATACATGACGACTCTTGACCTCACAAAAGGGTATTGGCAAATCCCCCTGGCCAAGTCGGCCAAAGAGAAAACCGCATTTGTAACCCCAGACGGGGCGTTCCAATATAAAAGAATGCCGTTCGGGTTACAGAATGCGCCGGCCACATTCCAGCGGAAAATGGACCAGATGCTGAGGCCCCATCGGAAGTATGCTGCGGCTTACCTGGATGACGTAATTGTCCATAGCACAGATTGGGCCTCACATCTGCCAAAAGTGCAAGCAGTCCTGGACTCTGTTCGGGAAGCGGGGTTTACGGCTAACCCCAAGAAGTGTACCATTGGGCAGGAGGAGGCCAAATATCTTGGGTACACCATTGGGAGGGGAGTGATAAAACCCCAACTCAACAAAGTCGAGGCCATCCAGAGTTGGCCACGTCCCAACAGCAAGAAGCAGGTACGAGCCTTTCTGGGAATCGCTGGGTATTATCGGCGATTCATTCCCCACTTTGCTTCTAAGGCTGTGCCCCTAACCAACCTGACGAAGGGGAAAGGGTCGGTCATGATTAAATGGACCCCTGAGGCTGAGGCAGCATTCCAATTCTTGAAACAAGCCTTATGTAGCCAGCCAGTGTTGTACTTACCCGACTTCTCTAAAGACTTTGTCGTACAAAGTGATGCGTCAGATGTGGGGTTAGGAGCAGTATTGTCCCAGGTCTGGAACGGGGAAGAGCACCCAGTCATTTACCTCAGCAGGAAGTTGAAGTCCCATGAGGTAAATTACGCCACCGTTGAAAAGGAGTGTTTAGCGGTGAAGTGGGCTCTAGATTCCCTTCGGTACTACCTGCTAGGTAGGCACTTTGACATGGTTACGGATCACGCTCCGTTAAAGTGGATGGCTCAAAACAAGGAAACAAATAGAAGAGTGAATAGGTGGTTCCTGGCCCTCCAGGAATTCAACTTCACAGTAAAGCATCGCCCTGGCGTTCAAATGGGGAATGTGGATGCTTTGTCTCGAGTACATGAATGCCTGATTGCTGGTGTTCCAACCCCAAGGTTAAAACAAGAGGGGGGGGTATGTGACAGCAGGAAGGTAAAGTCACCTGGTTGCATCCAGGGGGGTAGATATATTTCGCCCAGATTCAGGCTTTACGCCGACTTATACAACTAGGTGGAGAGTTGTATAAGCCCAGCTGAGGAGAGTGGGCTCATGGATGACTCATACCTCTAGGGAGAGTGTGGGGCGTCGTGCAGACAGGGAGTTGATGAGACCAGCTGAAGCTTGTCAGCTCATTTAGGCCTCTATAAGAACTCCCAGCTTCATTAGGGGTTAGCTCATGCCTGGAAGCAGACCTGTGTGGACTTCCTGGAGAGAGTGAACCCTTGTGCGGTGAGACAAAGCCTGTGTGGCTATTTGCTTGGACATTTAAAACCAGGGACTTAGGGACTAGGACAGCACTAGGCTGATCCCAGTTGTTAGTTAGGAAACCTGTATGTTTATAGTCAGAGGTCAAATTGACCAGGATTTATTTTGTTTATGTTTCTTTTGCTTTGCTGTGTTTTTGTCACTGTAAATAGAAAATAAACCGCACCTTTTTGATTTTGAAAACCACAACCTCCGTCTGCTGGGCCTGTTTTTGTGTGGGGAGCCCATCCCGGGGATCACACACACCCGCTGCCGAGCTAACCCCCTCACAGTATATTATAGTAAACATTTGTGCATTGGGTAGCTATGAGTAAGTATCAATTGATGTGAAACATGTCAGCCAATTTTTGATCAGTGTGTCGTGATGTGCAGTGTATGCTTTGGATTCCTGGACTTTTGAAATAAAGGCTTTTTATCTTGGAGTGCTGCTATCCAGAAAAATCCTTTTCCTGTTTTGCTCATACTTGCATTGCTTGCACCCTTGGTTGCTGGGAGGAGGTCATTTGGAGGATATCTACATCTGAGCGGCTCCCTTTCTCTACCCTGACAAGTCTGCTATATTTCACACAATGTGAGTGTATTTTATGCTTGTTTATTTACTTATTTATGAATTAAACATTACTGCACCAGAGGTGGCTTGGCGCTTCTCTCTCCTCCCCTTGCGTTTGGTTTTTACAGCTATCGGGACCCCAGCCCACCACCAGGAGCAGTTGTTTTTGAACTTTTCATGTATTTATAGGTGACTCCTGATTATACTATTGGGACTATCTTTTCCAATAACTGACTAAATAGTTAGGATTTGATGTAGACACTGCCTATGGCTGGCAGATTGCAGCGCTGGGTTACACACTCACGTGTTTTTTCTTTTTGCTTCACTGTTAAAATAAACCTACCATAAAAATTATAGACTGATCATTTCTTTGTCAGTGGGCAAATGTACAAAATCAGAAGGGGATCAAATACTTTTCTCCCCTCACTGTATCAACTGATGTTCATTTGAAATTATTTTTTACGAGAAAACTTCCTGCTCAATCATGTATACATTCTACATTTTAGCAGTCATTCAAAAAAGGGGAACAAGGGGGATGAAGGGGCCTTGGAAAAACAAAAAAAACAAAACTGGAGCAGACCGAATCTGGATCAGCTGTGCATGGCAATCAATCAATATTTATCTTCAGCTTTTTCAGTTAAAGGGAAACTAAAGTTTCAAAAAAAAAAAAAAATGCAAGCAGGCTGGCCCTATATTGCAGAAGAGACATGCAGTGTCTGTTTTGTAATAAAATAAACATCCTTGCCTGTTCGCAGTCTTCATCAGAATGTACACTGAGCTGAGCAGCTCAGTTTACATTACAAGTCATAGGCCGGTACCCAAAAGGAGCTGAGAAGATGATTCCGACAAAGGGACATTGAGCAGCGGTAAGGATTGTGGACTTTAGATTTGCTTTAAAAATTAAAGATAGAAACTGACTGTCATGTGCAACTGTTCTAGTTTTAATAAATACTCCTTAACAATTCCTTATAACAATGTGTAACTCATTCTGGGATAGTGGAGATGAAATCCCAGTTCTACAGATACAGTATGGAACCAGTTAAGTAACCAACTAAAGTCTATTGTTTTCATTTTAAGATTTGAGCCTAGGTTCACACTGACTGCGGGAATGAAATCATTTTTACTCCCGCATGTCAGTCCCGACTTCGGGGGCGATTTCAGAGACATCTGTGCGGGTTTCTGCACAGATGTCAATGGAAATCGCACCCGAAATCATCAAGAGTAGTACAGAAACTACTTTTGGGAATCGGTGCAGCGTCGCACCGATTCGGACGCTGCCATTGCCACCGATTTGGCATGCGATTTGACATGTCAAAGCGCATTAATGTGAACCAGGGCTGAATGAGGGTTTTAAATTTAATTTTCTCCCTTTCGTCCATGGACTGACAAAGCATCTTCAATCTTGACAAAGTGGGGTATGTTCCTGCTCATAGGAGAAGACTAGGCAGAATGTTAGATGTTTTAACATACATTCCAAAACCAGAGCTGAACAGCCCCGCCCAGGGGGCGGTCCCTCCGGACATAACCCTCCTACCTGCAACTAGCTGCCTCAGTTTTTTTCTGCCTAGCAGAGAAGAGGACGTGGCTCTCTTCGGAGCCAGTCTCGAATAAATATTTTGTTCTTTTTTTGAACTTTTTTTTATTTAATTTTTGAGATGCTTCTATCAACTGTCGGCTGGGCAACAGGTTGGGTAGTTCGCTAGCCTCGTAGTCTTCCCTGTCCGACCATCGAGCGTGCTGATCCTCGCTCTGCGTGAGATCAGTTCACGACATACCCCATGGCTCCAGGGGTGGCCGGTGAGGTCCACAGAAGATTGAACAGTTTTGCTGTATCTTTCACGGTGGACTGGCCGACAGCTACTCAGTACTGCACTGTGATATGCTTGTCAGGAACACACCAGTGGATCCTAGCTGGACGGGTAAGTACTGTTCCCCTGCCTCAGCGTGTGAGTACATACTGTGTGTTCCTATGGTAGGGGGGTTTTCCCCGTCTCCCCCTTGTGTATTTTGCTACTCTCTGTCACCTACTCTAGCGATGCGCTGACTGGGGGTGCTTGGGGGTCTCTCTGTCCCGGTGGGGGTCCATAGGGGTTTGCATTGCGGTGTGGGCTGTTTTCTGTCAGTTTGGGCCTCAAGCTGGAGGCTGCAGCTGAAGAACCTCTAGCGGAGGTATCTCCTTTGGTTCATTTAAAGCTAATCCTTCTTAAATGTTTTTTTCCCCTATACACCTTTCTTTGATAAATTCATAGACCAGGTTTGGGACAAACTGCAGAAGACCTTTGCCGTCTCGCAGGGTATGGTGGTTAGGTAACCCTTGAGGAGTGCTTGATTAAAATTAAAAAAAAATGGGCCTCCCCTCCGGTTGTCGACCCCCCGGTTGCCCGGTTGAATAATGCCACGACTCTCCCAGTTGAGGGGACTCCTGCCTTTAAGGACCCTACTGATGGGAGGTCAGAAGTGGTGAGCAGAGCCATGTTCACCATGCTGGGATCCGAGCTACGTCCCATTGTAGCAGCGTCCCTGGTGTCTCAGACACTCACGGGGTGGGCTACGATTTTGCACCAGACTGTACAGGAGCATAATCTTCCTCCAGATTGCATTGCACTGGCCGACCAAATGGTACAGGGTCTGGTGTATGTGTGCGATACCACTATGGACTCTGCCCCCTTGATTTCTGGGGCCTCAGTGTCGGCGGTGGTATTGCGTCTGGCCTCTGAGAAGCTCCTGACGAATTTTCCTTTTCAGGGCGGAAGATTATTGGTGCCTCCCTGGATGACATTATTTAAAATGTCACGGAAGGTAAGAGCACCCTTCTTCCTCAGCCTACTAAGGCGAAGGAGCCGCGCCGTAAGCCGGGCCCTTCTTTTCCCACACGGAAGCTGTGTTTTTTCGTCAGTCAGAGCTCAAGGGACAATTCTCCCAGACTGACAAGAATGCGGTGTGAGGGGGTTAACTCGGTAGCGGGTGTGGGTGACCCCCTGGTTGGGCTCCCCACACAAAAACAGGGCCAGCAGACGGAGGTTGTGGTTTTCAAAATCAAAAGGTGCGGTTTATTTCTCTATGTACAGTGACAAAAACACAGCAAAGCCAAAAAGAAACAAACAAAATAAATCCTGGTCAGCTTGACCTCTGACTAAACATGCAGGTTTCCTAACTAACAACTGGGATCAGCCTGGTGCTGTCCTAGTCCCTAAGTCCCTGGTTTAGTCAATGTCCAAACAAATAGCCACACAGGCTTTTTCTCACCGCACAGGGGTTCACTCTCCCTAGACAGTCCACACAGGTCTGGTTCCAGGCATGAGCCAACACCTAATGAATCTGGGAGTTTTTATAGAGGCCTTAAACGAACTGACAGGCTTCAGCTGGTCTCATCAACTCCCTGCCTGCACGACGCCCAGCCCTCTCCCTAGAGGTATGAGTCATCCATGAGCCCACTAGCCTCAGCTGGGCTTCATCAACTCCCTCCCTAGTTGTATAAGTCGGCATAAAGCCTGAATCTGGGAGAAATATATCTACCCCCCTGGATGCAACCAGGTGACTTTACCTTCCTGCTGTCACATACCCCCCCCCTCTTGTTTTAACCTTGGGGTTGGAACACCAGCAATCAGGCATTCATGTACTCGAGACAAAGCATCCACATTCCCCATTTGAACGCCAGGGCGATGCTTTACTGTGAAGTTGAATTCCTGTTGGGCCAGGAACCACCTATTCACTCTTCTATTTGTCTCCTTGTTTTGAGCCATCCACTTTAATGGAGCGTGATCCGTAACCATGTCAAAGTGCCTACCTAGCAGATAGTACCGAAGGGAATCTAGAGCCCACTTCACCGCTAAACACTCCTTTTCAACCGTGGTGTAATTTACCTCATGGGACTTCAACTTCCTGCTGAGGTAAATGACTGGGTGCTCTTCCCCGTTCCAGACCTGGGACAATACTGCTCCTAACCCCATATCTGACGCATCACTTTGTACGACAAAGTCTTTAGAGAAGTCGGGTGAGTACAACACTGGCTGGCTACATAAGGCTTGTTTCAAGAATTGGAATGCTGCCTCAGCCTCGGGGGTCCATTTAATCATGACCGACCCTTTCCCTTTCGTCAGGTTGGTTAGGGGCACAGCCTTAGAAGCAAAGTGGGGAATGAAGCGCCGATAATAACCCGCGATTCCCAGAAAGGCCCGTACCTGCTTCTTGCTGTTGGGACGTGGCCAACTCTGGATGGCCTCGACTTTGTTGAGTTGGGGTTTTATCACTCCCCTGCCAATGGTGTACCCAAGATATTTGGCCTCCTCCTGCCCAATGGTACACTTCTTGGGGTTAGCCGTAAACCCCGCTTCCCGGATAGAGTCTAGGACTGCTTGCACTTTTGGCAGATGTGAGGCCCAATCTGTGCTATGGACAATTACGTCATCCAGGTAAGCCGCAGCATACTTCCGATGGGGCCTCAGTATCTGGTCCATTTTCCGCTGGAATGTGGCAGGCGCATTCTGTAACCCGAACGGCATTCTCTTATATTGGAACGCCCCGTTTGGGGTTACAAATGCGGTTTTCTCTTTGGCCGACTTGGCCAGGGGAATTTGCCAATACCCTTTTGTGAGGTCAAGAGTCGTCATGTATCGGGCTGTTCCCAGCCGGTCGATCAACTCATCTATACGTGGCATGGGGTAGGTGTCAAATTTTGTAACTTTGTTCAACTGACGAAAATCGTTACAAAATCGCCAGCTCCCATCCGGTTTAGGCACCAACACAATGGGACTAGACCAATCACTTTGGGACTCCTCTATCACCCCTAAGTTCAGCATTTTCTGTACTTCCTCCCGTATTGCCTCCCGTCGGGCCTCTGGGATCCGATAGGGTTTTAACTTCACCCTTTCACCGGGCGGGGTAATAATATCATGCTCTACCCCAGATGTTTGTCCCGGCAGCTCAGAGAACACCTCCTTGTTGCGAAGCACAAACTCCTTAACCTCCTGTTGTTGGGGTTGTGACAAGGTGGCTGCTATTCCAACCTCCGGAATCACGCAACCAGTTTGAGCTGGTGACCAAGTTTCTGCGACTAGGGACTCTCTATCCCTCCAGGCTTTCAACAGATTAACGTGATATATCTGTTCGGGCTTTCGCCTTCCTGGTTGTCTGACCTTGTAATTCACTTCGCTCACTTTTTCCATTATCTCGTAGGGGCCTTGCCATTTGGCAAGGAATTTACTTTCAACCGTAGGGACAAGTACCAATATCCTATCCCCCGGGGAAAAGGTACGGGTCTTGGCTCCACGGTTGTACACTCTCTGCTGTGCCAACTGCGCTTGGGCCAAATGTTCCTTCACGATGGGCATTACCTGTGCAATTCGATCTTGCATCAGGGCGACATGCTCAATCACACTCCTGTGGGGAGAACTCTCACTTTCCCAAGTTTCCTTGGCAATATCCAACAGCCCTCTTGGGTGTCTCCCATACAGTAACTCAAAGGGGGAGAATCCCGTAGAGGATTGGGGCACCTCCCTAATAGCAAACATCAAATAAGGAAGTAGACAGTCCCAATCCCTTCCATCTCTATCCACCACTTTCTTCAACATTTGTTTTAGGGTTTTGTTGAATCTTTCAACCAGCCCATCGGTTTGGGGGTGATACACAGATGTACGCAATTGCGTCACTTTGAACAATTTACACAGCTCTTTCATAACCCGGGACATAAAGGGTGTACCTTGGTCCGTAAGCAGTTCTTTACAAATACCCACCCGGCTAAAAACAAGAGATAGCTCTTTGGCTATGGTTTTGGCCGAGGTATTTCTGAGAGGGATCGCTTCTGGATAACGGGTGGCATAGTCCATTATAACCAATATGTACTGGTGCCCCCTAGCGGACTTGATTATAGGACCTACCAAATCCATTGCGATTCTCTCAAACGGGACCTCAATGATGGGTAGAGGGACCAGCGGGCTACGGAAATGTGGCATCGGGGCCGACCTCTGACACACAGGGCAGGAGGAACAATAATTTTCTATGTCCTTCATCACCCCAGGCCAATAGAATCTCTGTAATACCCTCTCTCGGGTTTTCTCTGTCCCCAGATGACCTCCAAGAATGTGCCCATGGGCCAACTCCAACACCAACTTCCTGTAAGGTTTGGGCACCACAAGCTGCTCAACGGTTTCTTCTGCCCTTTTTGCCACCCGATACAGTAGGTCCTTCTCTACGCTGAAGTATGGGTAAGTGCAGGTATTATCTGGGTTCACTAACTCGCCATCTATTTCCACTACGTTTTCCCGTGCCTTTATTAGGGCGGGGTCTTTTAACTGTTCTGTGGCAAAATTTTCCCTGTGAACCTCCAGATCAGAAAACTCCACAGACGGTAGGTTTCCGTCTGAGGAGGTGGGCTCCTCTCCAGTTTCTTGAGTCTCCCCTGCCAATACTGACAAGGGAAATTCTGGAGAGTCCTCACCACTCTCAGAGGAGTTCTGGCTATCACATTCCTGGTACATAGGGGCACCAGTGGGGGGCTCAGGATCATCCCACAGTTCCCAGAACTTCGGAAAATCCCTTCCCACAATGGCATCATGCGGTAATTGAGATACTAACCCCACTGGATGAGAGAGGGTACCTTTGGGGGTCTCGAAACACACTGTAGTCACTGGATACTCTCGGGTGTCCCCATGCACACAAATAACAGCTACCTTGCTATTCCCAGAGACCTCTGTTTTAACTAATTCAGCCTTTATCAGGGTCACAAGGCTACCTGAATCCAGTAATACCACAACATTTCTACCATTAATACACATTTTGCATAAATGTTTCTCAGTTCCCCGAATGGCAGTGCATGCGACTGTCGCACACAGCGACTGACGTCGGTCCGTCAGAAAGTCACATTGCATGGGTTCCTCCACAACCGGGCAATTTGCTGCAATATGTCCCGCTTGCCGGCAGCGGTAGCAAACAATCCATTTGGCTGCCTCTTGAGCCCCTGACTTCCCAGGCTGTTCTCGCCAAACTTTGGGTAGAGCTCCCACCCTCTCACTCTCTCCACCCTCACCCCTTGGAATCCTCTTATCCGCCCCTGGGGATGATCTGGTCTTAGGGTGGAAAGTCCGAGAGTCTCTGGAAGAGGCCGTCAGGTTCTCTGTAGCCAAGTATTTCTCTACACGATCCACAAGACCACCGGCCGTCTCTGGGTCTCCATGGCTTACCCACTTTTGGATGGCAGTAGGAAGAGCTCTCAAAAACCGATCCATTACAACACGTTCCACAATCTCTGGTGCGGACAAAGTCTCTGGCTGTAGCCACTTCCTGCTCAGGTGAATGAGATCATACATTTGAGACCTGGGGGGTTTTCCAAGCTGGAAAGTCCAGTTATGCACACGCTGAGCCCGGACAGCCAGGGTGACACCCAGCCTTGCCAATATTTCAGCTTTTAGCATCACATAGTCTTTTGCTTGGTCAGGCTCTAGGTCATAGTAAGCCTTCTGCGATTCACCAGTTAACAGAGGAGCCACCAGTCCAGCCCACTGCTCCTCAGGCCACTTTTCTCTTTCAGCAGTCCTTTCAAATGTGGTCAAAAATACCTCTGGATCATCCTCTCCAGTCATTTTTGTCAATAAACGACTCACCCCAAAGGACGCGGTATTAGTGGGACGGCTTTCCTCACTGGTCTGCGGACGTTGCTGCATTACTGCTTCCATTTGTTGTAGTCTCTGCTCTTGCTTCTGTAACAGGTCTATGAAGCGGGCCTCAGATTGCTGCTGGGCTTGTTGCTGAGCTTCCAGACTCTGTTGGTGAGCTTGCTGCTGGGCTGCAAGGCTCTGTTGATGAGCTTGCTGCTGGGCTGCAAGGCTCCTTTGCAAACCTGCATTTGTCTGCTGTTGATTGGCATTTGCTAGAGCCAGCTGTTTCAGTATCTCCTCCATGCTGGCTTAAAAAAACTGCCACTGGTTCTCCACCAACTGTGAGGGGGTTAACTCGGTAGCGGGTGTGGGTGACCCCCTGGTTGGGCTCCCCACACAAAAACAGGGCCAGCAGACGGAGGTTGTGGTTTTCAAAATCAAAAGGTGCGGTTTATTTCTCTATGTACAGTGACAAAAACACAGCAAAGCCAAAAAGAAACATAAACAAAATAAATCCTGGTCAGCTTGACCTCTGACTAAACATGCAGGTTTCCTAACTAACAACTGGGATCAGCCTGGTGCTGTCCTAGTCCCTAAGTCCCTGGTTTAGTCAATGTCCAAACAAATAGCCACACAGGCTTTTTCTCACCGCACAGGGGTTCACTCTCCCTAGACAGTCCACACAGGTCTGGTTCCAGGCATGAGCCAACACCTAATGAATCTGGGAGTTTTTATAGAGGCCTTAAACGAACTGACAGGCTTCAGCTGGTCTCATCAACTCCCTGCCTGCACGACGCCCAGCCCTCTCCCTAGAGGTATGAGTCATCCATGAGCCCACTAGCCTCAGCTGGGCTTCATCAACTCCCTCCCTAGTTGTATAAGTTGGCATAAAGCCTGAATCTGGGAGAAATATATCTACCCCCCTGGATGCAACCAGGTAACTTTACCTTCCTGCTGTCACAGCGGCTGGGGGACAGAAGCGTCCCTGGGTGCGTAGGCCGAACAAGCCGGCTACCAAGCTGCCACTGCATGAAGTTTTGCCCCCGCCCGACTCTGGGGTGGGGGGACGACTTTGCAGGTTCACGGATCAGTGGACCTCCCGGATCTCCGACCAGTGGGTATGCGAGGTGGTCGCCTCGGGGTACAGGATAGTTCCTTTCCTGACCGATTCTTTCCCTCAAATGTCTCTTTTCTTCCAGCACGTTGGGCTGCTCTCATGGGGGCTGTGCAGGACTTGCTGAGGTGCGTGGTAATTTGCCAATACCGTCAAAGGAGAGGTTTCAGGGATTTTCTTCAAATCTTTGTGGTCCCAAAGAGGGACGGAGTCTGTCCAATTCTGGACCTCAAGGCCCTGACTACCTTTGTAAAGGTTCGAAGATTCCGCATGGAACGGTGATTACTGCGCTCTCACCCGGGGGTTTTTCTGCCGTCCTTGGACATCAAGGACGCCTACTTGCATATCCCAATCTGCGCGGGTCACCAGTAGTTTCTGCGCTTTGCGATAGGCGAAGACCACTATCAGTTTGTGGCTCTTCCTTTCGGTTTAGCGTCAGCACCGCGGGTTTTCACCAAGGTGCTTGCCCCGATTGCTGAGACAGCGAGGAATTGCTATCATGGGCTGTCTGGATGATCTTCTTCTGAGAGCAGACTCTGGCTCAGAATTGGAAAAATTTGTGTTGATAGCCAGTCTGGCCCTCCGAGGTTTCGGTTGGCTACTGACCATTCAGAAGTCGGTCCTGGTTCCGACTCAGCGTCTGGAGTACCTAGGATTAATCCTGGACTCCTCGGAGGCAAGGGTCTTTCTACCCTTGGAAAAATTATAGACTTTTCAATCTGCGCGTCCCGCAAATGGTTGTCACTTCGTTTTTTGGCATGAGGGTCCTGGGACTCATGGTGGCTTCATTCGAGGCTGTACCGTATGCCCAATTCCACACTCGAGCCTTACAAAAGGAGGTCCTATCCAGCTGGGACAAGTCTCCATTGTCACTGGATCGTCAGATCCAGGTTTGTCACCTGGTCAGGGCATCCCTGACATGATGGCTGGAATCCCTGGCCCTTCGGTCAGGGTAGTCGTTCCTTCCTGTTCAGTGGACGGTGATCCTGACGGTGGTCAGTCTTGCGGGCTGGAGTGGAGTATGGGAAGTTCTGTCAGCCCAAGGGCTTTGAACTCCCGACGACTCCCGTCTTCCGATCAATGTTCTGGTCCTTTGGGCAACCAGTCTGTATCTCTCCTTGTGGTCAAGGAGACTACAGGGGCGCTCAGTCAGGATCCAGTTGGCAACCCCACGGCTGTGGCTTATGTCAACCATCAGGGGGATATGCAGAGCTCGCTGTAGCGTACGAGTCCGTCCACATCCTAAGATGGGCGAAAAGAAGCGTGCAGGTTCTGTCGGCCGTTTGCATTCCCGGTGTAGACAACTGGCAGGCGGACTATCTGAGCCGCCAACTGTTGGACCAGGGAATGGTCCTTACATCCAGAGGTGTTTCATCTCCTCGCTGGAGGTGGGGCACGCCAGATGTGGGCCTACTGGCCTCTCGACTCAATCACAATGTCGTGATTCGTGGCCAGGTCCAGGGATCCCTGGGCTGACGCATCAGACACGTTGGTGGCCCCGTTGAGTCGGTATCGGCTGATTTATGCCTATCCTCCACCGAAGTTGCTTCCTCGACTACTTCGCAGGATGGAGGCCGAGGAGATCCTCTTCGCTCCTGGTTGATCTCAGCGTCCTTGGTACGCCGATCTTGTGCGCCTAGTGGCGGATGTTCCATGGCGACTACTGCTGTGGGAGGACCTTCTGTCTCAAGGTCCCATTCTACTTTCCTGTCGCTGACTTTGACGGCATGGCTATCAAAAGCCAGGTGCTGTGGGAACAAGGTCTCTCGGATTCGGTCGTCTCGACCATGCTGTGGGCGTGGAAATCTTCCTCCAGGTATATATACTACTGTACCTGGAAGACCTACTTCGCTATGTGCGAGGAGCTGGATTGGCGTCCACAGACGACTTTCATTTACAGGATCCTACTGTTTTTACAGCGTGGTGGGGACCATAGGCTTGCCTTAAGCTCCATTACGTGTCAGATTCAGCTTTAGCAGTTTTCTTTCAGCGGCCACTAGCGGGCCATTCTTTGATTAGTACCTTCGTACAGGGAGTCCGTCATGTGTTCCCCCCTAGTAAACCATCTCTTCCTCCTTGGGGTTTGGTTTTGGTGTTCTCGGTTCTTCATGAACCTCTTTTTGAAATGATCACAGAGATTCCTCTCTTAACTTTATCTCAGAAGGTGGCTTTTCTAGTAGCCATTACTTCGGTCAGAAGGGTTTTCTGAATTGAAGTTTTTTTCTTGCAAACCGTTATACTTGGTCTTCCATGAGGATAAGGCGGTGCTACGCCCACGGCCTTCTTTTCTCCCAAATTGTGGTCTCGGCCTTCCACCTTAATGAGGACATTGTGCTTCCATCTTTATGTCCTCGTCCATCGCATCCCAGAGAGTTTGCGCTTCACACGATAGACGTGGTACGTGCCTTACGGGTGTACCTGTCTGTTACGGCTTCATTTAGGAAGTCTGACTCACGGTTTGTGTCTGTGTCTGATCCAACACTGGGCCAAGTGGTTTCGTCTGCCACCATTTCCCTGTGGATCAGGCAGGCCTTCATACAGGCCTTATACCCTCAGGGGAGGGCGCCTCCCTTTCTGGTTATGGCGCGTTCAACCAGGGCAATTGGTGCTTCCTGGGCTTTCTGTTATCATGCTTCTGTTGCACAAGTGTGCAAGGCGGCGACCTAGTCGTCTGCACATACCTTTTCAAGGTTCTTTAGGGTTGTTGTGGCTGCATCTTCTGATGCTTCCTTCGGCCGCAAGGCTTGCAGGCGGCTGTTTAATGTTGCAACTCCTCCGTTGTGGAGCTCTGCTTGTTTGGGGGGAAGTTTGTATTTTTTTTCCTTGATACTGTTCCCACCCCTCGTTTTTTGACACTGCTTTGGGACGTCCCACTTCGTCAAGATTGAAGATGCTGTGTCAGTCCATGGACGAAAAGAGAAAATAGGATTTTTTTTGTACTCGCCGTAAAATCCTTTTCTCTGACGTCCATGGACTGACACAGCACCCACCCCTCCTATTTTTAGGTTTGTACTGCTTTGTTACGAACTGAGGCAGCTAGCTGCAGGTAGGAGGGTTATGTCCAGAGGGACCGCCCCCTGGGCGGGGCTGTTCAGCTCTGGTTTTGGAATGTATGTTAAAACATCTAACATTCTGCCTAGTCTTCTCCTATGAGCAGGAACATAACCCACTTTGTCAAGATTGAAGATGCTGTGTCAGTCCATGGACGTCAGAGTAAAGGATTTTACGGTGAGTACAAAAAAAGCCTATTTTTTTTCCTCCCTTGGAAAGGACTCCTCATTTCTGATTTTTGCTGGAGTTGTGCTGTTCCACAAGCGCAGTGGTGTATCCAATGCCTGTGTTTATGTCAAATGTTTTGTTTAATTGCTGTCTCAGTGGGCAGCCATTGAAGGGAAAGACTAAAGTTTGGCCTGACTTTTGCAAGCAAGGTTTGTTAATATGCACAGACTCAAAGACCAAAGTGTGTACTAAGTTTTTTTTTTTTTAGTTCAGTGTACTCTTTCAAAGGGCAGTTGCAGTGCTGCAGACAAATGTTAAGAAAGCCTGCCTAGTGCTCCCTTCTGGTGCACATGTAAACATGCCTTACCTCAATAAAGCTGCAATGGGGCAGTCAGATTAAGATATGGACATACATTTTACTTTTATGAAAACCTGCTTCAGATAATAAAGTGATGTTAGTGATGCCATAACAACAAATAATTGAATTCCATGGTGCACCCTGTGGCTAAAGAAAAAAGTAATATGAGTATTTGTTTTTAGTTTTGGATTTTGTTTCAGGACCCAGAAATGCTATGCACAGCTTACTACAAACTTCCATGCAAACTCACCCCAATATAGCTAATCTTGCTCTTTTTCCATTTCCATTCCCTATATGCCTTGGTATGCAGCAAGGTTTACTCTTTGTTCTGTTTCTCTCTCTCTCTCGCAGATAGTTACAAACAAAAGCATAATCCAAAAACAGTCGACAAAGGTACTTAAATGTTATTACCTTTCACCTTACCTGTACAATATGTTAAAAGTACATGAAAGATGAATAGGGTCATGCTGTACCTATTTGACTCATGGGGGTTGATTTAGCTTCTGCGGCTGGGTTCACACTGGTACGACAAAGGCTCCGACATTGGGAGCAATGTTCCCCTATGGGAGCTGTCGTCTTAACTGGTCCGACTTTGAAAATGCTCCCTTGGTCCGACTTTGATCTTACTTCAGCCCATTGAATATCATTGAAGTCAGATATCAAAGTCGGATCGCCGTCTTGCCTTATCCGACTTTGGCATGCGACTGGTGCTCTGATGATCTTGAGGGGGAACTCCATGCCAAATATAAAAAAAACGGCATGGGTTCCCCTTCGGTCTGGTATGTATTTTAAGGGAAACCCCCATACGGTGAAAAAATGGCGTGGGGGTCCCCCCAAATCCATACCAGACCCTTGTCCGAGCATGCAGCCCGGCCAGTCAGGAAAGGGGGTGGGGACGAGCGAGCACCACCCCCCCTCCTGAACCGTACCACGCCACATGCCCTCAATATGGGGGGTGGGTCTGCGCCCCCCACCCCAAAGCACCTTGTCCCCATGTTGATGAGGACAATGGCCTCTTCCCGACAACCCTGGCCGTTGGTTGTCGGGGTCTGCGGGGGGCTTATTGGAATCTGGGAGCCCCCTTTAATAACCACCCTATGTGAATGAGTATGGGGTACATCGTACCCCTACCCATTCACCTGGAATAAAAAGGGTCAAAAATAAAATACACTACACAGGTTTTTAAAGTAATTTATTAGGCAGCTCCGGGGGTCTCTTCTGACTTTGGGGGTCTCTTCCGACTTCTCCGCTCTCTCCGGCCTCTTCTACGCGCTCTCCGGGTTCTTCTCCTGCTGTCTTTATAAATGGGTAGGGGTACAATGTACCCCATATTTATTCACATAGGGTGAGGGGCCGGGATCTGGGGACCCCCTTATTAAAGGGGGCTCCCAGATTCCGGCAAGCCCCCCGCCCGCAGACCCCGACAACCAACGGCCAGGGTTGTCGGGAAGAGGCGCTTGTCCTCATCAACATGGGGACAAGGTGCTTTGGGGTGGGGAGGCGCAGGGCCCCCCTGCCCCAACCCCCCATGTTTAGGGCATGTGGCCTGGTATGGTTCAGGAGGGGGGGGGCGCTTGCTCGTCCCCACCCCCTTTCCTGACCGTCCGGGCTGCGTGCTCGGATAAGGATCTGGTATGGATTTTGGGGGGACCCCCACAACGTTTTTTTGACGTAGGGGGTTCCCCTTAAAATACATACCAGACCGAAGGGCCTGGTATGCTCTTGGAGGGGGAACCCATGCAGTTTTTTTTTTATGTGGCGTGGAGTTCCCCCTCAAGATTCATACCAGACACAGTGCCTGGTATTGTTGGGGATCGAAGTCGGATCCCTGTTCATTGAAGTCGGACGCATGTCGGACTTCAAGTCGCAGGGCAGAGTCGGATCCAAAGTAGTATGACTGTCGTGTCGTATCAGTGTGAACCCAACCTTAATTCAGCTTTGGCAATAAAACCTGGAAGCCGATTGGTTTCAATGCAGAGCTTCACCAGATTTAGCATTCTCCAGGTTTTAGCAAATCAACCCTACACTGTTTTCTTTTCAATGACAGTTTGGCTGATGACTATAAGTGAGCATTATACATATGAATTGCCTAAAATGTTATATGTCTAGCTAAAATGAGATTATGCTTGTGACAGTTTTTCTTTAAATGCACAATAAAATGTAATGTTATACCAGATATTGCACATTTATCTCTGTTTATGGGTTTGCTAAATGTTCAAATACATTTTGAGTATCCCTTAATTTTTGTTTTCTTACTTGAGCACCCAGATATGATTGTGCTAGTCCACAAATCAGTCTGATCTTGAACATCTGTATGGTATATGATAGACTGATTGGGTCAGTTTGCATGTATCCAATCGTATTACATATCACTTTGTAAATGTATGCTTGCATTCATAAAAGTGGAACTTCACTCTCTCAATCAGCATTGACTATTTTAAACAAATGCACAAGCAAAGTTACTCATGTCTGTGCTGCCTCATGTCCATTATTATGATGGTCAGCCTGAACAATCAGCCTGATCTCAATAGTGGGACTAAGCACTGCCCTACTTTCAACTGAAGTTGGTATTTGTGTAAAATGCTGATGTTACCTTTTTACACAATTAAATAAAAATGTATATACTGTATATACAGTACTGTGCCAAGGTTTTAGGCAGGTGTGAAGAAATGCTATAACATAAGAATGCTTTAAAAAAATATACATTTTAAAATTGTTTATTTTTATGAATTTGCAAAATGCAAAGTGAGTGAACAGAAGAAAAATCTAAATCAAATCAATATTTGATGCGACTACCCAGGGGCATATCACGAAATCAGGGGGCCTGTGTGCAAGATAAAAAGTAGGCCCTAGTCATTGATAAATGAATGATCTGCCCTGTTGGGGAGGGGATTTGTCCATTCATAATCTGAAGCAGAGTAAACAAAGGATACTCTGCTCAGTTATCACAGGAGCGATCAGTAGCAAACGCTCACTGTGTCCAATTCAGAAAAGGAAGGGGCCGGTAAATCACAAATTTACCAGCCCCTTCCTCCACTCTCCATCCTGTTACATCCCCCGACAGCTGGCGGGAAAGCAAAGGAGGAAAGGGAAGCCAGCTGAGGGGGGCGGAGGAGGCTCACAGAGGGGGTAGAGGACACAGAGGGGAGGATCAATAAAGGAGGACACGGAGGGCCGCCGGAGCCTGGGTGGGGGACACTGTAAGGTACCTGTGATAGGTAGTGTCCGAAATGGAACTTGTGTGCTGAGGATTCAGGCGCAAACGTAGTCAGGCAGATTAGGTTGGCAACAGATCAGGCAAAACGGAACACGATCGAAATCCAGAGAGTGGTCAGGCAGGCAAAGGTCATACACGAGCTGACGGTGAAGTACAAAATCAGCAGGCTAGAGAGTAGTCAGGAATTCAGGCAGAAGTTCAACACGATAATCAAGGTCACAAAGCAGTCACAACACCCAGGGAGCTAGTCCACAACAAACGGGCGCTGAGAGATACCATCTTTTGCTATTTATGGGCTGCTTTGATTGGAAATTGTCCACAGCTGGCAGCAGGTGGGGCCAGTGAGTCCAAGGTAATGCTTAATACTGAGAGGACATTTCCATAAGTCCAGATCTCCTCTGTAGCACAACAGGTAAGGCTGCAGCTGTGGGACCAGGAAGATCCCGGATCAAATACACCCAGGTACATGACAGACACGGAGTGGCGCCGGAGCAGGACTGGAGCCCGAAAGGGGAAAAACATTTGGGATGATCGGTGCAGTGGGAGGGACAGCTGCAAGCACCAATCTCCCTGTATGGCATTTCAGCTGGCAGCCGCTGGAGTGAGAAGTGGAGAAGTGGCTGTCAGCTGCTTCACTGAAAGCTATACAGGGAGATCAGTGCTTGCAACGGTTACACCACCCACCCTTGGGGCCTGTGTGCAGTGAAAACCCTGCACCCATGGATAATACGCTACTTACTGTGACTGCCCTTTGGCTTCAAACCAGCATCAATTCTTAAGCCCTGCTAGTGTATAGCCTTCTGGGTTGAACGGAAAAAAACTGTCAGCTCCGGTTGGACCCACTGTACTAACAATCCGATGTTGGTATAGCGATCTCATGTGCTGCTCTATTGTGTTCTGACAGGGAGGCGCCTCCCCCTGCCAGAACACTCCGGTCTGAGATATGAGCACGCTGATTGGCAGACTTTTTTTTGCCTTTGCCCCCTTTCAGTCATGCCCCCATTCGGCCGGCTTCTGTCGAACCAGCTGCAGTACACAAGCTGAATGTTGTCTGGTTTCTATTGAACCGGCCGATGCTGCCCAACATTTGGCTCACAAACAGTCTACACTTGCACACAGTCAGGGATTTTGTAGGATTAGAGGCAGGTGTATGTCATCTATACCAAGCAGGTGACGATTATCAATTTCAAAAACATACTCATTAACTGAAACAGCTGTGTTGGGAGCTTAAAACTGGGTGAGAAACAGCAAAACTCTGCTACCAAGGTGAGGTTGTGTAAGACAGTTATAGATCACAAGTATATACCATGACAAGAAGATGTCCAGCAGTGCCATCAGCAGCACAGAATTCGTGGAAACCAGAGGGACCCAGATTCACCCATCTACTGTCCAGAGAAGTCTGGCCCTTCAAAGAAGAATTGCAGCCAAAAAGCAATACTTCAGACATATATACAAACAAGTGTAGCGCTGGATAATAAAGTGTGCAAAAATACAAAAATTAAGAGATTGTGCAAAGTCCAAATAACATGACGTTCTTAGTAAAATATGTGAACAGTTCAAGTGTGAGTGTCCGGTGAAGAACAACACTGTAGAGACATATGTGAAATCGATCAAATTTTGTGCAGCCCGCCACCTCAGGTAGAAATAAAGGCTTACCAAAAAGCCTGCGACCACCCTTATTCAGGGGGGTCAGACAAGGCTTAGCAGAGTGGTGTCCTCACTGGATCATATGATGTTCCTTCCACATGCGGTCAACTGTGTTGAGCCCGTGATCACAAGCAGATATCCGAGAGGCAATCCATACACATCAGTGTGTATACTCTTCCATGGGTGCAGGGGCAGGTGTCCAGTGGATAACCAGTAAGTTGATCAAAACTAAAAACAAAAAGAGATCCAATAGTGTAGAAGTTCATTCAAATTTTTATCAAAAGATACAAAAGATGAACATCCTATGATCCAGTGAGGACACTGGATCATAGGATTGCACTAATACAATGCTGCAGTCTTATTTTCCACTGGTCGAAGGCATGGTTTCAACACATCTGCCGTTTACTTCTTTACAGCATAAAAATGAAAATGTATTTGTAGAAAAATAGCAAAAGACACATGTCAACATAAAAAAATTGTGAGTTTATGAGCTTTGGTAATTACAGAAAAGCAAAATACAAAATGGTGTTAAAACAGGTATAACTGGTATACGTATTGCACCGATCAACTTCAGCGCAGTTTAATGTACAGAAGAAAACTCCAATGCATTTCGACCTTCTAGGCCTTCCTCAGGGGTATCTTATATTTCTAAAGAACATCGAGAGACAAAATTAAGGTATAGCATATTTATAGTGCATCCTATCATTTATAATAAACCTCTAACAGATGTATATATATTTCCAATATTATATGTTGTAGGGAGACAGAGTAGAAAAACATGCTATATTTATCACAATATTCATTAATTGCATATTTACCCTTTTTTACCACGTTAGATCGCTAAACCAGAGACTTGTATTAAAACCATAGGTTCATATGATCTCCCAGAGCCTGGTGTTGGTCCATATTGGTGGGGCACCCTCCCCCAGCTCCAAGGTTGACAGACCCCACAGGCCGCCCGGCTTACAGAGGGTCACACACCTAATGGGCGTCCCAATCGCAGACAGAGAGGGGGGGGGGAGAAAAGGAGTGGAGGTGTACCATAAGCCGCAGTACATAAAAATCGTATTTTGAATATAATTTAGTACATCTATAGTGTAAGGTTAAACGCACAAACATTTATGGTCATTACTATGTGGGGCATCTGGAGGACCCCAAGCGTGCTGCCATTACTTAACTATCTGGTGTGTCTGGTCGTGTACCCCGGAACGCAGGGACCAGTGGATCCATATCCGGTCCCATATGCCCTGAAGCCTGACCAGTGGCACCCCTTGTATGCCTGCCAATGGCTAAATGCAATTTATGGATATGGAGCAATTTAATGGTTGTAAATCATATACTTAGTAATGTAATTGATGTAGTCAAGGTCTCTGTGTATTCAGTGACAAAGGCCATATCTCAATGATCTATGTAAAAGTAAGAAAACAAAATTAAGAACGTGAAAAGAGAAGGAAGTGTGTGGCAGTGTAATGTAATGTAGTATAGTGACACTGACATGGTGAAAATAAATAATAAAATGTGAGTAATGGATGAATGAGTGAATGTGAATAAATAAAAATTAATGATGCGTATAATGTTTGTATATTAATCAATTAAATAAATAAGTCAAAATGAATGGGGAAATAAAGTATAATAAAATGGAATAAATAAATGAAAAAGAGATATATATGTGTGTGTGTGTGTGTGTGTGTATATTTATAATGTGTAGCGGGTATTTGAATTTAGGGGAAGCATCTGGGTGGTAGTGTAACACGGATGCACTAATTGCTAGGGGATCCGGGAACTTTTTCTGGTTCTTGGAGGACTCTGGTGGTGTGAGGATCCTTGTGGTCCACAGGTGGCGCTGTTGCCTGGGCCGGAGCTGAACTCACACCGCAAGACTGTACCTTTTTGTCCTCCCCTGGAGCTGGTTCAGAGTTCAGAGTCCGGAGTGGGAGTGGGAGGACTCGGCCGCACCCAGGCACCTTCAGCTTGGGTGCTGGCGTTCCAGTGTTCCAGGCCTAGGTGCCCTTGACCTAGCCGGAGCGAGAGATGGAGTCCATCTCAGGCACCTTTAGCCTGGGGTGAGGTACTATGGCGGAGGCCTGGGGCTCAGTACCTTCAACTGAGTTCCGCAATCCGAGGGGGCCCTAACTCCTTGGGTGCCCGTGTCTGAGTTTGTGAGAGCTGGTGTGCGGAACTTCTCTGAAGAGTCCGGTACAGTATTGCTGGTGACAGAGAGGCCTCCGGTTTCTCTATTGGACGGATTTCCTTCCCCTGACAGGGGCCGTGCTAGCGAAGGTAATTCACATTCTACTCAATATAGTCAGTGGCAGTGACTACCCGCCACTGGTGATACCACAGTGGTTAGCAGGAGAAGGGAAGGGATTGTGCCTCGATCTATTCCCCATCACTACTCAGTAGAAGAAACTGTATGTTTGTACGCCAAGAATAATAAAACTGAGTTGGACCTATTCACTGTGTGGAACTCAGGTTACTAGGAGCAAAGGAGTCAGGGTCGAAGTACTGGACTTGACTCTAGGACACCTACACAAAACCCAATCTTCTGGCCTTCACCTCTCAGCTATGGAGGACATGGGCCGTGGTGTATCTCATCCCTCTCCCCAGCACTGAAACCCCTAGACGACCAACAGTGTGGAAGTGTTGGGTGAAAAAGAAAAGGGAAGAGATCAAGAAAATGGGTAGGCAGAATAATTGAATAACTGTACTATGGGTATATAATTAATTTTAAATGGGTAACTGTTATTATATAATAATTATAAAGTACCACGAGTATATAATTGATTTTGATTAGTACTTACTTTAGTAGGCCTCGTGGTATTGTTTGCTGCAATAAGTAAATATATGCAAGGAGCCTTGGAAGAGAGGAGGATTTTGCTGTAAGAGAAGTAATAATGCTTTCATTAGCCCTGCAGGCTTCAAGTGATCTTTGGCAGCAGCCTGTTGGTTCCACACTTACCCCTCCACAGCAAATGACCAATTCAATGTTCTCCCCGGGAATCGTCTGACAATTCCCGGTGGATAATGTGCCATAAACACCTTTACTAATTAGATAATTGGACGTCGGTGCTTCCCGTGTCTTGTCAGGTGCCAGGCTCCTCCCCCTGTTGTCCGCACAGAGTACGCCATGTGTGGCCCCCTCGCTGTTCCAGTGGGCCAGAAGCCCCGGTACCACCACCGCCGTCACCGACCAACTCCATGGCGTGAGAGGCGGCTCAGAGCGCACGCACAACAGGCCGCCCCCCCTTGCCCGACAACGAACATGGAATAGCGCCGTCACTGTATGTGCGCCACCCAGTGGTCAAATCGCCAACTGGGGGCGCTGAGAGAGGGGACACAACGGATGTCCCCTCCCCCAGTGCCAGGAAGCCGGGCAGCTGCAGACGCAAGACCCCAAAGGAGTGGACGGGAGAAGGCACAATTCACCACGCAGTTAAAACCGGTTCTGCCCGCTTTGTTTACTAGTTGGAATCACAGTCTTGTTATTTGATAGACATAACTCGTGTGTGTGCTCGTGCGCGTGTATGTGTATATACTGTAAAGAGAGAAATCCTTTGCGCTACTAGTGAGTATATAAAAATGAAAATGGAGATATATAAATAAGTATGTGCAAAAAGCTGCAAAAACGAATCGTGTTCACCTCACACAATAACAGTCGAAAAATTAATAAATATTGTTCTCGCGCTAAAAGCAAAATCCACTCTCTAAAGTGCAATAGTGTCCTTGAATAATACACAGTGTATATTGATCCAACCAAGAGGATCAATAAACAAAATTAGCAACACCAAACCAAATATAAATCAATATGTGCAAAATAAGCAATAAATGCAATCATGTGACAAGTGCAAGTGTATTAATGCAACAACGTGACAACCTGTTCAATAAAGTGCTAAATATGTGCTAATAAATGAAAAAGAAATGGAAATGAGTCCTGGTGAGCAAATGCTGGCTCTAAGTACAGAAGACAGTGTGAGACAGTTTTGGGATACCCTATTGTCACCGCGATTCCCTTGTGTCACCGTCATTTCTGTGGGAACAAGATTTGACACAGCTTTCATTATACCTCACCTTGTTTGTCCAATGACTTTATTACACTAATGGACTTCTGTACTTAGAGCCAGCATTTGCTCACCAGGACTCATTTCCATTTCTTTTGCATTTATTAGCACATATTTAGCACTTTATTGAACAGGTTGTCACGTTGTTGCATTAATACACTTGCACATGATTGCACTTATTGCTTATTTTGCACATATTGATTTATATTTGATTTGGTGTTGCTAATTTTGTTTATTGATCCTCTTGATTGGATCAATATACACTGTGTATTATTCAAGGAAATAATTTATTTGCAAACTATGGTGGAAAATAAGTATTTGGTCACCTACAAACAAGCAAGATTTCTGGCTCTCACAGACCTGTATCTTCTTCTTTAAGAGGCTCCTCTGTCCTCCACTCATTACCTGTATTAATGGCACCTGTTTGAACTTGTTATCAGTATAAAAGTATAATCAGTATAAAAGACACCTGTCCACAACCTCAAACAGTCACACTCCAAACTCCACTATGATGAAGACCAAAGAGCTGTCGAAGGACACCAGAAACAAAATTGTAGACATGCACCAGGCTGGGAAGACTGAATCTGCAATAGGCAAGCAGTTTGGTGTGAAGAAATCAACTGTGGAAGCAATAATTAGAAAATGGAAGACATACAAGACCACTGATAATCTCCCTCGATCTGGGGCTCCACGCAAGATCTCACCCTGTGGGGTCAAAATGATCACAAGAATGGTGAACAAAAATCCCAGAACCACACGGGGGGACCTAGTGAATGACCTGCAGAGAGCTGGGACCAACGTAACAAAGGCTACCATCAGTAACACACTACGCCACCAGGGACTCAGATCCTGCAGTGCCAGACGTGTCCCCCTGCTTAAGCCAGTACATGTCCGGGCCCGTCTGAGGTTTGCTAGAGAGCATTTGGATGATCCAGAAGAAGATTGGGAGAATGTCATATGGTCAGATGAAACCAAAGTAGAACTGTTTGGTAGAAACACAACTTGTCGTGTTTGGAGGAGAGAGAATGCAAGTTGCAACCAAAGAACACCATACCTACTGTGAAGCATGGGGGTGGTAACATCATGCTTTGGGGCTGTTTCTCTGCAAAGGGAACAGGACGACTGATCCGTGTACATGAAAGAATGAATGGGGCCATATATCATGAGATTTTGAGTGCAAACCTCCTCCCATCAGCAAGGGCATTGAAGATGAAACGTGGCTGGGTCTTTCAGCATGACAATGATCCCAAACACACCGCCTGGCAAAGAAGGAGTGGCTTCGTAAGAAGCATTTCAAGGTCCTGGAGTGGCCTAGCTAGTCTCCAGATCTCCACCCCATAGAAAACCTTTGCAGGGAGTTGAAAGTCCGTGTTGCCCAGCGAAAGCCCCAAAACATCACTGCTCTAGAGGAGATCTACATGGAGGAATGGGCCAACATACCAGCAACAGTGTGTGACAACCTTGTGAAGACTTACAGAAAACGTTTGACCTCTGTCATTGCCAACAAAGGATATATAACAAAGTATTGAGATGAACTTTTGATATTGACCAAATACTTATTTTCCACCATAATTTGCAAATAAATTATTTCCAAATCAGACAATGTGATTGTCTGGATTTTGTTTCCACATTTTGTCTCTCATAGTTGAGGTATACCTATGATGACAATTACAGGCCTCTCCCATCTTTTTGGGAGAACTTGCACAATTGGTGGCTGACTAAATACTTTTTCGCCCCACTGTATGTGTGTGTATGTGTGTATATATATATATATATATATATATATATATATATATATATATATATATATATATATATATATATATGTGTATATGTATATGTATATGTAGCGGGGTGCTATATTTAAGGGGAGTATCGGAGTAGTAATATGGCTCAGATACACTAATTGTTAGGTTTCTTGGACCATTTCTGTCCTTCGGAGATAGTGTTGGTGTGCTGTTCCCTGTGGCCTACAGGTGGCGCTGTTGCCGTGGGCCAGGGTTGAACCACTGATACAAGGTTGTGCCTTTTCTTGTCCCCTCTCGGCAGCAGTACGGCGGGGCGGGGAACCTGCTGTGCCTGTCGGGAGAGGGTATAAAAAGGTGCGGCCATCTTCCATAGGGGTCGCGCCCAGGCACCTTCAGCCTGGGTGGTGGTGTGTCGTCTCCGGGTGCCCTAGGCCCGGAGGCCGAGTTCCTGTTCCATCCCAGACACCTTCAGTCTGGGGTGAGGTACTATTTTTGAGGCCCAGAGCCCAGCGGCTTCGGCTGGGTTCCGCCCGGGATTGAGGGCTCCCAGGGTGCAGCCTTGCGAGGGGACCCGTATCCAGGATCGAGGAGGCCAGGGAGGTGACCCCTTCTGAAGACCCAGCGCAGAGTCGTGGTGACAGTGGGGGCCTCTGGTAACTCTCCGGAGGGAGGTTCTTCTCCTTAACAAGGGCCAAGTTTCTTGAAGAAGGAAGTGCATGTCCTGTAGGTCATAGTGGCAGTGACTCTACACGCACCAGGTCAGTGGCAGTGACCAAATAGGGCAAGACCCTATTCACCAGGTCAGTGGCAGTGACCAACTTCAACAAGTCAGTGGCAGTGACCTTTCATATTCACCCGGTCTGTGGCAGAGACCGTGCGCCCATGCCTGTTCATGAAAGCAGAACAGTAAGAGAAGCCTAAATTGAGTTTGTGCCTGGACCTCCTCCCACCTTATCTGACCTGTGTCTCGTGTCAACCTGTCTGCTCTAGAGACTATTTGTTATCCGTGGTGAAATAAATACTAAGGTTGGACTTTCAGTTGGTGTGGACAGTTACTTTACTGGGGAGAATTAAGGACTTGTCTCTGGCTAACAGCAGAGACGAGATCAGCTCGGGAGGATTCTAACACTAGCCGCAGGCAGGCCCGAAAAAAACTAACACCGCTCAACCTCCCCATCCAGGAGGGTACGGGCTGCTAGTGCGGTGTGCCCCATTCTTTCCTGCAGAGGAGCCAAGTAAAAGAAAAAGCAGGTAAAGTCTGGGGTGAGTGCGCTAGATATGTGTGTGTATGTATATATATATATATATATATATATATATATATATATACACACACACACACACACACACAGTGGGTGCGGATAGTATTCAGACCCCACTTAAATTTTTCACTCTGTTATATTGCAGCCATTTGCTAAAATCATTTAAGTTCATTTTTTTTTCTCATTAACCACTTGCCGACCACCTCATGTACATATACGTTGGCACTTTAAAGATGGATATCTCGGTAACGGCAGCAGCTGCTGTCACAACCGAGATATCCATATTTTCTGTGAGCGATTCTGTTAATGATAATGGTGGTCTCTGTGGTGGATTCGCCGCGAGATCACCGTTGGCGGCGGGAGAGGGGCAGCTCTCCCGCGCCCTCCGCCGCTTACCGGAGCCGTCGGTAGCGGCGGAGGCGATCGGGTCGTTGTCATTCTGTGGTATGGATACGAGTGAGGGGAAGATGGCCCCCACCCATCTCCATACCATACCAGGGTGGAAGCGACGTCAAAACGTCAGCTCCGCCCATAAGACTTAAAGGCACATTTTTTGTTTTGTCATTTTTTCAAATGACAATTCTTTTTTTTTTTTATTATTGCATTTTAGTCTAAATATGAGATCTGAGGTCTTTTTGACATGCTTTTTTCTATTACAAGGGATGTTTACATTCCTTGTAATAGGAATAAAAGTGACCCATTTTTTATTTTATATTTTTTTTTAAACCGTGTAAAAATAAATAAAATAAAGTAAAATAAATAAGAAAATCCCCCAATTTTTTTTTCAAGCGTCCCGTCGAGCTTGCGCGCAGAAACGAACGCATACATGAGTAGCGCCCGCATATGAAAACGGTGTTCAAACCACACAAGTGAGGTATCGCCACAATCGTTAGAGTGAGAGCAATAATTCTAGCCCTAGCCCTAGCAACTCAAACGATGCAACCTATAGAATTTTTTAAACGTCGCCTATGGAGATTTTTAAGGGTAAAAGTTTGACGCCATTTCACGAGCGGGCGCAATTTTTAAGTGTGACAAGTTGAGTATCAATTTACTCGGCGTAACATTATCTTTCACAATATAAAAAAAATTGGGCTAACTTTACTGTTGTCTTATTTTTTTCCAAAAGAAGTGCGCTTGTAAGACCGCTGCGCAAATACGGTGTGACAAAAAGTATTGCAATGACCGCCATTTTATTCTCTAGGGTGTTAGAAAAAAACAATATATAATGTTTGGGGGTTCTAAGTAATTTTCTAGCAAAAAAACTGTTTTAAACTTGTATACACAGAGTCTGAAAAACAGGCAAGGTCCTTAAGTGATTATTGTAAACACAGCACCCCATATTGACAGAAAAACACAGAATTGTTGACATTTTTGCAGATTTATTAAAAAAGAAAAACTGAAATATCACATGGTCCTAAGTATTCAGACCCTTTGCTCAGTATTTAGTAGAAGCATCCTTTTGATCTAATATAGCCATGAGTCTTTTTGGGAAAGATGCAACAAGTTTTTCACACCTGGATTTGGGGATCCTCTGCCATTCCTCCTTGCAGATCCTCTCCAGTTCTTCAGGTTGGATGGTAAACGTTGGTGGACAGCCATTTTTAGGTCTCTCCAGAGATGCTCAATTGGGTTTAAGTCAGGGCTCTGGCTGGGCCATTCAAGAACAGTCACGGAGTTGTTGTGAAGCCACTCCTTCATTATTTTAGCTGTGTGCTTAGGGTCATTGTCTTGTTGGAAGGTAAACCTTCGAGCCAGTCTGAGGTCCTGAGCACTCTGGAGAAGGTTTTCATCCAGGATATCCCTGTACTTGGCCGCATTAATCTTTCCCTTGATTGCAACCAGTCGTCCTGTCCGTGCAGCTGAAAAACACCCCCACAGCATGATGCTGCCACCACCATGCTTCACTGTTGGGACTGTATTGGACAGGTGATGAGCAGTGCCTGGTTCTCTCCACACATACCGCTTAGAATTAAGGCCAAAAAGTTCCATCTTGGTCTCATCAGACCAGAGAATATTATTTCTCACCATCTTGGAGTCCTTTAGGTGTTTTTTTTTTTTTTTTAGCAAACTCCATGCGGGCTTTCATGTGTCTTGCACTGAGGAGAGGCTTCCGTCGGGCCACTCTGTCATAAAGCCCAGAATAGTGGAGTGCTGCAGTGATGGTTGACTTTCTACAACTTTCTCCCATCTCCCGACTGCATCTCTGGAGCTCAGCCACAGTGATCTTTGGGTTCTTCTTTACCTCTCTCATCAAGGTTCTTCTCCCCCGATGGCTCAGTTTGGCCGGACGGCCAGCTCTAGGAAGGGTTCTGGTCATCCCAAACGTCTTCCAATTAAGGATTATGGGGGCCACTGTGCAGCAGAATTTTTTTGTAACCTTGGCCAGATCTGTGCTTTGCCATAATTCTGTCTCTGAGCACTTCAGGCAGTTCCTTTGACCTCATGATTCTCATTTGCTCTGACATGCACTGTGAGCTGTAAGGTCTTATATAGACAGGTGTGTGGCTTTCCTAATCAAGTCCAAACAGTATAATCAAACACAGCTGGACTCAAATGAAGGTGTAGAACCATCTCAATGATGATCAGAAGAAATGGGCAGCACCCGAGTTAAATATGAGTGTCACAGCAAAGGGTCTGAATACTTAGGACCATGTGATATTTCAGTTGACATTTTTGCAGATTTATTAAAAAAAACAAAAACAATTCAGTTTTTTTCTGTCAATATGGAGTGCTGTGTGTACATTAATGAGGAAAAAAAATGAACTTAAATGATTTTAGCAAATGGCTGCAATATAACAGAGTGAAAAATTCAAGGGGGTCTGAATACTTTTCGTACCCACTGTGTGTGTGTATATATATATATATATTGTGACAGCAGGAAGGTAAAGTCACCTGGTTGCATCCAGGGGGGTAGATATATTTCGCCCAGATTCAGGCTTTACGCCGACTTATACAACTAGGTGGAGTGTTGTATAAGCCCAGCTGAGGCTAGTGGGCTCATGGATGACTCATACCTCTAGGGAGAGTGTGGGGCGTCGCGCAGACAGGGACTTGATGAGACCAGCTGAAGCTTGTCAGCTCATTCAGGCCTCTATAAGAACTCCCAGCTTCATTAGATGTTAGCTCATGCCTGGAACCAGACCTGTGTGGACTGTCTAGGGAGAGTGAACCCCTGTGCGGTGAGGCAAAGCCTGTGTGGCTATTTGTTTGGACTTTTACTAAACCAGGGACTTAGGGACTAGGACAGCCCTAGGCTGATCCCAGTTGTTAGTTAGGAAACCTGTATGTCTAATCAGAGGTCAACTTGACCAGGATTTATTTTGTTTATGTTTCTTTTGCTTTGCTGTGTTTTGTCACTGTAAATAGAAAATAAACCGCACCTTTTTGATTTTGAAAACCACAACCTCCGTTTGCTGGGCCTGTTTTGTGTGGGGAGCCCATCCCGGGGGTCACACACACCCGCTGCCGAGCTAACCCCCTCACAGTTGGTGGAGAACCAGTGGCAGTTTTTTTTAAGCCAGCATGGAGGAGATACTGAAGCAGCTGGCTCTAGCAAATGCCAATCAACAGCAGACAAATGCAGGTTTGCAAAAGAGCCTTGCAGCTCATCAACAGAGCCTTGCAGCTCAACAACAGAACTTCGCAGCCCAGCAGCAAGCTCATCAACAGAGCCTTGCAGCCCAGCAGCAGACAAACGCAACTTTGCAACAGAGTCTGGAGGCTCAGCAACGAGCCCAGCAGCAATCTGAGGCCCGCTTCATAGACCTGTTGCAGAAGCAAGAGCAGAGACTACAACAACAGATGGAAGCAGTAATGCAGCAACGTCCGCAGACCAGTGAGGAAAGCCGTCCCACTAATACCGCGTCCTTTGGGGTGAGTCGTTTATTGACAAAAATGACTGGAGAGGATGATCCAGAGGTATTTTTGACCACATTTGAAAGGACCGCTGAAAGAGAAAAGTGGCCTGAGGAGCAGTGGGCTGGACTGGTGGCTCCTCTGTTAACTGGTGAATCGCAGAAAGCTTACTATGACCTAGAGCCTAACCAAGCAAAAGACTATGTGATGCTAAAAGCTGAAATATTGGCAAGGCTGGGTGTCACCCAGGCTGTCCGGGCTCAGCGTGTGCATAACTGGACTTTCCAGCTTGGAAAACCCCCCAGGTCTCAAATGTATGATCTCATTCACCTGAGCAGAAAGTGGCTACAGCCAGAGACTTTGTCCGCACCAAAGATTGTGGAACGTGTTGTAATGGATCGGTTTTTGAGAGCTCTTCCTACTGCCATCCAAAAGTGGGTAAGCCATGGAGACCCAGAGACGGCCGATGGTCTTGTGGATCGTGTGGAGAAATACTTGGCTACAGAGAACCTGGCGGCCTCTTCCAGAGACACTCGGACTTTCCACCCTAAGATCAGACCATCCCCAGGGGCGGATAAGAGGATTCCAAGGGGTGAGGGTGGAGAGAGTGAGAGGGTGGGAGCTCTACCCCAAGTTTGGCGAGAACAGCCTGGGAAATCAGCGGCTCAAGAGGCGGCAAGAAGGATCGTTTGCTACCGCTGCCGGCAAGCGGGACATATTGCAGCCAATTGCCCGGTTGTGGAGGAACCCATGCAGTGTGACTTTCTGACGGGCAGACGTCAGTCGCTGTGTGCGACAGTCGCATGCACTGCCATTCGAGGAACTGAGAAACATTTATGCAAAATGTGTGTTAATGGTAGAAATGTTGTGGTATTGCTGGATTCAGGTAGCCTTGTGACCCTGATAAAGGCTGAGTTAGTTAAAACAGAGGTCTCTGGGAATAGCAAGGTAGCTGTTATTTGTGTGCATGGGGACACCCGAGAGTATCCAGTGACTACAGTGTGTTTCGAGACCCCCAAAGGTACCCTCTCTCATCCGGTGGGCTTAGTATCTCAGTTACCGCATGACGCCATTGTGGGAAGGGATTTTCCGAAGTTCTGGGAACTGTGGGATGATCCTGAGCCCCTCACTGGTGCCCCTATGTACCAGGAATGTGATAGCCAGAACTCCCCTGAGAGTGGTGAGGACTCTCCGGAATTTCCCTTATCAGTATTGGCAGGGGAGACTCAAGAAACTGGAGAGGAGCCCACCTCCTCAGACGAAAACCTACCGTCTGTGGAGTTTTCTGATCTTGAGGTTCACAGGGAAAACTTTGCCACAGAACAGTTGAAAGACCCCGCCCTAATAAAGGCACGGGAAAACGTAGTGAAAATAGATGGCGAGTTAGTGAACCCAGATAATACCTGCACTTACCCATACTTCAGCGTAGAGAAGGACCTACTGTATCGGGTGGCAAAAAGGGCAGAAGAAACCGTTGAGCAGCTTGTGGTGCCCAAACCTTACAGGAAGTTGGTGTTGGAGTTGGCCCATGGGCACATTCTTGGAGGTCATCTGGGGACAGAGAAAACCCGAGAGAGGGTATTACAGAGATTCTATTGGCCGGGGGTGATGAAGGACGTAGAAAATTATTGTTCCTCCTGCCCTGTGTGTCAGAGGTCGGCCCCGATGCCACATTTCCGTAGCCCGCTGGTCCCTCTACCCATCATTGAGGTCCCGTTTGAGAGGATCGCCATGGATTTGGTAGGTCCTATAATCAAGTCCGCTAGGGGGCACCAGTACATATTAGTTATAATGGACTATGCCACCCGTTATCCAGAAGCGATCCCTATCCGAAATACCTCGGCCAAAACCATAGCCAAAGAGCTATCTCTTGTGTTTAGCCGGGTGGGTATTTGTAAAGAACTGCTTACGGACCAAGGTACACCCTTTATGTCCCGGGTTATGAAGGAGCTGTGTAAATTATTCAAAGTGACGCAATTACGTACATCTGTGTATCACCCCCAAACCGATGGGCTGGTTGAAAGATTCAACAAAACCCTAAAACAAATGTTGAAGAAAGTGGTGGATAGAGATGGAAAGGATTGGGACTGTCTACTTCCTTATCTGATGTTTGCTATTAGGGAGGTGCCCCAATCCTCTACGGGATTCTCCCCCTTTGAGTTACTGTATGGGAGACACCCAAGAGGGCTGTTGGATATTGCCAAGGAAACTTGGGAAAGTGAGAGTTCTCCCCACAGGAGTGTGATTGAGCATGTCGCCCTGATGCAAGACCGAATTGCACAGGTAATGCCCATCGTGAAGGAACATTTGGCCCAAGCGCAGTTAGCACAGCAGAGAGTGTACAACCGTGGAGCCAAGACCCGTACCTTTTCCCCGGGGGATAGGATACTGGTACTTGTCCCTACGGTTGAAAGTAAATTCCTTGCCAAATGGCAAGGCCCCTACGAGATAATGGAAAAAGTGAGCGAAGTGAATTACAAGGTCAGACAACCAGGAAGGCGAAAGCCCGAACAGATCTATCACGTTAATCTGTTGAAAGCCTGGAGGGATAGAGAGTCCCTAGTCGCAGACACTTGGTCACCAGCTCAAACTGGTTGCGTGATTCCTGAGGTTGGAATAGCAGCCACCTTGTCACAACCCCAACAACAGGAGGTTAAGGAGTTTGTGCTTCGCAACAAGGAGGTATTCTCTGAGCTGCCGGGACAAACATCTGGGGTAGAGCATGACATCATTACCCCGCCCGGTGAAAGGGTGAAGTTAAAACCCTATCGGATCCCAGAGGCCCGACGGGAGGCAATACGGGAGGAAGTACAGAAAATGCTGAACTTAGGGGTGATAGAGGAGTCCCAAAGTGATTGGTCTAGTCCCATCGTGTTGGTGCCTAAACCGGATGGGAGCTGGCGATTTTGTAACGATTTTCGTCAGTTGAACAAAGTTACAAAATTTGACACCTACCCCATGCCACGTATAGATGAGTTGATCGACCGGCTGGGAACAGCCCGATACATGACGACTCTTGACCTCACAAAAGGGTATTGGCAAATCCCCCTGGCCAAGTCGGCCAAAGAGAAAACCGCATTTGTAACCCCAGACGGGGCGTTCCAATATAAAAGAATGCCGTTCGGGTTACAGAATGCGCCGGCCACATTCCAGCGGAAAATGGACCAGATGCTGAGGCCCCATCGGAAGTATGCTGCGGCTTACCTGGATGACGTAATTGTCCATAGCACAGATTGGGCCTCACATCTGCCAAAAGTGCAAGCAGTCCTGGACTCTGTTCGGGAAGCGGGGTTTACGGCTAACCCCAAGAAGTGTACCATTGGGCAGGAGGAGGCCAAATATCTTGGGTACACCATTGGGAGGGGAGTAATAATACCCCAACTCAACAAAGTCGAGGCCATCCAGAGTTGGCCACGTCCCAACAGCAAGAAGCAGGTACGAGCCTTTCTGGGAATCGCTGGGTATTATCGGCGATTCATTCCCCACTTTGCTTCTAAGGCTGTGCCCCTAACCAACCTGACGAAGGGGAAAGGATCGGTCATGATTAAATGGACCCCCGAGGCTGAGGCAGCATTCCAATTCTTGAAACAAGCCTTATGTAGCCAGCCAGTGTTGTACTCACCCGACTTCTCTAAAGACTTTGTCGTACAAAGTGATGCGTCAGATGTGGGGTTAGGAGCAGTATTGTCCCAGGTCTGGAACGGGGAAGAGCACCCAGTCATTTACCTCAGCAGGAAGTTGAAGTCCCATGAGGTAAATTACGCCACCGTTGAAAAGGAGTGTTTAGCGGTGAAGTGGGCTCTAGATTCCCTTCGGTACTACCTGCTAGGTAGGCACTTTGACATGGTTACGGATCACGCTCCGTTAAAGTGGATGGCTCAAAACAAGGAAACAAATAGAAGAGTGAATAGGTGGTTCCTGGCCCTCCAGGAATTCAACTTCACAGTAAAGCATCGCCCTGGCGTTCAAATGGGGAATGTGGATGCTTTGTCTCGAGTACATGAATGCCTGATTGCTGGTGTTCCAACCCCGAGGTTAAAACAAGAGGGGGGGGGTATGTGACAGCAGGAAGGTAAAGTCACCTGGTTGCATCCAGGGGGGTAGATATATTTTGCCCAGATTCAGGCTTTACGCCGACTTATACAACTAGGTGGAGTGTTGTATAAGCCCAGCTGAGGCTAGTGGGCTCATGGATGACTCATACCTCTAGGGAGAGTGTGGGGCGTCGCGCAGACAGGGACTTGATGAGACCAGCTGAAGCTTGTCAGCTCATTCAGGCCTCTATAAGAACTCCCAGCTTCATTAGATGTTAGCTCATGCCTGGAACCAGACCTGTGTGGACTGTCTAGGGAGAGTGAACCCCTGTGCGGTGAGGCAAAGCCTGTGTGGCTATTTGTTTGGACTTTTACTAAACCAGGGACTTAGGGACTAGGACAGCCCTAGGCTGATCCCAGTTGTTAGTTAGGAAACCTGTATGTCTAGTCAGAGGTCAACTTGACCAGGATTTATTTTGTTTATGTTTCTTTTGCTTTGCTGTGTTTTGTCACTGTAAATAGAAAATAAACCGCACCTTTTTGATTTTGAAAACCACAACCTCCGTTTGCTGGGCCTGTTTTGTGTGGGGAGCCCATCCCGGGGGTCACACACACCCGCTGCCGAGCTAACCCCCTCACAATATATATATATATATATATATATATATATATATATATATACACATATATACATACATACACATACATACATATATATACACACACACACACACATACATAGGTTTGATTACATTAACCACTTGCCGACCGCCTTCCACATATATACTGTGGCAAGGCGACTCAGCTGCGCAAACAGACGTACCTGTTCGTCGGTCTGTGCATGTGATAGTGTGAGCGGGAGCGCGCCCATGGATCCAAAAGACTCAATGTCCGCCGGCCACCTGGGACCGCGGTACAGAGAGGCAGAACAAGGCGGATCCCCATTCTGACATGGGACAATACTGAGATTGCTGTTCCTGATCCCTAGAAACAGCAAATCTCTGTGTTGTCCCAGTAAGCCCATCCCCCACACAGTTAGAACACACCCACTGATCACTGTAATGTCACTGGTCCCCAAAAAGTGTCACTTGGGGTAAAAAATCTCCGCCGCAATGTTGCCGTCCAGCTAAAAATCGCTGATCGCCGCCATTACCAGTAAAAACAATAAAAATAAATAAAAGACCATAAATCTAACCCATAGTTTGTGGACGCTATAACTTTTGCGCAAACCAATCAATATACGCTTATTGCGTTTTTTTTTGTTTTTTTTTACCAAAAATTTGTAGATGAATACACATTGGCCTAAACTGATGAATACATTTTTTTTTATATACAGTATATATTTTTTTGGGGATATGTATTATAACAAAGTAAAAAAAAACAAAAAAACGCGGAGGTGATCAAATACCACCAAAAGAAAGCTCTATTTGTGGGAAAAAAAGGACATCAATTTTGTTTGGGTACAGCGTCGCATGACAGCGCAATTGTCAGTACGCAGTGCCGTATCGCAAAAAATGGCCTGGTCATTAAGGGGGTAAATCTTTCCGGGGCTGAAGTTGGTAAGAACATAGCACCAGCAGTACATAGACCAAATTTCACTTTATTTAACCACCTCAATACAGGGCATTTAATCCCCCTTCCTGCCCAAGCCATTTTTCAGCTTTCAGCGCTGTTACACTTTGAATGACAATTGCACTGTCATGCTACACTGCAACCATGTGAAATTTTTATCATTTTCTTCACAAAAATAGAGCTTTCTTTTGGTGGTATTTAATCACTCCTATTGGTGATATTTAATCACTCCTAGGTTTTTTATTTTTATTTATTTTTTTAAACTACATTTTTCTTAGTTTCTGTCAGTAAATTTTGCAAATAAGTAATTTTTCTCCTTCACTGATGGGCACTGATAGGCTGCACTGATGGGCACTGATGAGGTGGCACTTATGAGAAGGCACGAATATGCCGCACTGATGGGCACTGATAGGCGGCACTGATGGGCGGCTCTGGTGGGCACAGATTGGCGGCTCTGGTGGGCACAGATAGGTGGCTCTGGTGGGCACAGATAGGCGGCTCTGGTGGGCAGTAGTGATGAGCATTGATGGGCAGCACTAACTGGCATCACTTGTGGGCACAGATTGCTGCCACTTTTGGGCACTGGTTGCTGGCAATTGTGGGCACTGGTTGACACTGATTGCTGGCAGTGGTGGGCACTTAATTGTAATCCGGACACTGATGATCAGTGCCCTGATTACATACCCAGCTGTCCCCTGTGAGGAGATGCCGCTGATCAGCTCTCCTTTCCTCACACTCTGTCAGTGTGAGGTGAGGAGAGCCAATTACCGGTATCTCCGTGTTTACATGTGACCGGCTGTGATTGGTCACAGCCGATCACATGGTTAAAGAGCCGCGGTTGCAGCTATTTACACAGATCGGGGTCGTGCCGTGTCCAAGCTACACGGCGCGGCCTCGATCGACGCACTTTGCACCCCCGGGGGCGCGCAAGAGCGGTTGTTCTGGGCGGCCGTCATATGACGGCCACCCAGAATGAAAGCAGCACCGCCCAGCCGTCATTTGACGGTGGGCGGGCGGTAAGTGGTTAAGTAGAAATTGCCCATCCTCATAAATTTAGTGCCTACTACCAAACCATCATAATAGGTAGGCTGTGCCATTATCCCATTGGGTGTGTGAGATACTTCTTTGCTTATGCACATGGCAACTTTCACAAAGCTGCAATTTGAATATTTAGCTTGGGACAGCTGCAAAAAAGCTGGAAGTATGTTATGATATTGCATTTCGTCAGCTACCTGTTCCTGCTGTAGGTTTAATTTCACCACAGGTTTACTTGCCGACTTACATTTTTAACCCATTCAAATGAGCCTTTCTATAGAAGAAAGAGATTAGACAGCAGTATACATGACTCTGTTCTTTTCTCTTTTAAAGAATACCATTTACAGTGTAACATAGTCCATCTAGTTTAATCCACAGAGGAAAAAAAAAAAACTAACAAAAAACACACACACACACACAAAACCTCCATATACACAATCCTATACCCACAGTTGATCCAGAGGAAGGCAAAAAAAAACAATAAAGCATGATCCAATTTTGCTCTAGCAGGGGAGAAAAATTAGAGTTACTTACTGGTAACATCTTTTCCAGGAGTCTTTCAGGGCAGCCACCTATGAGAGACCTTGGCTTCTCCCTTCTGAGGAAACACTGCCCAGCCTGGATTTAACAGGCATGCTTCCCCGCCGGCTCCTCAGTTCCTCAAGAGCAACTCCGGCCAGCTTGGGAGACACAAGAACACATCATACACCATAAATTACTTTTTGATGGTTCCTGAGTCAGGAACCCAAAAGGAAACCAACCAGGGTGGGTACACGGTGCTGTCCTGAAAGACTCCTGGAAAAGACATTACCAGTAAGTAGGGTTGCCACCTCATCCCTTTAAATTCGAACACATATGCATTACACAGGTTCTGAATCTAATTTAATGCAGATAAGGCACCAAGTGAGTTTAATTACCACCTTAATCAGCCACAGAAAATGTGTAATATGTGTTTGGGTTTAACCACTTCTCTACTGGGCACTTAAACCCCCTTCCTGCCCAAGCCATTTTTCAGTTTTCAGCGCTGTCACAGTTTAAATGACAATTGCGCGGTCGTGCGACTCTGTACCCAAACAAAATTTGCGTCCTTTTTTCCCCACAAATAGAGCTTTCTTTTGGTGGTACTTGATCACCTCTGCGGTTTTTATTTTTTGCGCTATAAACAAAAGAAGAGCGACAAGTTTGAAAAAAAACACAATAATTTTTACTTTTTGCTATAATAAAATAGGATTTTTTACTCACCGTAAAATCCTTTTCTCTGAGTCCATGGACCGACACAGCTTCTCTATTGACAAAGTGGGTATTATCCGTTAATTAGGAGTGACTAGGCAGAAAAACTTGTAAAAAGTGTTGCATCACACCTTCTACAGTACCGCCCAGGGGGCGGACCCTCTGGGTATACCCTCTCAGTCTGCACATCGCAGATCAGTTCGTCAAAAAGCAGTACAAACTTAAAAGGAGGGGTGGGTGCTGTGTCGGTCCATGGACTCAGAGAAAAGGATTTTACGGTGAGTAAAAAATCCTATTTACTCTTTCGTCCATGGACCGACACAGCTTCTCTATTGACAAAGTGGGACGTCCCAAAGCAGTGTCAGAGAAAAAACGAGGGGTGGTAACAGCATAAAAACAAACTTCACCCCAAAACACAAAACAGCACTCCTCCAACGGAGGAGTTGCAACTCTAAACAGCCGCCTGCAAAACCTTGCGGCCGAAAGAGGCATCCGAAGATGCACCTACATCAACTTTGTAGAATTTTGTGAAAGTGTGAGCGGACGACCAAGTCGCCGCTTTACATAGTTGGGAAACAGACGCTTGATGTCGGAAAGCCCAAGAGGCACCTATTGCCCTGGTCGAATGCGCCGTGACAGGAAAGGGGGGCGCCTGACCCTTTAAGGCGTAAGCCTGGATTACTATCTGTCGGATCCACCTAGAGATGGTGGCCGATGAGACTGCTTGGCCCTTCTTGGGACCAGCCACCGAAACAAACAGTGAGTCTGACTTCCGGAACAGGGAAGTAGCAGATATGTATACTCTCAAAGCTCGGACAACGTCCAAGGAATGCAACGCCGACTCCTTAGGATTCGACGGCTGAGGACACAAGGATGGAAGTACAATGTCTTCGTTGAGATGAAAAGCCGAAACAACCTTCGGAAGAAAGGAAGGCTGCGGCCGCAGCACCACCTTATCCTTGTGGAAAATCAAATAGGGAGCCTTGCAGGACAAGGCTGCCAGCTCAGAGACTCGTCTAACTGACGTAACAGCCACCAAAAAGACCACCTTCTGAGAAAGTGTCAACAGGGGAATATCTCTAATATTCTCAAACGGTGCCTTCTGAAGCACCGAGAGGACCAGGTTCAAGTCCCACGGAGGTAACGGGGGGCGGACCGGAGGGGCCACATGTCGAACCCCCTGCACAAATGTACTCACGAGAGAGTGAGTCGCCAGGGGTCGCTGAAAAAAGACAGCCAGGGCAGATATCTGTCCCTTAATCGTACTTAGGGCAAGCCTTTGGTCTACCCCATGCTGTAAAAACAGCAGGATTCTGGAAACCAAATAGGTACGCGGATGCCATTTCATTTCCTCACACATGGAGATGTAGGCCCTCCAAGTGCGGTGATAGACCTTCCTAGAGGACGGTTTCCGAGCACTTCTCATAGTAGAAATTACTGAGTCTGACAGGCCCCGGTCTCTCAGTACCTGGTTCTCAACAGCCATGCCGTTAACACCCTGGATAGGTACTGCTATGCTGCGCCTATGATGCTGTCCCCTTGCTGCTGTGTCAGTCTGCTTCTTTTATCAGCACTTCCTGTGTGAATTTTCGCGCCAGTGTAATGCACCCTAGAGGCCGGAGGCTCTCGCAAAATGGTTGCCAAAACCGTCTGTATGGAAGATAATGTGGGCTCTAAGAAAATGGCCGCCGACAGAAGATAGAGGTCAGGCAGCCATAGCCCACAAAAAAGATGGCCGCCGAACGGCAATATCTGCATACAGGGTGGACAAACATGGCCGCCGATCACCTGATAGGGGCCAGTGGGTGTGGCCGAACTACAGGAAGATGGCCGCCAGGCAGTTACAAGAGGCCAAACTTGGCATGGACCACCTCAAAATGGCCGCCGACAGCATGGAGACACAGAAACACAGGTAAGCAAAAATGACATTTCTTTTAAATGTTAGTTACAGCCAGCCCCGCTCCAGTGGGACCCCCTAGGTGACCCCCAGCACCCAGCAACCTTTAGCTAGAAGCCCAGGGAGGAGGGAAAGGCAGGGAGAGAGGGAAGAAAGGGGCCACAACCACTTACTTGATCTCTCCAGGAATGTCCAGCTAAATCACCCAGCCGAGGCAGGGGAGTTTTACTTACCTATCCTGCATGTATTCTGCTGGAAGACATTCCAAACAGATCATCGTCCGCGCACGGAAGGTGACTGTTGGCCAGGCATGCTGTGATTGGACCCAGAAGGGACGATCATATGTATGCCCTGGAGCATGACGCTCACCGGACAGGCTGCTGCGACTCGGCCGTAAGGTCAGCCGAAGCTGAGCGGTCCGATGCAAGCCTTGGAGCGTAAGCTCACCGGCCAGGCTGCTGCGACTCGGCCGTAAGGTCAGCCGAAGCTGAGCGGTCCGATGCAGGCCCTGGAGCGTAGGCTCACCGGCCACCCGTGGAGCGACGGGCATGTCGTGGAAAACCCAGCGGGTAGCTAGGGTCGGCACACGCTCGATGGCCGAAACTGGGGAGACTACAAGGATCGAGGATCCAGCCTGTCACCCAGTCGGCAGTTGATCGAAGATCGCAGGAAACAACAAATGTAGCAAAAAAAAATAAAAAATATATATATCTTTTTTCCCCGGACCAATGAGCCCGAAGGGAGCCATGTCCTACTCCTTGCTAGACAGAAAAAAACTGATCTGCGATGTGCAGACTGAGAGGGTATACCCAGAGGGTCCGCCCCCTGGGCGGTACTGTAGAAGGTGTGATGCAACACTTTTTACAAGTTTTTCTGCCTAGTCACTCCTAATTAACGGATAATACCCACTTTGTCAATAGAGAAGCTGTGTCGGTCCATGGACGAAAGAGTAATATCCATTTTTTTATTTTTATTTTTTACATTTTCCTCAGTTTAGGCAGATACGTATTCTTCTACATATTTTTGGTAAAGAAAAATCGCAATAAGCGTATATTGATTGGTTTGCGCAAAAGTTATGGCGTCTACAAAATAGGGGATAGATTTATAGCATTTTTATTATTATTTTTTTTGTTACTAGTAATGGTGGTGATCAGCAATTTTTATCGTGACTGGGATATTGCAGCGTTCACTTTTGACACATTTTTGGGACCATTCACATTTATACAGCGATCTGTACTATAAAAATGCATTGATTACTGTATAAACATGACTGGCACGGAAGGGGTTAACACTAGGGGGCGAGGAAGGGGTTAAATGTGTTCCCTATTAGTGATTCTTATTGTGGGGGGAGGGGAATGACTGGGGGAGGAGACCGATCTGTGTCCCTATGTACAAGGGACACACCATCGGTCTCCTCTCCCTAACAGGACGTGGATCTGTGTGTTTACACACACAGATCCACGGTCCTGCTCGGTTACTGGGCATTCACGGGTGCCCGGTGCTCAGTGACGCGGCGGGCGCAGCGCACCCCCTAGTTGATTTTAAAGGCGCAACGTCATATGACGTCCGCACAGAATAACAGTGTCTTCCTGCCGCCCTCATTTGATGGTGGCCGGATGACAACTGGTTAAAGGGATGAGGTGGCAACCCTACCAGTAAGTAACTCTAATTTTTCCATAGCGTCTTTCAGGACAACCACCTATGAGAGGATAACGAGCTCTTACCCTTAGAGTGGGACTATGGCTTACAGGACTCTCTGTCCAAAGAGCCTGATCCCTTTGCGGACAACAAGATCAAGCCTCTAGTGTCAGGTAAAGGGTGGGAGAGCTGAATCACATTGCCGCTGCACAGATCTGGTGCGGAGTAGCATCAGCTTCCCTGAGCTCTCCCTACATATAGGCTTGTCAAATTTTTAGCTAATGCCGAGGTACTGCTAGAGATTTTAACCCTTCTTTTTAGTCCCTGCAAAAGAACAAAAGAAGGAAACCCCTTAACACACGAACCAAAGTTCAAAGGAAAGTACCACGAGGGCCTGTAAAGTTTGGTCCTACTTGGGAGACTGCAGACTTAAAACTGGTCCAGCTGCCGTAGCACCTCCAAATCTCAGATAAGTGGAGCATAAAATATAATCTTGAGGGATCACTCTTAGTAGCCAGACCACCCCTCGCAGTGTATGATTGTAGTATCCATTTATTTTTTGTGCATTTATATACATGTTATGGATGATATGTTTCTTTAAATGCAACTCTATGGTGCATCTCTGTTGTACTTCTTCCTGTGTGGAGTTTCCTGTTCCTGCTGGGTCTTTCAGTAAACATGGCTTCTGTACAGTAATGGCTTGTGCTGTCTCTTTACATATATCACATTAAACATGGTGTCAGAAGATTTCTGAACAGAACTCTGGAAGCTGTACCCAACAAAAGGCAAGCAAAGGGGCAAATTGACTAGTCACCAGTATTGAGTGTAGGCTTCTTATGCCACGTACACACGATCGTTTTTCATGCCGTTAAAAATGCCATTTTTAAAAATGGCCATTAAAACCGATCGTGTGTATGCTCCAGAGCATTTTTAACGGCGTGAAAAACGGGCATTAAAAATTTCGAACATGCTCTATTTTTTCACGTCGTTTTTCATGTCGTTTTTTTTAACGACGTGAAAAACGATAGTGTGTATGCTTTTACGATGTGAAAAAAAATGCGCATGCTCAGAATCAAGTATGAGACGGGAGCGCACATTTTGGTAAAACTAGCGTTCGTAATGGAGATAGCACATTCGTCACGCTGTAACGGACTGAAAAGCACAAGGCTGAAAAGCGTGAATCGTCGCTCAACAAACTTTACTAACATGAAGGGTGGCGCCATTCGAACGGATCTTCCCCTTTATAGTGCCGTCGTACGTGTTGTATGTCACTGCGCTTTGCTCGAGCGATTTTTTTCATTATCGTGTGTACGCAAGACGGTTGAGAGGAAACAAGAAAAAAAACGACGAGAAAAACGTCGGTTTTAAAAATGACATTACAGTAAGGTGACCAGATTTTTAAAATGAAATCCGGGGACATTTTTTTTTTATTGGCAAATAGTAAACTATTTTATAGGCATATTTTCCTCAAATGATATATGCAGTGTATCTGGTATGTGTTTAAGGAATGATTGTATGATATATATACGTTATTTCTGGAAATCATTTCATACCAGCCCCATAGCATTATTATACCGGCCCAACCGCATAACATTATTATTTTCTGGTTCACAAAAGGGAAAACCATGCATTTTAAAGCACAGTTGAAGAGTGTATTATACTCACCAGTGCCCATTAGTGCAGCCTGTTCAGTGCCCATCGGCTCAGCCTGTTCAGTACCTGTAACGACAGGGGTTAACGTCATTTAGGATATTCCATTCTCGAACACACACCAGCTACCAGACACTCCAACCAGCCGAATAAGACCCCATACAAATATTTCTCCCCGCACAAACGAGACAACACTCTGTGTTGAAGTTCCAAAAACAGGGGATGAATCTTTATTACAAGCACATGGTAACACACTTCCCTTCCAAACACTTTCCCCCCATCCTTGGGGAACAGGGCGGGTTAAACTGTCCAATGACAATGGTGATACAGGTCAGGTGTGTTCAAACTTCTCCTTCAGTAAACAGTCTTAGCAGGAGGGGTTGCTGGAGTGATTCTCCCCCCCCCCCTTTCCCCTTTCCTCACAGCAAGACACTTAAACATCCCATAATAGGCAGCCAGACGGTCTACCAGCTCCAATCCACATCACCACAAACAACAATGAAAAGGTCTTTGGTAGCTAGTCTGGATTTAATCTACATTACACAGGCAGCCAGGTGGTTAGAGTTGAACACATCAGCATCTCTCAATTACCGTATATACTCGAGTATAAGCCGAGTTTTTAAGCACAATTTTTTGTGCTGAAAATGCCCCCCTCGGCTTATACTCGAGTCACCTTTCTTTCTCGTACATCACGGGACACAGAGCGACATAGTCATTACTAATGGGTTATATAGTTACCGTCAGGTGCTGGCACTGGCAACTTCCAAAACCGGAAGTACCCTCCCCTATATAAGCCCCTCCCATCCGGGAGCACCTCAGTTTTTTGCCAGTGTCTAAGGTGTTGGCCAAGAAGAAACATGTGTTTTTCACTGAGCTTGCGTACAGGTTCTTTTGGGCCTCAGTAAGCTATTCCGGATCCGACCAAAAAAGCTTCATAGCTAAACGGTCGGTACCCGGGCCTTGCAAAGAGAAGAGCAAGGTTCTGCCTGTAATGCTTCTCTTAGGAGAGCTGGACCCTGGGATCCAGAGCTCTGGTCATACCCACGACCAAGATGTTTTCTGTGCAGGGTGCTATACAGGTCCAGGGGAGTGGAATCCTTGGGAACCCGGTCCCTGAAGGTTTGATTACAATGCCTGCCGTGATAGGTGAAGTTTGGGCTTTTGTGGACCAAACAAAGTCCTGCGGCGAGGAACAGGTAAGTGGGGGCCCCCAGGAACTTGGTTCTATTGGGGGACCCCCAAGCCTAATTTGTCTTTCTGTCTGTTACCTAATGGTATTCCCGCAAGATTCTGTGCATGCCTGTAACTACTAAAAAAATGTAATAATTTTTAATGGTGGTCAAGAAAAAAAAAAAAAAAAAAAAATGTTTTTTTATATATATTTAGTATATTAGACTGCGGTACCTGTGTTTGTCCACTAGAGGCCGCTGTGGAATGTTTTCTTGTCATGTGGACTAGTTTCTTCTCAGAGAGCAAAGTCCAGGCAGTTGGTGAGTTCTCCTATAGGAAACTGCTTCCTCTGCCATGTTGCAGTGCTCGTCCATCCCCCGGCCTGCGGCAAAGAGGGGCCCTGGCTCCTGTCCCTGGTTTCCATGTTTGAAATTAGCGCCGAGGGCGCACGTGGCCGCGCGCGTGCGCGTGCACGCGCCTCTATATATAGAGGTGAGCCGGGAAAGGGGGCGGAGCCTGGGGGATGACGCTCTGTGCGCGCCGCAGCGCTTCTGCGCATGTGCGGGCGTCCCAGCAGGTTTTAAAAAGCCACAATATTGTAGTAAGCTGGCTATGAAGTACAGAGACAGAGCTGGCAACATTTAAAGGCATACAGCAAGCGGTTGATACAGGCATCCCCTAGAAAGGCACATTAGTAGACACCAACTGTTTATTATAGCAGCATTTATGCTAGACTATTATCAGTAACTGGTGTATTTCGGCTGGAATACCTCAGCTTTGTGGCTTAGGAATATGCCGTCTAAAAACTCCGGGACTAGAAATTCCAGGAGGAATAGGGGGTCTCCATCGGGCTCTGAGGATCTTGGGCATGCTTTGGCTGCACCAGTCTCCCCTGAAGAATCAGAGGTTAGTGACCGTAGGGCACCCCCAGGAGTACCTGGTACTGTGGCTGTCCTCAGTTCACCTGCTCCTGTGTATGTAACAGAGGAGGTTTTTTCCTCAGCTCTGGGAGGACTGGAAGAGAGATTGTCAGCATTAATCGCTGCTTCCCTGTCACAGGAGAAAAGCGCTCGATCTCCGTCTCCTCCCTCAGAGTGCCTGTTAACAGAGCAACAGTCCCATACAGAGGTCGACCTACCTGAGGGGGATCAGGATGAGGTTGATTCGGTTGTAGAGGAATCAACAGTGGAAGAGCCGTTCTCAGCATCACATGCTGAGAGGTTATGGGTTCAGTCCCTGACTAATATGGTCCGATCAGCATTTAAAATGCCACTTGCGGAGCCATCCTCCACTTCTGTCTCCTCGTTGGGGTCGCTAAAAGCTCCCCAGACTGTTTGTTCCTTTCCGATCCATCCTTTACTGGAGGGGCTCTTTTACCAGGATTGGGAGCATCCTGACAAAATATTTACTCCCCCCAAGAGATTTCCGGTGGTCTATCCCATGGAGGATAAGTTCATCAGAAAATGGAAGGTCCCTACAGTGGACGCAGCCATCTCTTGTGTGAATAAATCACTGACATGTCCGGTGGAAAATGTCCAAATGTTCAAGGACCCAATAGATAAAAAATTGGAGTCATTATTGAAATCTGCTTTTTCTACAGCAGGATTGGTGACACAACCAGCAGTGGCAGCTATAGGGGTCTGCCAAGCAGTGAAGGATCAGTTGAAACAGGTCTTAAGAGACTTGCCGGATCAGCAGGCTCTTGCCCTAGCTGATCTACCTAGAGCCTTATGCTTTGCGGTGGACGCTATAAAGGATTCAATCCATCAGGCCTCCCGCCTTACGCTGTCTGTAGTACATATGCGCAGGCTTCTATGGCTCAAAAACTGGTCTGCTGAAGCTCCCTGTAAAAAATTGCTGGTCAGCTTCCCATTTCATGGGGAGCGCTTATTCGGGGAAGACCTGGACAAGTATATCCAGAGAATTTCCAGCGGTAAAAGTACACTTTTGCCGGTTAAAAATAGAGTTAGAGGTCCCTCCTTTAAGAGGCCGGCTTCTCCAGTCCCTAGGACATCGGCTGTGAAACAGTTCCGACGGCCTCCCCGGTCAAATCCCGGAGGTAAAAATCAGGGACAGTTGCAGGGTAACAAGAAGCCCTGGAGCAGGAGAGGTACAAAACCTCCCCCAAAGTCAAATGCATGAAGGGTTGCCCCCACCCAATCGGGTGGGGGGAAGACTTCAGTTGTTCACAGAAACCTGGCGGGACACGATCCGAGACAGATGGGTGCTCTCCGCAGTAAATCTGGGATACAAATTGGAGTTAAAAAACTCCCCTCCTTCCCGCTTTATAAGGTCAAACGTGCCAAGGGATCCCCAGAAGAGAGGATCCCTCCTGTTGGCACTGGAACAATTATTGCTTCAAGCAGTAATTATAGAGGTTCCCCTGGAAGAATGGGGGTTCGGGTTTTACTCAAACCTCTTTACAGTTCCGAAGCCAAACGGGGACGTGAGGCCCATATTAAATCTAAAAGGGCTAAACAAATTCCTACATATCAGGACTTTCCGGATGGAGTCGATCCGATCGGTAGCCACTGCCCTACAAGGGGAGGAATGGTTAGCCTCGATCGACATCAAAGATGCTTATTTGCACATCCCCATCTTTCCAGCCCACCAAAAATTTCTACGCTTTGCGGTAGAAGGGCGCCATTTTCAGTTCAGAGCCTTACCCTTCGGTCTGGCCACAGCACCAAGAGTGTTCACAAAAATTCTGGCCCCATTATTGGCCAATCTAAGAACACGAGGTGTAACGATAATGGCATATCTAGACGACTTGTTGCTGATAGACCACTCAGTGGAAAAACTAGAAGTGGTTGTTCACGAGACAATCAAGTATCTGGAATATCACGGTTGGATTATCAACCGAGACAAGTCAGCCCTAAAACCAGTCAAAAGTCTGGAATACTTGGGGCTAAGGCTGGATTCAGACCAGAGAAAGATTTTCTTGCCTCAAGAAAAGGGGTCGTCTTTGAGAGATTTGATCCACTTAGTGGGTTCAAAAAGACAGCCATCCATACGCCTGTGCATGAGGCTGCTGGGAAAAATGGTGGCATCATTCGAAGCAGTACCCTACGGTCAATTCCATTCAAGGAAGTTGCAAAGGGCCATACTGTCAGCCTGGAACAAAAAAGTTCAGGCTCTGGACTTACCAATGTCCTTGTCCCCTTCCGTTCGCAGGAGCCTCCGCTGGTGGTTGGTTCCCCAGAATCTGGAAAGAGGGAAATCCTTCAGTCCGATTTCCTGGAAGGTGGTCACTACAGATGCCAGCCTTATAGGCTGGGGAGCAGTACTGGAGCAATGGTCTCTCCAGGGCAGATGGTCGGATGCGGAAAAGGCCCTGCCCATCAATCTCTTAGAGATACGAGCAGCCCGGTATGCCCTAGTAGCATGGACATCCAAACTCCAAGGGTCCCCTGTCAGAGTTCAGTCAGACAATGCCACAGCAGTGGCATATATCAATCGTCAGGGGGGCACCAGGAGTCGTGCAGCCCAAAGGGAAGTAAATTACATCCTGAGATGGGCAGAAAGATATGTCCCAGCCATATCTGCGGTATTCATTCCAGGGGTGGAGAATTGGAAGGCGGACTTTCTAAGTCGCCAACAATTATGCCCAGGGGAATGGTCCCTTCATCCCGAGGTTTTCCGGACAATATGTCAGCGGTGGGGAACACCGGATGTACATCTGCTAGCATCCAGATTCAACACAAAAGTGGACAGGTTTGTCTCTTGGGCAAGGGATCCCCTAGCGTGCGGCTCGGATGCCCTAGTGTTCCCTTGGGATCAGTTCAAGCTGATATATGCATTCCCACCGCCACAATTGTTACCTCGATTACTCCGCAGAATCAGGGTAGAAAAGAAACCAGTGATTCTGGTGGCTCCAGCGTGGCCCCGAAGAGCATGGTACGCGGAGATTGTAAAAATGTCTGTGGGGAGTCCTTGGACCCTCCCACATCGTCCGGACCTGCTTTCGCAGGGACCGATATACCACCCTTCCTTACCAGCCCTAGGTTTGACGGCCTGGCTATTGAAGCCCACATTCTAAAAAAGAGAGGGCTCTCTAATGCTGTGGTATCTACCATGATCAATGCCAGGAAGCCGGTATCCAGGCAGATCTACTATAGAATCTGGAAGGCGTACATCGCCTGGTGTGAAGCCAAGAAATGGCATCCACGTAAATACGTAATAGGTAGGATTCTGGACTTCCTACAATGGGCTGTAGATAGGAAGCTTGCCTTGAGTACTATCAAGGGTCAGATTTCGGCCTTGTCAATATTTTTTCAAAGGCCCTTGGCTTCGCATTCACTAGTCAAAGCCTTTATACAAGGAGTGATGCGTATTAGTCCTCCGGTTAATATTCCCATATGTCCATGGGATCTAAACTTGGTTCTGTCGGTTCTACAGAAACAACCATTTGAACCATTACAGCATATTTCCTTAGTGCTTCTCACCAGGAAATTGATTTTTCTAGTAGCCATTTGTTCGGCTAAAAAGAGTATCGGAATTAGCAGCTATGTCCTGTAAAGAGCCATATCTGGTTATCCATAAGGACAGAGTAGTGTTACGTCCTCATCCAGCCTTTCTTCCTAAGGTGGTATCGAGTTTTCATTTGAACCAAGATGTGGTTCTTCCTTCTTTTTTCCCCAAGCCTACTTCGGTAGAGGAAAAGTTATTGCATTCTTTGGATGTAGTAAGAGCAGTTAAAGCTTATCTAAAAGCCACTGCTCAGATTCGCAGAACGGATACTTTGTTTATTCTGCCGGAAGGCCCCAGAAAGGGTCAGGCAGCGTCAAAATCTACTTTAGCCAAGTGGATTCGACAGGTCATAATACAAGCCTATAGCTTGAGAAGTAGACCGCCTCCGTTCAAAGTTAGGGCGCACTCCACGAGAGCAGTTGGAACTTCATGGGCAGTGCATCACCAGGCCTCCCTGGCTCAAATCTGTAAGGCCGCAACATGGTCTTCGGTACACACGTTTACTAGGTTCTACCAGGTGGACGTTAGAAGTCAGGAGGATGTCGCCTTTGGGCGCAGTGTGTTGCAGGCCGCAAAAGATCCTCATGTCTGATAGCGCTCAGCTTATATATGATGTATCCCCCCCCTCATTTGGCATTGCTTTAGGACATCCCATTAGTAATGACTATGTCGCTCTGTGTCCCGTGATGTACGAGAAAGAAAATAGGATTTTTATAACAGCTTACCTGTAAAATCCTTTTCTTGGAGTACATCACGGGACACAGAGCTCCCGCCCCTCTTTGGGGACACTTATTGCTTTGCTACAAAACTGAGGTGCTCCCGGATGGGAGGGGCTTATATAGGGGAGGGTACTTCCGGTTTTGGAACTTGCCAGTGCCAGCACCTGACGGTAACTATATAACCCATTAGTAATGACTATGTCGCTCTGTGTCCCGTGATGTACTCCAAGAAAAGGATTTTACAGGTAAGCTGTTATAAAAATCCTATTTTTTGCGCCTGAACTCCCGGACTTTGGGGAGCCGGTATCGGCCGGCCGTAGGTCCCCTGGACCCCAAACTTGGCACACATATAGCCCCACTCTTCCTCTACAAGTGTGCAAAGTTTCTTGTCCGGGGGACTTACGGCCGGGGAGCACCGATTTTTCAAAACCGGGCACCCCTTCCATAGACTCCCATGTTAAATGGTAATTTCTCTGGTGATTTTGGGGACCCGGTACCGGCCGGTCGTAGGTCCTCTGGACCCCAAACTTGGCACACATGTAGCCCCACTCTTTCTCTAAAGGTTTGCAAAGTTTCTTGTCCGGGGGACTTACGGCCGGGGAGCACCGATTTTTCAAACCCGGGCACCCCTTCCATAGACTCCCATGTTAAATGGTAATTTCTCTGGTGACTTTGGGGACCCGGTACCGGCCGGTCGTAGGTCCTCTGGACCCCAAACTTGGCACACATGTAGCCCCACTCTTTCTCTAAAAGTTTGCAAAGTTTCTTGTCCGGGAGACTTACGGACGGGGAGCACCGATTTTTCAAAGCCGGGCACCCCTTCCATAGACTCCCATGTTAAACGTCAGTCTAGTCATGGACACAGTGAGGCATGGACACAGTGAGGCATGGACACAGTGAGGCATGGACACAGTGAGGCAAAGTGAGGCACACCCTAGGCTTATACTCGAGTCAATACGTTTTCCCAGTTTTTGTGGTAAAATTCGGTCCCTCGGCTTATATTCGGGTCGGCTTATACTCGAGTATATACGGTAACCTGTTGAGCTCAGAATCAAACAACCAGTAAATAGTCCTTTACAGATATCCTGGGAAATACCGTGGATTCATATTACAGACCCATTTCAAAGCAATCCAAGACATATTCTCAATGTGAATTATTTTCTGGCTCATACATTCTAAGAACGTCTGGGTTCCACGGGCCCTCCCGTTACATCACCCATCAATGCAGCCTGTTCAGTGCCCATCAATGCAGTCTGTTCAGTGCTCATCAATGCAGCCTGTTCAGTGCCAATCAGATCAGCCTGTTCACTGCCCATCAGCTCAGCCTGCTCAGTGCCCATCAGCTCAGCCTGCTCAGTGCCCATCAGCCTTACCAAGAGGAGAGGAGTCGGATTATGTAGAACGGGGATCTCCTGTTTACCCCGTGCGGCCGCTGTCCTCAGACAAAATCCCACCTCCTATGATAGACGTCACCAGTGTGCTGCCTATCATAGGAGCCGGCTAAGGAGGCGGGATTTCGTCTGACAGCTGGGTAAGGGGGAGATGCCCACTCTGTATAATCCAGCGGTGCTCACCCCTCCCCGTCTGAGACAGACCAAACCCCAGCAGGACTTAACGGAGGATGGGGGGGTGGCGCCACTGCACTGGATATTTCACAGCCCAGGCAAATATAGAGATGGATGACCCAGACATCCTAACCTGCAAAAACTAATTTCAAGGAGGTTGCAAACTCAATTTAACACAACTAGAGGATTATGAAATGAAATGGAATCAGTATACAGAGGTTTACTTCTTCTGAGAGATATTAAAGGAACACTCATGAGCACTTCAGTAATTTGAAATGGTCATGGTGGTAGGAGTCAGTATGTGCAGTGTTTCTGCTTGAAACGGGTAGGCAGGCTGAGAGAGAGAGAGAGAGAAGTGGGACAGAGAGAGGGAGGGCTGAGAGAGAGGGGGGTGACTGACAGAGAGATGGGGGGCTGAGAGAGAGGGGGGCTCAGAGAGAGGGTGGTGGATGGAGAGAGAGAGGGGGAGGGTGATAGAGAGGGGGGGAGAGAGAGGGAAGGTGATAGAGAGGGGAGAGAGAGAGGGGGTGAGAGAGGGAGGAGGTTGAGAGAGGGGGGGAGAAAGAGAGAGAAAGGGGGTGAAATAGAGAGGGGGTAAGAGAGGGGAAGGGGTGTGAGAGAGAGAGAGAGAGATGGGAAATGGGTATTCTCAGTGGTGGGGCACTTACTGTGGAGTGCAGTGCTCAGTCGTTGTTGGTAGTGGGCAGTTCTGTGTGGCCCCAGGAATTAGGCTGGGTCCTGGGGTTGTGCCCCCAGCTCAGGCATAGAAGAGGCTTTCCCCTGCCACATAATCCCAGGTCTGATAGAGAAAGAAAAAGACAGGTGGGGAAGCGGAGCCCAGACTGGGCTGACAGAGTGTTTGGTTCAGGCTTGGAGAGGATGGAACATGAGCAGAGCAGCATAGGACTGTAGGCAATCTCCCTCACCTGTGGAGGACCTGTGCACCCCAAGCGTGTACACTGTCCTCAGCTGTGCAGACTGTTCCCTCCAAGGGTGAGTGAAGCCTGGGACAGGAGCCTCTCATGGGGCCCCTACTGGTCCAAGACCAGTGGCGGCAGGTGCTCAAATTTTTTTGGGGGCACAAACAAACTGAAAAATCCAGAAAAAAAAACCCCATCAATTGTGCCCATCAAACGCTGCCACCGTGCCATCAAACGCTGCCACCGTGCCATCAAACGCTGCCACAGTGCCATCAAACGCTGCCACAGTGCCAGCAAACGCTTCCAGTGTGCCCATCAAATGCTGCCACTGTGCCCATCAAATGCTGCCACTGTGCCGTTGAATGCCGCCAGTGTGACCCCCTCGCCTGGTCGCCGTCTGCTCGGCACTTACCCTGTCTTGGTGGGGCAGCGGGTGACGGTGATGAACGGGGTCCTTCATGCATCTCCTCCCATCCTCAACTCTCGTCCTCTCCTCCTGATAGGCGTCCAATAGCGGCACCTGTCGTTTCTGCCAATCAGGTGACGGGTAACAGACCCAGCACCTGATTGGTGGAGAGGCGGTTCAGTGTTAGGAAAGCGAATATTTATTCGCTTTCCTAACACACCTGGGTGACCTGCGAGCGCCAAGCATGGCGCTCGCAGTTCACCTATTTTGAAGCCTATTAGAGCCTGTGGCTCTAATCAGGTGCTTCAAAAACACCCCCGCCGCTGTAATTCAGGCGCCCGGCGCCCAAAAAATGGGGCCGGGCGCCTGAATGGGGGGTGGCAGCGGCGGCCATGGATAGATTCATGCAATGCATGAATCTATACATTGGTCATAGAGGGGGTGGCTGGATCCATGCGCCCTTATGGACGCACCGTCACTGTTCCCTGGACCCTTGAGCAGTGCCCGGGTGCCCAAACGGTCAGTCCGCCCCTGAATATCTGTACACCCCTGGATATCTGTACACTGAGTGCTATTCCCTATATATAACACTGACATCTGTACATGGAGTGGCACTCCATGTACAGATGTCAGTGTTATACATAGGGAATAGTAGTCACTAAGTGCTATTCACAATATATATAACACTGATCTCTGTACACAGAATGCTAGTACCTCTGACACTGATATCTGTCATATCTGTACACCAAGTGACACTCAGTGTACAGATTTCAGTGTGCGCTGTATATAGAAAAAAACAGGGTAATTAGATATAGGTTAGGAATAGCACCTGGTGGAAAGGCACTGGGAAGGAACACTCAGCCTGCTTGGTATACATTTAAGCAGTGTGACATTCTAAACAGCTGGCCTGGCGATCACACACTGACCTGCTGCTGTGTTGCACAGAGTCTGACCAGTCCATGCTGCAGTGCACTGTCTCCATCTTTCTAAGTTCAGCACCGCTTGTCCTCCACGGCAGGAATGTAGACTGAGGGCGACGCTGAGATTGTAACTCCCCGGGGAGAGAGGTGGCCAGTGCAGATGCCGCTTCCATCATCCCCATGGCTCCACGATCATTCTCTCTTCCCAGCCGGAGACCTTGCCTATATCCTGCATTAGGCCGCCGGGTGGCGGACCGCGGGAGCCGGAGAAGAGGAAAAGGTGGGTGGAGCCAGGGCAACACTGACACGGCCTCGCTCTCGACCCAGCCTCACTCTGCGAGTCTCTGTGTGTGTGTGTGTGTGTGTGTGACGTCACTGGTTGTTAGACGCCAAGCGGGGCGGCCCTAGCAACCAGTGTTCAGTTAGGGTGGCTGCAACTGATGTGTGTCAGGGAGCCGCAGCCCAAATGCGGAACATTGCCGCACCTCACGGGAGACTTGGGATATCTGGTGACCAGACGTCCCCAAAACTGCAAAGCGGGGACAAAACCCGGGACAAACTTCCTCCGGGGACAGTGTCCTCAGTCCGGGGACTGTCCCCGGAAACTGGGACGTCTGGTCACCCTATCTTACAGCTAGTCTTTTCCCAGTTACTGATTTGCCATTTCTAGTTCTGCTGTGTGTGGAGGCAGCATTCTGGGTAGAGGCAGGGCTTTGCCTATTTATGGCAGAGCTTCCATCAAGGAAAATAATGAGCAGCACAGTACATCACCAAATCTCCTAAAAATAGCAGTGCTTTTGATGACATAATGCTAAATTTACAACTCTGAAGATGTCGTTACAGGAGTGTTTAGGCACCCCCACACACACTAAGAAGTGCACTGATATTTTTTCAAATGTAAGACAAATTTGTACATTTTTAAGGGGGCTGTTTTGGCACAAATAACATTGCTAGATGTTACATATAACACAGCAAATCTGCACTTTTTGAGTTCAGTTACATTTTAAGGCTGGGTTCACACTGGTGCGATGCGTTAAATCCTGTGTGGGTTGCTGCATTGCACCTGAATCACAGACAGTTCACACTAACATCTGCGGGTGTCAATGTAAAGTTAATGACACCCCCAGATTGGATTGCAGTGTGAAGTGAGAAATGGTATGAAAACCCATGCGATCCGATTCCAGTGCGGACCACAAAAAGGGTCCTGTACCATTTTGGTCCGAATGTGAACCAATATGTGTCAAGGCGTCGCTCAAGAAGCAGCATAGACTTTAGAACTGCAGACGCCCCAGAACCTTTACAAAAAAGGGGGAGCAAAAACGCAGCAGAGATGCAACAGAAGAAGTGGGACTTTGAATGAGGCTTATGATGGCAAATTGAATAGAATGGTGGGGAATAAAATATTTAATAATGGATAAATACATGTGTACATACTGTGAGGGGGTTAACTCGGTAGCGGGTGTGTGTGACCCCCTGGTTGGGCTCCCCACACAAAAACAGGGCCAGCAGACGGAGGTTGTGGTTTTCAAAATCAAAAGGTGCGGTTTATTTCTCTATGTACAGTGAAAAAAACACAGCAAAGCCAAAAAGAAACAAACAAAATAAATCCTGGTCAGTTTGACCTCTGACTAAACATGCAGGTTTCCTAAACTAACAACTGGGATCAGCCTGGTGCTGTCCTAGTCCCTAAGTCCCTGGTTTAGTAAAAGTCCAAACAAATAGCCACACAGGCTTTGCCTCACCGCACAGGGGTTCACTCTCCCTAGACAGTCCACACAGGTCTGGTTCCAGGCATGAGCTAACATCTAATGAAGCTGGGAGTTCTTATAGAGGCCTAAATGAGCTGACAAGCTTCAGCTGGTCTCATCAACTCCCTGTCTCACGACGCCCAGCACTCTCCCTAGAGGTATGAGTCATTCATGAGCCCACTAGCCTCAGCTGGGCTTCATCAACTCCCTAGTTGTATAAGTCGGCATAAAGCCTGAATCTGGGAGAAATATATCTACCCCCCTGGATGCAACCAGGTGACTTTACCTTCCTGCTGTCACATACCCCCCCCTCTTGTTTTAACCTCGGGGTTGGAACACCAGCAATCAGGCATTCATGTACTCGAGACAAAGCATCCACATTCCCCATTTGAACGCCAGGGCGATGCTTTACTGTGAAGTTGAATTCCTGTAGGGCCAGGAACCACCTATTCACTCTTCTATTTGTCTCCTTGTTTTGAGCCATCCACTTTAACGGAGCGTGATCCGTAACCATGTCAAAGTGCCTACCTAGCAGATAGTACCGAAGGGAATCTAGAGCCCACTTCACCGCTAAACACTCCTTTTCAACCGTGGCGTAATTTACCTCATGGGACTTCAACTTCCTGCTGAGGTAAATGACTGGGTGCTCTTCCCCGTTCCAGACCTGGGACAATACTGCTCCTAACCCCACATCTGACGCATCACTTTGTACGACAAAGTCTTTAGAGAAGTCGGGTGAGTACAACACTGGCTGGCTACATAAGGCTTGTTTCAAGAATTGGAATGCTGCCTCAGCCTCGGGGGTCCATTTAATCATGACCGACCCTTTCCCTTTCGTCAGGTTGGTTAGGGGCACAGCCTTAGAAGCAAAGTGGGGAATGAAGCGCCGATAATAACCCGCGATTCCCAGAAAGGCTCGTACCTGCTTCTTGCTGTTGGGACGTGGCCAACTCTGGATGGCCTCGACTTTGTTGAGTTGGGGTTTTATTACTCCCCTGCCAATGGTGTACCCAAGATATTTGGCCTCCTCCTGCCCAATGGTACACTTCTTGGGGTTAGCCGTAAACCCCGCTTCCCGGATAGAGTCTAGGACTGCTTGCACTTTTGGCAGATGTGAGGCCCAATCTGTGCTATGGACAATTACGTCATCCAGGCAAGCCGCAGCATACTTCCGATGGGGCCTCAGTATCTGGTCCATTTTCCGCTGGAATGTGGCCGGCGCATTCTGTAACCCGAACGGCATTCGCTTATATTGGAACGCCCCGTCTGGGGTTACAAATGCGGTTTTCTCTTTGGCCGACTTGGCCAGGGGAATTTGCCAATACCCTTTTGTGAGGTCAAGAGTCGTCATGTATCGGGCTGTTCCCAGCCGGTCGATCAACTCATCTATACGTGGCATGGGGTAGGTGTCAAATTTTGTAACTTTGTTCAACTGACGAAAATCGTTACAAAATCGCCAGCTCCCATCCGGTTTAGGCACCAACACAATGGGACTAGACCAATCACTTTGGGACTCCTCTATCACCCCTAAGTTCAGCATTTTCTGTACTTCCTCCCGTATTGCCTCCCGTCGGGCCTCTGGGATCCGATAGGGTTTTAACTTCACCCTTTCACCGGGCGGGGTAATAATATCATGCTCTACCCCAGATGTTTGTCCCGGCAGCTCAGAGAACACCTCCTTGTTGCGAAGCACAAACTCCTTAACCTCCTGTTGTTGGGGTTGTGACAAGGTGGCTGCTATTCCAACCTCCGGAATCACGCAACCAGTTTGAGCTGGTGACCAAGTTTCTGCGACTAGGGACTCTCTATCCCTCCAGGCTTTCAACAGATTAACGTGATATATCTGTTCGGGCTTTCGCCTTCCTGGTTGTCTGACCTTGTAATTCACTTCGCTCACTTTTTCCATTATCTCGTAGGGGCCTTGCCATTTGGCAAGGAATTTACTTTCAACCGTAGGGACAAGTACCAATATCCTATCCCCCGGGGAAAAGGTACGGGTCTTTGCTCCACGGTTGTACACTCTCTGCTGTGCCAACTGCGCTTGGGCCAAATGTTCCTTCACGATGGGCATTACCTGTGCAATTCGATCTTGCATCAGGGCGACATGCTCAATCACACTCCTGTGGGGAGAACTCTCACTTTCCCAAGTTTCCTTGGCAATATCCAACAGCCCTCTTGGGTGTCTCCCATACAGTAACTCAAAGGGGGAGAATCCCGTAGAGGATTGGGGCACCTCCCTAATAGCAAACATCAAATAAGGAAGTAGACAGTCCCAATCCTTTCCATCTCTATCCACCACTTTCTTCAACATTTGTTTTAGGGTTTTGTTGAATCTTTCAACCAGCCCATCGGTTTGGGGGTGATACACAGATGTACGCAATTGCGTCACTTTGAGCAATTTACACAGCTCTTTCATAACCCGGGACATAAAGGGTGTACCTTGGTCCGTAAGCAGTTCTTTACAAATACCCACCCGGCTAAAAACAAGAGATAGCTCTTTGGCTATGGTTTTGGCCGAGGTATTTCTGAGAGGGATCGCTTCTGGATAACGGGTGGCATAGTCCATTATAACCAATATGTACTGGTGCCCCCTAGCGGACTTGATTATAGGACCTACCAAATCCATTGCGATTCTCTCAAACGGGACCTCAATGATGGGTAGAGGGACCAGCGGGCTACGGAAATGTGGCATCGGGGCCGACCTCTGACACACAGGGCAGGAGGAACAATAATTTTCTATGTCCTTCATCACCCCAGGCCAATAGAATCTCTGTAATACCCTCTCTCGGGTTTTCTCTGTCCCCAGATGACCTCCAAGAATGTGCCCATGGGCCAACTCCAACACCAACTTCCTGTAAGGTTTGGGCACCACCAGCTGCTCAACGGTTTCTTCTGCCCTTTTTGCCACCCGATACAGTAGGTCCTTCTCTACGCTGAAGTATGGGTAAGTGCAGGTATTATCTGGGTTCACTAACTCGCCATCTATTTCCACTACGTTTTCCCGTGCCTTTATTAGGGCGGGGTCTTTTAACTGTTCTGTGGCAAAATTTTCCCTGTGAACCTCCAGATCAGAAAACTCCACAGACGGTAGGTTTTCGTCTGAGGAGGTGGGCTCCTCTCCAGTTTCTTGAGTCTCCCCTGCAAATACTGACAAGGGAAATTCTGGAGAGTCCTCACCACTCTCAGAGGAGTTCTGGCTATCACATTCCTGGTACATAGGGGCACCAGTGGGGGGCTCAGGATCATCCCACAGTTCCCAGAACTTCGGAAAATCCCTTCCCACAATGGCGTCATGCGGTAACTGAGATACTAAGCCCACTGGATGAGAGAGGGTACCTTTGGGGGTCTCGAAACACACTGTAGTCACTGGATACTCTCGGGTGTCCCCATGCACACAAATAACAGCTACCTTGCTATTCCCAGAGACCTCTGTTTTAACTAATTCAGCCTTTATCAGGGTCACAAGGCTACCTGAATCCAGTAATACCACAACATTTCTACCATTAATACACATTTTGCATAAATGTTTCTCAGTTCCTCGAATGGCAGTGCATGCGACTGTCGCACACAGCGACTGACGTCTGCCCATCAGAAAGTCACACTGCATGGGTTCCTCCACAACCGGGCAATTGGCTGCAATATGTCCCGCTTGCCGGCAGCGGTAGCAAACGATCCTTCTTGCGGCCTCTTGAGCCGCTGATTTCCCAGGCTGTTCTCGCCAAACTTGGGGTAGAGCTCCCACCCTCTCACTCTCTCCACCCTCACCCCTTGGAATCCTCTTATCCGCCCCTGGGGATGGTCTGGTCTTAGGGTGGAAAGTCCGAGTGTCTCTGGAAGAGGCCGTCAGGTTCTCTGTAGCCAAGTATTTCTCTACACGATCCACAAGACCACCGGCCGTCTCTGGGTCTCCATGGCTTACCCACTTTTGGATGGCAGTAGGAAGAGCTCTCAAAAACCGATCCATTACAACACGTTCCACAATCTCTGGTGCGGACAAAGTCTCTGGCTGTAGCCACTTCCTACTCAGGTGAATGAGATCATACATTTGAGACCTGGGGGGTTTTCCAAGCTGGAAAGTCCAGTTATGCACACGCTGAGCCCGGACAGCCAGGGTGACACCCAGCCTTGCCAATATTTCAGCTTTTAGCATCACATAGTCTTTTGCTTGGTCAGGCTCTAGGTCATAGTAAGCCTTCTGCGATTCACCAGTTAACAGAGGAGCCACCAGTCCAGCCCACTGCTCCTCAGGCCACTTTTCTCTTTCAGCAGTCCTTTCAAATGTGGTCAAAAATACCTCTGGATCATCCTCTCCAGTCATTTTTGTCAATAAACGACTCACCCCAAAGGACGCGGTATTAGTGGGACGGCTTTCCTCACTGGTCTGCGGACGTTGCTGCATTACTGCTTCCATTTGTTGTAGTCTCTGCTCTTGCTTCTGTAACAGGTCTATGAAGCGGGCCTCAGATTGCTGCTGGGCTTGTTGATGAGCTTGCTGCTGGGCTGCAAGGCTCCTTTGCAAACCTGCATTTGTCTGCTGTTGATTGGCATTTGCTAGAGCCAGCTGTTTCAGTATCTCCTCCATGCTGGCTTAAAAAAAACTGCCACTGGTTCTCCACCAACTGTGAGGGGGTTAACTCGGTAGCGGGTGTGTGTGACCCCCTGGTTGGGCTCCCCACACAAAAACAGGGCCAGCAGACGGAGGTTGTGGTTTTCAAAATCAAAAGGTGCGGTTTATTTCTCTATGTACAGTGAAAAAAACACAGCAAAGCCAAAAAGAAACAAACAAAATAAATCCTGGTCAGTTTGACCTCTGACTAAACATGCAGGTTTCCTAAACTAACAACTGGGATCAGCCTGGTGCTGTCCTAGTCCCTAAGTCCCTGGTTTAGTAAAAGTCCAAACAAATAGCCACACAGGCTTTGCCTCACCGCACAGGGGTTCACTCTCCCTAGACAGTCCACACAGGTCTGGTTCCAGGCATGAGCTAACATCTAATGAAGCTGGGAGTTCTTATAGAGGCCTAAATGAGCTGACAAGCTTCAGCTGGTCTCATCAACTCCCTGTCTCACGACGCCCAGCACTCTCCCTAGAGGTATGAGTCATTCATGAGCCCACTAGCCTCAGCTGGGCTTCATCAACTCCCTAGTTGTATAAGTCGGCATAAAGCCTGAATCTGGGAGAAATATATCTACCCCCCTGGATGCAACCAGGTGACTTTACCTTCCTGCTGTCACAATACATTGAAATACATATACAAATACAAAGAAAAAGGTTCCCATTTCTGAGCTGATAGTAACAGATAATAACATGTTTGTAAACATTGATCACATGATAAATTGAGGGAGTCCACCAATATTCATAATTCGATATATACAGTAAAAAGATAGCATCTACACGGTCTATAGTCTTTATGATCCCTGACAGGGTAAAGATAGTATAGAGTATAGGGTGGACCCATTCACATACATCGCTCTTGCACTTTATGATATGCCTGTGACGTTCTTCCAAATGTGAGTGTTCATTTTTAATCTTTTTAATAAATACTACCTTGTACGGTATCACACTATGTGAGTTTTTTCTCATTACGCATGTTATGTGGTTACCGTGTCTCTGGCTCCAACAAGACTACATGTATTTTACACTTCCTGGTGTTTATTGGAATTTGCAGTGTCAACTGATATGTGGATTCAGGACCAGCTAGACCCATCTTGCTGATTGATTATATAAGCCTGTTTTGACTTGGGTGGTATACACCTCTCCAAGTCAACACCATCTGGTAAGCCTCCTCCTTACATCGGTGGTGGTGTTTCTATCCTTTCACAGAGTGGGTCATATCCATGTAGGATTCTTCACTTCAACCTTGCAGTTTTTCTACACTTTTAAACTGTTTTTTGTGTTCGTTCACAATAGAGGACTGCTTTGTTTTGATGTATTTGTTTTTCCACTGATCATACTCAGTGTCACTTGGTGTCACTGAAATTAAGACTTTATGTATGGTTGCAACATTTGACATGTGTTGTCAACTGACTCATTTACAAAAATAAGCGCTACACTTTTTTCATATTTACCAATTTTTGCTGTGTTGGCAGCTCATTTTTGTGTTCACTTATTACACAGCTTAGTATATGTCATATACCTGACTGGAGTCTGAAGTGACGAGGTCAGCCTCTCTTGTATCTCCGTCCCTGGCTCTGCTGGAGGTGAGGACAGGAGAAACCAAGGGACCGGAGGAACACGAGTGCCTGCAGAAGCAGCCCTGGAAGCCTGGAACAGATGATGCGACTCTGGGATGGCAGAAGGTCGCAGCAGATCGCAGGACCGAAGTTGCAGAGACCCGGGAAACGGAATTGAGCCAAACAGGAAACAGGAGCGTAGTCACATGGATAGCCGGGTTCAGCAGCAGGCGGACAGCAGGGTACATAGGCATTAGGCAGGAGCGAGGTCAACAGGAAGCGGGGTTCAGAAACTGGTAATCAGAGAAGTAGCGAAGTCCAGCAGCAAGGTCAGGGGAAGCCAAGGTTCGGTAACAGGTATCAGGCAGATTCAGGTAATAGCAGGTAGGGGTACTGGAACGCTGAAGATCCGTCAGCGCTAGACTGGTGTCAGTGTGCCCCTTAAATAGGCCAACTGGCGCCAGAGGAAAGCGTGGACGCGTTCCCGTGAACGCGCCCGCGCGCATGCGCATTGGCGCATCTGCGCATGCGCGGATGCGCCCTGAGCGCGCTGACAGTTCTCTTACATTGCCCCATCGCTAAGGGCAACCTCCGGATGCCCCTCGGGGGCTTCTTTTCCGGATGGCGCTGAAAAAAGGCACAAACTTTCTGTGGGGCATGCACATTGGAGGCTGGTTCCCAGGAGTTCTCTTCTGAGCCATAACTTTTCCACTTAATCAGGAATTGTGTTTGGCCCCTCCTGGTTTTACAGTCCAGTACAGCTTCAACTTCGTATTCTTCATTGCCTTCAACGAGTATTGAAGAAGGGTTTTCCGGATCTCGGTTGGGAAACGGGTTAGGTACCGTTGTTTTTAATAAAGAGATGTGGAACATGGGATGGATTTTCAGACTTTTAGGTAAAATCAATTCAAAGGCCACAGGGTTGATTCTCCTTTTAACTGGAAAAGGCCCCAAAAATTTAGGGCCAAGTTTTTTGGAAGGACACCTGAGTTTTAAATTTGCAGTAGACAACCAGACCTTGTCTCCTGGTTCCAGGTTCAAGTTACCCCTGCTCTTCTTGTCAAAGAACCTTTTGTTGCTTATCTGGGCTTTAGAGATGGTATCCTGGAGCACTTTGTTGTTGGAGTTAAAAAAGTCCAGTCTGTCCTGTACAGCAGGTATGGAGGATTCTATGGGCACCTCAGGCAAAAAGGAAGAGTGATATCCATAGTTAGCAAAAAAAGGAGATTGCTTGGTAGCAGAGTGAATGGAGTTGTTATAGGAAAACTCCGCCAGTGGAAGAAGAGAAGACCAATCATCTTGAGAGAAGGAGGTGAAGCACCGTAGGTATTGCTCCAAAGTCTGATTAGTCCTCTCCGTCTGTCCATTTGTCTGAGGATGGTAAGCAGTGGACAGACGGAGTTCAATGTTTAGTGCTTCACACAGGGACCTCCAAAATCTTGAAGTGAACTGCACCCCTCGGTCCGAGACAATGTTATCGGGGACTCCATGCAGTTTTACAATTTCTTTGATGAATGTGGAGGCCGTCTCAGCAGCAGACGGGGTGCCTTGTAGGGGTACAAAATGTGCCATTTTGGTCAGGCGGTCTACCACGACAAATATGGAGGTGAAATTCTCAGATGGGGGAAGTTCCACAATGAAATCCATGGATATCATACTCCAGGGTTTCTTTGGTATAGGGAGACTTTCTAGGAGACCCCAAGTCTTGGCTCGATTGGTTTTACAGCGCAGGCATGTGACACAAGATTTTACGTATTTGTTACAGTCCTGTGTCAGGTCAGGCCACCAAAAGGAACGGGAAATCAGGTCTGTAGTCTTGTGAATGCCGAAATGGCCTGCCAGGGGGTGATCATGGCATCGCTTGAGAACAGAGACTCTGACCTGTTCTGGAACAAAAATCTGTTCATTGTGGAAATAGAGTCCGTCCTTAAACTGGAGAGGTAAATCTTGAGAAGGTGGGTGCTCAGTCACATCTGCCTTTATTTGGGAAATCAGGTCCGGTTGGAGAAGAAGGAAATTCTTGGCAGGCAGAATAGTGTCTGGCTCAGAAGGTTGGACTGGATCATGGAACATGCGCGAGAGCGCGTCAGGTTTGCCATTTTTGGAGCCTGGACGGAAGGTGATGTGGAATATGAAGCAGGAGAAAAATAACGCCCATCTTGCCTGCCGGGGTCTTAGTCGCTTGGCTGTTCTTAATTATTCCAAATTTTTATGGTCGGTAAAAATGAGGATAGGGTGAGAGGCTCCCTCTAACAAGTAACGCCATTCCTCAAGTGCCGCTTTAATGGCTAGCAATTCCCGATCACCAACGTCATAGTTTCTTTCAGACGGGTTCAGTTTTTTGGAGAAGAAGGCTACGGGATGTAGTAGAGATTTGGGACCTTGTCGCTGGGATAGAATAGCCCCAATGGCACTTTCGGAGGCATCTACCTCCAAGACATAGGCCAGGGACGGGTCAGGAAGCTTCAGAATGGGAGCTGAAGTGAACAGGGTCTTTAGTTGTTCAAAGGATACTTGTGCTTCCGAGGTCCATCGAAAAGGGACATGTTGCTTGGTTAGCTGAGTGCTGGGCGAGATTATGCCGGAAAAGTTTTTTAATGAACTTTCTATAAAAATTGGCAAATCCCACAAACCTTTGCACCGCTTTCCTGTCAGTCGGAACCGGCCATTCTAGGACTGCAGCGACCTTCTGAGGATCCATGGCTATACCATCATCAGAGATGACAAGTCCGAGAAACTGTATAGTCTGCTTTTCGAAGTCACACTTCTCAGCTTTGGCATAAAGGTGATGTTCACGAAGTCTATTCAAGACCTTCCTCACATGAGTACGATGTAATTCCTTCGTATCGGAAAAAATAAGGATATCATCAAGGTAAACTATAATAAATAGATCAAGAAAGTCCCGGAACACATCATTTACCAGGTGCTGGAAGGTGGCAGGGGCATTGCAGAGACCGAAGGGCATAACTAAGTACTCAAAATGCCCAAAGCGTGTCCTAAAGGCTGTCTTCCATTCATGTCCCTCCTTGATCAGGACTAAGTTGTAAGCTCCCCTCAAGTCAAGTTTGGTAAATATCCGTGCTCCTCGCAACCTCTGGAACAATTCAGGGATCAGCGGAAGCGGGTATCGATTTTTGACAGTTATCTTATTAAGATCCCGGTAGTCAATACAGGGCCTCAGAGAGTGGTCTTTCTTTTCCACTAAGAAAATACCAGCCCCTGCTGGCGAAGAGGAGTGCCGAATAAACCCTTTCTCCAGGCTTTCGTCTATGTATTTGCGCAGGGCTTCCAATTCAGGCTCCGAAAGCGGATAAATTTGGCCGAAAGGGATCTCTGATCCTGGTAAAAGTTCTATGGGGCAATCGTAAGTCCTGTGTGGAGGCAAGGTATCTGCACTTTTCTTGCTGAAGACGTCTAGGAATTCATGGTAGGCAACAGGTACCAGTTTCAGTGTTTCGGGGTCCGGGTAGATACTGAGGAGCGAAGCAGGATTAAAAGTCCCTTCAGGAAAACAATGTGTCCGGCAATAATTGGATGAGAAGGAGACATCTCCAGAGCACCAGTCAATATGGGGATTATGGGCCTTTAGCCAAGGTAACCCCAGAATATAAGGAAACATGGGTGAGGCGATCACATCCAGACGGAGAAGTTCCCGGTGCCCAGAGGAAATTTGGCAGGAGATGGGTACAGTCTCTTGGGTTACAGGCCCGGACTTGAGACCAGAGCCATCTGCCAGATGAATGGCAAATCCCTGCTTCTTGGTACATAGAGACAGCCGATGTAAAGTGGCAAATGCTGAATCCACAAAAGCAGCTGCAAGCGCCAGAATCTATAATAGCGGATACAAGAATAGTCCTTTCAGATAGCTGGAGCTGGAGCGGAAGGGAAAGGTGGGACTGGCCCTTTCCGGGAAGATGCATAATGTAGGGCAGCGGAGAAGCGGCTTTGGCAGGTTTCACAGGACAAGTCTGTATGAAATGGCCAGTCTTCCCGCAGTAAAAGCAAAGTCTGTTACGTTGTCGCCGTAGGCGTTCCGAAGAAGACAGAGGTGGTCTAGGGAAACTTCCACAGGATGAGTCATTGTACCCTTTGTTCCTCATGGGCACTTCCCGTGTCCTGGCGGAGATTGCAGAGAGAGAGAGGAGATGGTACTAGAAGATACTGGTGGCGTGGTATTGGTCCTCTCCGATTGTCTTTCTCGTAGCCGCCGGTCGATCTGAATAACAGAGTTGATCAAATCTTCCAGGGATGTGGGTATGCCCACACGGGCTAGCTCGTCTTTTAAAGAATCAGAAAGTCTGAGACGAAACAGACCTTAGGCCTTGCTGGAGTCTGCTGAGCGTGAATTCTGCAGTTTGCTGGAGAAAAGGATCAGCATACAGCTGGGACATAGCAGAGAAGAAAGAGTTAGCGGTTGTCAAAGCCGGATCGTGTTGTTCCCGAAGATGATGAGCCCAGGAAAGAGGTTCTTTAAGCAGTAAGGTAATGATGAACCCCACTTTGATGTTTTCAGAAGAGAAGGTTCGGGGTAACAAGGAGAAATAAAGTTCACAGGTATTTTGGAAGGTGCGATACTGCTTGCGATCCCTGGAAAATCGCTCAGGCAACGACACTCTGGGTTCTGGAGGAGTGACGGACACGCAGAGCAGACTGAAGTCGGTTTGCACAGAAGAGCTCACAACAGCAGGAGAGGTGGAAGCAGGTGAGGCATCAAGCTGGTTCAGGAGCTGATCTTCCATCCGGTTCAGATTGGTTTGAAGGTTCTGTACTGTCCGGGATAGTGCAGAGAGGGATTGGCAAAAGTCCACAAAAGATGAGGCCTCCCTTTCAGACTCCATTGCTGGCTGACGGATACGGTCACATACCTGACTGGAGTCTGAAGTGACGAGGTCAGCCTCTCTTGTATCTCCGGCCCTGGCTCCGCTGGAGGTGAGAACAGGAGAAACCAAGGGACCGGAGGAACACAAGTGCCTGCAGAAGCAGCCCTGGAAGCCTGGAACAGATGATGCGACTCTGGGATGGCAGAAGGTGGCAGCAGATCGCAGGACCGAAGTTGCAGAGACCCGGGAAACGGAATTGAGCCAAACAGGAGACAGGAGCGTAGTCACATGGATAGCCGGGTTCAGCAGCAGGCAGACAGCAGGGTACATAGGCATTAGGCAGGAGCGAGGTCAACAGGAAGCGGGGTTCAGAAACTGGTAATCAGAGAAGTAGCGAAGTCCAGCAGCAAGGTCAGGGGAAGCCAAGGTTCGGTAACAGGTATCAGGCAGATTCAGGTAATAGCAGGTAGGGGTACTGGAACGCTGAAGATCCGTCAGCGCTAGACTGGTGTCAGTGTGCCCCTTAAATAGGCCAACTGGCGCCAGAGGAAAGCGTGGACGCGTTCGCGCGCATGCGCCCGGAGCGCGCTGACAGTTCTCTTACAGTATATCCCATATATTTTTTTGCAAAAATAGTATAACAGCACATAGCTTGGTAGGCGTGTGAATGGAATACACAACTAGTAGCTTAAAGCGTTTCACTGCTTTGAGATGCTCATCAGGAACAGACACGTGAAGTATCTGCAAAAGGGAAAATAGGTTAACTGAATAAACTGACTTGTGTTAAGATAAGGGAGGGTGGATAAAACCCCCCCAAAATCCATCGAAACAAGATCGCATCACTTACAGGTATAGGTGCACTGTATGGCATGATGTCAGGGACCGTGGGCCTCCCGTGGGTATCAGTATAGGGAGCCGAGGGGGCATGTTGAGCGGCGGCACACATCACGGACAGAGTCCCAGGCAGATCCGGGCCCCTGGTGTGAATGATGAAAACAAAAACTGGGACTGAATAGAATGAAGGTGAAACCATATTGGAGCTATGTGAGTGGATTAATGATTGGGAGTGGAGGTGAACTTGGGAAAAGGAATAGTTGGTGCAGAGGTGAAAAAAAAGACAAAAATTGTTGTGTAGTGGCTATGTGGGAATGAAGGTTAAAGGGCCATGGGGAGAGGTCGCCACAAAAACACCCAATGAGGGAAGATCAATGGATCCTCATTGGGTGTTTTTGTGGTGACCTCTCCCCATGGCCCTTCACCTTCACTCTCACATAGCCACTACACAACAATTTTTGTCTTTGTTTTTCACCTCTGCACCAACTATTCCTTTTCCCCAGTCCACCTCCACTTCCAATCATTAATCCACTCACATAGCTCCAATATGGTTTCACCTTCATTCTAATGACTCCCAGTTTTTGTTTTCATCATTCACACCAGGGGGCTCGTGAGCCCGGATCTGCCTGGGGCTCTGTCCGTGATGTGTGCCGCCGCTCAACATGCCCCCTATACTGATACCCATGGGAGGCTGTAAATGATCTTGTTTCAGATGGATTTTGGGGGGTTCTATCCACCCTCCCCTATTTTGACACAAGTCAGTTTATTCAGTTAACCTATTTTCCCTTTTGCAGATACTTCACGTCTGATGAGCAGCTCAAAGTTGTGTATTCCAATCACGCGCCTACCAAGATATGTGCTGGTTTACTATCTTTACCCTGTCAGGGATTATAAAGACTATAGACCGTGCAGATGCTATCTTTTTACTGTATATATTGAATTATGAATATTGGTGGACTCCCTCAATTTATCATGTGATCAATGTTTACAAACATGTTATTATCTGTTACTATCAGCTCAGAAATGGGCACCTTTTAATGGGTGCATTTCTTTGTATTTGTATATGTATTTCAATGTATGTACACATGTATTTATCTATTATTAAATAATATTAAATATTTTATTCCCCACCATTCTATTAAATTTGCCATCATGAGCCTCATTCAAAGTCCCACTTCTTCTGTTGCATCTCTGCTTCGATTTTGCTGCAGTTTTGCCCCCCCTATTTTCTAATGACAGGGATGGAGGCACATGACCCTACCCAGTCATGGCTTAATTTAAAGTCCCAATTCCCCCCTTTAAACCAGAACCTTTTAGCAGGAATAAGTAGATAAGTGTGATGGACCCCCGTACTCAAGATAAGTCTGTCTGCCGTAAATGCTTCCTCTGTCCGGTACCAGCACGATCTAAGATCCCTCAGAGCACCCAGTCGTTAGCCGTAACTCAATGTAGGGTGAAAAAACAGACTGTTTATTCAAACACATGTAACAACAGATATACACTCAGGGGACAATCACCCCTCCCTTTGATTCAGGGCGGGGGTAAACCATCCAATCAGCAATAATGGACACACAGGTAGTCAACATTTCAACAATAGACCACCTTATCAGCAGGGAGGCTGTTGGAGGATTTCCCCCCTCTCCACCAGTAGCATGACACAGGTGGATTCAAACTTCTCATCAGTAGACTGTCTTTGGGAGGGGCTGCTGGAGAAATCCCCTCTCCCTTCTCACAGCTAATCCACATAGACATACACCCCATAATAGGTTGCTCCTAAGGCAGACACAAACAATTGAACAATGGAATACAACCACACCCCAAACGACCAAACAGAGAACACATCATAGTATGAGACAATATACAGATTACATACAGTGGAGCAAAAAAGTATTTAGTCAGCCACCAATTGTGCAAGTTCTCCCACTTAAAAAGATGAGAGAGGCCTGCAATTGTCATCATAGGTATACCTCAACTATGAGAGACAAAATGTGGAAACAAATCCAGACAACCACATTGTCTGATTTGGAAAGAATTTATTTGCAAATTATTGTGGAAAATAAGTATTTGGTCAATATCAAAAGTTCATCTCAATACTTTGTTATATATCCTTTGTTGGCAATGACAGAGGTCAAACGTTTTCTGTAAGTCTTCACAAGGTTGTCACACACTGTTGTTCCATTCCTCCATGCAGATCTCCTCTAGAGCAGTGATGTTTTGGGGCTGTCGCTGAGCAACACAGACTTTCAACTCCCTCCAAAGGTTTTCTATGAGGTTGAGATCTGGAAACTAGCTAGGCCACTCCAGGACCTTGAAATGCTTCTTACGAAGCCACTCCTTCATTGCACGGGCGGTGTGTTTTGGATCATTGTCATGCTGAAAGACCCAGCCACGTTTCATCTTCAATGCCCTTGCTGATGGGAGGAGGTTTGCACTCAAAATCTCACGATACATGGCCCCATTCATTCTTTCATGTACACAGATCAGTTGTCCTGTTCCCTTTGCAGAGAAACAGCCCCAAAGCATGATGCTGCCACCCCCATGCTTCACAGTAGGTATGGTGTTCTTTGGTTGCAACTCCGCATTCTCTCTCCTCCAAACACGACGAGTTGTGTTTCTACCAAACAGTTCTACTTTGGTTTCATCTGACCATATGACATTCTCCCAATCCTCTTCTGGATCATCCAAATGCTCTCTAGCAAACCTCAGATGGGCCCCGGACATGTACTGGCTTAAGCAGGGCGACACGTCTGGCACTGCAGGATCTGAGTCCCTGGCGGCGTAGTGTGTTACTGATGGTAGCCTCTGTTACGTTGGTCCCAGCTCTCTGCAGGTCATTCACTAGGTCCCCCCGTGTGGTTCTGGGATTTTTGCTCCCCATTCTTGTGATCATTTTGACCCCACAGGGTTAGATCTTGCGTGGAGCCCCAGATCGAGGGAGATTATCAGTGGTCTTGTATGTCTTCCATTTTCTAATTATTGCTCCCACAGTTGATTTCTTCACACCAAACTGCTTGCCTATTGCAGACTCAGTCTTCCCAGCCTGGTGCAGGTCTACAATTTTGTTTATTGTGTCCTTCGACAGCTCTTTGGCCTTCACCATAGTGAAGTTTGGAGTGTGACTGTTTGAGGTTGTGGACAGGTGTCTTGTATACTGATAACAAGTTCAAACAGGTGCCATTAATACAGTTAATGAGTGGAGGACAGATGAGCCTCTTAAAGAAGAAGATACAGGTCTGTGAGAGCCATAAATCTTGCTTGTTTGTAGGTGACTAAATACTTATTTTCCACCTCATAGTTGAGGTATACCTATGATGACAATTACAGGCCTCTCTCATCTTTTTAAGTGGGAGAACTTGCACAATTGGTGGCTGACTAAATGCGCAGACCGGCAATTACGGACATTTCCGATGTTCCATCGAAAGCCATTCTGCGCATGCGTGGGCAATTACGGACATTTCCGACATTTCCCGAGGCTCCGTCTGGCCGCACATGCGCAGAACAGCAGACAGTCCGCCCAAAATGGCAGAGGGTCTCCGCAGTGCCTGGTTCGTAAGTAGAAGTTCGTAACTCGGGCGTTCGTAATTTGGGGACCCCCTGTGTGTATATATATTGTGAGGGGGTTAGCTTGGCAGCGGGTGTGGGTGACCCCCGGGATGGGCTCCCCACACAAAAACAGGCCCAGCAAACGGAGGTTGTGGTTTTCAAAATCAAAAAGGTGCGGTTTATTTTCTATTTACAGTGACAAAACACAGCAAAGCAAAAGAAACATAAACAAAATAAATCCTGGTCAACTTGACCTCTAACTAAACATACAGGTTTCCTAACTAACAACTGGGATCAGCCTAGTGCTGTCCTAGTCCCTAAGTCCCTGGTTTTAAATGTCCAAGCAAATAGCCACACAGGCTTTGTCTCACCGCACAGGGGTTCACTCTCCCTAGACAGTCCACACAGGTCTGGTTCCAGGCATGAGCTAACATCTAATGAAGCTGGGAGTTCTTATAGAGGCCTTAAACGAACTGACAGGCTTCAGCTGGTCTACTCAACTCCCTGTCTGCACGACGCCCAGCACTCTCCCTAGAGGTATGAGTCATCCATGAGCCCACTAGCCTTAGCTGGGCTTATACAACTCTCCGCCTAGTTGTATAAGTCGGCGTAAAGCCTGAATCTGGGCGAAATATATCTACCCCCCTGGATGCAACCAGGTGACTTTACCTTCCTGCTGTCACATACCCCCCCCTCTTGTTTTAACCTCGGGGTTGGAACACCAGCAATCAGGCATTCATGTACTCGAGACAAAGCATCCACATTCCCCATTTGAACGCCAGGGCGATGCTTTACTGTGAAGTTGAATTCCTGGAGGGCCAGGAACCACCTATTCACTCTTCTATTTGTTTCCTTGTTTTGAGCCATCCACTTTAACGGAGCATGATCCGTAACCAAGTCAAAGTGCCTACCTAGCAGGTAGTACCGAAGGGAATCTAGAGCCCACTTCACCGCTAAACACTCCTTTTCAACGGTGGCGTAATTTACCTCATGGGACTTCAACTTCCTGCTGAGGTAAATGACTGGGTGCTCTTCCCCGTTCCAGACCTGGGACAATACTGCTCCTAACCCCACATCTGACGCATCACTTTGTACGACAAAGTCTTTAGAGAAGTCGGGTGAGTACAACACTGGCTGGCTACATAAGGCTTGTTTCAAGAATTGGAATGCTGCCTCAGCCTCGGGGGTCCATTTAATCATGACCGACCCTTTCCCCTTCGTCAGGTTGGTTAGGGGCACAGCCTTAGAAGCAAAGTGGGGAATGAATCGCCGATAATACCCAGCGATTCCCAGAAAGGCTCGTACCTGCTTCTTGCTGTTGGGACGTGGCCAACTCTGGATGGCCTCGACTTTGTTGAGTTGGGGTTTTATTACTCCCCTCCCAATGGTGTACCCAAGATATTTGGCCTCCTCCTGCCCAATGGTACACTTCTTGGGGTTAGCCGTAAACCCCGCTTCCCGAACAGAGTCCAGGACTGCTTGCACTTTTGGCAGATGTGAGGCCCAATCTGTGCTATGGACAATTATGTCATCCAGGTAAGCCGCAGCATACTTCCGATGGGGCCTCAGCATCTGGTCCATTTTCCGCTGGAATGTGGCCGGCGCATTCTGTAACCCGAACGGCATTCTTTTATATTGGAACGCCCCGTCTGGGGTTACAAATGCGGTTTTCTCTTTGGCCGACTTGGCCAGGGGGATTTGCCAATACCCTTTTGTGAGGTCAAGAGTCGTCATGTATCGGGCTGTTCCCAGCCGGTCGATCAACTCATCTATACGTGGCATGGGGTAGGTGTCAAATTTTGTAACTTTGTTCAACTGACGAAAATCGTTACAAAATCGCCAGCTCCCATCCGGTTTAGGCACCAACACAATGGGACTAGACCAATCACTTTGGGACTCCTCTATCACCCCTAAGTTCAGCATTTTCTGTACTTCCTCCCGTATTGCCTCCCGTCGGGCCTCTGGGATCCGATAGGGTTTTAACTTCACCCTTTCACCGGGCGGGGTAATGATGTCATGCTCTACCCCAGATGTTTGTCCCGGCAGCTCAGAGAATACCTCCTTGTTGCGAAGCACAAACTCCTTAACCTCCTGTTGTTGGGGTTGTGACAAGGTGGCTGCTATTCCAACCTCAGGAATCACGCAACCAGTTTGAGCTGGTGACCAAGTGTCTGCGACTAGGGACTCTCTATCCCTCCAGGCTTTCAACAGATTAACGTGATAGATCTGTTCGGGCTTTCGCCTTCCTGGTTGTCTGACCTTGTAATTCACTTCGCTCACTTTTTCCATTATCTCGTAGGGGCCTTGCCATTTGGCAAGGAATTTACTTTCAACCGTAGGGACAAGTACCAGTATCCTATCCCCCGGGGAAAAGGTACGGGTCTTGGCTCCACGGTTGTACACTCTCTGCTGTGCTAACTGCGCTTGGGCCAAATGTTCCTTCACGATGGGCATTACCTGTGCAATTCGGTCTTGCATCAGGGCGACATGCTCAATCACACTCCTGTGGGGAGAACTCTCACTTTCCCAAGTTTCCTTGGCAATATCCAACAGCCCTCTTGGGTGTCTCCCATACAGTAACTCAAAGGGGGAGAATCCCGTAGAGGATTGGGGCACCTCCCTAATAGCAAACATCAGATAAGGAAGTAGACAGTCCCAATCCTTTCCATCTCTATCCACCACTTTCTTCAACATTTGTTTTAGGGTTTTGTTGAATCTTTCAACCAGCCCATCGGTTTGGGGGTGATACACAGATGTACGTAATTGCGTCACTTTGAACAATTTACACAGCTCCTTCATAACCCGGGACATAAAGGGTGTACCTTGGTCCGTAAGCAGTTCTTTACAAATACCCACCCGGCTAAACACAAGAGATAGCTCTTTGGCTATGGTTTTGGCCGAGGTATTTCGGAGAGGGATCGCTTCTGGATAACGGGTGGCATAGTCCATTATAACTAATATGTACTGGTGCCCCCTAGCGGACTTGATTATAGGACCTACCAAATCCATGGCGATCCTCTCAAACGGGACCTCAATGATGGGTAGAGGGACCAGCGGGCTACGGAAATGTGGCATCGGGGCCGACCTCTGACACACAGGGCAGGAGGAACAATAATTTTCTATGTCCTTCATCACCCCCGGCCAATAGAATCTCTGTAATACCCTCTCTCGGGTTTTCTCTGTCCCCAGATGACCTCCAAGAATGTGCCCATGAGCCAACTCCAACACCAACTTCCTGTAAGGTTTGGGCACCACAAGCTGCTCAACGGTTTCTTCTGCCCTTTTTGCCACCCGATACAGTAGGTCCTTCTCTACGCTGAAGTATGGGTAAGTGCAGGTATTATCTGGGTTCACTAACTCGCCATCTATTTTCACTACGTTTTCCCGTGCCTTTATTAGGGCGGGGTCTTTCAACTGTTCTGTGGCAAAGTTTTCCCTGTGAACCTCAAGATCAGAAAACTCCACAGACGGTAGGTTTTCGTCTGAGGGGGTGGGCTCCTCTCCAGTTTCTTGAGTCTCCCCTGCCAATACTGATAAGGGAAATTCCGGAGAGTCCTCACCACTCTCAGGGGAGTTCTGGCTATCACATTCCTGGTACATAGGGGCACCAGTGGGGGGCTCAGGATCATCCCACAGTTCCCAGAACTTCGGAAAATCCCTTCCCACAATGGCGTCATGCGGTAACTGAGATACTAAGCCCACTGGATGAAAGAGGGTACCTTTGGGGGTCTCGAAACACACTGTAGTCACTGGATACTCTCGGGTGTCCCCATGCACACAAATAACAGCTACCTTGCTATTCCCAGAGACCTCTGTTTTAACTAACTCAGCCTTTATCAGGGTCACAAAGCTACCTGAATCCAGCAATACCACAACATTTCTACCATTAACACACATTTTGCATAAATGTTTCTCAGTTCCTCGAATGGCAGTGCATGCGACTGTCGCACACAGCGACTGACGTCTGCCCGTCAGAAAGTCACACTGCATGGGTTCCTCCACAACCGGGCAATTGGCTGCAATATGTCCCGCTTGCCGGCAGCGGTAGCAAACGATCCTTCTTGCCGCCTCTTGAGCCGCTGATTTCCCAGGCTGTTCTCGCCAAACTTGGGGTAGAGCTCCCACCCTCTCACTCTCTCCACCCTCACCCCTTGGAATCCTCTTATCCGCCCCTGGGGATGGTCTGGTCTTAGGGTGGAAAGTCCGAGTGTCTCTGGAAGAGGCCGTCAGGTTCTCTGTAGCCAAGTATTTCTCCACACGATCCACAAGACCATCGGCCGTCTCTGGGTCTCCATGGCTTACCCACTTTTGGATGGCAGTAGGAAGAGCTCTCAAAAACCGATCCATTACAACACGTTCCACAATCTTTGGTGCGGACAAAGTCTCTGGCTGTAGCCACTTTCTGCTCAGGTGAATGAGATCATACATTTGAGACCTGGGGGGTTTTCCAAGCTGGAAAGTCCAGTTATGCACACGCTGAGCCCGGACAGCCAGGGTGACACCCAGCCTTGCCAATATTTCAGCTTTTAGCATCACATAGTCTTTTGCTTGGTTAGGCTCTAGGTCATAGTAAGCTTTTTGCGATTCACCAGTTAACAGAGGAGCCACCAGTCCAGCCCACTGCTCCTCAGGCCACTTTTCTCTTTCAGCGGTTCTTTCAAATGTGGTCAAAAATACCTCTGGATCATCCTCTCCAGTCATTTTTGTCAATAAACGACTGACCCCAAAGGACGCGGTATTAGTGGGACGGCTTTCCTCACTGGTCTGCGGACGTTGCTGCATTACTGCTTCCATCTGTTGTTGTAGTCTCTGCTCTTGCTTCTGCAACAGGTCTATGAAGCGGGCCTCAGATTGCTGCTGGGCTTGTTGCTGAGCCTCCAGACTCTGTTGCAAAGTTGCGTTTGTCTGCTGCTGGGCTGCAAGGCTCTGTTGATGAGCTTGCTGCTGGGCTGCAAGGCTCTGTTGATGAGCTTGCTGCTGGGCTGCAAGGCTCTTTTGCAAACCTGCATTTGTCTGCTGTTGATTGGCATTTGCTAGAGCCAGCTGTTTCAGTATCTCCTCCATGCTGGCTTAAAAAAAAACTGCCCGCGTTCTCCACCAACTGTGAGGGGGTTAGCTCGGCAGCGGGTGTGGGTGACCCCCGGGATGGGCTCCCCACACAAAAACAGGCCCAGCAAACGGAGGTTGTGGTTTTCAAAATCAAAAAGGTGCGGTTTATTTTCTATTTACAGTGACAAAACACAGCAAAGCAAAAGAAACATAAACAAAATAAATCCTGGTCAACTTGACCTCTAACTAAACATACAGGTTTCCTAACTAACAACTGGGATCAGCCTAGTGCTGTCCTAGTCCCTAAGTCCCTGGTTTTAAATGTCCAAGCAAATAGCCACACAGGCTTTGTCTCACCGCACAGGGGTTCACTCTCCCTAGACAGTCCACACAGGTCTGGTTCCAGGCATGAGCTAACATCTAATGAAGCTGGGAGTTCTTATAGAGGCCTTAAACGAACTGACAGGCTTCAGCTGGTCTACTCAACTCCCTGTCTGCACGACGCCCAGCACTCTCCCTAGAGGTATGAGTCATCCATGAGCCCACTAGCCTTAGCTGGGCTTATACAACTCTCCGCCTAGTTGTATAAGTCGGCGTAAAGCCTGAATCTGGGCGAAATATATCTACCCCCCTGGATGCAACCAGGTGACTTTACCTTCCTGCTGTCACAATATATATATATATATATGTGTATGTATATACCGTATTTTTCGCACCATAAGACGCACCTGACCATAAGACGCACCTAGGTTTTAGAGGAGGAAAACAAGAAAAAAAATATTCTGAACCAAATGGTGTATCAAAATATTTTCCAGTGCCCATGAAATGCAGCCTGACCATTGCCATAGTAAATGCAGCCTGACCATTGCCATAGTAAACGCAGAGTGACCATTGCCATCAGTGGTGTATTTAGGTTTTGTGCTGCCCTAGGCCTGACTAAACTTGCGCACCCCCTAATTTAAAAATATGACCCACCCCTTCCTTTTAAAGACCCGCCCTGTCATCTTCATGGGAAGAGGACAGAGGGGACGCTGTGGGAAGAGGACAGAGGGTTGCCGTGGGTGAAGGACAGAGGGTTGCCGTGGGTGAAGGACAGAGGGACACCCTGGGAAGAGGACAGAGGGACACCCTGGGAAGAGGACAGAGGGGACGCCGTGGGAAGAGGACAGAGGGGACGCCGTGGGAAGAGGACAGAGAGGGACGTTGTGGTGGTCAATAAGGCCTAGAGAATAGCAGGCTAGGCACTTCCTAATGGCTCAGTCCCTGGGAATAGTAATGGATAATGGCCAACAGGCCCTCTTACCAGACCCAGCGAAATCGCAACAGTGATCCCTCTTGCTGGACGTTCGCTCACTCTGGGTTGCCCGGGGTGACTCTAGTCAGTAGTGTAGCATGTCTGTATCCTGGCAGTGGCTCGGTCTTTCTACCTGGTGGTGCGGGTACAATGTGGCTCCCTCTCTGGTGGTGCGGGAACAGAGTGGCTCCCTCTCTGGCGGTGTGGGTACAGCGTGGCTCCCTGGCAGTGCGGGGTACAGCGTGGCTCCCTGGCGGTGCGGGGTACAGCGTGGCTCCCTGGCGGTGCGGGGTACAGCGTGGCTCCCTGGCGGTGCGGGGTACAGCGTGGCTCCCTGGCGGTGCGGGGTACAGCGTGGCTCTCTGGCCGTGCGGGGTACAGCATGGCTCTCTGGTGGTGCGGGGTACAGCGTGGCTCTCTGGCGGTGCGGGGTACAGCGTGGCTCTCTGGCGGTGCGGGGTACAGCGTGGCTCTCTGGCGGTGCGGGGTACAGCGTGGCTCTCTGGTGGTGCGTGCAGGGTACAGCGTGGCTCTCTGGTGGTGCGTGCAGGGTACAGCGTGGCTCTCTGGCGGTGCGGGGTACAGTGTGGCTCTCTGGTGGTGTCCCCCAGCAGAGTATTTTCTTTTGCTCCTCTTCTAACACCCCCTCCCTCCCCTCCAGCAGAGTACTTGCATGCTGGGGGAACTGGTGCCAGAACTCTGCCGTGACTTAATTTCCCATGATGCCCCCAGTGTCTTCTGATTGGCCCTCTGCTGTGGCCAATCATGGGGAGGGAAACAACGAGCAGGAAGCTGGGTGGCAGCGCAGAGAATCCAATTAGATCCGCTCTCTCTTACTTTTCTCCCTTCGGCTTACAGAAAGGGAAGGGGGGCGGCGGGGGATACAGACAGCCCGCAGCTCTCCTCTCCCTGTCACAGCGCCGCTGCTCTATTTGCCAGAGAACTCGGCAGCGGCGCTGTGACAGGGAGAGGAGAGCTGCGGGCTGTCTGTATCCCCCGCCGCCCCCCTTCCCTTTCTGTAAGCCGAAGGGAGAAAAGTAAGAGAGAGCGGATCTATTTGAATTCGCAGCGGTGGCGGGGGGCGAGGCCAGTGGCAGCGGGGGGGCGGAGGCAGTGGCGGCGGTCGGGGGATTCCAGCGGCTATGGGGAGTGATGTGAGCGGATGGCAGGGGCGGTGCCAGCAATGGCGGGGGGCGGGGCTTGTCGTGTATTCGCACTATAAGACGCAGGGACATTTTCCCCCATATTTCTGGGGGGAAAAAGTGCGTCTTATAGTCCGAAAAATACGGTATATATATATATATATTGTGACAGCAGGAAGGTAAAGTCACCTGGTTGCATCCAGGGGGGTAGATATATTTCGCCCAGATTCAGGCTTTACGCCGACTTATACAACTAGGTGGAGAGTTGTATAAGCCCAGCTGAGGCTAGTGGGCTCATGGATGACTCATACCTCTAGGGAGAGGGCTGGGCGTCGTGCAGGCAGGGAGTTGATGAGACCAGCTGAAGCCTGTCAGTTCGTTTAGGGCCTCTATAAAAACTCCCAGATTCATTAGGTGTTAGCTCATGCCTGGACCCAGACCTGTGTGGACTGTCTAGGGAGAGTGAACCCCTGTGCGGTGAGACAAAGCCTGTGTGGCTATTTGCTTGGACATTTAAAACCAGGGACTTAGGGACTAGGACAGCACTAGGCTGATCCCAGTTGTTAGTTAGGAAACCTGTATGTTTAGTCAGAGGTCAAGTTGACCAGGATTTATTTTGTTTATGTTTCTTTTGGCTTTGCTGTGTTTTGTCACTGTAAATAGAAAATAAACCGCACCTTTTTTTTGATTTTGAAAACCACAACCTCCGTTTGCTGGGCCTGTTTTTGTGTGGGGAGCCCATCCCGGGGGTCACACACACCCGCTGCCGAGCTAACCCCCTCACAATATATATATATATATATATATATATATATATATATACACATACACATACACATACACATACACATACACACAACATTCCATTGTGGTTGTACAGTGAGTCCCATTAGTACAGATCAGACTGGGGTTCTCGGTTACCCTGTGCTCCTACTAGACACAGGGTAACTTAGACATAGGAGGTGCATGGGGAGCTTAAACAAGGGTTTCCCAACCTCTCCAAGGGATTCTGGGTTCCACAGGCCCCCTGCCCTAAGTGACTCCCATCACACATCTCCCCTTTCGGCAGGGGACCAACACAGGAGGAGACCCCAGACAGGTTGACTCCGAAGTTAGTTAGTAGTTTCAGTCCCCCAATGCCGGTATCCACACAGTACCCCAAATTGCCCCAACCATAGCATTACTCACCCAGCCAACCTCTGCCTCTCTCAGAGAACATACCCGTCGCTGGGGAAAAGTGCAGACTGGTCCTTCTCCCTGGAGTCCTTTCAGCCGCTGGAAAGAAGACAGGGTGGCTGGGCTCACTTCATCATGCTGTTGGGGATCTGGGCCGACTGCCTAGCATCCCTGGAGTATACAAGTGGATACCGCATCTTTTGTTAGTTGAGGGCAGAGGCCAGCAGCACTCTGCTCTGTTGCCAGCTCTTCTGCTGGGTTGGTGGCATCATTCTGGGGTGCCATCTGCTGCTGGGAAGGGGAGCCGGCTGCTCCATCTCTCTTACCCTCATCTGGCTGCTGGGACGACATGTCTCTGGTACTGTCTCCCAGGTGCACGGATCTTTGCTGGGGAGGAAAGATTGCTTCCCCCACCCTGGCCAACTGTTGGGAAGGGAGGACGAACACCTCCTCTCCCTTCACCCCCTGGATCTTAATCCGCTACTGGGGAGTAACCGCTTATCAGCAGGGAGGCTGTTGGAGGATTTCCCCCCTCTCCTCCGGTAGTATGACACAGGTGGATTCAAACTTCTCCTCAGTAGACTGTCATTTGGAGGGACTGCTGGAGAAATCCCCCCCCTCATAGCTAATCCACATAGACATACATCCCATAATAGGTTGCTCCTAAGGCAGACACAAACAATTGAACAATGGAATACAGCCACACCCCAAACGACCCAACAGAGAGCACACCATAGTATGAGACAATATACAGATATATATATATATATATACACACACACACATATAAACACACACACACACACACACATAATATATATATATATATATATATATATATATATATATGTATGCATGCGTGTGTGTGTGTGTGTGTGTTTATATGTGTGTATATATATATATATATATATATATATATATATCTGTATATTGTCTCATACTATGGTGTGCTCTCTGTTGGGTCGTTTGGGGTGTGGCTGTATTCCATTGTTCAATTGTTTGTACGTCGGCAGAATGGCACCGACAGGCACAATCACGTACAGTGTACGTGATTGCCTTTGTACAGTTGGGGGGTCAGATCGGACTCCCCTCCTATACAGTGAGCGGTCGGTATTCGTTGGGGAGCGATCCGACATGAGGGGACGGCCGTTCGATTCCGGCCACCCCCCCGCGATCGCTCCCGGCGAATGAAAATGCTCCCTCTGCTGTGTAATGTAAACACAGGCAGAGGAAGCAGGAGGAAGTGATGTCATCTCTCATGCGGCGCTCACATATACCGAGCGCCGTACAAGAGAAGACACACGTCAGTGCACTAACACTACACTGACACCAGGACACATAGGCACACAAATCGCCCCCCCCAGATCACCCCCCAGCCCCCAGTCACAGTGTCACTGATTGCAGTGACCATTTATTTACTGATCACTGCAATCAGTGACATTTGTGACTGTAAAAGTGTCACAAAAAATAGTTTTAGGTTCAGTGTAGCCCCCTAACCCCCCCTAATAAAAGGTTTAACCCCCTGATCACCCCCCAGATAACCCTTTCACCCCCTAGCACCGCCGTCGCTAAGCGATCATTTTTCTGATCGCTGTCTTAGCGTCGGTGATGCAGATCGGTACCCAGTAATTTTTTTTAGGTTCGCCGCAGGTTTTTATAGCGTCGGGTACCCCCATAAATTATCTAATAAAGGTTTAACCCCCTTGATCGCCCCCCAGGTAACCCTTTCACCCCCTATCACGACTGTCGCTAAGCGATCATTTTTCTGATCGCTGTCTTAGCGTCGGTGATGCAGATCGGTAGCCAGTAATTTTTTTTAGGTTCGCCGCAGGTTTTTATAGCGTCGGGTACCCCCATAAATTATCTAATAAAGGTTTAACCCCCTTGATCGCCCCCCAGGTAACCCTTTCACCCCCTATCACGACTGTCGCTAAGCGATCATTTTTCTGATCGCTGTCTTAGCGTCGGTGATGCAGATCGGTAGCCAGTAATTTTTTTTAGGTTCGCCGCAGGTTTTTATAGAGTCAGGTACCCCCATATATTATCTAATAAAGGTTTTAACCCCCTAATTGCCTCTAGTTAACCCTTTCACCAGTGATCACCATATAAGTGTTACGGGTGACGCTGGTTAGTTAGTTTGCTTTTTATAGTGTCAGGGCACCCGCCGTATATATAACCCAATAAAGGTTTAACCCCCTGATCGCCCGGCGGGTGATATCAATTAGGTTTTAGCGTCAGAGAGGGTCTGCGTCACACCCCAGGCAGCGTCAGGTTAGTGCCAGTAACGCTAACACCCACGCGTGAAGCATACACCCCCCTTAGTGGTATAGTATCTGATCAGATCTATACTAGCGTCCCCAGCAGTTTAGGGTTCCCAAAAACGCAGTGTTAGCGGGATCAGCCCAGATACCTGCGTTTTGCCCCTCGGTCCAGCCCAGGCCACCCAAGTGCAGTATCGATCGATCACTGTCACTTACAAAACACAACACACATAACTGCAGCGTTCGCAGAGACAGGCCTGATCCCTGCGACTCCAGTGCTGTAGGAGGTGATTTCACCACCACAGTTAAAAAAAAAAAAGCATATATGCCAAAGCATGGGGGCAGAAGGGGCGGAGGAGCGATTTTGCTCCTAATGCCGCGTACATACGGTCGAAATTCTGACGGAGGCTTGCCCGTGGAAAAGTCCGACCATGTGTGTGCGGCATAACTTTTTTGCGGGAGGATGCCCCCATGCTTCGGCATATATAAATGGTGCATGTATGCCCATCATTAGAAGTGGGTGGATGAAGGGCGGTATTCTAATGGTGGGCATACCCACCGATCAATCTTTTTTCGTTCAGCCAACTGGCTGCATGAAAAAAAAAGATTACAATACATGTCCAACAAGGACCAGCAACGTACTGGTATGTTGCTGGACTTTAAATGTTTATACCAGAATGATGCCTGCGGGTTTAGGTATCATCTTGGTATCATTCTTTTCAGCCAGCGGCCGGCTTTCATGTAAAAGCAATCCTAGTGGCTAATTAGCCTCTGGACTGCTTTTACAAGCAGTGGGAGGGAATGTCCCCCCCCGGATATAAAAATTGCCATTGGGAAATTGAGAAAGCATTTTATTACACCGATCTTGGTTTGGTCAGATGCTTTGAGGGCAGAGGAAAGATCTAGGGTCTAGAAGACCCCAGTTTTTTCAAAAAAAGAGTACCTGTCACTACCTATTGCTATCATAGGGGATATTTACATTCCCTGAGATAACAATAAAAATGATAAAAAAAATAAAATATGGAAGGAACAATTTAAAAATAAAATAAAAAAGCAAAATGTCCTGCCCTGCTCTTGCCCAATGGCGAACGCAAGCGTCGGTCTGGCGTCATATGTAAACAGCAATTGCACCATGCATGTGAGGTATCACCGCGAAGGTCAGATCGAGGCCAGTAATTTTAGCAGTAGACCTCCTCTGTAAATCTAACGGGGTAACCTGTAAAGGCTTTTAAAAATGTATGTAGTTTGTCGCCAATGCGCGTTTGTGCGAAATTTTAAAGCATGTCATGTTTGGTATCTATGTACTCGGCCTAAGATCATCTTTTTTATTTCATCAAACATTTGGGCAATATAGTGTGTTTTAGTGCATTAAAATTATAAAAAGTGTATTTTTTCCCCAAAAAATTAGTTTGAAAAATCGCTGCGCAAATACTGTGTAGAAAAAAAAATGCAACACCCACCATTTTAATCTGTAGGGCCTTTGCTTTAAAAATATATATAATGTTTGGGGGTTCAACATAATCTTCTTGCAAAAAAAAATATGTTTTCATGTAAACAAAAAGTGTCAAAAAGGGCTTTGTCTTCAAGTGGTTAGAAGAGTGGATGTAAGCTTCCTAATGTTGTGTATAAAATGCCAGAACAGTTCAAAACCCCCCCAAATGACCCCATTTTGGAAAGTAGACCCCCCCAAGCTATATACTGAGAGGCATGTCGAGTCCATGGAATATTTTATATGTTGACACAAGTTGCGGAAAAAATACAATTTTTTTTTTTTTTTGCACAAAGTTGTCACTAAATGATATATTGCTCAAACATGCCATGGGTATATGTGGAATTACACCCCAAAATACATTCTGTTGCTTCTCCTGAGTACGGGGATACCACATGTGTGAGACTTTTTGGGAGCCTAGCCTTGTACGGGACCCCAAAAACCAAGCACCGCCTTCAGGCTTTCTAAGGGTGTAAATTTTTGATTTCACTTCTCACTGCCTATCACAGTTTCGGAGGCCATGGAATGCCCAGATGGCACAAAACCCCCCCAAATGACCCCATTTTGGAAAGTAGACACCCCAAGCTATTTGCTGAGAGGTATTGTGAGTATTTTGCAGATCTCGCTTTTTGTCACAAAGTTTTGAAAATTTAAAAAAAAAAAAAAAAAAAATATTTTCTTTCTTCATTTTCAAAAACAAAATGAGAGCTGTGAAATACTCACCATGCCTCTCAGCAAATAGCTTGGGGTGTCTACTTTCCAAAATGGGGTCATTTGGGGGGGGGTTTGTGCTATTTTGGCATTTTATGGCCTTCGAAACTGTGATAGGTAGTGAGGAGTGAAATCAAAAATTTGTGTCTAGAAATCCTGAAGGCGGTGCTTGGTTTTCGGGGTCCCGTACGCGGCTAGGCTCCCAAAAAGTCCCACACATGTGGTATTCCCGTACTCAGGAGAAGCAGCAAAATGTATTTTGGGGTGTAATTCCACATATAACCATGGCATGTGTGAGCAATATATCATTTAGTGACAAGTTTTTGTAATTTTTTTTTTTTTTTTCTTCAGTCATTATTCAATCACTTGAGACAAAAAAAAAAAATATTCAATGGGCTCAACATGCCTCTCAGCAATTTCCTTGGGATATCTACTTTCCAAAATGGGGTCATTTGGGGGGGGTTTGTACTGCCCTGTCATTTTAGCACCTCAAGAAATGAGATAGGCAGTCATAAACTAAAAGCTGTGTAAATTCCAGAAAATGTACCCTAGTTTGTAGACGCTATAACTTTTGCGCAAACCAATAAATATATGCTTATTGACATTTTTTTTACTAAAGACATGTGGCTAAATACATTTTGGCCTAAATGTATGACTAAAATTGAGTTTATTCGATTTTTCTTATAACAAAAAGTAGAAAATATCATTTTTTTTCAAAATTTTCGGTCTATTTCCGTTTATATCGCAAAAAATAAAAATCGCAGAGGCAATCAAATACCATTAAAAGAAAGCTCTATTTGTGGGAAGAAAAGGACGCAAATTTCGTTTGGGTACAACATTGCATGTCCGCACAATTTACAGTTAACTACTTAACGACCGCCCACTGTAAATATACGTCGGCAAAATGGCACCGACAGGCAGAATCACGTATATCTACGTGACTGCCTTTGTATAGTTGGGGGGTCCTATCGGACCCCCCTTCTTTACAGTGAGCGGTGGTTAACTGATCGGAAGCGATCAGGCATGAGGGGACGGCCGTTTGATTCCGGCCACCCCCTCTCGATCGCTCCCGGCGAATGAGAGAGCTTCCCTGCCTGTGTAATATTTACACAGGCAGAGGAAGTGATGTCATCTCTCCTGCGGCGCTCACATATACCAAGCGCCGTACAGGAGAAGATGCCAGGTTAGTGCACAAAACACTACACTGACACCAGGACACATAGGTACATAAATCGCCCCCCCAGGCTCCCCCAGACACCCCCCAGATCACCCCCCAGCCCCCAGCCACAGTGTCACTGATTGCAGTGACCATTTATTTACTGATCACTGCAATCAGTGACATTTGTGACTGTAAAAGTGTCACCAAAGTTTAGTTTTAGGTCCAGTGTAGCCCCCTAACCCCCCCTAATAAAGGTTTAACCCCCTGATCGCCCCCCAGATAACCCTTTCACCCCCTATCACCACTGTCGCTAAGCGATCATTTTTCTGATCGCCGTCTTAGCGTCGGTGATGCCGATCAGTAGCCAGTAATTTTTTTTAGGTTCGCCGCAGGTTTTTATAGCGTCGAGTACCCCCATATATTACCTAATAAAGGTTTAACCCCCTTGATCGCCCCCCCAGGTAACCCTTTCACCCCCTAGCACCGCTGTCACTAAGCGATCGTTTTTCTGATCGCTGTTTTATGGTCGGTGATGCCGATCGGTAGCCAGTTTTTTTTAGGTTCGCCGCAGGTTTTTATAGCGTCAGGTACCCCCATATATTACCTAATAAAGGTTTAACCCCCTTGATAGCCCCCCAGGTAACCCTTTCACCCCTATCACCACTGTCGCTAAGCGATCGTTTTTCTGATCGCTGTCTTATTGTCGGTGATGCCGATCGGTAGCCAGTTATTTTTTTTAGGTTCGCCGCAGGTTTTTATAGCGTCAGGTACCCCAATATATTACCTAATAAAGGTTTAACCCCTTGATCGCCCCCCAGGTAACCCTTTCACCCCCAATCACCACTGTCGCTAAGCGATCATTTTTCTGATCGCTGTCTTATTGTCGGTGATGCCGATCGGTAGCCAGTTATTTTTTTTAGGTTCGCCGCAGGTTTTTATAGCGTCAGGTACCCCCATATATTACCTAATAAAGGTTTTAACCCCCTAATTGCCCCTAGTTAACCCTTTCACCAGTGATCACCATATAAGTGTTACGGGTGACGCTGGTTAGTTAGTTTGCTTTTTATAGTGTCAGGGCACCCGCCGTATATATAACCCAATAAAGGTTTAACCCCCTGATCGCCCGGCGGGTGATATCAATTAGGTTTTAGCGTCAGAGAGGGTCTGCGTCACACCCCAGGCAGCGTCAGGTTAGTGCCAGTAACGCTAACACCCACGCGTGAAGCATACACCCCCCTTAGTGGTAAAGTATCTGATCAGATCAATATCTGATCAGATCTATACTAGCGTCCCCAGCAGTTTAGGGTTCCCAAAAACACAGTGTTAGCGGGATCAGCCCAGATACCTGCTAGCACCTGCGTTTTGCCCCTTCGTCCAGCCCAGGCCACCCAAGTGCAGTATCAATCGATCACTGTCACTTACAAAACACAACACACATAACTGCAGTGTTCGCAGAGACAGGCCTGATCCCTGCGACTCCAGTGCTGTAGGAGGTGATTTCACCACCACAGTTAAAAAAAAAAGCATATATGCCGAAGCATTGGGGCGGAGGAGCGATTTTGCTCCTAATGCCGCGTATATACGGTCGAAATTCCGACGGAGGCTTGCCCGTGGAAAAGTCCGACCATGTGTGTGCGGCATAACTTTTTTGCGGGAGGATGCCCCCATGCTTCGGCATATATAAATGGTGCATGTATGCCCATCATTAGAAGTGGGTGGATGAAGGGCGGTATTCTAATGGTGGGCATACCCACCGATCAATCTCTTTTTTCATTCAGCCAACTGGCTGCATGAAAAAAAAAGATTACAATACATGTCCAACAAGGACCAGCAACGTACTGGTATGTTGCTGGACTTTGAATGTTTATACCAGAATGATGCCTGCGGGTTTAGGTATCATCTTGGTATCATTCTTTTCAGCCAGCGGCCGGCTTTCATGTAAAAGCAATCCTAGTGGCTAATTAGCCTCTGGACTGCTTTTACAAGCAGTGGGAGGGAATGTCGTCCCCCCCGGATATAAAAAGCGCCATTGGGAAATTGGGAAAGCATTTTATCACACCGATCTTGGTGTGGTCAGATGCTTTGAGAGCAGAGGAAAGATCTAGGGTCTAGAAGACCCCAGTTTTTTCAAAAAAGAGTACCTGTCACTACCTATTGCTATCATAGGGGATATTTACATTCCCTGAGATAACAATTAAAATGATAAAAAAAAAAAAAAAATATGGAAGGAACAATTTAAAAATAAAATAAAAAAGCAAAATTAATAATAATAATAAAAAAAAAGCACCCCTGTCCTGCCCTGCTCTTGCCCAATGGCAAACGCAAGCGTCGGTCTGGCGTCATATGTAAACAGCAATTGCACCATGCATGTGAGGTATCACCGCGAAGGTCAGATCGAGGCCAGTAATTTTAGCAGTAGACCTCCTCTGTAAATCTAACGGGGTAACCTGTAAAGGCTTTTAATATCTTTTAAAAATGTATGTAGTTTGTCGCCAATGCGCGTTTGTGCGAAATTTTAAAGCATGTCGTGTTTGGTATCTATGTACTCGGCCTAAGATCATCTTTTTTATTTCATCAAACATTTGGGCAATATAGTGTGTTTTAGTGCATTAAAATTTAAAAAAGTGTATTTTTTCCCCAAAAAATGCGTTTGAAAAATCGCTGCGCAAATACTGTGTAGAAAAATAAAATGCAACACCCACCATTTTAATCTGTAGGGCCTTTGCTTTAAAAATATATATAATGTTTGGGGGTTCAACATAATTTTCTTGCAAAAAAAAAATATGTTTTCATGTAAACAAAAAGTGTCAAAAAGGGCTTTGTCTTCAAGTGGTTAGAAGAGTGGATGTAAGCTTCCTAATGTTGTGTATAAAATGCCAGAACAGTTCAAACCCCCCCCAAATGACCCCATTTTGGAAAGTAGACACCCCAAGCTATATACTGAGAGGCATGTCGAGTCCATCGAATATTTTATATGTTGACAAAAGTTGCGGAAAAAATACAATTTTTTTTTTTTTTGCACAAAGTTATCACTAAATGATATATTGCTCAAACATGCCATGGGTATATGTGGAATTACACCCCAAAATACATTCTGCTGCTTCTCCTGAGTACGGGGATACCACATGCGTGAAACTTTTTGGGAGCCTAGCCGCGTACGGGACCCCAAAAACCAAGCACCGCCTTCAGGCTTTCTAAGGGTGTAAATTTTTGATTTCACTTCTCACTGCCTATCACAGTTTCGGAGGCCATGGAATGCCCAGATGGCACAAACCCCCCCAAATGACCCCATTTTGGAAAGTAGACACCCCAAGCTATTTGCTGAGAGGTATTGTGAGTATTTTGCAGATCTCGCTTTTTGTCACAAAGTTTTGAAAATTGAAAAAAAAAAAAAAAAATTTCTTTCTTCATTTTCAAAAACAAATGAGAGCTGTAAAATACTCACCATGCCTCTCAGCAAATAGCTTGGGGTGTCTACTTTCCAAAATGGGGTCATTTGGGGGGGTTTTGTGCTATTTTGGCATTTTATGGCCTTCAAAACTGTGATAGGTAGTGAGGAGTGAAATCAAAAATTTGCGCCCTTAAAAATCCTGAAGGCAGTGCTTGGTTTCCGGGGGCCCGTACGTGGCTAGGCTCCCAAAAAGTCCCACACATGTGGTATCCCCGTACTCAGGAGAAGCAGCAAAATTTATTTTGGGGTGCAATTCCACATATAACCATGGCATGTGTGAGCAATATATCATTTAGTGACAACTTTTTGTATTTTTTTTTTTTTTTTTTTTAATCATTATTCAATCACTTGAGACAAAAAAAAAATATTCAATGGGCTCAACATGCCTCTCAGCAATTTCCTTGGGGTGTCTACTTTCCAAAATGGGGTCATTTGGGGGGGTTTTGTACTGCCCTGCCATTTTAGCACCTCAAGAAATGAGATAGGCAGTCATAAACTAAAAGCTGTGTAAATTCCAGAAAATGTATCCTAGTTTGTAGACGCTATAACTTTTGCGCAAACCAATAAATATACGCTTATTGACATTTTTTTACTAAAGACATGTGGCTAAATACATTTTGGCCTAAATGTATGACTAAAATTGAGTTTATTCGATTTTTCTTATAACAAAAAGTAGAAAATATCATTTTTTTTTTCAAAATTTTCGGTCTATTTCCGTTTATACCGCAAAAAATAAAAATCGCAGAGGCAATCAAATACCATTAAAAGAAAGCTCTATTTGTGGGAAGAAAAGGACGCAAATTTAGTTTGGGTACAACATTGCATGTCCGCGCAATTTACAGTTAAAGCAGCGCAGTGCAAAATTCTGAAATCACCTCTGGTCCTCTAGCTACCAAATGGTCCGGGGCTTAAGTGGTTAAAGCAGCGCAGTGCAAAATTCTGAAATCACCTCTGGTCCTTTAGCTACAAAATGGTCCGGGGCTTAAGTGGTTAAAAGTAAAAGGGAGAATGCAATTTATTTTTTCTGTCTGAATGCCCACAAGCAATTTAAAAATGCACATTGTAGCACTCCTATTCCTAAAGATGCACTTGCATGCAGAACTTAGCAAGAATATGTGTTGTGAAAAATGACTGTATGGCTGAAAGTTTTTGTGCATGTTGGATCTGTGTTTATTCTAACGTTTACGTAATTGCTGTATGGTGCATCCGACATATACTGTACATTTGTATGACTCCCCAGTACAAACTGATGCACAGTGCAGTACTCTGTAAATGATGGTCACTTCCACAGGAAATGAGGACATAAAATGCAGCATTTGTGGTGCTTTAACAATCTGACTATAGAAATAAAAAAATGGAAAGTGGAGGACTGTGCCACAACACAACACACTCTATTAAATATACGGTACTACTGTACATATGGTGTACTGCAGTCCATAAATGATTGATTCAATATCTTATTATTAGCAGTAGATGAAAATTAAGTTTTTCCATGGGTAATGGATTGACAGTACAGGCATTTCTTGTGACCACATCTAAAAGCTCCCTTTATTTTTGGTTAGCACTGATTCCGATTTTTTGAAAGTACACTATATTGTCAAAAGTATCGGGATGCCTGCCTTTACATGTACATGAACTTTAATGGCATTCCAGTCTTAGTCCGTAGGGTTCAATATTGAGTTGGCCCACTTTGCAGCTATAACAGCTTCAACTCTTCTGGGAAAGCTGTCCACAAGGTTTAGGAGTGTGTCTATGGGGATGTTTGACCATTCTTCCAGAAGCACATTTGTGAGGTCAGGCACTGATGTTGGATGAGAAGGCCTGGCTCCAATTCATCCCAAAGGTGTTTTATCAGGTTGAGGTCAGGACTCTGTGCAGACCAGTCAAGTTTCTCTTCCATGTCTGTATGGGCCTTGCTTTGTGCACTGGTGCGCAGTCATTTTGGAACATGAAGAGGCCATCCCCAAACTGTTCCCACAAAGTTGGGAGCATGAAATTGTCCAAAATGTCTTGGTATGCTGACATCTTTAAGAGTTCCTTTCACTGGAACCAAAGGGCCAAGCCCAATCCTTAAAAACAAGCCAACGCCATAATCCCCACTCCACCAAATGATTTGGACTAGTGCACAAAGCAAGGTCCATAAAGACCTAGATGAGCGAGTTTGGGGTGGAGGAACTTGACTGGCCTGCACAGAGTCCTGATCCTAACCTGATAGAACACCTTGCTTTAGTATAAACCAGTCTGTATCTGGTATAGATCTTATTTTTTTATAGCTCACTATAACTAGCAGTAAACCTCAGTGTTTCTGTAATTTTAATTTTCTTTTTCTTTAAATATCCACTTTTATTTGTTAGGCAGTCTTCATGAGTTAGTTTTTTGGATCAACTAAATTCTCCCGATATACATTTTTGCAAGATATTTTTTTCTCTTAAAATCTTTGATCTAGGTTTCAAATACATAATTTGAAGTACATTCATGTCTGATCTTTTTAAACTGGCGTTTTGGAATATTAGCAGGAGTATTCAATGTGAACATGTAGGGTGAAGGTAGCTATTAGTGTTTTAAAGCGGAACTCCACCCAAAAGGGGAAATTCTGCGTTAATACTTTTGCGACATTTGGCATATCATTTTGGTTTGGGGGGGCGGGGGGCACGAGTACATAGTTTTGACAATTACCAGCACCGAGCAGGAGCTCCTCTCCCCCTCCCTCCCTGCAGTCTTCTGGGACATATCACAGGTCCCAGAAGACTGCAGAACTATTAAGTGCAGCGCTGCTGCCGAAAGCTGCCTAGCCAGCTGCCCACATTTAGGATGCTGGCGCCGGGAACCCAAAGGCTAGTGAAGAACTCACCAGGGTGAGGACAGGTAAGTTTCCTTTTAGAGCCCCGCTGTCCTCTATGGGAGATCTGATGAAAACGGATACGTCTGTCGGTTTGCATCCGTCTAGATTGGCAGGATCGGATCAGATAGCGCCGGATGTCAGTGGACATATCACAGCTGACATCCGTCGCCCCATAGGAGGCGCATGGATCGTCCAATCAGGTCTGCCTGAAAAACGGACAGGCCTAACTGATCGGACAGCATGTGTGAAAGGGCCCTTATGCCTTGTACACACGATCGGTTTTCCCGGCGGTAAAAAGTCCGCTGGGAAAACCAAGGGGAGAACCTGCTCGGTAGCTTTTTCCCCCTACACACGGCCGGGTTTCCTGACAGGAAAACTGCCATGAGAGCTTTGGTTGGGAAACCCAGCCGTGTGTATGCTCCCCCGCAGGTTTTCCGGTTTTCCCCATAGGAAAACTGCCGGCTTAAAAACTGCCGGGATTCCCGGCGGGAAAACTGGTACACACGGCCGGGATTGGGAAAGAAGGAGCTGCGCCAATGAAGGGGGGGGGGTGTTTGTTGAATGTTATTATATCAGTCCTCAAAACGACATAATATAGTGACCACTAATACCGGTAGGTCACACGGAATAACCCATATAGCAGCAAACCAGCAAAAAACAGTCCACAAATAGAATTGGTCCAAGGTAAAAACAGTCCAAAAGCTTGTATTATCATCACCAGTGCTTGGTATGATGACACCACCATGCTTGACAATAGTATTAGAGTGCCCACCACCGCAAAACAAATGGCTGCTTACCAGAAAGCAAGTGTAGCGCACCCACCTATCCCCCTCCTTCATTTCAACTCGGCTCCTCGCAGGGGGAGACAGGCACACCGCAACACAAGCCTGTACCCTCGTGTGTAAAGAGGTTGAGCGGTGTTATTTTTGGGTCTTGTCTGCAGCCAGAGTCAAAGTCCTCTTGAGAATGATTCTCACCTCTACCGTGCGTAGAGGCAAGTCCTTGACTTCCCCAGAAACGTAATTGTCCAAACCAACTGAAAGTCCAACTCAATATTTATTCTCACTTTGCAATAAACATTCTCTTGGAGAGAGGAAACGTTGGAGCAAGGAAACAGGACAGCTCAAAGTGTGGAGGAGGTCCAGGCACAAGCGTAGCTCAAACTCTTGATTGTTCAGTTTTCTCAAAACAGTTTTAGGCGCACGGTCTCTGCCACAGACCGTGAAGTTGGTCTCTGCCACAGATCTGCTGAATAAGGTCACTGCCACTGACCTGGTGAACTAGGCCACTGCCACTGCCCCGGTGAACCTTAATCTCTTCCTTCTTAGAACATGGCCCCCATCAAGGAGAAGATGTCCCCCCAGAGAGTCAACAGACCCTTCCTTCACCGTGACTCCCGCATCGGTCCTTCGGAATGGATCCTCTCTTCTCCTAGGGTGTGGGTCCCCTCGCAAGGCGGCACCCTGGACTCCTCAATCCTTAGCAGACCCCAGCCGAAGGTGCTGGGCCCCGGGCCTTCTCCGTATCCCATGGGTCTTCATACCCAGGCGAACAGGACGGCAGGGTTGTACCTCATCCCAGGCTAAAGGTGCCTTAGATGGAACAGGAACACAGCCTCCGGGCCTAGGGCACCCAGAGATGAGCCACACGCACTCCCAGGCTTAAGGTGCCTGGGGGTGGACCCCGATCAGGAGACGTCTGCCCCTTTTATATCCTCTCACAGCAGGTTCCCCGCCCCACCGTACAGCTGCCGAGAGGGGACACAAAAGGCACAGCACTACACTCGTGGTTCAACCCCGGCCCAGAATGGCAGCGCCACCCGCAGGCCACAGGGAACTCATCACCAGCATTATCCCCTGAGGACAAAAATTGGTCCATAGCCACTAACAATCAAGGTGTCTGAGCCTAATTACCACTCAGAGACTTCCCTTAAATTGAACACCCCGCTACACAAGCAAGGATGTGCAGTCGGCTGTGACCCAGCCGCGGCCTTTAGCTTGCAGGTAGATAGATACCAGGACACAGATCAGGCATCAGTGATGTCACCACATTGCACACGAGGAAGGGCCTCTGTACTCTGCTGGCCGGCACTATTTTTATGCATCATACTGCTGGCTAACCCTGGACATCACTGCTTTATACGCCAATATTCCACATGCAGTAGGCCTACAAACAATTGAACATTATCTAAACCTTGATCCACACATGCCTACATTACACAAATTCAACAGAAATTGACTTTTTGGATTTGGTTCTAAGTTAATTAGAGATTTTTAGAGAAAAATTATCCCATAAATATTATATCGGGAGCATTTAATCAATCCAAAAAAAATAATATATACAACTCTGCAGCTATTATCCGGGTATCAATTTTTACTGATCACCTGATCACTTTTACAGGGAGCGAAAAGGCCCTTAACCCCTCCCAATGCCATTTGGGAGCCCGGGACCACTGCAAACTGCCGAGCTGGCTGCCAACAGAGGAGGAGAAGGAACATTGTTTTTTTTCCCCTCCTTTGTGATGAAGCTGGAAAAAATTAACCACACTAAGTAACAAATGTTATGGCTCTAATTTTAGTGCTTGAACTTAAGTTTAACTCCAAACTTGTACCTGTATAGGCTTTGAAAGTGTCGCCTATAGAGATTTTTAGGTACTGTAGTTTGTCACTGTGTGCACTAAAATGCATTTAAGTGTACTTTATCTTGAAAATTTGCATTTCATAAATAGCTGTTCAAATATCGGTTGACAATTGCAACCACCACCATTTTATTCTTCAGGACTTCTGCTTTCAGAAAATAAATAATGTTTGCGGGTTCAAAGTAACTAGCGAAAAAAATTTAATGGATTTAACACGTTTGAGACATGCCAGAATTAGCCTGGGCACCAATTGGTTAAAGAAAGATTAACCAATTCAGCCCCGGAAGATTTGGCTGCTCAATGACCAGGCCATTTTTTTGTGCCATGGCACTGCGTCGCTTTAACAACTTAATGACCGCTCACTGTATATATACGTCGGCACAATGGCACCGACAGGCACAATCACGTAGAGTGTACGTGATTGCCTTTGTACAGTTGGGGGGTCCAATCGGACCCCCCTTCTGTACAGTGAGCGGTCGGAATTCGTCTGGGAGCGTTCCGAGATGGGGGGGGGGGGCGGCCGTTCGATTCCGGCCACCCCCCCCCCCCGCGATCGCTCCCGGCGAATAGAAATGCCCCCTCTGTCTGTGTAATGTTTACACAGACAGAGAAAGCAGGAGGAAGTGATGTCATCTCCTGTGCGTCGCTCACATATACCGAGCGTCGTACAAGAGAAGACACACAGGTCAGTGCACTAACACTACACTAACACCAGCACACATAGGCACATAAATCGCCCCCCCAGGCCCCCCCAGATCACCCCCCAGACCCCAGTCACAGTGTCACTGATTGCAGTGACCATTTATTTACTGATCACTGCAATCAGTGACATTTGTGACTGTAAAAGTGTCACATTTAGTTTTAGGTCCAGTGTAGCCCCCTAACCCCCCCTAATAAAGGTTTAACCCCTTGATCACCCCCCAGATAACCCTTTCACCCCCTAGCACCACCGTCGCTAAGCGATCATTTTTCTGATCGCTGTCTTGGCGTCGGTGATGCAGATCGGTACCCAGTAATTTTTTTTAGGTTCGCCGCAGGTTTTTATAGCGTCGGGTACACCCATAAATTATCTAATAAAGGTTTAACCCCCTTGATCGCCCCCCAGGTAACCCTTTCACCCCCTATCACCACTGTCGCTAAGCGATCATTTTTCTGATCGATGTCTTAGCGTCGGTGATGCAGATCGGTAGCCAGTATATTTGTTTTAGGTTCGCCACAGGTTTTTATAGCGTCGGGTACCCCCATAAATTATCTAATAAAGGTTTAACCCCCTTGATCGCCCCCCAGGTAACCCTTTCACCCCCTATCACCACTGTCACTAAGCGATCATTTTTCTGATCGATGTCTTAGCGTCGGTGATGCAGATCGGTAGCCAGTATTTTTTTTTTTAGGTTCGCCGCAGGTTTTTATAGCGTCGGGTACCCCCATAAATTATCTAATAAAGGTTTAACCCCCTTGATCGCCCCCCAGGTAACCCTTTCACCCCCTAGCACCGCCGTCGCTAAGCGATCATTTTTCTGATCGCTGTCTTAGCGTCGGTGATGCAGATCGGTACCCAGTAATTTTTTTTAGGTTCGCCGCAGGTTTTTATAGCGTCGGGTACCCCCATAAATTATCTAATAAAGTTTTAACCCCTTGATCACCCCCCAGGTAACCCTTTCACCCCCTATCACCACTGTCGCTAAGCGATCATTTTTCTGATCGATGTCTTAGCGTCGGTGATGCAGATCGGTAGCCAGTATTTTTTTTTTAGGTTCGCCGCAGGTTTTTATAGCGTCGGGTACCCCCATAAATTATCTAATAAAGGTTTAACCCCCTTGATCGCCCCCCAGGTAACCCTTTCACCCCCTATCACCACTGTCGCTAAGCGATAATTTTTCTGATCGCTGTCTTAGCGTCGGTGATGCAGATCGGTAGCCAGTAATTTTTTTCCGGTTCGCCGCAGGTTTTTATAGCGTCAGGTACCCCCATATATTATCTAATAAAGGTTTTAACCCCCTAATTGCCCCTAGTTAACCCTTTCACTAGTAATCATCATATAAGTGTTACGGGTGACGCTGGTTAGTTAGTTTGCTTTTTATAGTGTCAGGGCACCCGCCGTATATAACCCAATAAAGGTTTAACCCCCTGATCGCCCGGCGGGTGATATCAGTTAGGTTTTAGCGTCAGAGAGGGTCTGCGTCACACCCCAGGCAGCGTCAGGTTAGTGCCAGTAACGCTAACACCCACGCGTGAAGCATACACCTCCCTTAGTGGTATAGTATCTGAACAGATCAATATCTGATCTGATCAGATCTATACTAGCGTCCCCAGCAGTTTAGGGTTCCCAAAAACGCAGTGTTAGCGGGATCAGCCCAGATACCTGCTAGCACCTGCGTTTTGCCCCTCCGTCCAGCCCAGTCCACCCAAGTGCAGTATCGATCGATCACTGTCACTTACAAAACAAAAACACACATAACTGCAGCGTTCGCAGAGACAGGCCTGATCCCTGCGACTCCAGTGCTGTAGGAGGTGATTTCACCACCACAGTTAAAAAAAAAAAAGCAAATATGCCGAAGCATTGGGGCAGCAGGGGCGGAGGAGTGATTTTGCTCCTAATGCCGCGTACATACAGTCGAAATTCTGACGGAGGCTTGCCCGTGGAAAAGTCCGACCATGTGTGTGCGGCATAACTTTTTTGCGGGAGGATGCCCCCATGCTTCGGCATATATAAATGGTGCATGTATGCCCATCATTAGAAGTGGGTGGATGAAGGGCGGTATTCTAATGGTGGGCATACCCACCGATCAATCTCTTTTTTCGTTCAGCCACCTGGCTGCATGAAAAAAAAAGATTACAGTACATGTCCAACAAGGACCAGCAACGTACTGGTATGTTGCTGGACTTTGAAAGGTTATACCAGATTGATGCCTGCGGGTTTAGGTATCATCTTGGTATCATTCTTTTCAGCCAGCGGCCGGCTTTAATGTAAAAGCAATCCTAGTGGCTAATTAGCCTCTGGACTGCTTTTACAAGCAGTGGGAGGGAATGTCCCCCTCCCCCGGATATAAAAAGCGCCATTGGGAAATTGGGAAAGCATTTTATCACACCGATCTTGGTGTGGTCAGATGCTTTGAGGGCAGAGGAAAGATCTAGGGTCTAGACCCCAGTTTTTTCAAAAAAAGAGTACCTGTCACTACCTATTACTATCATAGGGGATATTTACATTCCCTGAGATAACAATAAAAAAAAAAAAATATGGAAGGAACAATTTAAAAAAAAAAAAAAAAAGCAAAATTAATAATAAAAAAAAAAAAAAAAAAAAGCACCCCTGTCCTGCCCTGCTCTTGCCCAATGGCGAACGCAAGCGTCGGTCTGGCGTCATATGTAAACAGCAATTGCACCATGCATGTGAGGTATCACCGCGAAGGTCAGATCGAGGGCAGTAATTTTAGCAGTAGACCTCCTCTGTAAATCTAACGGGGTAACCTGTAAAGGCTTTTAAAGGCTTTTAAAAATGTATGTAGTTTGTCACCAATGCGCGTTTGTGCGAAATTTTAAAGCGTGTCGTGTTTGGTATCTATGTACTCGGCCTAAGATCATCTTTTTTATTTCATCAAACATTTGGGCAATATAGTGTGTTTTACTGCATTAAAATAAAAAAAAGTGTATTTTTCCCCAAAAAATGCGTTTGAAAAATCGCTGCGCAAATACTGTGTAGAAAAAAAAAATGCAACATCCACCATTTTATTCTGTAGGGCCTTTGCTTTAAAAATATATATATATAATGTTTGGGGGTTCAACATAATTTTCCTGCAAAAAAAAATGTGTTTTCATGTAAACAAAAAGTGTCAAAAAGGGCTTTGTCTTCAAGTGGTTAGAAGAGTGGATGTAAGCTTCCTAATGTTGTGTATAAAATGCCAGAACAGTTCAAAACCCCCCCAAATGACCCCATTTTGGAAAGTAGACTCCCCAAGCTATATACTGAGAGGCATGTCGAGTCCATGGAATATTTTATATGTTGACACAAGTTGCGGAAAAAATACAATTTTTTTTTTTTTTTGCACAAAGTTGTCACTAAATGATATATTGCTCAAACATGCCATGGGCATATGTGGAATTACACCCCAAAATACATTCTGTTGCTTCTCCTGAGTACAGGGATACCACATGTGTGAGACTTTTAGGGAGCCTAGCCGCGTACGGGACCCCAAAAACCAATCACCGCCTTCAGGCTTTCTAAGGGTGTAAATTTTTGATTTCACTTCTCACTGCCTATCACAGTTTCGGAGGCCATGGAATGCCCAGATGGCACAAAACCCCCCCAAAATGACCCCATTTTGGAAAGTAGACACCCCAAGCTATTTGCTGAGAGGTATTGTGAGTATTTTGCAGATCTCGCTTTTTGTCACAAAGTTTTGAAAATTGAAAAAAAAAAAGAAAAAAAAATTTCTTTCTTCATTTTCAAAAACAAATGAGAGCTGTAAAATACTCACCATGCCTCTCAGCAAACAGCTTGGGGTGTCTACTTTCCAAAATGGGGTCATTTGGGGGGGTTTTGTGCTATTTTGGCATTTTATGGCCTTCGAAACTGTGATAGGTAGTGAGGAGTGAAATCAAAAATTTGCGCCCTTAGAAATCCTGAAGGCGGTGCTTGGTTTCCGGGGTCCCGTACGTGGCTAGGCTCCTAAAAAGTCCCACACATGTGGTATCCCCGTACTCAGGAGAAGCAGCAAAATGTATTTTGGGGTGCAATTCCACATATAACCATGGCATGTGTGAGCAATATATCATTTAGTGACAACTTTTTGTATTTTTTTTTTTTTTGTCATTATTCAATCACTTGGGACAAAAAAAAAAAATATTCAATGGGCTCAACAGGCCTCTCAGCAATTTCCTTGGGGTGTCTACTTTCCAAAATGGGGTCATTTGGGGGGGTTTTGTGCTATTTTGGCATTTTATGGCCTTCAAAACTGTGATAGGTAGTGAGGAGTGAAATCAAAAATTTGCGCCCTTAGAAATCCTGAAGGCGGTGCTTGGTTTCCGGGGTCCAGTACGTGGCTAGGCTCCTAAAAAGTCCCACACATGTGGTATCCCCGTACTCGGGAGAAGCAGCAAAATGTATTTTGGGGTGCAATTCCACATATAATCATGGCATGTGTGAGCAATATATCATTTAGTGACAACTTTTTGTAATTTATTTATTTTTGTCATTATTCAATCACTTGGGACAAAAAAAAAATATTCAATGGGCTCAACATGCCTCTCAGCAATTTCCTTGGGGTGTCTACTTTCCAAAATGGGGTCATTTGGGGGGGTTTTGTACTGCCCTGCCATTTTAGCACCTCAAGAAATGAGATAGGCAGTCATAAATTTAAAGCTGTGTAAATTCCAGAAAATGTACCCTAGTTTGTAAACGCTATAACTTTTGCGCAAACCAATAAATATACACTTATTGACATTTTTTTTACTAAAGACATGTGGCTGAATACATTTTGGCCTAAATGTATGACTAAAATTGAGATTATTCGATTTTTCTTATAACAAAAAGTAGAAAATATCTTTTTTTTTCGAAATTTTCGGTCTTTTTCCGTTTATATCGCAAAAAATAAAAATCGCAGAGGCAATCAAATACCATTAAAAGAAAGCTCTGTTTGTGGGAAGAAAAGGACGCAAATTTCGTTTGGGTACAACATTGCATGTCCGCACAATTTACAGTTAAAGCAGCGCAGTGCAAAATTCTGAATTCACCTCTGGTCCTTTAGCTTAAGTGGTTAACTGACAATTGCGCGGTCGTGCGACGTTGTACCCAAATAAAATTGACATCTTTTTTTTCCCCACAAATAGGGCTTTTTTGTGGCATTTGATCACCTCTGCGGTTTTTATTTTTTGGGCTATAAACAAAAGAAGAGCAACAATTTAAAAAAAAACACACATTTTTTACTTTTATAACAAATAAATTAATACTAATAATAAATATCCAAATTTTTCCTCAGTTTAGGCCGATATATATTCTTCTACATATTTTTGGTAAAAAAATCTCAAGAAGCATATATTGATTGGTTTGCGCAAAAGTTATAGTGTTTACAAAATAGGGGATAGATTTATGGCATTTTTATTATAATTTTTTTTTTTTACTAGTAATGGCGGTGATCTGCGATTTTTATCGGGACTGAGATATTGCAGCGGACAAAATCGGACACTTTTGAAATATTTTTGGGACCATTGCTATAAAAATGCACTGATTACTGTACAAATGTCACTGGCAGGGAAGGGGGTTAATATTAGGGGACAATCAAGGGGTTAACTGTGTTCCCTAGGTGTGTTCTAACTGTGGGGGGATGGGACTAACTAGGGGAGGAGAGAGATCGGTATCCATACTTGGTATGAACACACAATCTCTCGTCTCTTCCCTGAGAGAACTGGGATCTGTGTGTTTACACACACAGATCCCGTTTCTGAGGAGGGATCACTGGTGCCCGGCTGTCATCGTGCCTGCCGGGCACTCGCATTGGCTCCGGGCACACGCTGCGCGCGCCTCCTACAGCGTCTTAAAGGGCCGATATACAGTAAACAGGGGAGCCATTCTGCCACAGTAAAACTGCAGCGGCCAGTCGGGAACCGGTTAAACCTACAGAAACATTGAGGTTTACTGCTAGTTATAGTGAACAACATAAAGAAATAAGACCTATACCAGATACAGACTGGTTTATAGTTCAGCAGGATCCACTATTTAGAAAACAACTCCCTAACAAAGCGAATATCACCTTCAGAAGAGCTAAATCCCTAGCGAATATACCAGCCCCTAGTAAACTTGCCTCTAAACCTACTTTCAAAAAACTGGAATCCGTGCAAGCCAAAGGCCTTTTGTACACTACAGCTGCTAAACTGAAGTTTAGGAGCAGTTGTGCGTTTTTTTCAGCAGCCCCTGAATTCTCTCCTCTTATCTTTTGTGTACATGTACACTCAGTAGTTTATAGTAGTTTAGCGGCAGTTAAAGCAGAGCTCCGCCGGAAAAAAAAATATTAAAAGCCAGCAGCTACAGCTAGAGCAGCTGCTGGCTTTTAATATTTGGACACTTACCTGTCCTGGAGTCCAGCGACGTCCGCAGCAGAGGACGAGCGACCGCTCGTCGCTCTGCTGCTCCCTCCGCCATCCTCGCTGAGGGAACCAGGAAGTGAAGCCCTGCGGCTTCATGCCCGGTTCCCTACGGCGCATGCGCGAGTCGTGCTGTGCCGTTCTGATTGGTGCTCCTGTGTTCTGGGAGCCGAGTGTCTCCCAGAATACTACGGGAAGTCTGCGGGAAGTGACGTCACTCCCGCAGATTCCCGGAGAGAGGGCTCCCGGATGTGGGTGAAAATACCTGTCTTAGACAGGTATCTTCACCCCCCTGAAAGGTGTCAATTGTGACACCGGAGGGGGGGAGGGTTCCGATGAGAGGAACTTATAATTTAGGGTGGAGCTCCACTTTAAGATTACTTGCATTTTTTTGAAAGCAGAAAAATTGCATTCAGGACTGTAGTTTACTGGCATTTCAAATGCCAAATGCTTGTAACCGCAATAAACCGCGTTTACGTTTTATAAGCGTTTTTAAATGGGGAAAAATTTCTAATAATTTTTAAACATAAAAATGTTGAAAAAACACACATTTCACCACATGCTGTTGCCGGCATCAATGGATAAGTCTAGTAGTGATGAACTCTAGTCCTTGCACGCAATTTTCTACATCTACAGAGCCTCAGCAGCAGCAACATCAGGAGCATTTCCTCACACATGCTCATGATGGGATCCATAGTAAAAACACAAAAAATAAGACAGCTATCTAAAAGCACTCTGCTCTCTCTGCTGCTGCTCTCTTCTCTCACAGAATGGCTGAAATAGTTAATAATTTACTTGTTTTTCATGCATTGTGGGCATTTGATAGGGTCTCCTGAGGTTATCTTTAAAAAACGCTTCTAAACTCCAATGCTCATAACCGCTGCTAAACTCTCAAACTCAGTTTGTAAAAGCTGTAAAATGGCAGTTTTTCACCCTCGGTTTCCAGCTGTCAGTTTCCAGCGTTCAAAAGATTTTTTCAACTGTGTACAAGAGCCTCAAAATCAAGTGAGTTTTACATGTGGCCACAACAAATGCCAGTACTGTCAATCCATTACCCATGCACAACTAATTTGCATCTGTTAGAAGGATATGTGACTTGAAATGATTTATGAACTGCAGTGCACAGTATGTGGTATATTTGTTAGAATGTGTTGTGGCATAGTCCTCCTCCTTTATTTATTCTTAGGCCTCGTACACACGACCGATTTTCTCGGCAAGAACCAGCAAGAAACTTGCTGGCAGAGAGGTCTTGCCGAGTAAATCGGTCGTGTGTACGCTGCTATCGGGTTTCTCGTCGAGAAAACCGACAAGAAACCTCGACGAGAAAATAGAGAACCTGCTCTCTATTTTCTCGTCGAGATTCTCCTCGGCATGTTTCTCGACGAGAAAAGTGAGTGTGTGTACACTTACCTGTCCGCCCGGAAGCCCGCGCATGTTCGAAATGAATTCGCCGCATGCGCGGTAGCTTCCTAGGCATACGTAGGGTATACCAAGATGGCGGCGACGGCATCGAATGTGACGAGCGCATGCTCGACGTAGTCGATGACGTCACCGCGTACACTCCTTTCAAAGAACTGCGGGTTCTTTGAAACGAGCGTGTGTACACTCGGCCGGGACAAGTTTCTTGTCCAAGAATTTCGTCGAAAAAAACGACATGTTTTTTTCAACGAGAATCTCGGCCGTGTGTACGAGCCCTATAGTCTGATTGTTAAAGCAAAACAAACACTGCATTTTATGTGTTAATTTGCGATGTATTGCACTGTGCACTGGTTTGTACTAGGGAGTACACAAGTTTTTCGTAGACATCAATGATTCAATATTAAAAATAAAAAATAAAAGTGCTTTACATGCTTTCTCTTTCTCAAGAAATGTTTTAAATACAAAATTCTTTAAGACAGGTTCCACTGAACATGTATATTTGGACAGCTTAACTGTGCCAGTGGTGTATTGTGTTCCTGGTAAGAGCTAACTTTATATTATTTTGTAGTTTGTGGAAAACGCTACAAGAACAGACCTGGCCTCAGCTACCATTACACTCACACTCACCTCGCTGATGAAGAAGGGACAGACAGCAGAGACCAGGAGACTCGATCCCCATCCTCCCCTTCCATCCACAAAAGTGAAAACCAGAAACGTAAGTTTACACTTATCAGTTAACATCGAGAGAGGTCTTAATTCTCTGCAACACTGAATTTTCTATGCTCAATTGCAGTGCTTTTTTACTTTTTTAAAGTGTACCTGTGTTGCTAGCAACCCGTTTCATCTTAGGATGATGCATTAATTTATTTTAGCAATGTCATGATTAAAGTGATATTAAAGGCTAGTTTTTTTTTCCCTATTAAAACAAAAACAAGGCTATGCACGATATTGCACAGAGCGTGGCTTACCTTCTCTGACAGTCTCTGTTCCTTCTTTCTGTGGTTGTCCCCTCAACATCATAGACACACACACAAGTAGTAGGACTTTTTTTTACCTTAATGCAGGCTATCCTTGATGTGTTCAAAAGGGGTCTTTGAATGGCTGAGAGAACCAAATTGAGATCCCAAGGAGTCTCTGGAGGTTGTACAGGTGGAACTATGGACGCTACCACCCCTGTACATCAACCTTAAAGTGGTTGTAAACCGCTAACATTAAATAGGTTTCTCTTTTCGTCCATGGACGGACACAGCTCCTTAAATCTTGACAAAGTGGGTTATGTTCCTGTTCATAGGAGAGGACTAGGAAAAACATGTTGGTTATCTTAAAACATGTAACTTTAAAAGAGTTGAATAGCCCCGCCCAGGGGGCGGTCCCTCCGTACATAACCCTCCTACCTGCAGTCAGCAGCCTCAGTTTTTTTTGACTAGCAGAGAAGGACGTGGCTCCCTTTGCGCCCAGAGTCCTGAAGGATTGTTTATTTTATTTTTTTATTTATTTTTTGGTGATATCTTCTATCATCTGCTGGCTGGGCGACAGGCTGGATATATAGATCCTTGTAGTCTTCCCAGTTCTGGCCATCGAGCGTGCCAGTCCCTTGCTTTGCGCTTGGTTCTGACCATGACATACCCCATGGCTCCATGGGTGGCCGGTGAGCACATGCTCCAGGGTCCACATATGACTGGGCTGCTTGTTGCCTCACTCACAGTGGTTTGGGCCGACAGCTACTCCGTACCATAGGTTGTGGGTCTGTCAGGGACGCGCCAGCTTGTCCTCGCAAGGACGGGCAAGTACGGTTCCCTCCTGTCTCGGCAGGATGGAACAGCTGGGCATTCCCAGGATTTAGGGGTTCTCCTGTCCTCCCTTTCCCTGCTCTCTGTCGCCCTTTCCTCTCCTGCCCTAGGGCCAGCTGCAACCGGGGTGTACCTGTGGGGGGGCTCCGAATCCCTGTGGGGCACCAGGGTCCGCTTTCTGTGAGGGGGGCTTGTCTCCTGGGAAGTCTCTGCAGGCCTTCTCGTCCACATCCCTGGCCTCGGACGCCATTTTTTGCGGCGCTGACGCCATTTTTAGTGTGGTTTTTTTTCTGTGTTAAAACTTCCATTGGTGGCTATTTTGTCGCTGTGGCGCAGGTCGGTATTGTGGGCGGCCATTTTATTGTGACCCGCGCCCTTTTTATCGGAGGCCATTTTGGAGTGGGTTTGGAATCTAGCACTGGCTTTCTGAACAGCGCAGTTCTTCCTCCTCAAAGCTTTTTCATCACACACGTGCTGTGTATACAAGGCGGGCAGCGGTGCTGATCGCTCTCTTTCTGGGTGGTGAGTCTCCTGGGTTACCCCCCCCCGGTCAGTATGGAGGGTGGACTCTTATGTATTTTTCACTTGGTCCCTGAGGGCTGTTAGTGGGTGTTTATGGAGTCAGTATGTGACCTTTCTTCCCCATACATTGTCAGAGGCAGCAAATGGTGCCCCTGCACCTGCGGTTTCCATGGATATGTTACAGATAGTCAAGGAACATTTTGTTGCCAAGGTAGAAACGTATTGCGGGCATAAGGGGGGGTAAGGAAGCGCCCCCTCCCCCCACCATCTTCTGGGAAATGTTTGTCAGGGCACTTCTGAGTGCTGTGAGGGACACTCTCCAGCTGGGAATGCAGATGGGACTTCCGCAGAGGAGTTTGGCTCCCTTAGGTCACACAAATCTGCCTGCTTTGTGACGTTTTTTCCTTATGTTACTTTCTTTGATAAGTTCGTAAATAAGGAATGGGAATGGCCGCAGAGGTCCTTGTGGTCCCCCAGCGCATGGCGGTCCGTTATCCTACAGGACCCTTCTGATTGGAGGTCCAAGGCGGTGATGCTGGGGTCAGTGGTGCGTCATATATATGGCTGCGACATTCCATGAATGGTTGGCCTTGTCCCAGTTTTGCTTGGGGTTTGCATGTTTTCCCTGTGTCTGCGTGGGTTTCCTCCGGGTGATCCGGTTTCCTCCCACACTCCAAAGACACACGCGCCTTCGGCGCCACGGTTAAAACGTATACACTAATGCATACTCGGTGTGTATATGTAAATGATTTCCAGAACCTCTGTATCTGCGGTGGTTCTGCGCCGCCTGTTTGGATGGAATGCTGGTCCGCTGGCAAAGCTCCCAAGTGAGCTCTGACAGATTGCCTTTGAGGTTTTTTGGTACCTCACTGGACGACATTGTTAAGATGTCACTGGAGGTAAGAGCACTCTTCTCTCACAGTCCTCTGAGGGGAAGGGGCCGCGCCGTTGGCCGGGGCCCTCTGATTCCGCGCAGAAGCGGTATTTTCGTCGGTGGATCCTCCCGGGCTGACAAGGCTCTAGCTGGGGGACAGAAGCGTCCCTGGGTGCGTACACGAATGTGCCGGCTAACATTCCATGCTACCGCATGATATTTTGTCCCCGCCCGACTCAAGGGTGGGGGGGGATGATTTTGCGAGTTTGCAGCTCGATGGACCTCTCTGCTCTCTGACCAGTGGGTCTGCGAAGTGGTCACTTAGGGGTACAAGATAGAGTTTCTTCTTGTCCACCAAACAGATCTTTCCCTCAAATTTTTCCTCTCCTTCAGGCTCGTTGGTCTGCTTTGATGGGAGCAGTACAAGACTTGCTCTGGTGCAGAATGATTTTACCTGTGCCCCTGGTGGAAGGGTTTCAGGGATTCTGTTTGAATCTGTTGGTAGTCCCACGGAAGGACGATGTTCGTCCAATCTTGGACCTCAGGGCCCTCAATACCTTGTAGGGCAGCACAGTGGGGTAGTGATTAACTCCCTCACCTGGCAGTAAGAGGGTCACTGGTTCAAACCCGGACCCCGACACCATCTGCCTGGAATTTGCATGTTCTCCCTGTGTCTGCGTGGGTTTCCTCCGGGTACTCCGGTTTCCTTCCACACTCCAAAGACATGCGCGTCTTCGGCGTCTCTGGACCCCATTGTCGCATACTTGCATGTCCCCAACTGCAACAGCCATCTGAGGTTTCTGCGCTTTGCAATTTGACATAGCGTCGGCACCAAGAGTTGTTCACAAGGTGCTCGCCCCGATCTGGGCTTTGCTGAGACAGCGAGACATTGATATTGTGGGCTACTTGGACGTTCTTCTTCTGAGAGCTGCTTCTGGCTCAGAAATTAGAGGAGAACAGGTCTCCTGTCCCTCCGGGACTTTGGTTGGGTACTGAACATACTGAAGTCGGTGTTGGTACCGACTCAATGTCTGAAGTCCCTAGGCTTGATCCTGAATTCTTTGGAGGCAAAGGTCTTCCTTCCTTTGGAGCAGTTGCAGACGCTCTATTCGGCGGTGTAATTGTTGGCATCCCGCAAATGGTCGTCTCTCCCCTTTGTTGCACGAGTTCTGGGCCCCCTTCGAGGCAGTTCCATCTGCCCTATTCCACACTCAAGTATCGCAAGAAGTGATCCTGTCCACTTGGAACAGATCTCCATTGTCTCTAGATTCAGGTAAGTCACCTGGTCAAGGCTTCCCTGAGAGGGCGGCTGAGATTCCCGGCTCTTCAGTCCGGGAGGTCGTTCCTTCCTTTCCATGGGACTGTGAACATGACGGACGCCAGCCTCACAGTTTGGAGGGGAGTCAGGGGGATCCAGTTGGCCCAGGGTTTCTGGACACCGGAAGAATCTCACCTGCCGATCGATGTCCTCGAACTTCGAGCGATCAGACTGTGCCTCTCCAAGTGGTCGCAGAGACTTCAGGGGCGTCTGATCAGGTTCCAGTGAATAACGCCACGGCGGTGGCTTCTGTCAACCATCAGGGAGGAACAGGTAGCTCGGCCGCAGCGTCGGAAGTCGCTTGAATCCCAAGTTGGGCCGAAAGGAGCGTGCCGGCTCTATCGGCTGTTTTACATTCGGGCGTAGAAAACTGGCAGGCTGACTATCTGAATCGCCAGATGCTGGACCAAGGGGAATGGTCATTACACCCGGAGGTGTTTCAATTACCTTGTCAGAATTGGGGCACACCAGTTGTGGATCTCCTGGCCTCTAGACTCAATCGCAGGGGTCGAGGTTTGTGGCCAGGTCCAGGGATCCCTGGGCAGACGCGTCGGCCGCGTTGGTGGCTCCATGCGGAATTTATGCCTTTCCCCTACTGAAATTGCTTCCTCGTCTTCTCCACAGAGTGGAGGCCGAGGAGATTCTGGAGATTCTAATCGCCCCAGATTGGTCCCGGCGTCCCTGGTACGCCGACCTCGTGAGCCTGGTAGCTTACGCTCCCTGGCGGCTGCCAATGCGGGAGGACCTTCTGTCTCAAGGTCCCTTACTTCATCCTGTTTTACAGTCGCTGGCTTTAATGGCATGACTATTGAAAGCCAGGTACTAAGGGACCGTGGTCTGTCAGATTCGGTAATCTCCTTCATGTTGAGGGCCCGGAAATCTTCTTCCCGGACGATCTACCATTGCACTTGGAAGGCCTACATCTCTATGTGTGAAGAGATGGCCTGGCGCCCACGGACATAGTCGGTTTCTCGGATCCTGCTGTTCTTACAGTGCGGAGTGGATCTGAAACTTGCCTTAAGCACTGTTAAGGGGCAGATTCTGCCTTGGCGGTTTTCTTCCAACGGCCCCTGGTGGCTCCCTCACTGGTAAGTACGTTTGTGCAGGGGGCCTGACACATGGTTCCCCCGATTAGACCACCGCTTCCTCCGTGGACTTGACTCTAGTGCTCTCGGTCCTTCAGGAACCTCCCTTTGAGAACATCAGGGAGATTCCACTCTCTCAGAAAGTTGCCTTTCTAGTTGCAATTACATTGGTCAGAAGGGTTTTCTGAATTGGGGGCCTTGTCTTGCAAGTCACCTTACTTGGTCCTCCATAAGGATAATGCGGTGCTACGGCCGCAACCTTCATTCCTTCCTAAGGTGGTTTTGGCTTTTCACCTAAACAAGGACATTGTGCTCCATCTGTGTGTCCTCGGCCGTCGCATCCCAGGAGGCTGCGCTACATATCTTGAACATTTCTGAATCACTGTTCGTGTCGGTATCTGGTCCACAGAAGGGCCTGGCGGTCTCATCGGCCACCTCTCTAGGTGGATCAGCCAGATCATCATCCAGGCATATGCCGTTATGGGGCGGGCGCCTCCCTTTCCTGTCATGGCGCATTCAACCAGGGCAATTGGTGCTTCCTGGGCTTTCCGACATCTAGCATCTGTCTTCAAGGTGTGTTAGACAGCGACCTGGTCGTCTGTTCACACTTCTCAAAGTTTTACAAGGTTGATGTGAGTGCATCTTCGGATGCTTTCTTTGGCCGCAAGGTTTTGCAGGAGGCCATTTGAGGTTGCAACTCCTCCGTTGAGGAGTTCTGTTTATTTGGGGAAGAGAAAGAGAAAATAGGATTTTTTTGTACACACCGTAAAATCCTTTTCTCTGTCGTCCATGGACCCACCCCTCCTTTTTTAGTTTGTACTGCTTTTCTAAGAACGGAGGCTGCTGACTGCAGGGTGAAGGTTATGTCCGGAGGAACCGCCCCCTGGGCGGGGCTGTTCAACGCTGTTAAAGTTACATGTTTTAAGATAACTAACATGTTCTGCCTAGTCCTCTCCTATGAACAGGAACATAACCCACTTTGTCAAGATTTAAGGAGCAGTGTCCGTCCATGAATGAAAAGAGAAATTAAAACCTTCAGATTTTTAGAGAAGTTTTGATAATTACAATTTTGCATACGTTTTGATTTTCACCATTTTGCAAAAAGGCACAATTTAAAATTTACAAATATTAGTTTTTTTTAACTCATCACAGGCTAAGTTTTTATATTAAGTATGATCTTTGCAGTACAAACTAAAAAAGGCAGTCAGCAGCCTCAGTTCTTTTTCTGCCTAGCAGAGGAGAAGGACGTGGCTCCCTTTGGGCCCAGAGTCCTGAAGAATTTTTTATTTAATTTTTTTGTGATATCTTTTATCAACTGCCGGCTGGGCGACAGGCTGGATATTATAGACCCTTGTAGTCTTCTCAGTTCCGGCCATTGAGCGTGCCAGTCCTTAGCTACGCGATGGTTCTGCCACGACGTACCCCATGGCTCCAGGGGTGGCTGGTGAGCACATGCTCCAGGGTCCACATATGACTGGGCTGCTTGCAGTCTCACTCACAGTGGACCGGGCCGACAGATACTCCCTACCATCGATTGTGGGTCTGTCAGGGACGCGCCAGCCTCTGTATCTGCGGTGGTACTGCGCCGCCTGTGAAATGCTGGTCCGCTGACCAAGCATCCAAAAAAGCGCTGGCAGATTTGCCCTTCAAAGGTGGGAGGCTTTTTGGTATTCGCTGGACGACATTATTAAAGATGTCACTAGAGGTAAGAGCACACTTCTCCCACTGTCATCTATGGGGAAGGAGCCACGCCATAAGCGGGGCCCTCCTTTTCCACGCAGAAGCGTTATTATCGTCAGATCCTCTCTGACTGACAAGGCTCCAGCTGGGGGACAGGAGTGTCCCTGGGTGCGTAAGCCGAACAAGACGGCTAACAAGCTTGCTACCACATGAAGTTTTGCCCCCGCCCGACTCAGGGTGGGGGGACGGCTTCGCGAGTTTGCAGCTCGGTGGTCCTCCCTGCTCTCCGACCAGTGGGTCTGCGAGGTGGTTGCTTCGGGGTACAAGATAGAGTTCTTTCTTGTCCGCCATACAGATTCTTTCCCTCAAATCTTCCTCTCCTTCCGGCTCGTAAGTCTGCTTTGATAGGAGCAGTACGAGACTTGCTCAGGTGCGGAGTAATTTACCTGTGCCCCTGGAGAAAGGGTTTTCAGGGATTCTATTCAAATCTGTTTATAGTCCTAAAGAAGGAGGGTGTCCGTCCAATCTTGGACCTCATGGCCCTCAATGCCTTTGGGAGGGTGCAAAATCATCCCAGGGATTTTCTGGCGTCCCTGGACATCAAGGTCGCCTGCTTGCATGTCCCAATATGCGACAAGCATCAGAGGTTTTCTGCGCTTTGTGATCGGCGAGGACCACTATCATTTTGTGGCTCTTCCCTTTGGCCTAGCGTCAGCACCAAGGTGTTTGCCCCGATTCCAGCTTTGCTGAGACAGCGAGGCATTGCCGTCATAGGTTACTTTGACGATCGTCTTCTGAGAGCTGCTTCCAGCACATATTTATAGGAGGACATGTCTATAGCCAGTCAGACTCTTCTAGAATTCGGATGGCTACTGAACCTCCAGAAGTCGGTGTTAGTTCCGATTCAGCGCCTAGAATACCTGGGGCTGATTCTGGACTCATCGGAGGTGAGAGTCTTCTCCTTCCAGAGAAGTTGCAGACACTCCAGGCTGCAGTGAGGTCGTTGCCATCCCGCAAATTGGTTGTTTCTCCGTTTCTGTATGAGAGTCCTGGGCCTCATGGTAGCCTCCTTCGAGGCAGTACCGTATGCCCAATCCCATACTCGGGTGCTGCAGAGGGTGATTCTGTCCAAATAGGACAATTCCCCATTGTTTCTGGATCAACAGATTCAGTTAAGTCGCCTAGTCAGGGCCTCTCTGACTTGGTGGCTGACATCCCCGGCACTTCAGTCCGGGAAGTCTTTCCTTCCGTTCCACTGGACTGTGGTCATGGCGGACTCCAGCCTGACCGGTTGGGGGGTTCGGTCGGCCCAGGGCCGTTGGACTCCAGAAAAATCTCTCCTAACGATCTATGTCCTAGAATTTCGAGCGATTAGACTGTGCCTCTCCAAGTGATCGCAGAGGCTTCAAGGGTGTCCAGTCAGGATCCTGTCAGACAACGCCACGGAGGTGGCTTATGTCAACCATCAGGGTGGAGGCCACAGCGTCGGAGGTCGTTCACATCCTGACATGGGCCAAAAGGAGCGTACCGGCTCTATCGGCTGCTTACGTTCCGGGCGTAATAACTGGCAGGCGGACTATCTGAGTCGCCAGGGGGAATGGTCGTTACACCCGGAGGTGTTTCAACTCCTTGTAAGAAGTGGGGCACACCAGATGTGGATCTCCTGGCCTCTTGACTCAATCGCAAGGTGTCGAGGTTCGTGGCCAGGTCCAGGGATCCCTGGGCAGACGCGTTGGTGGCTCCATGGGGTCAGTATCGGCAAATTTATGCCTTTCCCCCAATGAAGATGCTTCCTCGTCTGCTCGACGGAGTGGAGGCCGAGGGGATTGCAGTGATTCTAACCGCCCCAGACTGGCCCCGGCGTCACTGGTACGCCGACCTCGTGAGACTGGAGGCAGACGCTCCCTGGCGTCTGCCAATGCGGGAGGACCTTCTGTCTCAAGGTCCCATACTTCCTCCTGCTTTACAGTCTCTGGCTTTAAACGGCATGCTATTGAAAGCCAGGTACCGAGGGACCGTGGTCTGTCAGATTTGGTAATCTCTACCATGTTGAGGGTCCGGAAATCTTCTTCTCGGAAGATCTACCATCGCACTTGGAGGGCATACATCTCTATGTGTGAAGGGATGTCTTGGCGTCCACGGGCATATTCGGTTTCTCGGATCCTGCTGTTCTTGCAGCGTGGAGTAGATCAGAAACTTGCCTTGGGCACTATTAAGGGGCAGATTTCAGCCCTGGCTGTCTTCTTCCAACAACCCCTAGCGGCTCACTCGCCGGTAGGTACGTTTGTACAGGGGGTCCGACACGTGATTCCCCTGATTGGACCACTGCTTTCTCCGTGGGACTTGAATCTGATTCTCTCTGTACTTCTGGAACCTTCCTTTGAGAACACCAGGGAGTATTCCTCTCTTAACGCTTTCTCAGGATATTGTTTTTCTAGTTGCCATTACATCAGTCAGAAGGGTTTCTGAATTGGCGGCCTTGTCTTGCAAGTCTCCTTGCTTGGTCCTCCATAAGGATAATTGGTGCTGCGCCCGCAGACCTCAATCCTTCCTAAGGTAGTTTCGGCTTTTCACCTAAACGAGGACATTGTACTTCCATCCTTGTGTCCTCAGCCTTTGCATCCCATGGAGGTGTACCTGTTTGCTACGGCTCCGTTCCGGAGATCGGACTCACTGTTCGTGTCGGTGTCTGGTCCACAGTAGGGCCTGGCGGTTTTTGTAGGCCACCTTTCTAGGTGGATCAGGCAGACCGTCATCCAGGCCTATGCCCCTAAGGGGCGAGCGCCTCCCTTTCCTGTCACGGCGCATTCGACCAGGGCAATTGGTGTCTCCTGGGCTTTCCGACATCATGTATAAGTCTCACGGATGTGTAAGATGGCAACCTGGTCGTCTGTTCACACTTTCTCACAGTTTATAAGTTTAATGTGAGTGCATCTTCGAATGCTTCCTTTGGCCGCAAGGTTTTGCAGGCGGCTGTTTGACGTTGCAACCCCTCCATTGAGGATCTCTGTTTGTTTGGGGTGAAGTTAAGTCTTCTTTTGATTGCAGTTCCCACCTCTCGTTTTTTCTGACACTGCTTGGGGACATCCCATATGTCAAGATTTAAGGAGCTGTGTCCGTCCATGGACGATAAGAGAAAATAGGATTTTTTTTGTACTCGCCGTAAAATCCTTTTCTCTGTCGTCCATGGACAGACACAGCACCCACCCCTCCTTTTTTGGTTTGTACTGCTTTTCTACGAACTGAGGCTGCTGACTGCAGGGTGGAGGGTTATGTCCGGAGGGACCGCTCCCTGGGCGGGGCTGTTCAACTCTGTTAAAGTTACATGTTTTAAGATAACTAACATGTTCTGCCTAGTCCTCTCCTATGAACAGGAACATAACCCACACGTCAAGATTTAAGGAGCTGTGTCCGTCCATGGACCACAGAGAAAAGGATTTTACGGTGAGTACAAAAAAATCCTATTTTTTCACTTAAAGCTTTCAGAGTTTGTAAAAGACCCCCCAGACCATATATTTTCTGAAAGCACATGACCTGTAGAATAAAAAAGAAGGTGCTACTGTTTTTTTTTAAGGCCCTGCGATATTTGGGCAAATGTTTATCAAAGCAATATTTTTGCTGAAAATACACGAAAATCATTATTAGCAGATACAAACAGCAAATTTGACAAAATTCCTGCTAAATTCCTTTTAAATACAAAAGCTTAACCTGTATTGAGTTTATAAGTAACAAATATTTGTAAATTTTAAATTTGCACCTTTTTGCGAAACTGTGAAAATGTATGTATGCAAAAAAAAAAACGAAATAACCAAATTTCTCAAAAAATCTGGAGCTTTTATTTTATTTTTTCCCTTACAGCTTTCAGAGTTTGTAAAAGACCCCCCCCAAACCATATATTTTCTGAAAGCACATGACCAGTAGAATAAAAGGAAGGTTCTACTGATTTTTAAGGCCACACAAATGTCCGTGAAATCGTTATTTCCACAAAAATAAAAACACACTAAAATGCCCATTTGCACACATAAACACAGCATAACTTACAAGACTCTTGCTAAATTCCTACTAAGGCCTAGTTTACATTTGGTATACTAAAGCATACGCCCATGTTTACCTGAACAGGGATGCACTGGTGTTCTGCACCTGTGCATCCTCACACGGGATGCACAGAACGCCTGTGCATTCCCGTGCAGACGCTGTATCCCAATTGATATCAATGGGACTGCCTGCATGGGGATGCATGGAACACCTGTGCATTCCAGTTCAGCTAAACATGGCCTTGCTGTAGCATACCCTGCGTGAATGCCTTGTTCAGACCTGAGGTTGGGGGGGGCAGCAAAAAATACAATAGGCAGCGGGCAGGGTGCTGTGGCCGTGATGCTTCCTGCCCATGGCAAAGTTGACCCAACTTGTAGTGATGCTGCCTGCCAAACACTACACATTCAAGTCAATGTGGAAGTGCCGAAAAATGTCCCACAACCTTGTGTAATGCACACAGTTGCGGTGCTTTTGGCGCCAAAATGGAGTTAAAAAAAAAGGTGGAGAGAAGGCGTCCCATCGCTTCCTCACTGCCTGGCAGTTTATTTATCATTAACATTTTTATAAAAAGAAAATACAAACACTGTATGCAGTGCTTCAAGTTATACAATATAAGCACACAAAGTTGCATTTCAGTAATAATTAAGATATTCAAATGACATACAGGTCCAGATCATTCAAAGAGACTGCAGAACAATATTCCAGCAATTTCAAAGTAAGGACATATCTCAACAATTAGTGTGCCGGTATATGGTGATCAAGAAGAGGAACAGTGAATTATACGGAGTAAATCTGAATGTATGTATTACCAAGTATTCCATGTCGTTAGAACAGATAAGGAGATGAAAAGAAGACGAAAAGAAAAGGATTAAGAAAAGGGAAAGGAAGAAGTGCCACAACTTTCCTATGCAGCGACTACAACCCAGAGGCCTTGGTGCCTACAGATTCAGAAATGGGACCATTTACGGTGCATGCATGTCTAAATCTACCCTAAGGTCCCTTTCACGTGGGTGACCCGATCAGGTCCGCCTGTCAGTTTTTCAGGTGGACCTGATCGGACCCTCCAGTCTTCTCTATGGAACGGCAGATTGGAGAGACATCAGGGGTCTAAACAGACCTCTGATGTATTTTTTTGAGACAGAGACAGTACCTTTCTCTGCACTGTAGATGAATGAGATAGGAGTCTGTATAGAGACTCCTATTCATTCATAAAATGAAAATATAGCAAACACTGTTTACTATATATATAACATTCACAAACTGACCAACAGTAAACAGAGTTTACTATGTGGCAGAGATTAATGAATACAGAAGCAATCAATATTGATCGCTGGCTGCATACTTTTAGGTAAGAAAGGGAGCTGGTAAACACATGTTAACAGCCCCCCCGCTCTCCAGCCATCCAGTGATCTCCCGCACTAGCAGCGGCTGCAGCCAGCGGGAGGGGGAGGAGGAAAAGCTGACCAGCAATTTCAGGTGAGGAGGTGCCCAGCACTCACTGAGGTAGGGGGCACTGAATGGGGGGTCTGTCACGAGAGGACAAGGGGATTGAATTTGCGAGGGGGCAGGGGAAATCAGTGCAGCGGGGTGAAGTGGCATGGAGAGGGAGCATTAGACCCCTTTCACACTGGGGCGGTTTGCAGGTGCTATTGCGCTAAAAATAGCGCCTGCAAACCGACCTGAAACAGTGGCTGCTGTTTCTCCAGTGTGAAAGGCCGAGGGCTTTCACACTGGAACGGTGCGCTAGCAGGACCGCTCCAAATGTCCTGTCCTGCTAGCCGCATCTTTGGAGCGGTGAAGGAGCAGTGTGTTTACCGCTCCTCCACCGCTCCTGCCCATTGAAAGCAATGGGACACCGCGGCTATACCGCCGGCAATACGCCTCTGCAGAGGTGCATTGCCGGCGGTATTAACCTTTTTTGCCGCAATTCCGATGGTATAGCGGCGCTAAAAATAGCGGCGCTATACCGCCAGCTCACCTCCCGCCCCAGTGTGAAAGGGGCCTTAGAGTAGGCAGAGGGTGCATTTTAGGCGGATGTAAGGGATGCTGCTGAACAGTTTTACTCTAAGCACATAATCACTGAAGTAACCATGAGCCAATAGCAGAAGGAGAAATCAGGTCCATACGGCGTTCAGACCTGTCCAGCTGGAAGCAGTGCTGTAGGTCCATACACCGTACAGATCTGGCAGGGAAAGGGCTAAAGGATGAGTTTACCTTTTTAAAAAAAAAAAAAAAAAAAAAAATGAATGCAGATTTCTTTGCAGATAAAAAAAAATGTGCATTTACGTTTTGTGTTTCTTAGGCGCCTGTAAAGCATTGCATCTACAGTCAGCAGATCGAAGGTGCAATGACAGACTCCTGCAGCCTGTCAGTGTAGCTGTCTGCTCATACCTCTGATACGGTCAGGCAATTACTTCAGTCCAGAAAGCTCAATGGGCTAAGAGTGCTCACCAAAGGCTGACGGTAGTTGTAGAAATTCATTCACAGAAGGGAGGAGCCCCACATGGCTGTGCTCTTTTCAAATTGTGACAGCGGGTGTGGGGAGAAGATCCCGGCCTGCTGTCACAGGGAGGGGAGGGAATGAGGGGGGAGCTGCAGAAGCGGGAACATATTACCTGTGCCACCCTAAAAATGGGTGGAACATGCTACTTTAGGTGAACTTTTCCTTTAAGATATTTTGTATGCATACAAAAAGAGAATAGTCAACACTTTATCTGTGTTACTTTGACAATTGTATTATATTTGCTCTGCTGGATTGTAAAATTAACCTTGTCAGGATAAGAATGGGAGTTTCCATTACTTGTTTTTAACCCCTTCACGCCAACCGTACGCAAATATGCGGCCTCGGCTTGAAGGGGCTGTACCAGGGTGATGCCTGCAGTTGCAGGCATCACCCCGGTACCGCTTTTTAGAGCAGGCGGTAGGCTTTCTTGGAAAAAACTGATGTAGCTAAGAACCCGCTCGGCTGTTATCCCTCCTGCGGCTCGCCCCAGGCTCTCCAGTCCCACTGGGAAGCCCGAGCAACCAGTCGGCATGTCCCCCTGCTGTCCGGAGACCCCGAAAGAAGCTGAAATCGGCTTTGATTGGGTCTCGGATCAAGTAACCCAGAAGCGATGTCATGACATCACATTTCCGGTTTACAGAAATCTTAAAAGGCACCAAATAAGAAAAGAGTTACAGTATTTAAAACAGCCAAACTTGGCGTTTTTAATGCTTTTAAGTGCAAAGGAGGGATTTGGGGTCTTATAGACCCCAGGTCCCTCCATAAAGAGTACCTGTCACAAGGGACATTTACATTTTTTTCAAAAAGGGACAGTGAAAAAAATATATATATATATTTTTTTAAAGCGCCTCATCCCTTCGTGTTCGCGCACAGAAGCGAGCGCATACTAAGTCGCAACTGCAAATGTAAACAGCGTTCAAACCACACGTGTGAGATATTGCCGAAATTGTTAGAGCGAGAGCAGTAATTCTAGCACAAGACCCCCTCTGTAGCTCTAAACTGGTAACCTTTAGAAATTCGTAAAGCGTTGTCTATGGAGATTTTTAAGTACTGTAGTTTGTTGCAATTCCACGAGTGTGCGCAATTTTAAAGCGTGACATATTAGGTATTTATTTACTTGGCGTAACATCATCCTTCACATTATACAAAAAATTGGGCTAACTTTCCTGTTTTGTTTTATTTTAATTTCTGAAAGTGTGTTTTTTTTCCCCAAAAATTTAAAAACTGCAACGATTGCCATTTTATTCTCTAGGGTATCTGCTAAAAAGATATATATAATGTTTGGGGGCTCAAAGTAATTTTCTATCAAAAAAATACGTATTTTACCTTGTAAGTGTAGCAAGGTGTTACTTTTGCGTGTAGCTTATGGACTACAGTTTGTGCCTATAAGAACTTGGCTCTTTTCATTATCCGTTTGTCCCATACTGCTGCAAGTTGTTGGGTTCAGCTATGGTAGGACAATGCATGACGGATCTTGTGGTGCGGAGAGACAGAGACTCTATTGCTATGGGTCAGAAATAGACTACAAGGCCCACAACGCCACTTGCTGTGAAGGAGCGTGTCGCCGCGCACTGCCTGCTGGGAGGACCTTTTAAAAAGGGCAGCGGGGCTGGAGTTCGTTCTCTTGGGACGCCATCTTGCAAGCGGCAAGAGGCCTGCAGCGAGGGTGCTTAGGCCGAAAAAGCCTGGGCCTAAAGTGACGGAGGGATCCCAGCCACATCCCTGCTGATCGGACCAGGGAGAGGGACAGCTCCACACTCCTAAGCATCCAGAGTCACCTATCTTCCAACGTGTGGCGACCGGCTAAATGGAGGACTGGGGACAACGACTCGTCCAGAGGCTGCGAACCAAGAGGGCCCTGCCGGAGGATACCAGCGAGGCACGACCTCATGTGGTGAGAGGGCACCTGCCCACAAACACAACTAACTGTGTTGCAGGAAGGTGACTTCCACAACTTTACTTATTTGCTTATGCTTGCTGGTAACTGCAGTACCGCAAGCAGAGTCACGCAATATTCAGGATTGAGTCAGTGCTTTGGGAAGTATCAGCATCCTATTTGTCCCTTTCACCACACATGTTAACTGTTAATTTTTCCTTCACCTTTTCCCTGGATTACAAATTATTAATGTACACCAACTAAAGCTAGCGAAGACTACTGCTAACCGGAAGGAACAATTACAGGATTATCAGCTTGTTTGTCTGAGCTAATGCAGTAGGACGTGTGCAGGGGAATTGCCCGCTAGAGAAAACCAAAGAGCATATAGACTCACATGTATAATAGACATTGTTTATACAGTCAGTATTATTTCTGAGAGCTAAGTGAGGCCTGGTGGAGAGGTACTCCAGTGCTAACGTTTTGCATTGGGGAAATCCCTCCATTGTGTACTTACTCAGGTCTGACTTCACCTTGCATTGTTAAACCTGTCATCTACTCTTATATTATTGACTCTTACAGGGCTCTGTTTGAAGTCAACTGCTGTTGTTTAACTCTGCTTATATTTCTTTACCAAGTAAACACTAATTTCTTGGTTAAACTGCATCTGGTGTGGAGTCTTATATGTTACCATTGGAGAAGTGGCCAGTACAAGGTAACAATATTTGACTGTATTTGTATTACTGCATGGTATCATTGTGGTTCCCAACTGCCAGTGGGTTCCCCAATCATTGTGTCGTCCAGTTGTGCCAAGAGGAATTGAGACAGACTTACAGGAGTTGATAGGCAGAGTGCAGGCCCAAAAACAAACCAGCAGCTCCTACGGGGGTAGTGCTACATAAGCAACAAATGTCAGAAAAAAGATTAGGTATGAAGGGGTTGAAGGTGCATGCTCTAGGGCTGCTATTTCTGCTTCTAACTTCTTTGCCTAATAAGTCACTGACCTAAAAATACTACATGTACATCAGGTGTTGGAACACATAATATGCACACCCTTGTTTTAGGTCGTTGCACTTACTAGCAAAGAAAAGAATCAGGATGACAGCCCTAAAGCATGCACCTTAAAGTAAGCCAGGCCTCGATAAATGCCAGGGACCAGGTCGCCATGGCAACTAAAAAATTGCGGGCTTTTGTCAGCCTAGCTAGCCTGGGAGGTTGCATCAGGTTGCACTGGTTCTTTCACAGACTGACCTGAGCTAGCAGCTGCATTCACAGGGGGCCTCAAACTCACATACCACTGGCTGCTTGGTGTGACAGTGAGCCCGCCTTGCTGCTGATCGAAGGGCGGTATCCGGACCCCGACCAGGGTCAGCCGAACTAGTGTCCCTATTGGAAGAGTTCCCCTTGATTACTTTTCTGGGGACAACCCAAAATTTGGGATTTTCTTTTACTTTCACTTTTAATAACTGTCAACAGGACAAATAGAGAGGGTGAATCTCCTAAATGGGGAGGCACAGACAGCAATAAAATAAAAACTGACAGGTGTTCTGAAAACTAATAAACATTTTGCCTTTAGTTATATGTAGCACACGCACTCTTTTTCTCCCGTCCTTGGCTCACTCACAGGAGGAAAAGGCACACCATGCCCGTACCCTCTGGTGGCCTTTCTTTACCTCCAAATGATCCCAGATAAAGTCACTGTACCATCGTTCCCGAGAGGCTTCGATCTCGAACAGTAAATTCTTTGGGACGTATGGGTACTCCCATCCATAGTCCGTAGCAACCTTTTGATTTAACAGCCGTTGCAGTCGGGCCAAAGGCGGCATGGTCGCCCGATCTCCAGCTCCTGGCAGGACGATGGCGTCCGGAGATCTCCTAAGGCGTACAGGCTCCAACTGTGGCATAGGAAGCCTTAGTGATGAATGGGCCTCCGAAACAGCAGGCACGGAAGACACCGGAGCATGTAAAGCGGGCACGGGAAACAACTTCTTCAGTAACTACAGGGGTTTCCACCCGTGTGCAGTTTTCCCAGAGTCCATGGGCGATCCCTTTACACTACGGGGAGAAGTTAGCGAAATTTTGTCCCATCCCTTACTTGCAAACAGTTCATCAATCTCCACATCATCTCCCAAATCAGATGAGGAGTCTATGTCCGAAGAGTCCCACATCTCCGCTGGTAGACAAACTCTCGTGGACACAGTATCACCCGCTTTTAAAAGTTCCTTTGGGTCAGGCACCCAGGCATCCCTAATAGAACGGACACTGACCTTTTTTTCTTTCCCCGGCCTATCTCGACCTTCACCCGTCGTGGATTGTTCGGAAGCTCCTCTGGCTGGACGATCCAGTTCAGGCAGGCGCTGGGGTGGGCCTCCACCGTGGCTGCGGGAAGCCTTTACGAGTCCTACTTTCCTTTTAGCAGGCGGAAGGGAGGGCTCCGTTGCCACCGAGGCAGTATCCGCTGGGTTCTCCGCCTCAAGCTCCTCAATGGCCAGAACCTCAGTCTTTACATCTGCCACCTCCGCGGGACTGCGCGTGGGTATTGCGGTGAGGGCATACACCTCCTCCTCGGGAGTAACAGCACCTGAGATCCAATTCACTCTGTAAACCTTTGGCTTCTCTGTTGGCTGCTCCACCTCGAACAGGAATTCCCCTCAGCGGGTACATCTCCCGAAAGGCCTAAGGTGCACAATCAGTCCTTGACACTTCACACAGATCATGCTCAAGGCCTTTGCATCCTAGCATGCATAAAGGGCAAAGCGGCTTTGGGGCTTCAGCCGGATTCCCGTGTCAGTCAAGGAGGCAGCAATAGGGGTCACATCCATGGTTGAACCGAGCAAAAGAGCACAAGATCCCGGTGAAGCAGGCTTCCACGAAAGAGCAGACATGTCGCTTCGTCAATAGTCCAACAGATAATGTCCCTTTTGGCGCCAAATGCACCATGAGGAGCACACACTTGGCGGGGGCTCCTCCCCTTTTCTTCCTTCGCTGCACGCACTTTGCAGGCTTTTCCAGACTTGAGACACGCCCACGAACTACGCAGATGGAAATACAGCCAGGCCTGAATCTTCCTCTCTTACTTGTGGCGCAGGTCAAATTTTCAAAAATGGCCGACCTCCACGGAGCCTCACAGGGGAATAAAGTCCAACTTTTCTGGGGGGTATCACTGCAAAATCCCAGACTCTGAGCCCCCACGTGTAGCACACGCACTCTTTTTCTCCCGTCCTTGGCTCACTCACAGGAGGAAAAGGCACACCATGCCCGTACCCTCTGGTTTGCAGAGGTTAAGCACACTTGTAACTTACGGGTCTTGCAGCAAGGTTCTCGTCCCCTAGAATGTAAAGGACAAGTCTCTATACCCCCAAGTAACAACAAGGTCCACACCAGTAGCAACTCCAACGTAGAGTTTATTTCCCTTATGCATGAATAACCACAAAGTTGAGAAGAGAGAAAGGTGTTAGAAAGGGCAGATCAGATTCAGACACTCCTGGCTTCTTCACCACTCGATCCCGAGTGGGTACAGCTCACCCGGATAGTCACCCAATGGCACTAGCAGCCGGCATGTAGCTCGAACAGTCAATCAGATTCCTTTGATAGATGCGATCCGGAGATCCCCTGCCACAGAATCTATAGTGTCCCAAACCTCCTAATGGTTACGTTGTTAGATCCCTTTTTGGATGGATGACATCCCTCCAGAGAGTTACTGGGCCCCTTCCTTCACTGTGATCTCTCACCAGTCCTTCGGAACGGTCCTTCCAGATGCGGGTCCCCTCGCAAGGCGGCACCCTGGGATTCTTCCTCCCCGAAGTGGGCTCCAGCTAAAGGTGCTGGGCCCAGGGCTAAAGTTGTAGTCCCAGGACAAAAGGTGCCTGGAACTGAGGCGCACGTGGCCCCATGGCCTGGAAGGCCATGCACTGGAACTTGGACTCCAGAACCGTAGGTTCCTCCGGGTACATGCCCCCGGGGTAGTAAGTCCACCCTGACCAATGGTGTCTGCCCCTTTTGTACCCTCTCCTGGCATGCACATCAGGTAGACCACGCCCACTGCACGGCTGCCGAGAGAGGACACCCAATCGCCACTCCATCACCTGTGGTTCAACCCCGAGTACAAGTGACAGCGCCACCCATACTACTAAGGGGAACTGCACGCCAGATGAAAACAGCAGCAAGGCAGAGTCCAACAAATTGGAAGATCCGAGCCAACTACCACTCAAATCACCCCTAAATTTAATATAGCAGCCCCCTAAATTGGGACCCCCGCTACATATACTTTAATGCATTCTATTGGCCAGAATATTAATTTGTTCTGGACATTAGAATGCATGAACGCAAGCATTTGTGCCCAAACGCTCCTCTCTGAATGCTCAAGTGATTTTTTTTTTGCTTCTAAACTCTCCTGCCTGTAAATGCATGGATACATAGGCTAACATGGAGGCAGAAAAGAAAGCAGGCATGAAACCTAAGGCTTCTTTCACACTGGAGCGGGCGGGCGTTAACGGTAAAACGCTGCTAGTTTTAGTGGCGCTTTACCATCATTTTAGCAACGCTATTCGGCCGCTAGCGGGGCAGTTTTAACCCCGCTAGCAGCCGAGGAAAGGGTCAATACCACCCGTGTAGTGCCGCTGCCAAAGCACTTTGCAGGTGCTTTGGCAGCGGTGCCCATTCATTTCACTGGGCAGGAGCGGTAGATAAACCGCTCCGTCACAAAGATGCTGCTTGCAGGAGTTTTTTTTAACGTCCTGCCAGCTCATCGCCTCAGTGTGAACGCACTCTGGCTTTCATACCGAGACTGCAGGGGAGCCATTTTTAGCCCGAAAGTGCCTGAAAAACGCCCCAGTGTGAAAGGGGTCTAAGATACTATTGTGACTTTAGGCTTGTCTGGTCTAGATTTGGATAGAAAAGACTTGGTTCAGGGGGAACTGGGCGGAGTCTAGCAGAGCAGACATGCATAGCTAGAGCTCTGCTCCGCTGAGGAGAAAAGCCGCAATTCTAACGGTGACAAAGCTACAGAAAGGTACCAGACGGGAAGACGAAGCACCCGGGAACTAGCTGGCACAATTTGGACCAGAATAATGGTTCTGGGAGGCGGCCGTGGCAAAACAAATAATCCCCTCAGAAGGGACACTCAGGCGCGCACTGCAGCTAAAATGGCACCTATCATCTCCTCACACACTGCCTCAGTGCGCTCACACAGACAGAAGCTAGTTCAACCAGACTCCCCAGGTGAGTCAGAAACTGAACAAATTCCCTCACAAAACTCCTCACAAGTCTCCTCAGTACCTCCTGCTATACTACAGCAATTTGAACATATGCTCTATAAAGCATTGAAACAGACCTCAGAGCAAATAACTAAAAGCCTTACAAAAGAGATTAGAGAGCTGGGAAACCGCACAGCTGCGCTGGAACGCAAAGTGGAAGAAATTGAAATTAATTCACAGGACTGTATAGCAGAACTGGAAAACCTAAAAGAAGAGAACCTATCACTTCAATCTAGATTTGAAGACCAAGAGAACAGGGACAGACGTTCCAACCTCCGCATAAGAGGAATTCCTGAAACAATATTAGACCTGCAATCTACAGTCACAGTCCTTTTTCAAGAGCTACAGCCAGCAATCCCCATTGAACGTTTGGAACTGGATAGAGTGCACCGTGCACTCACAGCCAAAAAAGTAGATGGTCCTCCACGTGATATAATCACAAAACTACATTATTACAGAACAAAGGAACAACTAATGGCTGCAGCAAGGGAGAGAAAAGATCTAACCTTCCAAGGCCATAAATTATCAATTGTTCGCGGACATATCCCAGCTTACTATCGCAAAGAGAAGATCTATGAAACCTCAGCTCATGGAGCTGCAACAGAGCTGCAACGCCACAATATAACCTACCAATGGGGCTTCCCCTTTTCAATTCGATTTACCTGCCAAGGTACCAGATACATATGTAGATCTGCTGAAGAGCTACAACAGACCTTGTTAGAACTACATCTGACAGAAGATTCAACTAATACCTCTTCAGCAAGAAGAAGAGCAGCCTCATCCTCCCCTCCAATCAAGGCTTCACAAACATGGAAGAAAAAGGAGGTCACCATTCACACAAGAGGAGCCGCTATGCCTCTCCCCCAGTAGAGCCAAAATACTCCATGGATTGAAGATCTGCACCAGTTCTATTCTCCTATCATTGGACTGCCACACAAGTGGTTCTTCAATAGTCTGGTTGAATGACAATATTAGGCCATTTTCATATTCTCATAGCCTAAACAAGGTTATGCTCACTAAAAACTCAATGTCTTAATTTAGTTAACCTTCTTTAAGTCCCCTAATGTCCCTGGAGGTATCTCCTTCCCATGAATCTATATACTCACAACAATAATCAGTGGTATATTCACTGTAGGGTTGTAGAACAGAAGTTTGAGGCATATGCAACTACCCCCTACTTGCATCCCTCAACTCACTATTATCCCAATTAGCTTGTATTTATTCCCCATATTCCCTGGAAAATTAGGGTTACTTTATAAGAAAGGTTGTCATAAGTATTGATGACTTAACAGTTATCCTAAATAAATTCAAAACAGGTAGTAAGTATATTGTGAAGTATAGGTGTAAGGGGGCGCTAGAGAAAATATAGTAGCAATGGTGTACCTATAAATATAGTAATATATTAATAGAACAGTAAAATTACAATTAGCACCAGCCTGCCTAAGTGACTAAATAAAATAAAGACCATACAATACATCGGGGAAATAAGTAAGTATATTGTGTTAGCAAACAAATTATTTAAATCCTGTCACTGGATTATCTAGAGGTTCACTCTAGTCTATGTTAAAACAATAGTTAAAATCCCCTTTCCTACCATGATTTCAATGGTACCAAACATTAAGCCGATTGATGCAGTATGGGTTTAGCCCTCATACCTAACTGAAACAATGGAGCTTTTCTCCTGTACGCGGAAGATCCGTGTGCCCTCTTTAGCCTCCCTCGCACACTCAGCCATAATATGTGGGTGTCCGACGTGGGCATTTTTTCCCGATAGAGATTTATACCCTCTGTCACGGGCTATTTTTGTAACTTTATTTATATTTTTTTCAAGAAATGTATTTATTAAATTTCTTTGTTATGAATTTTTTCTTCATTCCAGGCTTCACTGGATTCTTCTCTACTTTCAAACCTTTCAAGTCCACACAGGTCGATCCACCCAGTCAGAAATGCAAGGTATTTGGTAAGTTGTATCTTCTGTTTGATCAGTTGCCATGGCACCACTGAACATCCTGTCCCTGAATGTTCAGGGCATAAATGTTCCACAGAAAAGGACTAAGGAATTTTGCATGTTCCAATCACGAAGGGCACACATAGTGTGCTTGCCAGAAACACATTTCACAAAAGAATCCACTCCCAAATTCGTGTCTCCCTCATACCCACAATTTTTCACTGCTTCTGCCAACACTAAACAAAGGGGAACTCTAATAGCGTTCCATAGATCTACTCCATTGACTCTTGCAAAAGACATTACAGATCCAGAAGGTAGATACATATTACTGATGGGTCATATAATGGATACTCCCGGCACGATAGTCTCGTATTATGCCCCCAATAAGCAACCCAACTCCTTTCTTTCCCACCTAATGCAAGTGATCAATGACCACAAATTCGGAACAATAGTTATGTGCGGGGATTCAAACCAGGTCCTCCTCCCGTTCCTTGACAAATCACCTTATGTCCCACCTGTAAGCCCAAACAAATTATCTTTCTCACAACTCCTTTCGAAATATAATATGGTAGATACATGGAGAGAAAGCAACCCAACAAAAAAAAGATTCACCTATTTCACCCACCCACACAAATCATTCACCCGTATCGACCATATCTTTTTAACCATTGGAATGATTCCAGAAATCCTTGACTCTATATATAATTCCCATACCATGGTCTGATCATAATGCAGTATACACAACTATTGCATCTACCATACCAAAAGCGCATGATCCAACCTGGTATTTCCCTGACAAACACCAAACCCATCGCTCAAAAATTGAACAAACATTAAAGGAATATTTGTTTCACAATAGAGCCCCCGACATATCCCCTTTAACACTCTGGGAAGTTCACAAACCTGTGTTGCGTGGTAGGCTTGTGCAATTCGTTTCTTAACGAATCGAAATTCGTCCGAATTTAGCAACTTTCGGACATTCGGAAGCATTCGAATTTCCGAACAGAGCAATTACGAATAAAACCGAATCCGAAATAAATTATACCGCAAAATAGCGAATGCCCGAAGGTCTTCGGCATAATTCGTTATGAAAAAAGTTACGAATGTACGAATCCATTCGAAGCACAATAACACTCACTCTGCTCTCTGCTTCTCCCTCACCATGCTGAACTCCCTCTCAAAATGGTGTACAGGGGGCGGAGGCTATAGCCGCATGAAAAAACGAAAGTAAAATACGAGATTTCGAATCCATTCGAAGCACAATAACACTCACTCTGCTCTGCTCTGCTCTCTGCTTCTCCCTCACCGTGCTGAACCCTCTCAAAATGGTGTACAGGGGCGGAGCCTATAGCCGCATGTAAAAAACGAAAGTAAAATACGAGATTTCGAATCGTTACAAATAACCGCTATGTATTTAGAAAAGTACAAATCCATTCGAAGCACATTAGGCATAATAGGCAGCGTCGTTGTGAGAGAGACACGGAAAATTACGAATCAACGAACCCAAAAAAAGTTACGAAAGTAGGAGTTGTGTCCAGAATCAACGAAAAACAACGTACTCTACCGAAAGTACGAATTATAAAGCAACAAAAAATTCAACGAAAAATGTCGCTTGCAAAAATACGAATGAGTCCGAACACGAAAAATCCCGTCTAGCAAAATTACGAATGATTACGAATCAACAGGACCGGAAAGAAACAAACCGAAACGGAACAAATTTTTCCGTTGTGCATAAGTCTATTGCGTGGTACCCTACAAAGACAAATGGCTACACTTAAACGGGAATGAAAATCCCTTGCCCGCAAGTTAGAAACTGAATTCAATGCAGCATTCATAGCATTTCAAGACAACCCATCATCAATCACGAAAACCCATTTGGAAAAAACTTGATTAGAGTATGACCTTTTTCTCACGGAATCAGTGGATAAATCTTACAAACGTTCTAGACACAATTTCTACACAAAAAGCAACAAACCAGGTACATACATGGCACGGGCTCTAAACTCATTAAACAAAAAGTTCAAGCCAATCCGTTTAAAATTAGCAAAAGATATATATACTAGCAACCCCACCAAAATAGTTTGCAAATTCCACTCACACCTTGCTTCTTGATGTGAATTAACCAATGAATTCAACCTCTCAGAAGCGGAATCTTTCTTTTCTCATATCACCTTACCAGAATTATCGCAAACCCAAAGAAATCTGATGGAGGAACCTATAACGACTGAAGAAGTAGCTTTTTCCATCAAAGATTTAAAAATAAACAAGCGACCAGGCTCAGATGGATATTCAGCATTATATTATAGAACATTTACAGAAACCCTTTCCCCCATGTTAGCTGGGGCATTCAATACATTATTAAATGGACACTCCTTTACACAAGAATCATTATTGGCAATCGTCTGCATGATTCCAAAACCACACACCGATGACACCTCATGTACAAACTACCGTCCCATCTCTCTCTTGAATCTGGACATCAAGCTGTTGGCAAAAATTATGGCTAAACGCCTTAATGATATCATAAATAAACTTATGGAAAGGAAAAACGTACCGCTCAAAAGCTTGAGAATTCACCAAATAGCTGCTTCCGCCCGGTCACTCACACAGGTGCTGGCTCTGCACTGATGCATGGGAGAAAAAGAAACCCTGGACTGCCGCACTCTGTATAGACAGTTATTTATTCCAAAATTTCAGGTAAAAAATCCAAATTCAAAATAAATCCATAAATCCAAAACAACAATGACGTGAAACGCGTTAGCCACCCTTCCCTGCATGCACACCATCTGCATTTGTTGTTTTGGATTTATGGATTTATTTTGAATTTGGATTTTTTACCTGAAATTTTGGAATAAATAACTGTCTATACAGAGTGCGGCAGTCCAGGGTTTCTTTTTCTCCCATAAATAAACTTATACATAGAGACCAGGTAGGCTTTATGCCAAACAGGCAAGCTGGTGACAATGTCCGCAGAGCAATGCTTCTTGCGCATATGGCCAGGAAGCGACGTATTCCCTCATGCTTTTTATCCCTCGATATAAAGAGAGCTTTTGACACGGTATCCTGGCCTTATATGTATTATTCTTTACAAAAATTGGGTTTTGGTCCTCATTTTATAAAATGGATTGAGGCCCTCTATAACAATCCAAAAGCATACATAAAATATGCTGGATATAAATCGGATTCTTTCAACATTAAGCGAGGTACATGACAGGGATGCCCATTATCTCCCCTCCTATTTGCCCTAGTATTAGAACCATTAGCCCAATTTATTAGAACCAATCCCACAATTACCGGCATTGAGATTGGAGGTTATCCGCATAAAATCTGCATGTTTGCGGATGATATTTTGCTCTTCATGTCATCACCACAGGTGTCAGGTCCTAACCTTTTACCTATCCTAGATAAATTTGCGACCTTCTCTGGCTTGGTCATCAATCCCAAGAAATGTGTAGTGCTTAATATTTCACTTACAGAAGCAGAATTAATCCCAACAAAAATAGCACTCCCCTTTTCTTGGGCAGAGAAATCACTACCATATTTAGGAGTAAACCTGACAGCCGCCATAACAGATTTATTTTCAGCTAATTACCCCCCTCTATTAAAACAGATTACCAATTTACTAAAACAATGGTCCCATCTCCCGCTGTCCTGGATAAGGAAGATCAATGCTTCTAAAAGGACTATCCTACCCAAACTACTATATATGTTTAGAGTCCTGCCAATCCCAATCCCTTCATATTATTTAAGATTGATCCAAAAAAGAACATCTACCTTTATATGGGGTACCTCCAAACCACGCATACCGATTTGCACACTACATCTCCCTAAATCACAAGGTGGAATAGGCTATCCCAACTTTGCAACCTATTACAATGCTGCTCACTTAGCTAGTCTTCCAAAGTACCACGCAACACAGGAATCTCCCTTATGGGTATCGATAGAGGCCTCAGAAAGTGACCCTTTATTGATCTCCAACATACTATGGCTTCGGCCCAGAGATCAACGTGAATTGAGTAACCCTATCACAAAACACTTTTTATCCCTTTGGGATAAATTTAAACGTAAACACCAATTACAATCGGAACACAATCCTCTTATCTTTCCTCAAAAATCCAGCTTTTTATCCGGCATGGATTTTCCCGAACACTTTTAAATCTTGGACAAAAACAGGAATACTGACGTTACATGACTTGGTCACTTCAAAAAACTTTGTACCTTTTTCTACACTCAGAGAGAAACACGACTTACCAGAAACAGAACAGTTTAGATATCTCCAAGTTAAAAATTTATTTTCTCCACTTTTACAAGTTGCAACACCACTGACCCAATTATCTAATTTTTAAAAAATTTGTAAAAAAGATCCATTAGCCAAAGGAATGATATCAACCCTATACACCCAACTTCTTATAGACCCCAATTATGACAAACCAACCTATGTGCGGAAATGGGAGGAGGACCTGGGGCGTACCCTAGATAATGCTGATTGGATTAATATTTGGTCAACCATAAAATCATCCTCGCCCAATGTCACGGCGATGGAAACAAATTACAAGGTCATGACGCGGTGGTACCTTGTACCTGCTAGAGTGGCCAAGTTTGCGCCTATACATTCAGCTCTTTGCTTTAGGGGCTGTTCAGATTTGGGCACTCACTTGCATGTATAGTGGACGTGTCCGATAGTGCAATCTTTCTGGAAAGAAAGCTTTGCAATGGCCTCTAAAATGTTCCGACAACAGATACAACTAGACCCATTTACGGTACTACTTAATCTAAAACCGGAATGCTTAACATTTTTTCAATTTAATCTTTTTATTCCACTTCTAACCGCAGCAAAACAAACGATAGCCAAAGCATTGAAATCCCCAACTTTGGGGTTGGCAGAAACAATTCATAGAATGAACACCACAATGTCACATGCCAAAATGACGGGGACTAAATCCCAAAATTCTAAAGACTTTGGCTCCCTTGGATAAAACACTATTTACCTCCGGATTTCAATGATGAGGTCCTTCTGCCATGGTAGCTGATTATTCGCTTCAATGCAAACCCCATCTACCTAAGAAATGGTAATCATTACGCATCGTACTGGTTCTTGGATCGCCCTTGTGGCCTTTCTCTCTTTCTCACTACTGTTTTCTTTTCTTTACTCTCCCTATTTATTATAGATATATTGTTCTTCACTACAATAAGTTTAAGTTGTTAGGTCACAACTCATGTAGTTAATATGACAGTAGTTTAATTATACTTCAAGGCACGGTAGTCATGTATACAATGCTACTCACCGGCTATCTAGTTAGTGAAGATCTAATTAATTCTCTTTAAATATTCTGTTATCCATTATTTATTTTTAAAAAACCTTTATGTAAACGTCATTATCTGTATCCTTGCATAAATAACCAATGTATGTACTTATTATTGTGTAATCAATAAATATTTTTGACAAGGAAAAGACTTGGTTCACTTAGGGCTTTAAAGGAAACCTACTTTTTTCAAGCTGTATGGCCCAGGGCTAGCACACATCCTACTGCTTAAAGAGTAAATCCACTTTTGTTAAGAAAAAACCTTGCCCTCTGGGTGATCTATGTATACTGCAAGGATTTTAACAAACTTTGTTGCAGATTCCTACCTTTTGTTATTCTGAAGAAAAAGCTGTTTGTCCATGTCCAGGTAGAAAGTGAATCCAATGGGCTTAATTAGCTGCTGCACCTGCAGTGGTCCAATGAGGAAAATTGCAGGGTCTCTATCCCTTTAGACAGGATTTCCTATTGGGAGTATCTCACCAAAATTTACCGTATTTATCGGCGTATAACACGCACCTACATTTTAAGAGGGAAGTTTCAGGAAAAAAACTTTAACTAAACAACTTTGAATTAAAATAAGGGTCAGTGCCCATCTGCAGCACATCTCACCAATGCAGCCTGATCAATGTGGCCTGTCCAATGCCCATCTCATCATGCAGCCTCATCAATGCCCATCTCATCATGCAGCCTTATCAATGCTCCTTTTTAGCCTCAATGCAACCTCACCATCAATGCAGCCTGGACAGTGCATGAAATCACAGAGCCGTCATCTCCTGTTCGGCTCTCACTCGGTGCTGGCAGTCACACAGACACACACACTCCCGCCTCCGCCATCGGCATTGGACCAGCTCCTGTGATAGACAGAACACTGGTCCAAAGCCAGCGGCGGAGGCGGGACTGTGTGTGTGTGACGTGAGAGCCGAACAGGAGATGAAGGCTCGGGAATTCCGGCTGTCTGGTGCCTTGCTGAAAAAGCTCCCCCCGACGGATAAGGACCCCCCTGTACTGCGCAGGCGTGGCGCTTGCGCAGTACGAACCTCAACTGAGCCTCAGAAAATAGCCGAACATGTAGAGCTGAGAGTCAGCTCTACACAGTGCCTGCGCAATGACTATGACACATGGCGAACGCTGCCGATGCTACTGCTACTCTGCAAGGGGCGGAGGTGATTTTACCAATAAAGTACACATCTTAGCGGGCCGTGTTGATGGGCGGGTTTTGCAATTGCAAAATCCACCCATCAACATTGCAAAATCCGCCCATAAACATTGCAAAACCAGCCCTTCATTTGTTTTAACACACCCCCGCTAAGACGTGTACTTTGAGTACAAATAAGTCATAGAACAAGCATGTGCAAACCCAGGTGTCCTGATATCATATATACACACGATACACAATTTTTGTTTTCTTTGAGTCCTCAAGTCAAAAAATTATCTACTGTCCTGGCTGTCATCAAAATACAGCACAAACGTTTTTGGACATCTGTTTCAAATAATGAGAAATTCAATAAGACTGCTGCAAGTATCAATATATTTCTACCTTGTAATAAAAAGGAAAACAAGAAAAGTAATTACATTGACTCTCTGTCTTAGGCAAGCTGGCCTTGCTGCAGGCAAACAGTTCCATTTGATTAAATAATTGTTTCAGGAGGAGTAAGCCTCCTTACGTGAATACAGCTTCTGGATAAGCCTGGATTGATTACTGCAATGGCAGGTGACATGCACAGATAACTACATGACCCTCCCTAACATAAAGATATTTTTAGCTTTAAGTAACCATGATTATTTAAAATTTTCAAATTTTTATGATGGTAAATACACCTTTGTCTTAAAAAAAAAAAAAACACTTTAAATTACAGCATAGCTTGAAAATGGAAGGTTGACCTGGTCTTGCATCTTTCCTATAATACCAGATATATGCAAATTGCATAAACACAAAGTCAGGTAGAGACTAAGGGGCAAGAAATGCTTGCACTATAAAAACATGAATGCATGGGACAGAGTTCATGCTGCTCTGACAGTTAAAGTGGTTGTAAAGGCACAATTTTTTTTTACCTTCATGCATTCAGGCAGCAGCCCCCCCTAAGACTTACCTGAGCCCCCTCTCGATCCAGCAATGTCCACAAGAGCTTTGCCTCTCCGGGAACTCGCACTTCTGATTGGCTTTTGGCAACAGCGGGTGCCATTGGCTCCCCCTGCTATCACAGCCAATGAGCCAATCAGGAGACGTAGGGGGCGGGGCCAAGCCACGGCTCTGTGTGTGTGTGTGAATGGACACACAGAGCCATGGGTCAGGAGCGCACCTGCTTGGGTGCCCCCACAGCAAGCTGTTTGCTGTGGGGGTGTCCAGCAGGAGAGAGGAGCCAGGAGCATCGGTGGGGGACCTCAGAAGAGGAGGATCTGGGCTGTTCTGTGCAAAACTATTGCACAGAGCAGGCAAGTATAACATGTTTGTTATTAAAAAAAAAAAAGACTTTACTATCGTTTTAAGAATTGTATATTATTTTACTAGCTGATCTTGGAAATTATTGTACAGTGTTCACTACAAGTGTAAAGTAACATTACGTTAGGTATTTTGTGGAAGACCTGCCTATGTCAGATTTGTAGCCTCAAAGCAACACAGATTCAGACTTTCATACTCCGACTGTCATTTTGCAGGGCAGGTTTAGATCTGGTTACTTTGAAAGTGTCTTAAAATGAATGCTGAAATAAATAAAAAGTCCACCAATAATACAGTATACCGGTAGCATGGCATTTTGGCAAATCAAATATTAATAAATTGAGACAAAAAAGATAAAATATGGGTATACCAAAAAGTGTCCATCTAACCTTGGGCAGGTCACCTTCATGTGCTGAAATGAACAGTAAAATTAAAGCATCAATTTCTTAATGTATAGTATAAACGATCGTGTGGTCTACTGCCCAGGAAAGGTTAAAAACAGACCCAGCACATTTAGACCAGCTAAATAACATCTCACCTTGCTTTGGACACCCTATTCATAATATGTTATGAGAGATTACACTGTGTGTGCTGCCCCTTGTTCCTGATCTTTTACTTAAGGTTGAGTTTTATCAGCAGATTCAGAATGGCTGCCTGGAATGGTTTACACAACAGACAAAGTAATGACAGGTGGCAGCATCCACGGGTGCCGGTTACCATGACAACATGCCAGACTAGTGCAGGCTGGGGGCCTATCATGCGTAGAAGAAAATCAGCACGACTCCTCCTAGGCACAAATTGGACACCATGCCATCCACAGGAAGCCTGGCTTGAAATGCATAATACATTGAGACATATCTCAGGGCTGATTCTTACAGCCAACAAAATCGACATTCCATACAAACCATTCAAAGATAAAAATACAAAAAACAATACATCATTCCCAGCAGGACAAATTAAACCAAGAATGCGTTTTTTAATTGTGGCAGTAAATATATGATTGTTTAACATGGGCAAAGGTGACTAATATGCTACCAATACCACTCTTACTTCACCATTCACATGTAGCACATATTAAAGTGTCATTAAACCCACATCATAAACGATCAGTAAATAGTGTAATACATGCTGTTCATACTTAGTCACAATGAGATTAGTTTTCTGTATTCTGAAAAAAACTTGTTTGATCCTGCTGTTCTCTATCTCCATCTGCTGTCCATGTCATCACTGCAGATGGGAATTTGGCAGAGCAGTGTTGGCAGCTAGTGCACAGGCTAAGTTTTCAGTGAGATTCTATGCCGAGCATTTCCTCCATATCACATCTGACAATAGAGTCACACATGTGAGAGTACTGTATACACCGTGGTTAATGACACTCCCCTCCCTCCTCCTCCGTGACCACTAACCAGCTAAACACAATGGGGTGGGATATTACATGAAGACTGATGGAGGCTTTACCTCCCACTTATTCTAAAACACGGGGGGGGGGGGGGGGCGTGACACAGCCTGTGACTGGCAGAAATCTACCCACGCCATGTTATTGCCAAAACATAATAAAGATTTTATTTCAAATATATATTTGCATGACAATTTAAAACAGTTTATTGATGCCTCCTGGCCCACAGCACAACAATTTGTTAATGACACCCATGGTACCTTCGACACAAACCACGACACATCATCCTCCAAGGTAACATGGCTTACTCGTTTACACTTGACCTCCTACTGTAAAAAACTTCACGACTCCAAACAGATCCACAGACCCCTGACTGGCTTTGAACAGCTGTGCACACTTCCAGAAACCCCTCGCCATACCCTATCCCTGATCTACAAACTGCTTTTGGATCATACTCACGGCACCCTACCTAAATACACAAAAATCTGGTCAGAGGAACTTGGGAGAGACATAACAGAGGCAGAATGGGGTAAGGCTTTTCTCTTTATCCACAAGTCATCCATCTCAAGCTACACTCAAAAAATTACAAACTGGTATCTAGATGGTATCGTGTTCCAACCAACCTCAAGATCATGTTCCCAATGGTCACCGACCTCTGTTGGAGATGTAACTCAGCGAAAGGTACGTACAGCCACATCTGGTGGGAATGTGATATGCTCTGCCCATTTTGGACACAAATCTTCCAAATTTATACTGAAATCTATGACAAACCGCTCACGCCCTCCCCTTCTATTGCCCTCCTTTCCATATTACCTGGCACTGTCAAATCTCAAAAACATAACCACCTGAAATTCTTCCTCAGTGCAGGTTGACAACTAATTCCTAGGTACTGGAAAACAATCTCCCCCATCCCTTATATAATGGGTTGGCGAGATAAACAATATTATGCTCATGGAGGATAAGCAAGCCAGATCCCTAGACAAACACGCAAAGTTTTCCTTCATTTGGAGTATCTGGAGGCATTACTCTACTTTAGATAAACTTAAGCACAGACTTTCAACAGCAAGTACTCCTTGAGAGACTAACTAACCCCATAATTATGGTCTCATACCCTGGACTGATAATCCCCCATTGGAATGAGGCTCGCTGTCTCTCCACCCCCCTCCCACCTTTTACCCCTGTATTTCTCCTTTTTACCAGCTGGTTTCCCCCGTTTTACTATCGCTTCTATCTTTTCCTAACTTGTCTGTTTTCAGCTATGCATAGCCATACCATGAAACCACATGCATTCTGGCCCCCCCCCAATGCGAGTACTTCAATCACTCATGAGACTTGAATGTTCACCAACACTACAGTTCTGATAACTACCAATGTTCAGTCTAGATACATTGATTTCCTCGGTTTCTGGACGCAGCAGCTTCCAGCAGGGGCGTCCGGACCGATAGATGTAGCACTTATACGAATGTCAGCACTATGTTTGAAATTATACCTTAAAGTCACAATCTCAAGTTGCCTATATGTATAACTTAGAATGCACTATATTTTTTTTTTGTATAATTCATATATAGTAGACCAGAATGCCTTTTGTCGGGCACCTGGTCCTGTTCTTGCTTCTTTCTGTTCAAACTTGTGTTAAAACAATACAACTCATGGGAACCTAAAACAGTTTATTGATATCAAGTATTTATTTTTACTCTGTATTCAAAAGGCTTTTTTTTACTTTGAACATGTAACCAGCAGTAGAGGACTAGAAGCTCCTCCTGCTTATATTTTCAGCTGTTTATCAATACAGGGCATTTTCACTCCCTTATTGCCCAGGACAATTTTCAGCTTTCAGCAGTGTAACATTTTGAATGACAGTTACGCGGTCATGCTACGCTGTACCCATATGACATTTTTTCTCCCCACAAATAGAGCTTTCTTTTGGTGCCATTTGATCACCTCTGCGGTTTTTATTTTTTGCGCTATAAACAAAAAAAGGAGCGACAATTTTGAAAAAAACTCAATATTTCTCTTTCGTTCATTGACGGACACAGCACTTAAATCTTGACCTTAGGGTTATATCACCATCTTCAGGAGAGGACTAGGCAGGGGGCGGTCCTACTGGCTATAACCCCTCACACTGCATCCAGCAGCTCGGTTTTTTCTGCCTAGTGTAGAAGGACCTGGCTCCCGGTGGAGACCATTGGTCCTGGAGATTTTTTTCGTTTTTCAAGGCTTTTTGATTCCTGTGATCTACTATCAACAGCCGGGCTGGGTGACAGGCTGGATAATATAGATCCTGGTAGTCTTCCCAGCCGGCCATCGAGCGTGAGCAGACCCTAGCTACGCGCTGGGTCGGCCATGACATACCCCGTCTGATCCAGGGGTGGCTGGTGAGCTATATGCTCCAGGTCACACATATGACCGGGCTACTGCTGTCCGTGTCACAGTGTGCCATGGCCGAAAGCCACCCCGTACCGCTCGGGTGATGGGTCTGTCTGCATAATGCGTACAGCAGTCCCCACAGGAGGGTAAGTATGGTTCCACTTGTCTCGGCAGGATGGAGCAGCTGGACATTCCCTGGGAGGTCGATTTGGGGGTCTCTCACTCTCTTCTTCTCTCCCCGTCCCTCCCCTCCTCCCCATGCGTGGGACGCTGCGCGGCTCTACGGGGGTCCTCCGAGAGGCTCCGCGGCTGGCGGGGGGGCTGCGCTAGGTGTTGGGGGGCCGCTTGCGCTCTTCCCTGTTTTTTAAACTTTGTGGGGTGTTCTGGTGTACACATTGTGGGAGACCACCGCGCGCCATTTTCCTGTAGTTTTTTAGTCAGGAAGTTCAGCGGCCATTTTCCTGTAGCCTTAGTCAGGAAGTCCGGCGGCCACCTTTTAGGCGTCTCAGGCGTTTTCTTGCTGAGGCGGCCGGCGGGCATTTTCTTGTAGTCTCAGCTTGTTTTTGCCTCTAGCGCTGGTTACCCTTCTGGAACGGGGCGAATTACACAGAACACCTCGTGAGGGAGAGCGGACAGCGGCACAGCACAGCGCAGTACCTGAGTCAGGGTGGTGAGTCCTGCGGGGGGGCCCTCAGTCTGTGGCAGCTAGGAGGGTGGACTTTGGTGTAATTGGCCTGCGGTCCCTAACGGGTGTCAGGCCAGTGTGGGTCAGCATGGCGTCAGAAGGCGCTTCTTCCCCAGACATCCCTGTGGTGGCAACCGGTTCCCCTGCACCTGCGGTGCCTATGGACACTTTGTCGGCAGTCCTGGAGTCCTTTGTTGCCAGGGTGGAAGCGGTGTGCGGGCGCAAGGGGGGTAAAAAACGCCCCCCCCACCGTCTTCTGGGGAAAGCTCGGATTCAGACTCGGCCTTGCTGTGGCAACCGGTCCCTGTTCTGAAGTGTCAGAAAATGCGGACCAGGACCGTTCGGACAGTGAGGATGACTCCGTGTCCGGGTCAGCGCAGGAAAAGGCGCTTGTAGGAGCACTTATCACAGCAGTGCGGGATACCCTAAAAATAGAGAATACAGCGGGGGCATCTACAGAGGTGTCAGTCCCTTTTGGGTCTCACAAGCTGGCCCGCACGGCTAAGGTGTTTCCTTACCTGACATATTTTGATAAATTTATCTACAAAGAATAGGAACGCCCGCAACAGGCTTTTTCAGTCCCAAAACGCATGGCGGTGCGTTACCCCTTTGAGGAGAGTTTCCTGAAAAAATGGACAACTCCATCCGATTGTGGACCCCCCGGTATCCAGATTAAATAAGGTAACCACGATTCTGGTGGAGGGGGGCCCTGCCTTTAAGGACCCTGCCGATAGGAGGGCCGAGGCAGTTGCACGGTCCATGTTTACAGTGGTAGGGTCAGCATTGCGGCCAGTGTTGGTCACAGCTCTGGTGTCCCAGACGCTTACTGAATGGGCAAAATTGTTGCACCGTGAGTTGGAAAAGCAACAGGCTTCCCCGGTCTGCATGGAACTAGCAGACCAGCTGGTGCAGGGCCTTAAGTATGTCTGCGATGGGGCCTTCGATATGGCCCCCTTGCTTTCTAGAGCCTCAGTATCTGCTGTGGTGCTATGCCGCTTGACTTGGCTAAAATGCTGGTCTAAAATGCTGGCATCTAAGAAGGCTTTGGCGGATTTGCCTTTCCAGGAAGAGAGGCTCTTTGGAGCCTCGCTGGATGACCTTATTAAAAATGTCACTGGGGGTAAGAGTACGTTGCTCTCACAATATGGAAAAGGTAAGGAGCCATGCCGTAGGCCTGGGCCTTCCTTTTCCGCTCAGAAGCATTTTTTTCGCCCGCCCGAGGCGGCAGGTAAGCGTCCCCAGACCGACAAGGTGCCTGCTGAGGGACAGAAGCGTCCCTGGTTTCGCAAGCCAAACAAGCCTGCGAACAAATCCACAACAGCATGAAGGTTTGCCCCGCCCGATTCTCGGGTGGGGGGGTTGCCTTCGGGAGTTTGCGACTCGGTGGGCCTCCCTGCTTTCCGATCTGTGGGTCTGTGAAGTGGTTTCATCAGGTTACAAGATAGAGTTTCTTTCTTGTCCGCCAAACCGTTTTTTTCCCTCCAACGTCATCTTCCGGCTCGTCGGGAAGCCTTGTTGGGGGAAGTGCAGGACCTGCTGCTGCGCGGGGTGATAGTACTGGTACCGCCACAGGAAAGGTTTCAGGGATTCTACCCCAATCTGTTTGTAGTCCCAAAGAAGGAAGGGGTTCGTCCGATCCTGGACCTCAAAGCCCTCAACACCTTTGTGAAGGTAAAAAGGTTCAGGATGGAATCAGTTCGCTCTATGGTCGCTGCTCTCCATCCAGGGGATTTTCTGGCGTCCCTGGACATCAAGGACACGTACTTACATGTCCCCATATGCGTCAGGCATCAAAAGATTTCTGCGGTTTGCGGTTGGGGACGAGCACTACCAGTTTGTAGCTCTCCCATTTGGCCTGGCGTCAGCACCAAGGGTTTTCACCAAGGTGCTCGCCCCAATTCTGGCTTTTCTGCGACAACGAGGAATCGCAATCGTGGGCTACCTGGACGACCTCCTTCTGAGAGCTGCTTCCGCCTCAGAATTAAAAGGAGGATGTGGCGATAGCCAGTCAGACTCTTCGGGAGTTCAGTTGGGTTCTGAACCTCCAGAAGTCGGTGTTGGTACCGACTCAACGCCTGGAGTACCTTGGCTTGATTCTGGACTCCTCAGTGGCGAGGGTTTTTCTCCCTTCAGGCAAACTGCAGACTCTTTGGACTGCGGTGCAGATGTTGGCATCCCGCAAGTGGTCGTCGCTGCGCTTCTGCATGCGAGTCCTGGGTTTCATGGTGGCCACTTTCGGTTCGGCCACCACTGCCTCCGTGGGATTTGAATCTGGTGCTCTCGGTACTTCAGAAACCGCCGTTTGAAAACATTAGGGATCCCTTTATTGACACTCTCTCAGAAGGTAGCCTTTCTGGTGGCTATTACATCTGCCAGGAGGGTTTCTGAGTTGGCGGCCTTGTCTTGCAAGTCTCCCTACTTGATCCTCCACAAGGATAAGGCGGTGCTACGCCCGCAGCCTTCCTTTCTTCCGAAGGTGGTTTCAGCATTTCATCTAAATGAGGACATTGTGCTTCCGTCTTTGTGTCCTCGGCCGTCGCATCCTAAGGAGGTTACTTTACATTCCTTGGACGGGGTCCGGGCTCTGCGGGTGTATCTGTCTGCTACGGCTCCGTTTCGGAGGTCAGACTCACTTTTTGTGTCGGTGACTGGTTAGAAGAAAGGCCTGGCGGTCTCGTCGGCCACCATTTCTCGGTGGATTAGACAGATCGTGATCCAGGCTTATGCCTTAAAAGGGCGGGCGCCTCCCTTTCCTGTCACGGCACATTCGACCAGGCCAATTGGTGCCTCCTGGGCTTTCCGACATCAAGCGTCCGTTTCCCAGGTGTGTATGGCAGCGACCTGGTCGTCCGTTCACACTTTCACTAAATTTTACAAGGTTGATGTGAGTGCATCTGCGGATGCTTCCTTCGGCAGCAAGGTTTTGCAGGTGGCTGTTTAAGGTTGCAACTCCTCCGTTGAGGAGCTCTGGTTGTTATGGGTGGAGTTTTTTTGTTTGCTGCTCCCACCCCTCGTTTTTTGACACTGCTTGGGGACATCCCTAAGGTCAAGATTTAAGTGCTGTGTCCGTCAATGAACGAAAGAGAACATAGTATTTTTGTACTCACCGTAAAATCCTTTTCTCTGTTGTTCATTGATGGACACAGCACCCACCCCTCCTTTTTCTGTTTGTACTGATTTTTGACGAACTGAGCTGCTAGATGCAGTGTGAGGGGTTATAGCCAGTAGGACCGCCCCCTGCTGTTTTTAACATGTTCTGCCTAGTCCTCTCCTGAAGGTGGCGATATAACCCTAAGGTCAAGATTTAAGTGCTGTGTCCATCAATGAACTTCAGAGAAAAGGATTTTACGGTTAGTACAAAAATCCTATTTTTTTACTTTTTGCTAAAATAAATATCCAAAATTAAAAAACGTTTTCCTCTGTTTAGGCCGATATGTAATCTTCTACATACATATTTTTGGTAGAAAAAAAAAAAAAACGCAATAAGCGTATATTGATTGGTTTGCGCAAAAGTTATAGCGCCTACAAAATAGGGGAAAGATTTATGGCATTTTTATTATTATTATTTTTTTACTAGTAATGGCGGCAATCTGCAATTTTTATTGTGACTATGACATTGCGGCGGACAGATCGGACACTTTTGACACCATTTTGGGACCAGTGACATTATTACAGCGATCAGTGCTATAAATATGCACTGATTGCTGTATAAATGTCACTGGCAAAGAAGGAGTTAACACCAGGGGGCGATCAAGGGGTTAACTGTGTGTCCTAGGGAGTGATTCTAACTGTAGGAGGAGGGGACTGACTTTGGGAGGAGACCGATCGGTGTTCCTATATACTAGGAACACACGATCAGTCTCTCCTCTCCCCTAACAGGATGTGGTTCTGTGTTTTTTCACACACAGATCCACGTCCCTGCTCTGTGCTGAGCAATCGCGGGTGCCCGGGCGGACATCGGGGCCGCCGGACACGCGCATCGGCTCCCGAGTGACTTTTGTTTACAGTTTAAATGTGTATTTTTTTCTAGAAAATTACTTATAGCCCCCAAACATTGTATATATTTTTTTAGCAGAGACCCTAGGGAATAAAACGGCAATCGTTGCGTTTTTTTTATGTCACATGGTATTTGCGCAGCAGTTTTTCAAATGCATTTTTTGGGGAAAAAATACACTTTAATTAATTAAAGAGAAAAAAAGAACAATATATACCCCAATTTTTTTGTAAAATATGAAAGATGATGTTATGCCGAGTAAATAGATTATTAACATGTCACGCTTTAAAATTGCACACGCTCCTGGAATGGTGACAAAAATTCAAGTTAGACTTACCGGTAACTTGTTTTCCAAGAGTCTTTCAGGACAGCACATGAGAGAGTGGCTCCACCCACTAGGAAACAATCTCCACCACATTTTAAAAGGAGGCGACTCCCCACATCTCATCAGTTGTAGTAGAGTACCTCCGGCCCAAGCTGGAACACATAATCAGAATATGGTTAATCACAGCATGTATGTACATATATATTGGAACATTGGGGGATGTTTAGCTCAGTGATAGATGCATTGTAAGTGAGTTCACAGCCAACAGGAACTAAGGTTTAAGGGCGTGGTAGCCCACTTTTATTGAAAGAAACAAAAAAGGAAAGTTCATACATGCATTTGGTTTCCCACACAGGGGTTCTTCTCCCAAAAACATCAACACATGAAAATGCCAATCCACCTGGCTCTTAAGGCTCACTCAGCCTTGGGCGCAGTTCCTTGCTACACAGGCCCACTCCTGGCCTCTAGGAAGGGCTCTCCTGACACTCCAGGCTTCCACACTCCTCCAAGACTTACAGTCCCCTCCTCTGGTCCTCAAGACTCTCTCTTCCCGTTGTCTCAGCTATAGTCTCCCCGACTCGGTCAGCTGGCCCAACTCTCAGTCTACTGACCTGGAACCTTTTCCACATGGAGAACCGTCTTAAGGATGTTGCCTGAGTTCTTAAACAGTAGCACACTTCCCTCCAGCAACTGCTGTAACACCGACTTCCTTTCCCACACACACTGAGCTATCTTCAGCTCTGCCTTATAACGAGTGTGTGCACCTGGCCACACACTCAACCTGCAGAGCTCCTAGAAAACCCGGACACATGACTGAACACTCTTTCCCTCCCAATACTCTTTGAAGTCTTCAAGTTGCCAGCCCCAATCCAGACTTACAAAATCCAGGGAAAACTTAAAGCATAGTTTTCTCTGCTCACCAATGTTTTGCTGGAACTTCTCACATAGCTTCTTTGAGAGTCCTGTGTCCATTTTAAACACATTTCTACTAAGCCAGGGGCTCTCACTCTCACAATACTGTATATATCAATATATACAAACCAAGAAGGGCGGGTAGTTTGCTGACCTGAAAGACTCTTGGAAAACAAGTTACCGGTAAGTCTAACTTGAATTTTCCCTTATCGTCTTTCAGGACAACACATGAGAGGATAATCGAGACTTACCAACTAGGGAGGGACAACAGCCTGCAGGACCTTTCTGCCAAATGCCTGATCATCGGCTGACAGCAGGTCCAGTCTGTAATGATGGACAAATGTCAAATGGCTTGACCACGTAGCCGCCTTACAGATCTGATGTGGGGTGGCACCAGCTTTTTCTGCCCATGTAGTGGCTAGAGCTCTAGTAGAGTGTGCTCATATTCACTGTGGAGGAGACAACCCCGTCTGGGAATAAGCCTCAGAAATAGCCAGTCTTGTCCTCCCTCCGCAGGAAATGGATGGGGGACATACCGGGGCTGGATGAGGACGACTGGAGGGAGATCTGGGATTTTCCCTTCTCCTCTCTGGTCTCTGCAAGGGACAAATTGGTCCAATACAAAATTGTACATAGAGCTCACTACACACCTCACAGGTTACACCAGATGTTAGCGGCGCATTCTCCGGCATGCTGGCGTTGCTCCTATCAACCAGGGGACCTTTTCCAAATTTTTTGGGTGTGCCCGGCTATTGCACATTATTGGAAAGAAGTAGTCCAGGTAATTACTAAGGTCACTAAGACATGCATTCCTTATGATCCTATATACTGTCTGCTAGGGCTGGTGGAACAACTGCCAATGGTCAGAGCCAGGAAAATACTCAGATCCCTGTTACTATATTATGCTCGTAAAGCCATTACGATGAACTGGAAACAATCGTCTCCCCCCTCTGTCAGATTCTGGAAAAGCCTAGTGAATGCCAGTTTACCCCTATATAAAGCCACTTACTCGAACAGGGGATGTCCACAAAAATTTGAGAAGGTCTGGAATTGTTGGCTGGATGATAATACTACGACAAACGATGCAGTAACCAGTGCCTAGATTGATAGTATATCTTTATCTTTAGTCTGTAAATCATTGACCCAACTCTTCTCATATTCTCATGTTGCATTATCCTGTCGATATCAATTTGAGTACAGATTATACTGAGCTGAACCTCTCCCCACATTGGGGTTATAGTATAAGTTTAGATAGGATGTTTGTATTATGTGTTGTGCCCTGTTGTGGTGTAATACCGCAACAGAGGAATTGCCTCTGCGTGGGCGAATGTTCGGCCCCTGCGAGGGCTAATTTTGTACGCTGATATAACTTTCAATAAAAAAGATTTTGCAAAAAAAATAAGAAATAGCCAGTCCTAGCCATCTAGCAATTGACCCCTTCGATGCTTGGCGTCCCTTTCTGTTGCCAGAAAAAAGAACAAATAAAGAGTCCGAAGACCTAAAGTCCTTTGTTATTTCCAAGTAGTGTAATAAAATTCTTCTTACATCCAAGTTATGGAATAAAGTCTCCCTTCTTCCTGAAGGATTTTAACAAAAAGTTGGCAGGATAATTTCCTGTGATCTGTTATGAACTGACGCCACCTTTGGCAAAAACCCCAGATCTGTTTTAAGCAAAATCCTGTCTGGGTAAATTAACATAAAATTTTCTTTTATTGAAAGAGCGTGTAGTTCACTGATTGTTCTCGCAGTTGTAACTGCAACTAAGAACACAGTTTTAAGAGTCAAATCTTTCAACGAGATTGTCTGTAACGGTTCGAAAGGTTCCTTCGTGAAGGCTTGCAAAACTACTGACAGGTCCCATTTAGGAAAATGTTTAGTAGGCACTGGCCTGGCTCTAGTAAGTGACCTAAAGAATCTTGTGATCAAAGGAACTGAAGAAATTGGTTTTTCCAGGTACACTCCCAGGGCAGCCACTTGCACTTTGAGAGTGCTAATTGCAAGACCTTTGTCCACACCATTTTGTAGAAACTCCAGAATTGACACAATGTCTTCTAGGGTTCAGTTTGATGACTGACACCAACGGTTGTAGACTTTCCAAACTTTTGCGTAGATATCTCTAGTTACTCTCTTTCTACTGGCGAGTAAAGTGGATACTAGAGGCTCTGACAGTCCTTTGTTCCTTAACAACTGCTCCTCAGACACCAAGCGGTGAGGCTTAGTCTGGCTACATCCGGGTGGTATACTGGGCCCTGAAGTAGCAAGTCCTGTCTGAGAGGAAGCTGCCAGAAAGGTTTGATCATCATTTGTAGGATGGAGGAAAACCAGGCTCTTTTTGGCCAGAACAGAGTGATCAGGATTACCGATACCTTTTCCTTCTGTATTTTTCTCAATACAAGAGGGATTCGCTGAAAAGGAGGGAAGGCATAACCCAGATGGAAGTTCCAGGGATGTGCCAAGGCATCTATCCCTATTGATCCGCTGTCTCAGTGCAGAGAGAAGAATTGAGGGAGCTGGGCGTTTTCTTTTGATGCGAACAGATCCACCTGAGGACATCCCCACATCTTGGTGATCAGTGAGAATATCTCCGGATTCAGGCTCCACCCTGCCTCTTGAATTCTTTGTTTGCTCAAGAAGTCTGCTACTTCGTTTAGCGTGCCCTTGAGATGCACTGCTGACAGGGAGAGTAAATGCTTCTCTGCCCACTCTAGGATTTCTGATGACAGCAACAGTAGAGCGTTGCTCCTTGTGCCCCCTTGTTTGTTCAGGTATGCCACTGTGGTGACATTGTCTGAAAGAATCTGCACATGGGACCCTTGGAGGTTTGGAGAGAAGGCAGCTAAGGCTAGAGCAACTGCTTTTAACTCCCTCCAGTTTGAGAACCTTCCTGCTTCAGATCGGGACCAAACTTCCTGTTCTATGTTTTGATCCCAGTGGGCTCCCCATCCCCAACTGCTGGCGTCTGTCGTGACCCTTACTTCTGTCGGGAAGGACCAAAGCAGGCAACTTGACAGAACTGCCTGATTCCTCCACCACCAAAGAGTCCTCTTGACCTTAATGGGAAGCTTTACTTTTGTGTCTAAGGTTTCTGGGCTGTGATCCCATACCTGTAAAAGAAAACTCTGGGAGGGGCCTGAAATGGAGCCTCGCCCATTGAATGGCAGGCATTGTTGAGGTTAAGGTTCCCAGGACTGACATAATCATCCTGATTGACACTTCCTGGTTTGTCTGAAGACTGGCTACTACACTCAAGACCTTGTCTTTCTTCTCTTCTGGGAGAAAAATCCTTTGCTCTACAGAATCTATCAGATAACCTAGAAACTGAACTCTTTGAGCAGGATTGAAATTAGATTTTTGAGTATTTACAATCCAGCCCAAGGCTTCCAGATGACTGCGGGCCTTGGTTAGATCTACCTGCAACCTCTCTCTGGAAGGAGCAAAAATTAGGAGGTCATCCAGATAAGGGATGACTGAGATTCCCTGTAGACGGAGAGGGGCTAGAGCTTCCGCCATTATCTTGGTAAATATCTGCGGAGCGGATGAAAGGCCAAACGGGAGGGCCTTGAATTGTAAATGAAGCAACTCCTTCCCCATATTTATTACCAACCTGAGGTATTTTTGAGACTGAGGGGCTATGGGCACATGCAGGTATGCGTCTCTTAAGTCGATTGATGCCATGAAGCATCCCTTGACTAAGAGATTTCTCACTGAAAAGATGGAGTCCATGCGGAAACGCCTGTATTGGACTGACTTGTTTAACGGTTTCAAATTGAGAATGAGATGGAAGCTTCCTGATGGTTTCCTTATCAGGAAAATCTGGGAATAGAAACCCCGGTAACATTCCTCTGGAGATACCTGAACCACAACACCCTGTCTCATCAGATCCCCTAACAGGTTTTTCATGGCTAGGGCCTTTGTTGTTACACAGTATCTTTCTGAAAGAAGATCCGAAAGTTCTATTTTGTATCCCTGGGCCAGAGTGTCCAAAATAAATGTGTTTTCAGTCACGCTTGCCCAAAGAGGAAGGAATTTTTGAAGCCTTCCCCCCACAGGCAATGACAAATCATTGCGTTTTATTGGTTGGTGCAGGAGGATTGAAGAGGACATTCCCTCTGCATTTACCTTTTTGTGCCGACCAATTCCTTCTTTTTTCTTGGGGCCTGCTTCCCCGATCCTGATTTTTTTTTGAGGTTGAAAAAACCGCTTAACTGGTTGTTTGTTTGTTTTTTTTAACAGGAAAGGACTTCTTTTTGTCCGCTGTCCTATCTAAAACAGAATCTAGATCAGGACCGAACAAAAGATCTTCAAAAAAAGGAATTCCACATAACTTATTTTTGGAAGCTGCGTCCCCTGGCCATGTCTTTAGCCATAGAGCTCTCCTGGCTGAGTTGGTTAAGGCCCCAGATCTAGCTGACATCCTTATTGATTCTGCAGAAGCGTCAGAAAGATAAGCTACAGCTGCTGCTAGAGTAGAAAAAGAATCCAGGATCTCCTGCTTAGGTGAGTCTGCTATAATATGGGCTTTAAGCTGATTCAGCCAGAACTCCATGTTTCTGGAGACACAGGTAGCAGCCATAGCTGGTTTAAGGTTACCCATGATGGATTGCCAAGCTTTTTTTAAGCTGCTGTTCCATCCTTTTGTCCATGGGATCTTTCAGTATACCCATGTCTTCAAATGCCAAGTCGGTTGACCTGGAAACTTGTGAAAACGCTGCGTCTAATTTTGGAATTTTATTCCAAAGCGCATCTGGGTCTTCATTGAACGGAAAGCGTCTTCTATGCGCTCTTGGGGAAAAATTTTTTTGCTCTGGATCAGCCCATTCCTTTTTAATGGCTTCCGAGATTACTGAATGCACAGGGAAAGTACGACTTTTTGTTTCGCTAAGCCCTGCATACATTCGGTCATGCAGCGATAATTCTCTCTTTTCTTCATCTATTCCCAATGTTGCATATATTGCTTTCAACAAACTGTCTACTTGCTCTAAGGCCCCTTTCACACTGGGGCGGTTTGCAGGCACTATTGTGCTAAAAATAGCGCCTGCAAACCGAGCCTAAATAGCGGCTGCTGTCTCTCCAATGTGAAAGCCCGAGGGCTTTCACACTGGAGCGGTGCGCTAACAGGACGTGAAAAAAGTCCTGCTAGCCGCATCTTTGAAGCGGTGAGAGGAGCGGTGTGTTTACCGCTCCTACACCGCTCCTTCCCATTGAAATGAATGGGATACCGTGGTAATACCGCCTGCAAACCGCGGCTGTAACCGCGGTTTGCGGGTGGTATTAACCCTTTTTCGGCCGCAAACGGGGGTTAAAACCGCACCGCTAGCGTCCGAATACCTCAGCAATTCTGACGGTATAGCGCCGCTAAAAATAGCGGCGTTATACCGCCACTGCACCCAGCGCCCCAGTGTGAAATCGCTCTAAGGACAGTTTGTATCTTGAAGGTGCATCTCCTGCATCATCTTTTTCCTCTTCCTCCTCCTCCTCCTCCTCATCTTCCCTGGAGTGAGAGGGGGAATGCTCCCCTTGGGTAGGAGGACCAGCTCCAGCCTCTACCCCTGGGATTAATTGTGAGCCCTGCGAGGATCCTGAGGTAGTTGGCTGACTCAGGGATGGTGTTGCAAGAGAAGAGCGAAAGGATTGTATGGTAGCATCTAGCTCCTTCTTGACTGATGCGATTAAATCGCTGCATGCAGAAGAAGCTTCTTCCTTCACTAAGGAGTCAATGCAAACTTGGCATAAAGCTTTCTTCTAACCCTCTGGTAACTTTGTTTTACATGAGGGACATCTCTTTTTGATAGGAGGGTCAAAGCTCTTAGTCTGCCACACAAAACAGACAAAAAGAGAAAAAAACACCAGCATCCCAGTGAGTCAAACCTGCCTCCTAACGAGCTCACCACAGGCGCACAGTTAGTATAACAGCCAACACCCTGTGCCCAGACAGGCCCTAGCCACCAAGGGGAAAAAACATGTAGAGAGAGGTACCTACAGTATACAGGGTAGATCCCACATACCCCCTTACCTGGGCCTTGCTGGTGCCTGTCCCACTCGCTGTCACAGTCTCCATCGTGGAGCAGCGCTCGTTCTGTGGCTTCAAAGCAACGGTTCCGGAGTCCATAGACGCCGCTGCGCTGGACCGGAACCGCAATTATAGGCACCAGGACCTCTCCTCCCCTCTCCCCCTGCGCGAGTTCCACCGGGAATTACGCTGCGCCTGATCCCAGTGCCGCCCCTTGCAGGATACCTCACTTCCTGCCAGCCGAGTCTCTACACTGCCACCAAAAAGATGGTGGCGGCCTGTAACGCCGACATGCGGTTTAAAAAACAAAAAAAACAAACGGCTGCCGCCGCCTGAGGAGCGGCTCCAGGAACAGTCCCGCTCCTCTGAGCTGAAAGGGGAGAAAGAGCCCACTTACCAACTACCCTCTGGTGCGGTGTGGGAGGATCGGACTCTCTGGAGGACAAAAAAAAAAGGTATGGTGGGGTAGGCAGCCTGGCCTCTCAGGACAGCACCTTAAGAGACCTGACTCCTACTAGGTGTTCCCTTGCCGGAGGAGACACAAAAACTGATGAGATGTGGGGAGTTGCCTCCTTTTAAAATGTGGTGGAGATTGTGTTTCCTGTTTCCTAGTGGGTGGAGCCACTCTCTCTTATGTGCTGTCCTGAAAGACGATAAGGGAAATACGATATTTAAAAATCTCAATCGGTGGCGCTTTCCTTTTTTTTTTTTACAGTTTTTTTTTACAGTTTACCTGTTTAGAGTTACAGAGGTCTAGCGCTAGAATTATTGCTCTCGCTCTAACTTTCACGGCGATACCTCACATGTGGCTTAGACCGGAATGGACGTCCTGGCGTCGCTCCAGCACTCCAAGGCTAAAGTGGTGATCAAAGACGATCTGGTCTCCGTTCGCTGCTGTAACCAGCCAGCCGCACCATCAGATCATTTTTCTGACGCACTGGTAAAATCAGTAAGCTAGAGAAACACCAGCCAGCAGGGGGGGGGAGGCACGTTGCTAAACAGTGTGTGTTTAGTATCACTTTAACAGTAGGAGGAGATGCAAGCTTCAAAGCAGACATTGTTCATATCAATCAACTACACTTTAAGACATTTAAAACCAACTAAATTGAGGACATGCAGATTAATGCTAGAGCTATCCACACAGTTTTTATTAGCTCTCCCATTTTTAGCACACCACCTTAAATTAAGAGTTGCTTTTTGCTAAACGTGGAATATAAAAATACCTGTGATGTAAGCTACGCAAGTAACACAAAGAAATAAATCGATTGCACACAATACAAATATCGTGTGATCACGCAAAAATAAATCACTATTCGGTATCCTTCACATGGCCATTAGGATGCATCCACTGGATTCTTGCCAAGTTTGCGTGGCTGTCCATTGGGACTCTTATTCAGCGCCCTCACCCTTTATATTTTATTCACTGGATTCTTGCGACTGGAATGATCGGGTGCATGCAAATAGTAAATACTGCTCAGTCTATATAAATGAATAAGAGTGTCCGCTGTGGTTCACATGTAGCTGACCATAAGGCAGTTACTTGTGGTTAGGGGTGGATGTCCGAGCCTAGACGCAGTCAGCTCTCAATAGTTTATATAGGCTGAGCGGTTGCTGCCATTTGCATGGTTTAACAGTCATCTATGAAAAGAGTTCATACCTAGGACCAAATGTATAAAACATAGATAAAAATTACATAAAAATAGCATGTAAATGGAGAGAAAAGAAAAGCCCTACTATAACAGAATGGTTATGTGAAATGAACGATATAGAATATATGGACAAATAAGAGAAGAAGGTTTTATAAAGAATCAAACGCCAGAAATATGGCAAAAATGGAATGAATTTCGGTCCTCGATAAGTATGATAGAATATCTATAAATGGAAAATAACAAAATAACCCCTTATGGGGACATAAAAAATAAAAGAGAAAGAAGAGGGTATAGGGAGACATAAAAGGGGAGATAATGCTTTTTCTCCCCCCTCTTTTTTTGGGGATTGGGTGAATGTGTATGTTAGAGTATAGGGATATGTTAGCGTGAATGGAGTAGTTATTTAAGAATAGAAGCTAATAGATAATTACCAAGATTCTTTTTAATATACAATAAGAAGGAATAAATGCATAATGTAATGAATTTTGTATAATTGTAAACATGGTTATAAACTAATAAAGAGAAATTGAAAACTAAAATTACATTAAAACAAAAAAAACTAACTAGTTAAAGCGGAGTTCCACCCAGAAGTGGAACTTCCGCTTATCTGATTCCTCCCCCTCTTTTGGGGGGAGCGGGTACCCTGTCCCCACTTCCGTTGGACCTCGTCGAGGTGAGGTATGTCACAAGTTTGGTCCCCTTCTCCTTTCCTTACTGACGGGCCAGTAAAAGAGCACAGCGCACTTCGCGCATGCGCAGTAGGGACCTGGCTGTGAAGCTGCAAGGCTTCACTGCAGGGTTACCTTACCGGCAATGGCAGCACCATGTTTCCATCAGTTGGGGGTGACGACATCGCTAGATTCCAGGACAGGTAAGTATCCTGATATTAAAAGTCAGCAGCTACAGTATGTGTAGCTGCTGACTTAATTTTTGGAAGGGGGGTCGGAACACCGCTTTAAAAACAGGCTATGAAAGTTACACCAGTATTTTACACCACAAAATCTGCTTCCAATCATCGCCACCATGGCACGCCATGGATTTCTTGGAAGAAAAGGCTATCTGCCAGGTTCATTTGGGATAAAGGGTCATGACTGGGTTCCTGTTGCGTCCATAGAAATTCACTTTGCTTAGATAAGAAAGACAGAGTAGGTCTTTGTGTCTTTTATGTCTGTCTGTGGGTGCACAGAAAAGACTATTTGACAAGCGAACTTAAAAAGAGGAGCTCCAGGCTTTGTCAGGAATATTAAAAGTCAGCAGCTACTGTAGCAAATACTGTAGCTGCTGACTTTTAATATTAGGACACACACCTGTCCACGAATTCAGCGGTGTCTTCACCCGAGCTGATTTTTCAATTGGCTCGGGTGAAGAATTTTGACCCCATGTTAGGTTAGTTATTGTGTATAAACATTTAACTATACATATCAAGTGTACCTGTAGATACAGTGTTTCATGTGCAAGCAATAAACAAATGTGTGTCAGTGCATGTTTTAAATGCATATTACAATGCACGTTGGCATGCATTTCTATTGCATTCAATTGAAAATGCATCTGCAAAGACATAAATATGGAAATGTAATTCTAGTCTTAAGACCAGAGATGGTATTCATCATAAATGTACTTTTTCTAGCTCGGAAAGGATCAGATGGTGCTATACTTTCAAACAACTACTGTGACTTCTGCCTCGGAGACTCAACCATGAACAAGAAGAGTGGACAACCTGAAGAGCTTGTATCTTGTGCCGACTGTGGACGCTCTGGTAGGTCATTCCTCTTTCTGCTCCGAGTCTCTTCCAAGATTTGCAATGCATGGAATTGTGCCTGCACTTGAAGACAAGTAAATGCATTAAATATTCAAAAGAACTCGAAAGTTGTTTGGCTAGGCTGCTTTAAGTCTTTAGAGATGCAAAGCAAATATTACAGAGACCTGCAAACCTAGGGTTCCCAGAGGACCAAAGCTAAAATAGAATTTTTTCGCCATGTTGGGTTAGTGTTTATATTGAATCTATTAGTAACATCCAATAATATGGACCAAAAACTACAGAGAAAACATACACAAGGGAGGCTCTTTTTCCAAACAAAAAAGAATCCTTTCTAAACTTCTTTCTATGTACAGGTCCGTACAGAGCCTGGTGTTAACTGAAATTTGCATGCACTTATTTACCAACTCTGCCCCACCAAAAAAAAATGAAAATAATTTTGCAATGTACGAGGTGTGACAATTTAATTCCCAGGTTTGACTGTAAATTAAAAAAAAGTTTGCTTACTTATACACTACTGGCCGTTCTCACCTTCAAAGTAGTTCCTTCATGAATCAATGCACTTTTCTAGATGACTGTGCCAGAAACAATCCTGGAATTAATTTTCCAGAAAGCTGCGCAGTATCATTGTCGCGTCATGCTGAATGTCCGGAATGTCATCAAATCTGCGTCCTTTTAACCACTAGACGACCAGCCGCCAGTGTTATACTGGGGCAGGTTGGCTCACCTGGGCAAATCGCTGTAGGTATACATTGGGCGCTTTAAGATCACTAGGGGACAACAGAGCCGATGCACGTCCCCGGTGGCCGCGATGTTCGCCGTGCACCCGCGATCGCTCCTGGGAGACACAGAACGGAGGTCTTTCAATGTAAACAGACATATCTCTGTTCTGTCAGGGGTGAGAAGATACATCTGCTGTTCATACTAAATATGAACAGCGATCGGTCTCCTTCAGGCAGTCCCACGCCCCCACAGTTTGAATCACTCCCTAGGACACACGTTTAACACCTTGATCGCTCCCTAGTGTTAACCCCTTCCCTTTATACAGGAATCAGTGGCTATTTTTAGCTCTGATCGCTGTATAGATGTCAATGGTCCCAAAAAAGTGTCAAGTGTCCGATCTGTCCGCCGCAATGTCGCAGTTACAATAAAATTGGCAGATCGCCGCCATTACTAGTAAAAAAATAAAAATAGTAATAGAAATGCCATAAATCTATCCCCTATTTTGTAGACGCTATAACTTTTGTGCAAACCAATCAAACCAAATATATGTAGAAGAATACATATCGGCCTAAACTGAGGAAGAAATTTTTTTTTAAATATTTTTTGGGGGGATATTTATTATAGCAAAAAGTAAAAAATATATATATATATTTTTTTAATTGACGCCGTTTTTTTATTTATAGCGCAAAAAATAAAAATCAAATACCACCAAAAGAAAGCTCTATTTGTGGGGGCGAAAAGGGACATTAATGTTGTTTGGGTACAACTTTGCATGACCGCGTAATTGTCAGTTAAAGCGATGCAGTGCCGTATTGCAAAATATGGTCTGGTCAGGAAGGGGGCAAATCCTTCCGAGGCTGAAGTGGTTAAAGCATTTTTTAATTTTGGAAGCAGCCAGAAGTTACAGGCTGCTAAGTCAGGGGAAGAAGGTGGTGGTTCAAGTTCCAGAAAGGAACTTGTGCAGAAGCATTGTTGTGGTGGAGAATACAATCAGGCCAGAGTTCCGGTCTTTTCCTCCAAACTATTTCCATAAACTTTTCAATGCTGCTTGATAGTTGTACCAGGTTCTATGAACTCTGTCCGCATTTGCATCATCGTGGACATCTGCCTGCCTTTCCTTAAATGCTTAAGCCATTTAAAAACACTTTATTTCGTCATGGAATGTTCACCATAAGCTAAAATTCCATTCGCATTTGCCAATTTTCCTCCAAAATTTGATGTTTATCTGCTGCTCTAGATTCCTATAACTCATTTTCCACCAACAGCGCAATGCACACACAAGTTATTTCTTCTACTACTCTGTAAAAACTGGGTCAACTGTGACCCTGCCCAGTGCAAGTTAGAACATGTCAGAACACGCTGAAGTATGCATGGCTGTGTGACTCACCACCATTGCTACATTGTGGGCATTCTGGAAATTAAATCATCACACCTCATATAGGTTCCATTTAATAATGCATTGCCAAGATGTTAATTTAAGCAAATCATTTGATAATTTAGGTATCATTTGCTGCATCTATTTTGGCAACATCTTTTTGTACATTTGTTTACACAAAACATTTTTACAATCTAATCATGAAATCCCCTCAAATGACCAACTGTAAACATCTTAACATATATGCCTGACATTATATTAAAATATATATGGCTATGCACAGTGTTCCAATGGAACAAAAGTTTATTATTTTCAGTCCTGCTGTAATCCTATTATAGTGGTTAAATAGTAACTCTGGACTATAAATTATGAATTAATAAAAAATACAGCCATCTGCAATGTGCAGTCAGCTTTATGTCCACAGATCACACACAATAAATATTTGGCCCATTTTTTATCTTTATATCTATTACCATTGTGAAAAAATAATATCCAAGTAGAATATGGTAATGCAGAAAGAATGTGCAAATAGTTTGAGTCTGACAAGGGGAAGGCCCAGCGTAATTCATTATACAAGTGGAATAATGATCTAGAATGCATTCCTTTCTTCCATACCCCTAAATGCCAGTTTATAGTAATATATTATTTACACATTCCAAAATTAAGATGGAAAACCGTGTTCTGTGATGTATGCATTGAAACCATTGGTTCAGAAAAGTGGGTGAAATTTTTGACCAAAATAGGGACAAAATGTATCTGCAAAAACTGTGGAATCCACATAACCTTATTTCACTCAGAAAGGTTTTTGTTTTGACAAAATCGCTCTAGAGAAATTGAACTGGAGTGAATGCAACCAACAGAGCTTGCAAAGAGTTGGCACACAGTTTATACTAATGCATAGTATATACAAATGTCTGAGTTTGACATTTTGCAATATCATAGTACTACTTGTACAGCGGCCGTGCATCTATAAGTAACAGTGGACAATTTTCAACAAGAATATTGCTGTATGTATGCCTCTAAGCTTTGGTGTGTTTGGTTACCATTTGTGGTTAAGCTGATGCAAATGCATAGGCTGGATAGTGTCTTTTGTTCCCTATTTTAGAAATATTTGCTTATAGTTAAGGAAAAACTTCCATGTTGGAAGATCCAATGGTAACTTAATCGTCCATGAGCAGTTTACAAACAATCCAATACCTAAAGTAGTGTGCTTGGCGTTCTTTCAAAGTAAATTTAATTGAATAACCCTTTTGCTGCCAATCTGTATAGATGGTTGATTCATTTTAACTTTTCAATATGAATGCCTTTTTTTTGCATTTGATTTTGTCTTGGTGTGGCTGTGCTAGTTAATATGCATTGATATTTGAATGTATGTTACTTAACCTTTGTGCTGATATATTCATCATACATGTCAGCTCATTTGGGAAGAGAAGGCAGGAAGGAGGAGATGAACAACGCAGAGGACTTATTCGGTTCCACTTCAGAAAGCGACACTTCTACGTTTCATGGCTTTGACGAGGATGACTGGGAGAAGCCTTCCTCTGTCCAAGCCAAAAACTACCCTACTGCTGAGGACCGGGGAGACTGCTAAAGAAAGTTATCTGGATCAACCCATCTCCTTCCAACCCTGTTAATTTTTGTCATTTAATTTTGCCCTACTCCCGGTATTTCTTCTGCATTTACAAAGCACAACTGGATGTTTTAATTTTTTTCCAAGCTTGTTTAAAATGAAAACTGTGGCTTTCAATTTTTTCCCTACTTTGCAATAAGAAGCATTTCCAGTATTAGCAACCCTCAGCTGGCTTAAGGGCCACTTGTGATTTGACAACTGAATTTCCAGAATACTGGTACCTACGTGTTACAACAAAAAATGGAAGGCAGCAAAACACTGGAAGACTATTTAATTTCTGTCTGTGACCCCAATTACCTCACTGAGAGAAGACTTGTGATCAATGATGGTTTCTACAACTAGATTTTGCACCCATTGTGTGGAACCAGCCTCCTGACTTTAAAGAGAAAACTGCTGTGTACAAGGAGCATGTTTCTCCTTACTTACCTCCACTAGATCTTCTGCATAAGGTCAGAAGGTCTTTAGGTAGAGAACAAGAATTAAAGAGCAAATGGGATAAATACCTCAGTCTTGCTTTTCCTTCTTCAATGGTTTATATATGCTATTTATTTTTGTGGCTGAAAGGACTCCCTGATGTCTAAAAGGCACCTTTTTGTCTTCTTATTTAATACCACCTACTAGAAGATACCAAAGCAGTACCCGTTAATGGTCCACAGGGCAACGGAAATGAGACCAATCTATCGTCAAACCTGCTAAGCTGAAATCAGGCTGAACTGCAGCAGGATAAGTTAAGGTACGCTACCAGCACGTTTCATTCTCATCATACTGCTCCATAACTTGAGGAGCCATTTCAGTTTCATTAAATCTATTTATACATCATGCTCTCAAAGTGGAAAAAAATAAAATAAGGGATTAAAACTAATTTATGTTAATGACTTTTAAGACTGTCTGAAGATAAACTACAAAGCTGCTCATTACACATAAGTATGTTTCCTTCTGGATTATGTTTCTATTCTCCTTTCACCCCAATACATATTGGAATCTACAGAACAGGTCATATTAGCAACTTACACCCTTTGCCCATGACCTGCTGATACCCACTAAGAAAATAAGCAAATGGTCAGTAGAACCCCCAGGGTAAAAAAAAAATTACTTTTATACAATGACATACTTAATCAGATATAGAAAGCGATTATTGTATCCCCACTAACTGATTCTATAAAAGAGTTGAATCTCCTCCTTCAGAACCACTGTTGATTCTCTCTATTCTTTCTGCTAGGAAGTTACAGGTTTAACCATGACAGTTAGGTAGCCCAGTTCTCCCCAATCTAGTTCACAGTGAGATCTTATTTATCAAAGTGCATGAAATAAGAATTGTCTAGTTTGCATTACAGTAATCAAAGTTTTGAATCAATATGGTTGCGAATGTGCACTAGAGAGTGCTACATTTTAGGCATGCTGATAAATGGAGCAAATTGTGTCTATTGCTAAATGTGAGATATGAAAAACCCTTATTTTTAAACAGAGCTAAAAATAATATATAGGTTTTACTGGTTCCTCATAATACCTTACCCACAGTCAAAATAAGTACAGTAGCCTTCGTTATGCCATAATACTTTTACTGTGAAATGTCTGTGTTTATTCATGCATAATAAACAGATTGAGACTACTGTATTGTAATGTCGTTTGTGACCCTCAAAACATGAACAAAGTCAACCATTACATAAATTATAGAAATTGACATTCTGGAAAAAAAAAGTTGCATGTTAGCATTATCCACTTCCCACCTGCCCACATAGTTTTACTGTGAGCGGGCAGCAGCTACAGACCAAGCAACATACCTGTACATCACCCTGCACATGCGCACCGACACAACCCTTGGGGAGTGCAGTGCGCCACTCCGCGATCGATGTGTTCACCGGACACAGCAGATTGCAGATCCCAGTAAGCTTTGAGTGGCTGGGGTGTCACATGATCGCTATGCTATCAAATGATCACAATGTAAACACAACTGTTATATGTTTTTATCATAACAGCTGTGCTTAGTATTATGATGCTGTGATTGGCCCACAACTATCACATGGTACCTGGACCAATCACAGCATCCTGTACCATGTGATAGCTGTGGTCCAATCACAGCATCCCAATAGTAATCACAGTTGTTATGAATTTAACCCATTAACCACTTCCATACCGGGCATTTTCACCCCCTCCTGGCCAGGCCAATTTTCAGCTTTCAGCGCTGTCACATTTTGAATGAGAATTGTGCGGTCATGCAACGTTGTACCCAAATTAATTTTGATAATTTTTTTCCCCCACAAATAGAGCTTTCTTTTGGTGGTGTTTGATCACCTCTGCGGTTTTTATTTTTTGCGCTATAAACAAAAAAAAGAGCGACAATTTTGAAAAAAAAAAACCACAATATTTATTACTTTTTGCTATAATAAATATCCCAATTTTTTAAAAAAAAACTATTTTTTCATCAGTTTAGGCCAATGTGTATTTTTCTACATATTTTTGGTAAATAAAATTGCAATAGGCATTTATTGATTGGATTGCGCAAAAGTTATAGCGTCTACAAAATAGGGGATAGAATTATGGCATTTTTATTATTTATTTTTTTACTAGTAATGGCGGCAAGCTGCAATTTTTATCGTGACTGTGACATTGCGGCGGACATATCGGACACTTTTGACACTATTTTGGGACCACATTTATACCGCGATCCGTGCTATAAAAATGCATTGATTACTGTAAAAATGTGACTGGCAGGGAGGGGTATTAACACTAGGGGGCGATCAAGGGGTTAAATAGGTTACCTAGGGAGTGATTCTAACTGTAGGGGGAGGGGACTCATAAGGGGAGGAGACCGATCGGTGTTTCTCTGTAATGGGAACACATGGATCGGTCTCCTCTCACCTGACAGGACATGGATCTGTGTGTTTACACACAGATTCACGTCCCTGCTCTGTGACGAGCAATCGCGGGTGCCCGGCGGACATCGCAGCTGCCAGGCACACGCATTGGGTCCCCAGTGATGCGGCGAGTTCGCACGCTCTCCACACTGCAGGGAATCCCATCATATGACGGCCGCCCGGGAAGTGGTTAATGACAGTTAATGACAGTTCAAAACATTGCTGCGATTATCACTGTAACAGCAAAGTGTAAAAAACAAAAAAATCTTAATTTTTCCAAAAAATTGTGACAATAAATTACAACTTCAAAAAACTTGCATTGCCTCTTACTAAATAACTGAGACTGTCTACTTACCAAAAGGGGTAATTTGGGGGTTATTTGTATTGTCCTGGCATTTTAGGAGACTCAAGAAATGAGATAGGCGCCAGGAGTGATGCATTTTCATATATACTGTATATACAGTATATATGCGCCATAGTTTGTAGACACTATAGCTTTCACACAAACAAATATACACTGATTGGGATGTTTTTGTTTTTTTTTTACCAAGACATGTAGCAGAATACATTTTGGCCTAAATTTATAAAGAAATTCGATTTTTTTGGATGTTTTATAACAGAATTTTTTTTAAATATTTTTTTGTTCTATAAACAAAAATGAAAAGGATAGGTCTATAGTAGCCTGGATCTATTAAGCCTATGCCTTGTCCAGGTCTGCATTGGTAAAAATGTACCTATACAGTAATTATATATATGAAATTCTGTGAGAGGAGCAATCAGTTGTTGGCTTCTAATCTAATAAATCAGTGGCCCTATAGAAGACATTTGATCTTGCATGTTATATGCTTGGAAAATCATTGCCGCATACCTTCTATAGCACAGAATTGCTCAATCATTTTAACCTTTAAAAGTATGCAAACTTTTGAACCATCCAGTCTAAAATGTAAAAAACATAAATGTTACTTATCAATGGAAAATCTGAGCCCTAGACAACCCCTTGATGAAATTTATTTCACATTAGGAGGTCCCTCCATCACATCAGAGCCCCTTTTACAAGAGAGGCCCACCATCAAGTCAGAAGTCCCCCATTCAAGCCAGAGTCTCCCCATCACAGCAACTGTCCCTCACCCCAGGGGCCAATCACAAAGCCCAGCAATCACACAGTTTGCTCTTCTCATCAGAAACTTACTATGAGCTCCAGGAGCAGTAAAAGTGAGTAAAAGAAAATCTGAAATGTTGGGTTGTCCCCAGAACAGTAATAAAGGGGAAATTTTCCAGCGGGAACACTAGTTCTGGTGACCCCCAATAAATTTAATTTGCAGGGATTTCCTTTTACGTCCTGTGTTGAATATTGGACAGGAAGTGAAGGCAAATCTCAATACCACAAAAAAAACCTGACAGGGTTTATAACCCTTCCTTACTTTATCCAAAATGGAAAAAAAAATGTCTATAGTTCTACTTTAATGTGATTGTAAAAGTAATTTTAAACATTTGTGGCAGCGCACATCTGTGACACTTATAAATAAGACAAGTTTTTTTTGTTTTTTTCAGAGGTCGAGGAAAATATCTAAATACACAATTGAAATATAGGTTTTAGTTTTTCTTGCCAATGGGGTTTTAATTCCATATAGCCAGTCATATGATTTAGGCCCCTTCCACACTGGGGCGGGAAGGTGTGCTGTGGGTATAGCGGCGCTATTTTTAGCGCCGCTATACCTTCGTTTTTACCGCGGTATTCGGCCGCTAGCGGTGAGAATTTAACCCCCGCTAGCGGCCGAAAAAGGGTTAATACCGCCCGCAATGCGCCTCTGCAGAGGCGCATTGCGGGCGGTATTACCGCGGTTTCCCATTGCTTTCAATGGGCAGCAGCGGTAAAGGAGCGGTGAACACACCGCTCCTTCACCGCTGTAAAGATGTGGCTAGCAGGACTTTTGGAGCGGTCCTGCTAGCGCACCGCTTCAGTGTGAAAGCCTTTGGGCTTTCACACTGAAGACTGCAGGGCACGATTTTTTCAGGCGGTATAGCAGCGCTATTATTAGCGCTAAACCGCCTGAAAAACGTGTCAGTGTGAAAGGGGCCTAACACACACATACTACAATGCATGTATGTCTTGGTTCAGAAATCAAAATTTCACTTCTGATTGTAACATTGGCAGGTAGGTGATCCAGGAAGCAGTAAATCAAAACTAACCTAACGCAGCAGAATGATCTTCATGGCTGTATATAGGCTAAGACAATGTAAATCACAATTTGTAAAGATTTACAAATCCTTTGATAGGTAAAGCAGTAAACATATATGAACTGATATTTCCCTGTCTTTCCACATTAACGAATTCAACTTTCCCAACGGGATACTACCTGTGGACCAGAGCAATCTTTACATTTTAGCTACAGGCAGGTTACAAACAAAATTCTGTAGGTTTGTTCTTAAGACGAATTTGTATGCCAGTTGGAACAGGTACATTTTTTATGTGTAACACCAAGGAAAAAAAATATTTTTACGTTTATTGGATAGCATAGGGAAGGGTTAACACCACTGTAACATTTTGCTGTCTGTGCCCCTGTTCAGAAGATTTCTCCTCACTTTCTGTCCCTGTTGCCTCGTACACACGGCCGAGATTCTCGTCGAAAAAAACATGTCGTTTTTTTCGACGAGATCCTTGGACAAGAAACTTGTCCCGGCCGAGTGTACACACGCTCGATTCAAAGAACCCGCGGTTCTTTGAATGGAGCGTACGCGGTGACGTCATCGACTACGACGAGCATGCGCTCGTCACATTCGATGCCGTCGCCGCCATCTTGGTATACCCTACCTATGCCTAGGAAGCTACCGCGCATGCGTCGAATTCATTTCGAACATGCGCGGGCTTCCGGGAGGACAGATAAGTGTACACACACTCACTTTTCTCGTCGAGAAACATGCCAAGGAGAATCTCGACGAGAAAATAGAGAGCAGGTTCTCTATTTTCTCGTCGAGATTACTTGTCGGTTTTCTTGACGAGAAACCATACACACGAACGAGTTTCTCGGCAAGACATCTCTGCCAGCAAGTTTCTTGCTGGTTCTTGCCGAGAAACTCGGTCGTGTGTACGAGGCCTGTGACAATTGGATTTTGACAATTTTGGGTTGTGGTGGAAACAAGGATTGGTGATAAAGCTTCAGTGGAGACACCTTTTTCCCATGATCGCTTTTACAAGAGTGAATTTCCCTAGGGGTAAATTTCCTCTCACTTCCTGTTGCCTCCCTCCGTTTGTAAGTATGAGTCGTATGCAAGTCGGATGTATGTAACTCGGGGACTGCCTGTACAGGACATTAGTGCATATGTGTTTTGGAGGCTCTATGGAGTGCCATTTACAGCACACTAACACATGTAACATGCATTAACACAAAACAGTTTGTGTGAATGTGCCCTTTTGGAGAGATTTTACATATATTTTATTGTCGGGCACACAGAAATAAGAGACATTTTCACAGGAGCTGCATTCAGAAAGACCCCGCAATTGAGCCCGTACACACTGGCAGAATGTCGGGAGACATTTGCCAGTGTTCTGTCGAAGTGGCCCCCCATCGAATAGTGTCCGGGACAAACTGCGCATACGCCGTACGTCATAGCACAGCCACTGATTTGCCGATCAGCTGGGCTGACGTAATCGTGGCGCATGTGCACATCGTAAGAGGTATCACTTGATGGGAGATACCATTTCAAAGGCACAATTTAAACCTATACAAACAGCGGGGGGAGACCATAGTTCTCAGATTGTGCATCGCTGCTGCTGGAGGGCGGCTAACAGCAAGGCAGAATGTGAGAACTACGGTCTCCCCCCACTGTTTGTATAGGTTTCAATTGTGCCTGTGAAATGGTATCTCCCATCAAGAGATACCTCCTACGATGTGCGCTTACGTCACCCAAGCTGATTGGCAACTCAGCTGGAGTGCGGCTCCGTCCTGCGCATACATGGGCTCTATTCGATGGGGGCACTTCTCGACAGAACACTGGTTCAAATTATCTGACATTCTGCTCATGTGTATGTCGGTCTGTCGGACATGCATGCTGGAAAACCAGCAGCCGACTGACTCCTGATCAGCGCTCTCAGCCAATAGCAGAGAGCACTGATCGGAGTGTTCTGGCAGGGGGGCATCCCCCACATCCCTCTGTCAGAACACAACAGCCCAGCGGGGGAGATCACTGGACGTTAATAACCTTGCATGGTTAGTACAGCAGCTTAAACTGGAGGTGACCGTTTTTTTTTTTCGTGCAACCCACGGGATTGCATGAAAAAAAAAATAGTGTGTACCTGGCTTTAGAGATTGCTGAATTGACAGTTTCAATTGAATAAATCCAATTATCTGCAAGTTTTATCTAACTTAATCTATTTGTTTTAATTAGTTGAATACAAACAATATGCTCCCCCCCACCACCTGATTCATCAATAAATGAAAGCATTAGAAAATCAAAAAATGTGTCTGTATTCTGTATTCACTGAAAAAAAAACATATCTCTTCTAAATTTTGAAAGAAGAAGAGATGCAGCGCAGGACAGGACAATGGAAGATTGATGGGATTATTATTATTTTTTCCTTAAACAAAGTCTTTTTATTGAACAAGAAGATAAAATACATACATTAGGCCATTGTGACAATCGCCAAGTATAATGTACAGCATCCCTTGAAAACATCATACAGCAACATTCCTTAGTAATGTACGTATAGACACGAGACATCATAATCAGTACCAATTACATTCGGTAATATCCAGGTGATAAGGTGCCGTGCAGGGCCCCACCCCCACCCAGGATGCACAGTCTTTTTAGGGAAACAAAGAAGACAGGGGGATCAAAGTGTACCAGTATCCGGTGAAACACAGGTTTCAGTGGCCTTGAGCCACCTGTCCCAAATCTTATCGTATTTGGAAGTACACCCTCTATGGGAGTATATACATTTCTTGTAGGGTAAAACAGCATTGACTTCCGCTATCCAGTGTGAGATCTCTAGTGGGTTGGGTCTCATCCATACTCTAGCTATGACTTTCCGTGCAGAAAAGAGTGTTTCATGTAGGAATAGCTTGGTAAACTTATTGAACTCTGGGTCCGGAAAGATTCCCAGGAGACACGGTTTTGGTTGAAGTGTTATGGGGGAACCCATCTGATGGGATTATTATTAGAACAGTTATATAAAAGTTCATGAACAAGGTTAGAATATTTAAAATGAGGTTAACCAAAAAACCAAAAAACACCAACGTGGTTTTATCACGCTATTCAAAAGGTGCAGAAGATCACAGAGCCTCTCAAAACCTGGCTGGTGTTTTGAGAGGGGTCCCCAAGAATTTGAGGGCATCAGTCAGTCCTCCATTGCAACTGGTGACACTTTTGGGTATGGGGGAGCATGTGACCTACCTCCTTGTGATAGTGCTCAACCTAGCACTGTCAAATGATCAAGAGATTGAAATGTGGGTGATTGGGGGAAGTATTGAAGGCAGATTTCAGTGTGGCTGCAATAGACTAAGGAGCAGGAAGGGAGTGCAGGCAGGGTGAGTGTTCGGGGGGGGGGGGGGTTAATCGGCAAATCCGCATTGCATGACTCCAGATCAACTTTCTTTGCAAACATTCTGCAAGTCTTCTGCAAGTTCTGGTTCAGTTAAGTTGTGCAATAGTCATCCCACCACAGGGGTCACTGTGGCTGAATTTAATGCTGTACATTTGCAGAGCTGTAGAGTGACTCGCCAATGCAACTTTGCTCTTGCTAGAAACTTGCCACACACATTTTCTACAAATTGGAAAAGTGTCAACTAGAACTTGTGCTCTGCAAGTGTACAACTTGCCAGTGAAAATGTGTAGCAAGTTAACAGACTTACAATTCAACACGGTCACACACAAAAAACAAAAACAAACTGTCAGTTATAACCCTCCCTTACTCATTAACAAAAAAAAAGTTTTACACTTTAGGCTGCATAAATACTGCTGCAGCTGATAACGCTACTTGATGTGACACCTACAGCCCATAAAGAGATATCAAAATGAGGAGAGCCCCCATCAAGGTACACAAACAACCACTTTGTGCTACCCAGATGCAAAAATAGAATTGGAATCTACCACTATATTTAGCTCTATAGGGCCAGTTCACACATTTGTGTTTTGGTGCATTTTGCATAATGTGTTTTACATTGAATATAATGGAAATGCATCAAAACTCATGTCAATGCCATTCGTTAACACATGTTGATAAGCGCACTCCATGCCACCCATGTTACATCAAAGGTTGACATGTTTTTTGATGCACTTCAATTGATTATAGTGGGAAATTTATAAGGTAAAAATCACATCTTGTTTTTCAGAACATAAATGTAATCTGTGTAGCCTATTTTTAAAAGTATAAATTAATAATATGCTTTTTTTAGAAGGAAATATCAATGTTGTCTATTTATATAGTTGCTCTAGGAACTTTCTTACTCATTGCTCCTTTTTTTTTTTTTAAAGTGAAAAGTATCCAGAGAAATCAGCTTTACAGATATCAGCAATTTATTAAAGTGGATGTAAACCCGATTCATGAAATTTGAGCTGGGCACATATATCTGTAGTGTTTACTTATCTCACTCCAAAGCCTTAAGTCTCATATCTTTCTGCTGCTCCATTCTGTTATCAGCAGGATAATTTCTGACAAACTCTCCGACAACCGAGATAAAACCAGCCTGAAATTTGTGTTGGGTATAGTGCATAGAAATAGATTAGCAGACAGCTGGTCTATTCACAGCACAGCTCTGCACATTTCTTCCTTCCTCTGCCTATGTAGAGAAGGGAGTGTCCCTTTCCTCCAATCAGCTCTGACACAGTGTATGCCAAGAATCAACACCCATTGGTGGAACAGGAATATAAAATTCTAACGCAATGTGAACGTTCTAAACAGTCTAGAAAGTTGAAGACAGCACATATACACGTAAAACTTATGTAGGAAGATTTGTTTCATCTCTGTGTATCATCTGAGGTATATGTGAGGGTTTACATCCATTTTAAGACTTTCTAGTGCTAGTATGAAATCGCATACTAGCACATTACAACAGACGTACCTGAAAACAAAGCCCTCCAGCAATGTGCTGTCACCACTAAGGGCGCTTCCATCTTCACCTGGTCTTTCTTCCGGGTTCGTGTGCATCGACGATATGAATGGCCAAGCCTGCGATGACATTACTCCCGCGTATGTGTTAGGAGTCGCTGTTTAGGGCAGGGTTCTGAAGGAACAGCTTGGGTATGCCGTTACTTCAGAGCACATGCACGGGTGACGTCACCGCCTGCATCTAAAGTAAGGATCTTCTGAACGGTGCACTTTTAGGACATATTTACTGTACCTATAGGCAAGCCTCATTATAGGCCTACCTATCGGTAAAAATCATACAAGTGCGTTTATTCCCACTATAACCGCTAGCCGACCAGCCGCCGCAGTTATACTGCAGCAGGTTGGCACAGCTGCACAAATCGCTGTGTCCCCGGAGCCGATGCGCATGCCCGGCGGGCGCGATTTTTACCGGGCACCCGCGATCGCTTGTGACAGAACGAGAACGGGGATGTGTGTGCAGTTCTCTCAGGGGAGAGGAGACAGATCGTGTTCCTACTAAGTAGGAACACCGATCGGTCTCTTTCCCCAGTCAGTCCCATCCCCCCTACAGTTAGAACACACCTAGGGAACACAGTTAACCCCTTGATCGCCCCCTAGTGTTAACCCCTTCCCTGACAGTGACATTTATACAGTAATCAGTGGCTATTTTTAGCTCTGATTGCTGTATAAATGTCAGTGGTCCCAAAATAGTGTCAAAAGTGTCCGATCTGTCTGCCGCAATCCTGATAAAAATCACAGATCGCTGTCATTACTAGTAAAACAAAATAATAATAATAATAAAAATTGCATAAACCACACCAAACCCAACATGCAGCAAACTGTGCAGAAATTCTAATATGCATACTTGTTCTGGATCAGTGACTTGAAAGTACAGAAGTCAGATCGGCATGAAGACAAGGTAGCGAGCATTTTTTTTTTTTTAACCGCTTGCCGACTGCCTCACACACTTATGCGTTGGCAGAATGGCACGGGCAGGCAAAGCAACATGTATATATACGTTGCTTTGAACCTGCCGCCTAGTGGGCACGTTCCCGCCACGGTCTCCGTGACCATGCCCATGGACTCGATGTCCGCTGGAGTCCCGCGATCGGGTCATGGAACAGCAGAACGGGGGGATGCCTTTGTAAACAAGGCATCTACCTGTTCTGCCTAGTGACATGACACTGATCATCTGCTCCCTCTCATCGGGAGCAGTGTCGTGTCACAGTAAGCCCCTCCCCCCACTCAGTTAGAATCACTCCCTAGGACACACTAAACCCCTTCCCCGGCCCCTACTGGTTAACCCCTTCACTGCCAGTGTCATTTACACAGCAATCAGTGCATTTTTATAGCACTGATCGTTGTATAAATGACAATGGTCCCAAAACAGCGTCAAAAGTGTCTGATGTGTCCGCCATAATGTCGCAGTCACAATAAAAATCGCAGATCGCCGCCATAACTAGTAAAAAAAAAAAATTTATAATAAAAATACCATAAAACTATCCCCCATTTTGTAGACACTAAAACTTTTGCGCAAACCAATCAAACGCTTATTGCATTTTTTTTTTACCAAAAGTATGTAGAAAAATACGTATCGGCCTAAACTGAGGAAAAAATTACCGTATATACTCGAGTATAAGCCGAGTTTTTCAGCACATTTTTTTTGTTCTGAAAATGCCCCCCTCGGCTTATACTCGAGTCTGTGTCCCTCTTCACCTTTGTGCACCTGATCCTGGCCACACTTGGCACGCATGTAGCCCCACTCTTCCTCTACAAGTGTGCAAAGTTTGTTGTCTGGGGGATCTACGACCAGGGAGCACCGATTTTTCAAAAAATCGGGCACCTCTTCCATAGACTCCCATGTTAAACGTCAGTCTAGTCACACAGCGCAGGAGATTGGGCACAGTGAGGCATGGGCACAGTGAGGCATGCACATGGACACAGTGAGGCACAATGAGGCATGCAGATGGACACCCTAGGCTTATAATCGAGTCGATAATAATTTTCCCAGTTTTTTGTGGTAAAATTAGGTGCCTCGGCTTATATTCGGGTCGGCTTATACTCGAGTATATACAGTAGTTTTTTTAATATATTTTTTGGGGATATTTATTATAGCAAAAAGTTAAAAATATTGCTTTTTTTCAAAATTGTTGCTCTATTTTTGTTTATAGCGCAAAAAATAAAAACCGCAGAGGTGATCAGATACCACCAAAAGAAAGGTCTATTTGTGGGGAAAAAAAGGACGCCAATTTTGTTTGGGAGCCATGTCGCACGACCACGCAATTGTCAGTTAAAGCGACGCAGTGCCGAATCGCAAAAAGTGGCCCGGTCATTTGGCAGCCAAATCCTCCGAGGCTGAAGTGGTTAAGGAGGGGTCAGAAACGGCACACCAACAGCCCTGGAAGTTGTACTTTTAAAAACCAAAATTAGCATTATTTTTCCTACAGGTTTCTTGTAAGACATTTCCATTGACAAAATATATGCCTGTATCTACTAGTCCGCACTTGCATGTGCTAGGTGAATAAAACACAAAAATTTCAGTTTTAAGTGGACCAAGTCAAGTTAAAGTATTACTTCCAGCACTGCTTTAGAGGTAAAGTTTTCAGATTTCACTAGATGCTATAGAGAAGGGTTAGACTCTATATAAAATGCTGTCTGTATTTCTTTGAGCAGGGTGCGAGGGAGAAATCCTCCCATCAGATGCAGAGCTAAAAAAAAACTAACTAAAAAAAAAAAAACGCAACAACAAAACAAATAAGGGTTTTAAGCCTTCCCCAGAGGACAATATAACTTGACTGGAATGGCTTTACTCATATAGTTTGATGGGAAAAAAAAACCTCACATATTGGTTTGTGGGAGTAAAAATTATATGCACTTGTCTGAGCAAAATAAAGTGATTGTAAGGCCTCATGCCCACGGACGTTTTTACAGTCGCGTTTTTTACAGCTTAAAAATGCCTGTCCGTGTTAGTCTATATAGCTTCATGTCCACCTAGGCGTTTTTGAGCTGCAAATAGCATAGGCGTTTTTAAGCTGTAAAAAAGAACCAGGACCAGTGCGTTTCCCGGCGTCGGCGTTAGGCATAAAAAAACGCGAAGCTTTAAAAAACGCCAAAAAATGCAGCGATTGCGTTTTTGAGCTCCGGCGTTTTTTTTTTCGAAAAAAATACGGTCGAAAAATTTATACAATAATGGACAGGCGTTTTTAAGCTGTAAAAAATGCGGCTGTAAAAACGTCCGTGGGCATGAGGCCTAAAGGTTGTGATTTTTTTTTTTTTTTAAACAAACATTTTATACTTACCTGCTCTGTGCAATAGTTTTGCACAGAGCAGTCCTGGTCTTCTGCAGGGGGGGGGGGGTGGGCTACCACCACTGACATGACAGGGAACAGAAGAGTTCTGTCATGTTACTAGGCAGAACAGGGAAATGCCTTGTTTAAATAGGCAGCTCCCCATTCTGCCTCTCCTCGCCGTGATCGCGGGCCTCCGGCGGACATAGAGTCCGCAGGACCCGTGTGCATGCTTCCAAGGCAGGTGCACGCCCGCTATCCTGCTTTTGCGGACTGACTTACAGGTACATCAGTTTGCGCAGGAGAGCCATTCTGCCGACGTATATCGGCGGTCATCAAGTGGTTAAAAAACAGCCAAGCACTGAATGACAAGTCAAGCAATAAACCATAAGACAGTAAAATCCAAACTTTCCAAATAAAAGTCCACAATAACACTGTAGCAGCGCTACGATCAAAATGGAGTTTTGAGCGTCTTCTATATAATAGTTCATATATAGGTGATGAAGATAATGAATGGACGTGTGGTTGGTTGTGATTGGTCACTACTTCTAGACTCAGTGCTCCTTCCACCAAATGCTTTCACACCGCGTGGGGGGTGAAATTCCCCTTTTGGGGATGCACTCACCAGATGTAATTTATAAACTGAGCATTCATATACCATCCACCTCCAGCAATCACTGCCTTTTCTTCTGTGTAATTCAGCTTGTATAGGTACCCAATTGTCATGTGAGAAAACAAACAAATCTCATAGGGTAGTAATGTTTAAGGAATGCTTTATTATACAAAGACCCCCTCAGTACCCCCTTCATACAAAATGCGTACCATAAATAAGTTAAAAATAGGCAAAATTAGAGCATATGCGCTCAAAGCACTTGCCCCTGATGGGGCAAGCACTTGCCCCTGATGTATGTAGAACTGCCCTGACGTTTTGTCTCTTCCGACTTCCTCCGAGGGCGACCACGCCCTCGGAGGAAGTCGGAAGAGACGAAATGTCAGGCCAGTTCTACACACACAGCCGGTAGTGACGTCTGTGCTTCAGAAGCCTGCAACCCAGAGACTCTGGAGGAAACTCTATTGAATGACCATCAGGGGCAAGTGCTTTGAGCGCATATGCTCTAATTTTGCCTATTTTTAACTTATACAATCAAGTGTACTTTGTGTTTTGATTTTTTGTAATTGTACTGAGGGATCTAAATTGGACGTTGCAGGCATATTAGAGATTGAGGCTTGCGGGGTAGTGTCATTAGCAGTAATAGGTACCTGCATATTGATTGGACCCAACCCTGAGGGGAACAGTGTTCCCGGGGTACTGGTGCTCAGATTTGGTTGGGTCATCATATGCAAGGCCCTTTGTGCAGTGTGGCCCATGTATGTATGTGGGTTGTTAGCATTACCTTTTGCCGGTGTAGTGCCATGTCGGGTCAGAGAGTCAGACGGTCTTATGTCGTGATTGTCAGGTCGTTTTTTAGGGTAAGGAGTGAGTTGCCCACCACCATACGATCTCTTACGTCCACCAACGTCACCATGTGCGTTTGAAGGTCCTCTTGTTGTTGATTGCTGGGAAAAAGAAGTAGATGTAGAAGAGTCAGATTCTAAATCCTCATCAGTAATACCTGTATTATCTCTCATTTGTGATTTTTATAATCCGTTTTTCTTGGGGCCACGATTCTGAAAGGGTGTCTGCCACCAATAGGCAAACCCCTCAGAGAACGCTGCCCTGTCTTTAACTAGTTTGTTTTGTTTTTTGAGAATTATGTCTTTATTGATTTTAGTTATATAGTCCTTCACTTCCTGCCATTTTCTTTCAAAGTGTTCATGGCCTTTATCCATGTGCCGCCTAAAGTCCATTTTCTTAGTTTATTCATATTCCCCCAGCCATACTCGGTGATACCCGGCCATACTCGGTGATACCCAGGCATACTCGGTGATACCCAGCCATACTCGGCCGTACTCAGCCCTACATGGCCGTACCGAATTCACCTGTCTAACAGTGGGTTAAAAACAGGGGTTTAGTTGCACGCATTTGCAAAAAATGGATAGATGAAGGGCAGATGACTGGAGGGAGCCCAACCCTCCTTAAAGGAGCAGGAACACACTAAACACCCAGCACATTGCACAATGGCAGCAAAGGTGCTAGTGCGTTACCTGACCACAATGTTCTGTATGTGGCCAGGCTGTGGAAGTCTCCCACATGTGGTATCACCATACTCAGGAGGAGTAGGAGAATCTATTTTGGGGTGTCATTTTTGGTATGTACATGCTTTGTGTTAGAAATATTGTATGAATGGACAACTTTGTGTAAAAAAAAAAGAAATGCGTTTTCGTTTTCTTTCCACATTTTCCAAAAACTTTTAGAAAAAAATGACATGTTCAAAAGACTCATTATGCCTCATAGATTATACGTTGGGGCGTTTTCTTTCCAAAATGGGGTCATTTTTGGGGCGTTTCCATTGTCCTGGTACTCCAGGACCTTCAAAAGTGTAATAGGTAGTCAGGAACTTAGTGTAATTTATGCTCCGGAACGCCTGATGGTGCTCCCTGCAT